>CM070580.1:31724873-32424903 GCA_036346355.1 Rhipidocladum racemiflorum | reverse complement strand
TCATAAGGTGAACAATATGAGTACTCAACAACTGTTGTCCTATAAAAAGGACAGGAAGTCAGTTTAGAGTCATGCCGAGTCCACGAGACCACAACTTTGAAATGTAGAGAAAGCAAAATGCCTATCCAGAACTAAATGTATGCACTAGAACGAGAACATGTATGCTACTAGAAGCAGAAATTTTTTTGCACAAACCAGAGAAGGATCTACCAAGCCGAAAAGTGCTATCGGGATTATCTACAGAAGGCTGCGTAAGCTGCAGTATAAGCGCCCTTCTAATCACATCATCCATCTCATGACTTTTGGGTCATCAAAGAAACATTGGCATTTTTAAATTTCAACTCAAATTAGACATCCGTCCTCAAACCCCAAAGGGCAGCACACTTGTCATGTTTAAAATTTCAAGCTCAAACAAGACATTGCTCAAACCCCAGGAAAGCATTAAAGATGCTATTACACTCCAGCCGCCTATAAAGGCCAACTTTGACTCTAAAGGTCTTTTGATATATATACGTACCATCAGAAAAAGCTTCTATTTCTAGAGTTTTGACTCTATAGATTTTCAAGCTTTGAGTTTCTATATAAATTTTCAATATATAGTAATACTCTTGTCCAAAGTGAGCCGAGTCTAAGCTCCAGTTGATGGAAATATCGAGTTTTGAGATCGATGCACATGCGCATAAGAATTGGCGATTGGTGGGTGTAACATACTATGTGATTGTGTGTATAGAAGTATGTGTTGATATCGCGTACGTTTACAATCAATTATTACTCTTTACGCGGTAAATAAAACTCAGGCTTGGTTTTATAATGGACTATCAATGCATGATTAGTGCTCGATAAAGCCTATCGTCACCCGTTCAGGGGCGACACATCTCACATGTACATGTGTGAGGTGTGTCGTTCGAGAGTAATCCCATTTTGGACAGCTCAAGAATGGATGCGAGGCATTGGATTTTACTTGGCGAGTCGTTTAGAAGTTCAAACAAAATTTACTGTGGATAGCAGAGTTGTTCTCAGTGCACCACAACCGGGTGTGCAATCGGAGAAGCTCAGCGGTAGTACCTTCTTCCACCCGCAAATTTTGTTCGGAACCTCTCTGATTCGAAATCTCATAATTCCGGCGCCTTTAGCGTTCATTGACAGGTGGAGTTTAAGACCTACTCTTTCCCATGTAGAGCCTGTTAGCAACCATACCACCTTTGGGTGATGTGATCTTGTTGCTGCGTTTGTAGCGTCCAGCTTCCGGTTTAAAGCTACTGCAAAATTGAAGCTTAAGCAGCCCACTTGCCAGCCACCGTGAGCGGTGCGGAGTCGTAACTAAGGCATGCCGATGCCGTGGGCGTGAAATTAACTTTACTATGGCATTATTCAAAACATAGTTGAGTTCTAAGTTCGAGGGTTCCAAAGATCTGAGAGTAGTTTTCTTTGAATGCTGATTGGTTTGATCCAAGCAATGGCACACGTGAGAGCGAATTTGGCTTTTAAATGGTGGAGATCAGGCACCAATCACGGCTTGAAGGTTTTGACAAAATTTTATGCTTTCTCACCAGGTGGAGGCAGAGTGTATTACTTGCCAGTATCGTGCCTAAGCTTGAGTGCTTGGTGGGTTGCTTATAAAGTGAATCCCGTGAGCGGAGTTTATACATAGCCCTAAGCGATATCTTTGATTATGTCGGCAGCTGATGCCATGGACAACCCGGCAAATTGATGCATATCGAGGAAGAAGGTATGCCAAGATCTTTTAGATGTTAATGCCGATGGGTTTGGAGCTTGCAGGGAGTAGCCCACGAGATGCCGCTGAGACCTAATAGTTCGGCGACCCAAGAAAGCAGCAGCAGGAGTTCTATAAAGAATTCGACGGACCTCGAGAGAAAAACATGTTTTAACGTACAGCGATTCATAGGATGAACCTCAAGACATTGACGAGTTTTGATACACTTTACATATTATTGGTATATATCTTCCCAGAATTTTTATATTTTTTCATATTGTTGCTACCTTGCTTTTTAAATCAGCTTAAATCTAACTCTATTTTTAAATTTTCACGAGATGAATTCTTTTTCAAGCATGTGCCCACGCCAAGGTGGTCTCCAAGAAGCACTTTGCGACTCTTCTTCTAGGAAGTCGATTGGTAGGAAGTAAGAGACTCCCTCTTCCATCAGGAGTGCACCTCACGAGCTAGGAGGCGGCGAGAGATCGATTTGAGAGGTGTGCGGAGGAGGCACAGAGAGGGAGGTTGCTCCTGCGGTGCACAGTTACGAGGGAGGTTTCTCCTGCCCGGTAATTTACGGTTACGAGGAGGTTGCTCCCTGCCGATGTAGTTTGGATTCACCGAGGCATAGGATGAGGAGCCACGGCGAGTGAAGAAGAGATAGAGGAGGAGCGAGGAAGCGGGGCGGAGCGAGAGGAGGATGAGGTGCCGAGGAGAGGCGGAGCGAGAGGAGGATGATGATGATGCACCTCGTACCGATCCTTGGTACTTGTTAGCATGTTATCTTGTGCATAGACTTTGCATTCTCATGTTTGGTTATTTTCGAGTTCAGGATGTAACAACTTATACCCCAGCCAGTTGAACATAGGTTCACGGAGTTGTCGTCCCTTGCAGGTGTAAGTTATTTTGTAAATCTATATTTGAAATTTGTTGTATAACTAATCGGTTTGATTTCATGAAATGTAGGCAATGGAATGGCGTGGCGTGGGAGGGCGCCGCCCTTTGACATAAGCAGAGTTAACTCTGTCACAGGAGCCATCTGCAGCCACCACTACGGGCTTGGTGGAAATCAGCGGCGTGCACATCCGGCCCTATAAATGGGGCACTACAGAGGTTGGCTCTTGATGTCGACCTGTACCGTTCTTGACGAGGTGTGTACGATTCGTGCAGGTAAGTTCCTTAATTTTGTTTATGCAGTTCATACATATAAATTAAATTATTGTGGCACAACAAGCATTGTTGTTCTGGGAGAGATACCGTTTGCGGGGCGAGGATGTCCTGTCAATCGCGAAGGCGCACAAGGTGTTCAACAAGGTAGCGGCAAGCGGTGGTGAAGGACATGATCTCCAATGCTAGAGTCCAGGCGGTTTGCATGTTCTACAAGAGGTGAAGCGGGAGAAGATGAACAAGAAGCTCGGGGCATCAAGATCTACCTACAGCGAGGGCGAGTACTGCCAGTAACCGTCCACAGTTCTTGAAGTGTCACGATGCTTGGCGAGGCTCTTTGTCACGTGTATTGGGCATCGCCGCTTTTGTTGCCAAGTCGAACAAGAAGAGAGGCAATCGAGAGGCGGTGATCGGTTACTGCACGGTATGGCGCAGATG
This sequence comes from Rhipidocladum racemiflorum, assembly GCA_036346355.1. Taxonomy (NCBI): domain Eukaryota; kingdom Viridiplantae; phylum Streptophyta; class Magnoliopsida; order Poales; family Poaceae; genus Rhipidocladum; species Rhipidocladum racemiflorum. The sequence goes on along the minus strand of CM070580.1, from coordinate 32,421,584 downwards.
GACACCTACGCTAGCGGCGCATGGTATGTCTATATATTGAGTTCATCATGATTTCAGATGCATGGTACTAACTTTCGATTATAGGAGGCTGAAAGTGGCATTGCCCCACTACATAGAGACATATCTTCGAGGACACATGAGCAGGGATCCTACACACCTAATCGGCTATGCAACGAGCGGCCCGAGAGGCTTGTAAGTTGTTTACTCTATTTTGAAGTAATATGATCTTTCAAATTGTTGTGTTAACAACATGATCATGGCAGAGAAATATGGGGATGAAATGGATTCGACGTCATGGCCCAGTCTGGCATTGGAGGAGGGAAGACCTTGATGTCAGAGTGTTGTACCACGGGTGGAGGCAAGAGCCATGGAAGGTGAGAGATCATCCGCCCTTCTAAAAGTTGTCGGGAATTATGATTTGATTGTGAGTGTGTACTTGCAATTAATGAATACATTTGTTTCTAATGTCTTTAAGGTTCTCAATGTTCAATGGGGTTGTGGACTCAGGCGTTGCTTTGAGCCAAGCAAGAACGTCATAGTCATCCACAGAGCGGCGCTCTCGCTCCTCTCGAAGACAAGGCTTCAGCAAGAGCTGTTACAATCAAAGGAAGAAGCCGAGGCTCTGGCCCGAGGCGCCTAGCATAACACGAGGACGAGTTGAGAAACATGAGAAGACAGCAAGAGTACTTTCAGACCTATCTACAAGTAAGTTAAAAATGTTCAATTTTAGTGATTAAGTGTTTAGCTCGACAATTTTTAGTTATACACCTAAATGTATGAGATCTAACACGTTGCCCATGTAGGAATGCTTCTATAAATAGGGCCTCATTTCAGGTTACATGATTCCGGCCTCTGCTGCGTACTTCCTCGCCACCTCCACCACAGTACATACATATACTTTTCCATTTTGTTCTAGTTATTTGCAATTCCAAGACTAACATCAAATTATATATGTCCTTTCCTACGAGGTTCAACCTCACATGCTCCGAAGGCTCCCCAAATGTCGATGGTTTCCTCGCGTCACGGAGGTAGTGCACATAACTCGAATAACCCTAATAGTGGGAACAACATTAATAGTTAGAACGATGGTTTTAGTCGGATGGTTTTGTGATGTGACTTTGCATTTGTGATGTGAATGTAGTCGAGCGGTGGTTGATGTCGTTTCTTTGTAATGGTGAATGGTTGATGTCGTTTACATTTGTGATGTGAATGTGACTTCTCGCCAAATGGTGAATGTTTAGTAATTGGTTGATGCCGTTTGTTATTTGTGGTGCGTGAATGGTTATTATATTTACGTCTTGAATTTGCCAGAATTTGCCCATAATGCTTTTTCTTTGCATCCCGGTATTTTATACCGGCGAGGGGATGGCGAAAAATCTTAGAAATTCGATATTTTAAATGCGGCCGGTATGGTGGCGGCAAATGCCGATATTTTAAATCATTGTAGTCGGCGATGAAAATAACTATTCGTCGGCTTTGGGTGGCCGATGAAACTAACTATTTTAAATCGGCTTTTGGTTTGGCGGCGAAAATAATGGTCATCAGGCACCTTTTAAATCGGTTAGGCGGGACCAAGCGAAAAAACTCTATTTTAAATCGGTTCTTGAAGCGAAAATGTGCCTTTTACAAATCGGGTTATTTTAAATGCTTATTTTAGGTATGACGACAAGCGGCCCAGCGATTATTTTGTCGGGAAAGCCCTTTTTCATCGGCTTTTGGCGGCGAAAATTTGGCGGATTCAGTAGTGATTCAAATTAGCACAAAGGTAAACATTTTACTTAAGTTTCAAATTGTCTGACGAGCCCCTCCAAAAGGTTTCATGAATTTTTAGTTAAGTTGATACATTTGAAAAATATGAAATCCACTTGTCATTAATCTAGGGCACTAAAAGAATTTATAAGAAAATCATATGGTTGCTAAAATCTTGAAAATTTTACACAAACATCAGTACTACCTGAAACACACCTAAAAGAATTCATAAAATTTAGAGCTAATTTGATAGCTCTAGAAATTCAGAAATGTCTAGCAAATCTGAAAATAGAAAGCGCCTATCAGTGAAGTATGCTCATTAGCAAACCTAAAGCAGCTGATAAGGATAACAACACTAGAAGAACTCATCGATTGGAATACCGTATATCTGTGGTATAGAACATGTCGTTGGGTTTTTCCATTGCTTCACCCACTAAATATCAACAATAGCAAAGTTGGGTATATTAAGTACTCATTAAGACTTGTAGTTTATTGCAGAAATATATAATTAAATGTAGGCTATATCAAAAGAGAAGGCTACTATGTCAAAAGACAAGATTTGATGTATGATCCCAACAAGGGGGCCAAGGAATGTGAGGGCTTGCTCTTCTGCTCTTACTCTTGCGAAACATTTTGTTTGGTGGTGGGAGAGCAAAGAGAGAGCAAACTTAGAGCAAATAAAGAGAATAAACTCATGAGAGAGAAAACTCAAGAGAATTTGTGTTCTGAAGAAACAAGTGGCTAAAGAGGATTTTAAAGCGAGCGATTAGGCTCTCATTCATTTGCATGTTGGCATTCGTTCGTTGGCATCAGCTTTAGTTCTTTCAGTCGTCATGTCACTGTCTCCATTTGTCTTTTTCCCATTGGCAATTGACCATTGCGCTCGCTCTCTCATTCTGCCTGTTGCTCCCTCTGCCGTCCCTTTCTCTGGGAATCCATTGCTCATTCTCTCTTTCACCCCCTCTTTCTCCCTCCCCCTCCCTCCCCTCTTTTTTCCTTTTCTCTCTCCCTCTCCGCGCGTGGCCGATCGACCCGATCAGCTGAAGCATTTAGGCCCCTAATTTTATTTGGGTTTTGGTAATTAATGATAATCATGTTTTAAGGACTAACAAATTTCTCTTGAGCATATGTGAATAGGTTGGTCCCTGACTTTGTACACATAAAGGTGAAATCATGAAGCAAAGTAAATGAAGGGCTCAAGCTCAAGGGCAAGGCATAAAAGATTAAGAACCTTTTTCTAGCTTTTGCCGATTTTGGCATTTGGAGAAAGAGATCAGATCGCTAGAATAGGGACCTTTGGCTAGTAGTTTGAGGGTGCTTAAGATTAATGACTCAAAAGACTTTTGCATATTTGATTTGTGCTTGCATTGAAAATTCTCTAAAAATCTAAGTTTACAAATCGGCACCACCATATAGTGTATTTGTAGGTACTATCATTGAGTCAACAATACGCTTTAGTGGAGTGGTTGTTATTTTCTAGAAGAGCCATTTTTGGTTTTGGTGCAATCGGCTGTCAGCGTGATTTTCGGTGTTGCCACAACTTGGCACCACCGCATTTTTAGCTTTCAGTAGCATTTTTTCCAAAAAGGTGTCTTAATGCAACTTCTCGTGATTTTATTTGATCGACAACTGTTAAGTGGTGATTTTTAGTACTTGTAACAACCCGAGCACCACCCGTGCACGATATGTCACTACAACAAGCAAAATTATCAACTAAAAAGCATTTCTAATAAAAATTTTAGCAAGAACACAAACAACATAGAATAAAAATTTCAGCAACATAAAACATCTCTAATTAATGGCTACACAACATCTAGAACATAATTTGCAAGGTAGGATAAAGAAAGATAACAATATGACCTCAAAGTAGTTACCCAATCCACGAACAAGGTTTATCATGATATAACCATAGACATAAGCCATAAACTCTCATCCAAAAATATCGAGACAAATACTTAACAAAACATAACCAATATGATAACCATAAACTCCACACCAAATTTAACTAGACAAAAGCAAGGTATAATCAATGACACAATCCACTAGATGGAATCTATTACATTAAATTTAAATACGTGTTTGTCTAAATTGAATGATATCAAGTGAAATGGTGGAGCTAAATCCTTTTTCCATATGCCAATCTCAAAGTACCTAAAAAATATTAAATAAACAAGCGTGAGTCCAAAACTCAGCAAAGTGCAACATACCATGAAAATAACACATAAAAATAAATCATGTCAATTTGAATCATAGTATGTTAACTTGGTACAAGAGAGCAAGCACACTAACTTAACATTCTTTCCTCTTTAACCATGCAATGCATCATGTATGCTTATAATGCACATCACATAGTGTATATTGGTATAGTTGAGTGCACACCTGCCGGTGTACACCCTCTCATTCCCATCTATCACGTGGAGGGGCCTACCGAAGTTGGTCTTTCATGCTCACTACATGTGAGACATAGAGGCCCACACGGGTCTCCTCTTCCATCATGACTGCACATATGCAAATGACATGAACAAATTGCAAGTTGCATCCTAATCACATTCTCATAGCCGTAAACATAACACCAACATAACTATTAACATAAGCATCGCAAATTATGTATGTAATAGTGCTAATATGGAACTTCAAATATTTAAGACAGCATAATACAATTATCAAAATGATCACCGAACCACACTATACATCAACATTTACGATACACTTGCCTTTAACCTCGAGGAGCAAAGTGGCGAGAGATTGACGCCACTCCAGAATTCATACCACCTGAAATAATTTACATACATCTCAAAACAATGCACGCGAAAGGCAAAACCTCCTCTATGTTGTCCCGATGACCTAAGGGCTATAAGTTCTAACCCAAAAACCCAAATGACAGAAACAATGAGCTATTGGATATATACCAAAGATTTTTCACAAATTTCTAATTGCCCAACGTACTCAAATAAACCACCTAGCCTTTCAATTCTAGCCCTGAACACCAGTCTGCTGCCACTCTGGATAGCCAACTTAAAACTAACATAAAAACAATTATACAACTCCCAATTCAGTAAATGAGAACATTTTTAAAATCTACAAGAAATTTTCTAACTTTCTCTAGTTATTGAGAAAATTTGATTCGGTCTCTAACTAGCCCTAAAAAGCAAATTACCACAGGTACTACCAGCAGCGATAGATTCTGTACAGCAGGCAATCAAATAGCCGTAACTTTTAAACGGCTAAACCTGAATTCATGTTCTTGGTCTCTAATGAAATATAAGATGATGATCTACAACTTTTACAAAAGCCAACCCCTTTGAAAATGAACCTAGGGTACACAAATTAACGCCCTAAAATTGTGATTTGATCTGTTTGAATTCACAGAATGCCATCAAACTTAAGATCATACAATCAAACCTAATCCCCCTCATTAGAACTAGTAAAACTAACATACAAACTCCTAATCACAGCCTTTAAACATGGTGAAACAAGAATACCTTGAGACAGAGGGAGAGGGAGGCGGCGCCGGGAGGAAAAACTGTTGGGGGAGGGGATGCTTGGAGGAGGAGGCGCGACTGGGAGGTGCTGCACCAGGGAGAAAAGGGGGAGGGGCTACTGCTACTGGGAGGATGTGGGAGAAGGGGGAGAGATGGGATAAGTGGGCTAGGGTTGGGGAACCCCCCCACATGGGCCAAAACCCTCCACCTAAGGCCTACGGACAGCCCACATCGGCCCAAATCTCCCTCGGTGGTCCAAAGACAGCCCAAAAGACCCACAACTGGTCCACTAAGCCTAAAAATAGCTCATACTACTCCCAAAATAAATATCCCATGGCGGTTCAATTCTAAATGGGATATTACATTCTTCCCTCTATTAACAAGATTTGACCCCGAATCTGAGCACTCTTCTACCCGACAACCAAAAGTAATAAGGAAATTGAGTCTTGTCACATACCTGAAGTGAACAACTTGGGATATTTCTCACACTTATGAGATTCAAATTCCCAGGTCGCTTGCCTCTCAGATTGATGCGACCACAAGACTTTAAGTAATAAGGAAATTGAGTCTTGTCACATACCTGAAGTGAACAACTTGGGATATTTCTCCACACTTATGAGATTCAAATTCCGGGTCGCTTGCCTCTCAGATTGATGCGACCACAAGACTTTAATAAACCTCAGGGGTTCTATTTTTCAATACCCGCTCTAATTCCCCTAAAATTTCCACTGGTCGAGACTCGAAAGTGATATTGTGCTCAATCACCCATGGCTCAAGCAGAACAACCAGCTCTGGGTCATGAAGGTAATTCCTCAACATGGATACATGGAACGCGTTATGCACTCCTTGCATTGACCCAGGAAGCTCCAACCGATATGCCAATTTCCCGATTCGAGCCATAATAGGAAATGGTCCAACGTACCTCAGGCTAAACTTCCCTTTGGTGCCAAACCGAAACATACCCTCAAGAGGACGCTGTTAACCACTTCAAACTCTAAATCTCGACTCCTCACATCAACATAGCTTTTCTGTCTACTCTAGGTTGCAAGGAGATTTTGCCTCACCTCTGCCACTCGATCAATAGTTTGCTGAACCCAATCAGGGCCAAGAACCGCTCTTTCCCCTACTGCATCCCAACATAGGGGTGATTTGTACTTTCGCTCATAGAGCGCATCATAAGGAGCGGCTCAAATGTTTGCATGAAAGCTACTATAATAAGCAAATTCAGCAAGAGCCAAGTGATCTTCCCAACAACCCTTTCATGCCAGAACACCAGATTTAAGCATATCCTCCTCCAAGGTCTGAATGGTACGCTCAGACTAACTATCAGTTTGAGGATGGAAGGCAGAGCTAAGATGAAGCTGTGTGCCCAAAGCACTCTGCAAACTCTACCAAAACTTGAAGACAAACTTTGCATCACGATAAAAAACAATTGTCTTTGGCACACCACGAAGTCTCATAATTTCATGCACGTAGATAGGAGCCAACTCGCTCGCTGAATTTATCGTGCGAATGGGGATGAAGTGAGTAGACTTGCTGAGACGGTCTACTACAACCCAGATAACATCCTTCCCTCGTTGAGTACGAGGTAGGCCAACCACAAAGTCCATAAATATGCCATCCCAAGGCCAAACAGGAACACCCAAAGGTTGTAGCAACCCTGCTGGTTGCTTATGTTCAGTCTTCACCTTCTGACAAATCCCACAAGATGCTACATACTAAGCAATATCAACCCTCATCCTTTTCCACCAGAAGCTCTTTTTCAAATCCTGGAACACTTTAGTCTCAACAGGATGAACTGTATACGGGGTACGATGAGCCCCTTTTAATGTCATCCATAACTTGAGACTTCTGGGTTACACAATGGCGGCCCTTAAACCGCAAAGCACCAACTTCATCAATGCTGAAATTCCCAGTCTTTGCTTTATTAATGTGTTTTCTCACTTGTTGAAGTAGCCGGTCGTGCTGCTGTGCCTCACGCACATGATCTAGAATTGCAGACTCTAGAATTAACTGAGTTTTAGCATGCACGGTGCCTACAAAACAAAAGAAAATCCCCATATGCTCAAAATCATCAATGAGGCAATAACCAATAGGGGGTGTCGCCTTGCGACTAAGCGCATCAGCCACTACATTAGCCTTGCAGGATGATCTTGGATTGTAAGGTCATAATCTTTGATCAATTCCAGCCACCTTTTTTTGCCTCAAATTCAAGTCTTTCTGAGTGAAGATGTACTTGAGGCTCATGTGATCAGTGAAGATGTCATAGGATTCACCATACAAGTAATGCCTCCAAATCTTCAAGGCAAAGACCATAGTAGATAGTTCAAGGTCATGGGTGGGGTAGTTTTGTTCATGCCTTTTTAACTGTCTTGACGCATAAGCAATAACTTTTCCCTCTTGCATGAGCACACTGTGACAATACGATTAGAATTTAAGCCGTTTTTTGTTCATTTCTGGGTTTGTGGGCCATTGTCGGGGAGATTGGGCCTTGAGGGACTGTAGTCTGGGCTTCCTGTGGGAGGCTTTTGGCCCATGTGGGGGATGAAAGGCAGTATACCCTAGGTTTCCCCCCACCCCATCCTTGCGCCTCCCCCACCCCCATACGTGCCCCCCTACTTTCCTCCCACTTTGGCCAGCGCCCCACCTGTCAGGGAGCCGCCCAGATCGTCCTCGAGTTGTTGGATGAACAGTCACTCCCATCGGATTTGGATCCTAGCAACGAATCACCGAAGGTGATCTCAGTGCTAATACCCAAGCCCAATCGAGACAACTCCAAGAAACATCCTAACAATTCGACAACCATCCCGGTATTCCCCGGTATCGACCCGAACTTCGCCAGATCCCCACATACCGGTTTCCCACGATCGTTATCAATTCAATTTGCACAAAGGGGGCAGCGAACTCGAAACTTTCGAACCAACACGCATAGCGGAAAACAAGCGGCACAAAGACAAACCCGACAACCACCAAACCAAGATCAAAAACAACACCAAGACTCTAAACTAGGCCGTAACCCAAAAAAGGGACCAAGACTCAAAGCGGAAAATTTACGGCATGACCTTTCTAGATCCTACGGACATCCACTCAGCGAGACAAGAAAACACAGTTCAATATATATATCGAAAGTAAAAGCAACATCCACGACACCACCATAGTATCGTGATTAAGGAAAACACACACGGGCGACATCCACATGACCAACCATTTCCCAAATCCAAAAGCCCACCAAAACGCCTATCTATACAACAAAAGAATCAACGTCGCATTTTAACAAAAGTAAAGTAATCCGGAAGTGTTCTGCCCCTGAACACTCCGGCGATCAGGCATCGCTAGCCGCTACTCGGTGCCCTTGAGTCACCGAGGCAAGATGGGCGAGAACTCACACCCGCCAACCTGATCCTCACGAAAAACCACAAAGCGTAAGCATGAGTACGAAAGGTACTGCAAGACTTACCCGGGTCCATATATGACCGACTCCAAAGGATTATGCATTTAGTTGTAGCAAGGAGTAAGCTTAAGGTAAAAGTGCGGAAAAGCATTAACATTTGTAATATAAGTGCGACAAGCAAGACCAATTACAAGTTTAAAGCAGTTATAGACCGCACTTACTTCTAGTGTGAAATTGAAAGTAACAACAATTAAAGTAGAGCAATACATAACCAATTTAAAGCTCAAGCCCAACGGCGAACCACAAGTTCAAGTTATTTACTACGTATCGTGCGATGAAAGAGCTTGCTCATATCCGAGAGCGCGCAATTCAGAATCGCAATTAACCTGCGAGGAAGCATTGATCGCACGGCACTTACCACAAGGGCCTAGTGTCAACCCCCTCGCAATCATACCCAATCGCTGAAGCGTCCTCCTGTGGCCCGAAAACCTAGCACCCCCTCGAGCAGCCCCAAGCCCGGCTTGGCGCTCGAGAGTCGGCCTAAGCCTCACCCTCAACCACGTCCAACCCACGAGGAAGTTCACGGTCCATCGATTCCGTATGAGAGAAAGAGTGGCTTACCGTACCATAATCGGGCATGCGACCAACCGGGGTGTGCTCAATCAAAGGGCAACCATCGAATCGGTCCTTAATCGACTCAGACGGGAACTACCACATCGGGTCTCCTTACCCAATGCCCCAACCTTCCCGCCCGGTCTCCAATTCAACCTTTCCTTACATAACCGTACCCATTTCATTTCATCACAAGTAAAGTAATCGATCTCAAGCGGTGGACCATCCACCACTTGGCCCAACCCGACGCCTATGCAAACTAAGCAGGGACGCAATATAATACTCGTAGTCTAGTTCCAAAGGAGGTGTTTAGCAATTAACAAGGAGCGTATGTGCAGCAAGTAGGATCTAGCCCTATTCCCCAATTAAACTCCTAATGCTTGACTTAATCATCAAATAGGCAATTTATTCTCAAAAATACAATTACATATACGGATGAATATGCATAGGTGCTTGCCTGATGCTTCTGCCGGAGCCTCAGTGACAACCTGCTCACCGTGATCACCCTCGATCGCGGCCACGTCACCCTCCGCGTGATCGTTCTTTACACGACACATATGTATGAAATGAGATGCATGCTATGCCGATGACATGAAATGAGAATTGAAAAAACAACACGCAAGTATTCGACAACCAACAAGGAAATACAATATGAAAGTCCACCAACAGGTAAACAACAAACTTTGAAATGCCCAATATGTCCAGAATGACCACTATAAGTCATTCACCCATTCTGATCTCTCACGTACAATCAATCATATATAATCGAGCATCCACAAAACTCTAACCTCGATTAGTATTAATTACCATCACGTACCACATGACCTAGATACGGATTCTAGTATTTCGCATTGTGGCTTAGCATCAATCCAACATCCACTAAACACATTCACTCACTAATTAAACTAAATCACTAATTGGAACCTTGTTGGCATTCGATCGAACACCAAGTAGGCGCATTTCAACAACTATTCCATAGCATTTGCATGAGCACTCCCAAGCACAATCTCCCCCATGGGCATTCCAACAAACACCTAGCCTACATCCTTCCTAGCATTTCATCAAACACCTAACCTTCATCCAAACCCTAGATCCCCAAACCCAACACAATCCTAGCCATGGAGAGGTAGAGTGAGAGAGAGAGAGAGGAGGGAGGAGAGGGCCGTACGGGGGGGTCGCCGGCGTGGAGGGGAGGCGGCGGCGTCGAGCTGGAAAAAGGGGGGGCGCAGGAGGCGCGGGGAGACCACGGCCAGTGGGAGAGGGAGAGAGGTGAGGGAGTGGGGAGGGGGCGTCGGGTGGGGAGGGAGCCGAGTGGGTGAGGAGGGGGGTTTCGGGCTGGGGAAATGGGGAGGGGAGAGAGAGATGAGTGGGGAGGGAGAGAGGAAAAGAGGTGGGGAAAAAAAATTGGGGAGGGAATTTACCTGCTTACCCCCATGACCACACATAAGAAAAATCAGGACCATGACACCACCTCCCTCCTTTGCCCCCCTCCTCTTCCCTCCCCTAGACGGCCCTAGCCTAGGGATCCTTCCCCCAAGTCCCCTCCCCTCCCTTCTCTGATTTTGCCCTTGGAGATCTCGTGCAATCGAGAGGATCTGGCGAATCCTGGCATTTGGAGGGTGATCGAGGCCGGGAGGAGGAGATTTTTCGTCGGTTCGTCCATTCTCCAAGGAGAGGTAAGCATTGTAGGTTCTTTTGTAGTGTTTTGGTGCTGTTTAGATGGGGAAATCCATGCCTAAAACCTTCAATTAGGTGCTGTTATTAGATGTGTTTAAGTTGAATCTAGATCTGTCCTGCGTGCTGCCCTTGCCCAGATTAGATCGTTAACTTCGGGCGCGGATTTGGGAATTTTAGATTCGTTTTCTGGGGGACCGGCTGTTGCGAAGGTCATAGATAATAGTATTATATTTAAATGAAGACTGAAATCACTAAGTTTCGTTCAGCCATTTAAAAGTTATGGCCTTTTTACCGAGCGCTGTCTAATCTGTGTTGCGAATGGTAGTGTCTGTGTTCATCTGCAGGTTAGAGGAACTTAGATGCTGAATTAGATTTTCCGAATACTTAGAAAAAGATGGGAAATTTCCTTTAGTTTGAGAAAATGTATTCGTTTACTTGATTTGGAGTTGTAGAACTGAAGTTATGATCGTTAGAAGGCTGCTATCCCGTTTGGGCAGAATACTGTTTTTTGGGATTTAGGAGTGAGTCGCGAAACCGATGTAGTTATGAGTCCTGTGTTACTTTGTTGGCATGTTTTTGAGTGGAATGTATCTATTTGCAGGTGGTGTGACCCTGGTAGTGGCATCAACTACTCACCACACCGACATAACATATCAAATGGTTAAATTGCAATATTACGAAATCATAAGGCCACCCAAGCCACAATCACCATAATACACTTGCAATTGTTAAAATGAGTATTTGCAATATTTATTCATGTTTATGGCATATGTGCATTCATAATGGAAGAGACGACCCATTCTGATGCGGTAATCTGTGTTCACACGTAGTGAACACGAAAGACCTACCTCATAGTCCCATCCACAATTGTGAATGGGAGTGTGACATCATAGGATGTGACAATAGAAAGTGTGAGATTATAAAATGTGACAATATAGAATATGGCTTTCGGTACGACTTTATAGCGTGTTTTTGGGCCGTTTCCAGGTGTTTGGGCCTTTTCGGGGGATTTTGGGCCTTGGGGGTTGAGTTGGGCCTCCGGTGGAAGAGTTTGGGCCCAAGGGGGGGAGCTTTTGGGCAGCCAACCCTAGTCCCCACCGCTTGGTGCGCCCCCCTCCTCCTCCACTCCCTAGCCGCCACCCCCAAACCCCCATGCACCTCCCCATTCCCCTCTCTAACCCTAGCCGCCCCTTGCCCCCACCTTGCGCCTCCACCTCTCCACCCCTCTCCTAGCCGGCCCTAGAAGGGTTTCATCCCCTCCCTTTCTTCCACACCCTTCCCCTCCATTGATTTTGCCATTGGGAAGCTCATGAACAGGAGGAACCGGCGGATTCGGCGCCGGGAGGGAGATCGGGACCGGGAGGAGAAGGTTTTCGTCGTCGTCGGTTCTTCAAGAAGAGGTAATGAACCATGGTTCTTTTGGGATGGTCTAGGTGATGGTTAGAAGGGAGATTCCATGCCTAAGATCCATGATTAGGTGCTGTTCCTAGATGAGATTAGGGAAATTGCAATGCTGTCCCACGTTCTGTCCTCGGGCAGATTTGCACCCCGACCTAGGGCTTGAGTTTTCGCAATTTTATAGGCGTTTTCTGATCGGCCAGCTATTACGAAAATTGTAGGTAATTCAATTACCTTTAATTTTACACAAAGAACGTTAAATTCGGTTTAGCCGTTTAAAAGTTATGGCTGTTTTACCGAACATTGTCAAATCTGTGACGTGATTGGGACAGATCGTGTTCATCTATAGATTAGACAATTTTAGACGCTGATTAAGTCTTCGCAAATACTTAGAAAAAGCTAGGAAATTTCCTAAGATTCGATAAAATGTACTCGTTTACTTGATTTGGTGTTTTAGAACTCAAGTTATGCTAGTTGGAAGCCCGCTGCCCCGACGGGATAGATTCTCTGTTTTCGGGTTTTTGGAGTGGGTTGCGAAGTCGATGAAGATGATCACTCTTGTACTGTTTTGTGGGCACATTTTGAGTGTATTGTACCTATGTGCAGGTGGTGTGACCCCGGGAGTGCCCTCAACCTCTCGCCACTCTGTCGCTCACGGTTGAAGGCAAGTGTATTGGGATGAATTTGGGGTTTTGGGTGACCAACGAGTTGTGTAGTTTTGCTATGTTTCTAAATGATGCTCTATGTTGCCATGTTGTTCCTTGCATGTGTTATGATGATCATGTTTAGTTTAAGATATGCCGTTGTTATATTGTGTTTCTTTTATGCAAGTTTTATCATGATGTGGCATATGTGCATTCATAATGGAAGAGGCGTCCCATTCTGATGCGGACCTCTGTGTTCACATGTAGTGAACACAAAAGACCTACCTCGTAGTCCCATCCACGGTTGTGTATGGGAGCGAGTCAGTAAGAGTAGGCACCCTCCATCTACGGGATGGAAGGGGAAAGAGGGTGCACACCGACGGGTGTGCACTCGGCAATACCGGTATGTGTTTCAAGGATACATGTGCATTGCATTGCATGAATGAGGATGATTATGAGATGTTTATGAAGATGAACTATGAGATGCTTATAATGATGTGTTATGGTATGTGATATTGATGCTACTGAATAATGTTGTTCTATTCCATTGCAATACACTTTCTTTGAGTGATGAACTCACGCTTGTGTTTTATGTTGTTTTTAGGTACCATGAAACCGTCATGCGGAAAGGGGAATAGCGGCACTTCTTCACGTAGTTTTATTCACCTAGACAACTACACACTCTCATTTGTAGTTGTAAGGATTATCTTAATGTGCTAAACTTGGATTAGGCTATCGTATGTGCTTGGTTTTAATGTTCTCTTCATATTCGTTCATGAACATTGGAGTTTATGTTATGGGCTTGAAATGATACTTTATCTCCTGCTAGTGTTGTTTTAGATGTCATCTATTATGCTATTATGATGTGATAATGTTATTGTTGCTCCCAAACCATGCAAAAACAAAGGAAGTGCTGCCAAAAAATTCGGTTAAAGTATTTACGCCCTTGCTGTAATTTAATCTTAATTGTGGTATTTAGTTACTGTTATTGCTATGTTTGGTGACATCCAGGGCATACTAGATGCCGGGGTGTCACAGGGAGCGAGTTATTAAGAGTAGGCACCCTCCACGGGATGGAAGGGAATGAGGGTGCACACCGACGGGTGTGCACTTGGCAATATCGGTATGTGCTAAGCAAAGAGTGAGCATGCATGATGCATTGCATAAATGAGAATATGAATGAAGAAGTTTTTATGAATTATTCCCCATGGTTTGTGTCATGAAGAATGTATGTATGTTAACTGTTATTACTTTGTTTCTATTGCAATACACTTTGCTGAGTTATGAACACACACTTGTTGTTTAATGTTTTTTTACGTACCATAAGCACAACATTTGGGAAGGGGAACTAGATTCACCATTGCACTTATCATCACTCCAATAGACATTTTTTATATACCCGTATTTCCTTTGTGATGGCTTACTCTATTGAGCGTAATGTGGTTATTGTCATCTTGGTTACCACGCTTGAATGTTTATCTCATCACTTTATTCTGTGATGTTTAAATTTATATCCTTGGTATGAATTGCTGTTAAAATCCTTGTTTATCATGTTGTAGTTGTCTACTATTATGCTATTGTGCTTGAATTGATTAATGATGCTTATAACTATGGAAAAATAGAGGACATGCTGCCGAATTTTTAATTAATTAGCAAGTGTAGTTGCTATAATTTAATTCTTTATTGACTATCTGTTTGCTAGTGTTGTCCTTGTGGTGACATTCTGGACACAATAGGTGCCGGGGTGTTACACACACAACCAAGACACATACAAGAAGCATCAGAATAAATTGTGAAGCGCTTCCCTGGCTCAGGAAGGGTGAGAATAGGAGCATTCACTAGCTTCTCCTTCAACGTGCAGAAATTGTGCTCACACTCGTGATCGACCAGGAAGTTCACACCCTTCTGAGTTAATTGAGATAGTAGCTTGGCAATAATGGAGAAATCATGAACAAAGCGCCGGTAATAACCAGCCAACCCAAGAAAACTAGGCACTTCCTTGACATTAAAAGGTCTCTCCCAATCCACAACTATAGAGATTTTGCAAAGATTAACATAAATGCCTTCTTGGTTAATGATATGGCCAAGAAAACCCACTTCTGAAATAAAAAAATACTCATACTTCTTTAGCTTGGCAAATAATTGATTCTCCCTCAAAGTATCAAGCACAAGCCTCAGGTGATGCTCACGCTCCTCCTCTGATTAAGAGTAAATCAAGATGTCATCGATGAACACTACCACAAAATCATCAAGGTATTTATTCAACATATTGTTCATCGTCTCTATAAAAAATAGCAGGGGTATTGGTTAGTCCAAAAGACATTACATTAAATTCATAATGCCCATACCTAGTGGAGAAAGCCATCTTTTCAATATCATGTTGCAATAGCCCCAAAAAATTTTAAGTTCATAAGTCATGCATATCATGCTCATGTCATTCATATTTCGTAAATGCATAAAAGGTCCGCGATAAAACCTTCACTTAGTTAGGAAAAATCACAAGTGATAGATTCATGTTACATGAATGGATATGAAATTCCTACAATTCTAGAACCCTTTTTATCTACACCAAAATATCTTTGGCCCATAGTCTATGACATGTGGGCCATGCCTACACGAGAGAGAAGTGAGCTGCACATACCAACCTTGTCTTTTCTCACTTTTCTCACCTCTACCTACCTCCTTACCCACTCAATGACATGTGGACCCATGGCCCCACATGTAAGGTAGAGGAGCCCACCTATATAAGCACCTTCCACCATGTTTTCTCCTCCCACTAGCTCTCATTTGCTCCTCACTTGTCTAGAAATTTCAGCAAGCTCTCACTCCACACCATCTCCATTCTCCTTCACAAAATTCATCCAAAACTCAAGATTTGGCTTGTGCATGTCCCACCAAATCGATCCTTAGATCAAGGGATTCAAAACAATCCAGTGTTTCTTGCACCAAGTTTTGAGTAAGTTCTAATCCATTCTTTATCTTCCCATTTTCTAAAATTTTGGCAACATAGAGCTCATTCCTCTCATCTCCATCAACTTCATCACCAAACCATGAATCGGGTTGTGCATGTCGTGCTGGAAGCTTGGGGAGGAGGAGTAGACGCTGCCACAAGCTCGAGGAAGTGAAGACATTTCCCCATGAGCTTAGAGGAGGAGGCCAAGTCGATACCGGGGAAGGCACTGAGAATCATCTTCATAGCACCATTCTTCATCCCTTCGCCGAATCGAGCTCCCACCGAGTGCAAGGGTATCCTTGTGGTGGTAAGGCTCTATATTAAACTACTTTTCCTATTTCATTCATAAAAAATATCAATAGCCATCCAAAGAGCAAAGTCAAAAATCATATTTTCTCGTACAGTTCGGCACTATCGTTGTGTTATCTCCCGTGGTACTGCTCCGCTGGCACTACCGCTATTACACTGTCGGTACTGCAGCTCCGCCAAAACCCCAAAAAACACCCATTGGGAAAAATAAGTACCCTTGATTATATCGCTGGTAATACCGCATATCAGGCACTACCGCTTGACAAAGCCGGTACCCCGCTCCCCAAGACCCAAAAACACCCTCTTCTGCAAAATAACTTCCGCTGTTTTGAGGCCAGTAGTACCACGCCTCTAGCTCTACCGCACCCTACGTCCGGCACTGCCGCTTGCAGCTGAAAACCTCCAAATTGCATCGTTTTGAAAGCCAACTCGAATTAAACCAATTCTCATATGCATATTATGATTAGTAGTACAAATCATGAACATTTCATGCATGATTGGGCATCCTTCAATAATGTTCATCGTTTGAATTATTGATTAGTGTTTATTTGAATTGGATTTTCTCGATAGGTGTTGACCTTTCGGAAGACACTCCCGAATATGCCTACATCTACGACGTCAAGAGCGAGCCGCAAGGCACTACTTATTCCTTGAGCATACTTGATCCTATTATTTACAAATTATGTTTGAAGTTATTTTATCAATTGCATACCTACTTTCAATTACAATTATGTTTTGGGTAGAATGCTTAGCTATTGCCATGTTGTCATATCAACCCCTTGCCATGTCCCTTTCATATTCCATTGCCGCCTTAGGTGGTTTACTATTATGTATGGGTTTTTGCGAACTGCTTAGCCGTGCTTAGAACATCGTTAGAAAACGTGATAGATGGACTTAGTCCATCAGTCGCAATGATCAAGATTGATTATGCTGATATTGATTTGAATTATGGTTAATGAGTAGAAATGTTGGCTAAGGACCTTAAGGATTAAATCCTGGTTCCCTCTCATCAAGTAACTATCGTGTGAGCCACACACCATTTATGGGATCGGCTTATCCAAGTACTTGTGTATGACTAGGGTATTTAAACCACGTGAGCACTTGGAATTCCTTGAGCTTAGTGGAGCATCAAGGAATGTTAGCCGAAATTCCTTGAGCTTAGTGGAGTGTCAGGGATGTCCAACAATGGGTGTACTCCTTAATCCACACACAGAGAGCACTGGGCACGTGGGATCGAGGGTCACAGTCACCCGGGTGGTTTAGATGCACTACCATGCATACTGAAAAATAGCCTTGTCACATTTACCTCGGCCAGCACATCGAAGGAAATGTGCTAATAGCTTAGCTTATAAGTGTGGCGTGTCGTGTGAGTAAAGTCGTACATCTGCAGATTTTACACTATTCGAATAGCCGTGTCCATGGTCAAGGACAATTGCTTGTTGTTGTTAGCCACTAGGCGAGTTTTAAGGACTTGGTAAGAATGGGTTACGTGTGGGAAAAACTTCACGAGTATTGGAGTACTCGTGTGGGTAAGACGAACATGAGCGATAGAACTCATGGTTCTGAGAGTGCTTAGAGGCATGAAGTGAATGTAAAGTGGTTATGTTTATGATGATGTTATATTATGTATTAGACTTTGAAAAGGTTTACTAAATGGCAAGTTTCAATCTATACATATCTATGTTTTTCCCAAATGTTTCTTTATGCTGAAATTACCATTTTACCTTCTCTTGATGTAGCAACCACATGTAGCTAGAATTCAACATTTTACTTATATTATTGTACGAGTACACTCTTTGTACTCAATCAGATTATCCACTTGCTGTAGGTGAGGATGAGGCGCTGCCCGAAGATTTTTACCCGGCAGATTTCGATGACGCTAACATTTAGATGCACGTTCTTGCTTCTAGTTGGCTGCCTGAGGGTTTGGGGCATACCACGCTAGCCTTTTGGTTGTTGTTTATATTTTTCCGCTGCCACTATGATGTAATAACACTTAATATGTAGTTTTGGACAGCAATCCCACTTTTGGTATATAATTATGCTTATCCTTTCGCCATTTGCGTATGTGTTGGGATGTCAACTATTAGGCATCATTGCATGTGTTGGTTGCTATCCTGGGGCCAACACGGGCATATATGCGGAGCACCTGAGGTTCCTTTGATTCACTTAAGTTGTACCACTCATTTGGGTGAATCAGCGGAGTCCTGGGGATGACTCCCGATACATGTTCTCTCACACGAATCTAGTTATTACCAGACTGAAGATCAATTTTAGATAACACCTTTGCTCCCTTCAATTGATCAAACAAATTTATGAGGTAATGGGTACTTGTTTTTTATAATCACCTGGTTAAGAGCATGATAGTCAATGCACATGCACCAACTACCATCTTTCTTAGCTTTAAAGAGAATAGGAGCTCCCCAAGGTGACACTATACCGGATCAACCCTTTAGACAACAAATCATCCAGCTGCTTTTTCAACTCATCTTGGAAGGGACAAGCCAAGTGATAAGGAGACATAGAGATGGGTTGAGTGCCCAGAACAAGATCAATCCTGAATTTCGTACTCCTCTTAGGAGGTAAGCCACACAACTCAATAGGGAATACATCAACAAATTCCTTCACGACAGGAATCTCCACAATATATACCGAAGTACTTGGCTTTCCTAAAATAGCCAAAAGTGTACCCGATCTCAACATACGGTGGTCAGGAAACAAACTGGCCAGCACAAAGAGAGAGCTAGATGATACATTGCCCTAAAAACCAACTCCACTCCTGATGGAGCCTGCAAGGTTACTGTCTTCTAGTAACAACATAAATATCTTGGCATGGTACTGATGCAGCCAATCCATGCCCAAGAAAACATCAAACAGGGCTAACTGAATAACCATCAGGTTAGCAAAGAAATCCTCATCATCAATGGTAATAGCGCAACCTGGGCAAACCATCGAACTCGCAATGAGACCACCCGGAGAATTGACTATGACAGACTTAGCAAAACTCTGCATCCCCAACTTGACCCTTCTAGCAAGATCAATTGACAAAAAAGAATAGCATGCTCCTGAATAAAAGAGAACAAAAGCATCAAATGAATCCATAATTAAAATACTTGATACCACATCCGGACCTTGACTGCCTCGGCGATTGGTAGTCTGAACTTTTGGTGGCGCCAGGGTGGCGAGAGCCCCGACACTCTACTGGGGTAGCACCGAAACTGAGGCGGTGCAACGAATTGAGGGGATGTCGATGACTGCGGGTACTAGAAAGCTGTAGGTGGCACCCAATCAGAAGGTTGTGGAAGTGTAGAAGCAGCAGCCAACATCTGCACTGACCCTCTGGAAGAAGAAGCTGCAGTCAAAGCATGCTACTAGAATTAAACCAGCAAACTTGCCCCATATGGCCAGGTCGGCCACAATGATGGCACTCCCCTGACCAAGAACACTATGCAGCGTGGTGCCCACCAATCGCACTTGAAACAAATCTTGCCTGCCCAGGGGACGGGATGGAAGGCCAATCGTGGTGAAGACGGTAAAGACGGCTGAGGCTGCATCGCCTTGGCCACCAAGGAGGAACTCTATCCCCCATTGAACTTCTTGCAAGTAGGTCACTAAAAAGACCCACCTCCCTCACCAAAGCTCCTCTACTGGCCACCACTAGAAGCAACAAGAACTTTTGAACCCTTAGGGTTATGCTTAACCCTAAAGAGCTCCAGCTCGAGCTCCATGCCCTTGGCCTGCCCCACCATAGAGCTGAAGTCATGTGGGATAGTTGCCCCCAAGATTACTCTAAACTCCTGGTTGAGGCCCCTACGGAACCTCTAAGTCTTCTCACAGTCATCTGCCGCCATAGCCGATATGAAGCGAACAATGCAACTGAGCTCCACCCCATACTCGGTCACGGACTTCCTCCCTTGGGAGAAAGAGTGGTCAAAGAGTACTCCATCCTCTCCAAGAAGAACTCCAGATAGAACTTAGCCTAGAAATGCTTCGTGAAATCCTCCTAAGTGATCGATCCAAGGGTGGGGGCCCTCACGGCAAGAACCCCCTCCAACCAAATATCCACCTGGCCCTTCAACTGAAAGGCCAAAAACAAGCCCTCTGGATAGAAGTCAACTCTAGGACTCTAAACTGTCTCTCCATGTAACGCAGCCAGTCCGCTAATTGGACCTGTGTGCCTGCTCCATCAAAGGTATCGAGACGAAGGGACATCCACTCCTGTAGGCTCACCCTAGCCTCCAGCACAATGGGGGCAACAACGAGGACCAATACAGGTGCAGGAACAACATCAGGAGCTGCTTGAACCTGCTGGCTCAGCTCTCGTACCTCCCTCTACAAAGCATGTAACAAGGCCACGCGATATGGCCTTTGTCCCCGCCAGCATCGAGCGGTGGGGCCCCATCTGGTGATTCATGAGCATTGAGCAAGCCGCTTCCCTCAGCGACCAACTAACAACCCCTAAGATGGGTGACTCCCACCTCGGCATGGCCTCCCCAACCACTATGACAATGACCTCTACCCCTCGACATAGCTACAACTTAGGCATAATCATACAGCCAGCTCAAGCATCAACACAACGTCATGTAATACATACTCAACGATCAACAGTAATATCACAATATGATAATAAAAATGCAATGGAATGATGTACCATTACCCTTCCTACTGTGCACCCAAAGTGTGTCAAATTTTAAATTAGTTAACCCATCTATGTCAAATTTTAATGTTAATGTCCTATGGCAAGATTTTTAATGAATGGATCTAAACCATGTTTCTATTTTTTCCCAAGTTAAAATTTTAGTTCACTCTATAATAATTTACTAAATGCATGTACCATGGACCTAAAGCATGCTCTTATACCAACTTTAACACCCTGGCACCTCCCGTGCCCAAATGTCACAACAACAAGCATAATTATCAACTAAAAAGCATTTCTAATAAAAATTTCAACAAGAACACTAACAACATAGAATAAAATTTGAGCAACATAAAACATCTCTAATTAATCACTATGCAACATCTAGAACATAATTTGCAAGGTAGGATAAAGAAAGACAACAATATGACCTCAAAGTAGGAACCCAATCCACAAACAAGGTTTATCATGACATAACCATAGACATAAGCCATAAACTCTCATCCAAAAATTACAAGACAAATACTTAACAAAACATAACCAATATGACAACCATAAACTTCACACCAAATTTAACTAGACAAAAGCAAGGCATAATCAATGACACAATCAACTAGACGCAATCTATTACATTAAATTTAAATACGTGGTTGTCTAAATTGAGTGATATCAAGTAAAGTGGTGGAGCTAAATCCCTTTCCCATATGCCAATCTCAAGGTACCTAAAAAACATTAAATAAACATACATGAGTCCAAAACTCAAAGAAAGTCCTCTCCTCCTCTCCCTCATTTCTCCTCCTTCCTCTCTTCTTCCTCCTCTCCTCTTCCTCCTCCCTCTCCATTGAAGCTCTCTCTCTGTTCTCGCCATTACTAGCCGGGTGGAGCTCAAGGAGGCCGAGTGGAAGCGGTAGCAAGGGTGGAGAAGCGTCTCTCTGAGTCAAGGAGCTTCAAAGGAGGTAGGTTTTGAAGTTAAGCCTAAACCCTAGGTGTAGATGCAAACCCTAGCTCCTCCTTAACATGTGTCTCTTCTTTCCATTTTAGTTGGACCCTAGAAACCTTAGTTCTTGCGAAGTATTGATGTTTTTCCGAGTAGTAAACCTAGGTCAAGATTAGAAGAATCTTTTCGTGTGACCAAGTAGCTTCGGAAACCCTGATCTAAGTTTCGTTGGACTCATTCGCCGCAAAACGTCATTTCTCGAATTTTCGGAATCTTTCTTCTTGAAACTCTAACTCCAGGAAGTCGGGAAAATGACCCGCGAATATGTTCTCCAGGTCTCGAAGGTCGACTCTTGCGGAAGAATCGAGTTTGAACTCGATTCAGGACGAGAATCGAATTTGGGAGTAAATTCGGGTTTTCAAGTCTTAGAGTTTCGATCGTCGTGCTTCGCTGGTCCTAGTCGATATCCCGATCGTATAGAGCCTTAGTGCACCATCGGAACTAATGCGCGGGTCGCAAATCCGCTACCCAGGTAGATTTGCAAAAGTTGCACTTTGGGCATTCGGAGCGATTTCGTATTCTGAAGTCACAAAGCTCACAAGTCTTGCGCGTATAAGTCCCTAGTGCCGTAGTGAACCCGTTGCCGCGAAGAAACTCGAGTTTCGACACCTTTTGAGTTGAGATCCGTTTTCGCGTCATTATCGGGAGTCAAAAGGGTCCAAAAAGCGAGATTTTGGAGCAAAGGAGCTCGAAACTTGACTGTACTTGCGTGAATGGGTACCTTAAATCCCCAGGAACCTATCCATGCATGTACATCGAAATTCTGAATTCAATCGCGCGAAACCCCACTTTTTGGGAAAGTTTTCTCGGGGAAACCGGCACTACCGCAAGCATGAGGGCGGTACTGCCGGAAGGCCGGAGCTCTGGGGTTTGTTCACCGGTAGTTAAAAACCAGAGAGTGCCCTTTTTCTCCTCTGGCGACCGGCACTACCGGGCCAGATGGCCGGTACTGCCGCTCAAACGGTAGTACCGGGATTTTTGAGTCGGTAGTTATTTTCCTGAGAGACACCTGATTTGGTTC
This sequence comes from Rhipidocladum racemiflorum, assembly GCA_036346355.1. Taxonomy (NCBI): domain Eukaryota; kingdom Viridiplantae; phylum Streptophyta; class Magnoliopsida; order Poales; family Poaceae; genus Rhipidocladum; species Rhipidocladum racemiflorum. The sequence continues at coordinate 32,398,715 of CM070580.1, read as the reverse complement.
CAAGCGGGCAGCACTACCGGGCTACCTAGCCGGTACTGCTGGAGTGATGAGCGGCACTACCGCGCTCTGATGGCGTCTTGCCGACCTCACGAGTAAAATTCTAGAATTTTCTTCAGAGTTGAGTTATGGTTCTTCATTCTTGATTCTTATTGATGTTTAATCACTTTGTTGCATGTCTTGAGCGATGATTTAGTCTTGTCTCTTTTCGTGTAGACGTAGACGCGTCGAACGTCGCCGACGATCCCGACTACGTCCCGGAGACTGATCTTACCGAAGAGCAAACAAGCAAGCACCTCCTTTGACCATTTTGATCCCATAATTACAAATGCTATTTTTAATTGCCAAAACTATTATGCATGCGTGTATGTTCAGTAAAGATGCTAATTGTGGGAAAGCTTGGTAGTTAAACCCGAATTGGTGGATTCCCTTAATCTTAATTGAACTGCGAACCTTGTTAAAACTTAGGCTAAAAACCTAGACATAAAGATAAATGTCAAATGGGTAATAATGAATAGTATTCGCATAAGCTTAGTCATCTTTGTAGAATGTATTGTATGTTGTTACGACACAATCAACTGCAGTCTTCTTGGAATTGATCGGTTTGGTTTGGATTGGGTTTTGGATCGGAAGGTTGGTTAATGGCTTTGGAGATTTGGATCTGGTTTATATTGTTTTGGGAAATGGTTTATAGTGTTTAGACCGGGTGAGATGTACGGAGTTTGGTGATTTGGGAATTTGGTTCGGTTTTGTCTGGTTGGTTGGGATGGTGTTTGGTTATGGATTGGATGGCAAGCCTGAGGCTTGGTTTTGGTTGAGTTTTGGTTGGTTCCTTGCTATGGGGAGGTGCCCAGTAAAGCTAGTGGGAGCCCGTAGGGACCACTAGTGGACATCCTCTGTGGCCGTAGCAAGTGGAATTGGAAGATCTCGCTTAAGTCACCCTAAGGACTGAACTTGATACTATTACTGGGTCTTACAGTACAACCACATGTGCTAGTATGGGATAGCCTTGGCCTAGTACATTGGAAAGGATTTGGGTCTTGCATCATTAGGCGGCGGGAGAGTTGGACACGCCTGTCGTGTTGGTGTGTTCTAGGGATTCCCTCGTCGAGGCATCGAGGGGGAATTTGCCCAATACAACGGTAATGCCTGCTATGGGAAGGTATGGGCCAGTAAAGCTAGTGGGAGCCCGTAGGGACCACTAGTGGACATCCTCTTGGGACCGTAGCTAGGGATGCACATTACCGGGCTGGTGCAAGGTTAAATCCTAGCCTATCGAAAGGTTTCGTCATGATCTAGCAAAACGGGTACGTTGCGTATCGCATGGCATGGTTGACATGATTGCTAGAACGTGTCATTTGGGTAAAGTGTACAAACTCTGCAGAGATAACTAAACTAATCGATTAGCCGTGCTCACGGTCATGAGCAGCTTGGGAAGTACTGTCAAGTATAGAATTTCTGGTGTTGGTCCTGGTTTGGTTTTGGGAAAATGGTCGGTTTGGATTGGTTCGGTGTGGTGTGAGTCTGGTTATTTGGAAAGGGTTGGGTATGGTGTACGGTTCCTGGTTGTGGATTCGGGAGTATGGTATGGTATGGTTTGAGGTGGGAAAAGGTTTGGACGGGTGTTGGTTTTGGTTAAAAGGTTGAATATTGATACTTGCTTTGAAATATTTTCAGCAAACTCTTTTACAACTGCCGATGTTGAACCTATTATCATATTACAAATAAAACTTGCCTTATGCTCAAAGAGACTTAGTATAGAAACCCGATTGTCCTTGTCATAACCTGCATTTCTAGATATACAAATTGCATACACTAAAGTCTTGCAAATACATACGTGTACTCACCGTTTGCTCTAACGGATTTTGGTCAGAGGAAGAAGGAGCAGGTAAGAAGGAAGATGTGCCTGACGAGTCTGTCTGGCCCGAAGACGGCGATTTCGCTGAGGGTTAGCTGGGTTCCTTCCAGCCAGTTGCCTGAGGGTGGAAGGCACACTGCGCGTTTTTCTTTTGGACTATCACTGATGTTATTTGGCTCTTTTGGACTTGTGCTGGCCGCAAGGCCGTAACTTGTAAATTTTAGATAGATGTAATAACTTTACCTTTCGAATGTAATATATTTACTTTTGTATGGATATGAAACGTCTTGTATGACAACGTGTGGGTACTGGACTACTGATCCAGGGAACCAGTACTATTCACACGGTTGCGGGAAGCTCGAATTGGGATCAATCGGTTGGCGCATACACTTGCCTCAAGTAGTGCCGACCAATTGGCCTCAATTTGGGTACGGTTTGTGACTAGTAATCGGATTACTGACGGGTTGCGTTAATTCTAGTTCGACGCAACAGTGAGTACCCGATTCTTATTACAAAGACCGGAGCCCCCACGATAACAACCCATTTAAACCTATTTATTTGGCACATTTAGCACAACACGACCTATTTAGGCCCGTTTATTCAGATTTCAAAAATTCTAACCGTTGGAGGCTCAAAAATCCCAAATTTTATGTTTTTTTTTGAACTTTTATGTTTTTCAATTTTAAAATTATTTTTTAAAAATTTTAAATATTTTGGCGCCAAACGGGATGGCCTCAGGACGACACGGCCCATCGGCCCACAAGTGTCCGTGCCAGCACGGCACGGGAGCCACCTTGGACCGTAGCGTTGGCATCCGAACTGGCACAACATGATCCACTAGCTAGTCGTGCTTTAATGGGCCGTACCGTTTGGCTATCTCTTATTATATCTTAAGCTAGCTAGGTAGGGACTAAAGTCAAACAAGGTCTCTTGATAATTGATTGTGCGTTGCAGTTGGATTATTTAGAGTTACGTAGCAAGATTGCGTGATCGGTTTACTGGGTAGGGCTTTCCTTACCTATTTGTCAACAGCTAAGCGTGTATATACACATTGTACAGAGTACATATATACACACTGCGTACATACTTAAGCTGGCATTTGTATACGTTTGGATGGTATATGTCTACAAGGGAGTAGAAGAACTAAAATTTTGTTATAGCAGAGAAGTAGCAAACAACTTGCGTTTCCAAAGAAAGGAGAAATCAGCAACACGAGGTAAGCAAAAATAAAATAAAATAAAACTCGTGAGCAGGTATAACAATTAGCGGGTGCATGACAAAGTTTTAGGTTGATTGGTTTAGTATTCATATAGGTTCAGTCCAACAATGCTTATTGACCTGCTTGGTATGTATTATATGTTGGAACATGACACAAATATTTGGTGGCCAATATAACTAACACCTTTTCTTACTCTTTTATTTGCTTCTTCTTGCTTTCTTGCTTACAAATCAGAGTACAAAGCTCTTATTTATATAGCAGAATTTTCTTCCTAATCATACATGCACTTGAATACATAAATCAACTAGGACAAGGCTAATTGGCTGTCGCGTGCATACAGAACTTACAAGTCCAGTTTGGACTTGGCTTCCAAAAAAAGGAATAGCGCGCAACGTGATTAAGTATAACATTATATATGTAAGTAGCGTATGCTGTCTTCACATTGATATCTCAACTATTTTTTGAGATCTGAGCTGTTTTTGAAACAGTCGTGCAGAAGCGTTCCACCGGGATTCGTTAGCTTCTGATGTTTCGCGCGCGCTCTCTTTCTGTATATACAATCGAAACTTTTTTCGTCGGTCACATACCGACGAAAAAAAGGATTCCCGACGAAAGTATCTACTTTCGTTGGTTACCAACGAAAATAATTTTTTTTTTCGTTAGCCCAGCCTAGCCTTCAAAAACAAGTGGCCGATGGCTGGCCCGGACATGCCACGTCGGACTATTTTCGTTGGCTACAGTGGCCAACGAAAATACTGGAGAGATGCTAGCTGTAGGACTATTTTCGTCGGCCACGTGGCCAACGAAAACACTAGGAGTACCAGATGCAGAACTGCTTCTCCATTGCTTTTTTAGCAGCTGCTACCTCCCAGTATTGTTGTCGGCCCTATGGCCGACGAAAATACTAGGGACTTACCAGCTGGAAATTGGCCCAGCTTTGCTTGTTTTGCAGCACAAACGTACAATTTTTGCAGAAATTCACGTACACCAACATATATTACTCAGAACAATCACAAATGGCATCACACAATTTGAAAATCACATTAATATTAAATTCGCAAATGCATCACATTAATATCGCAAATACACAAACATATATAAATATCCAAATCATATCACAATTAGGTTCATCCAATTAAATTCGCAAATGCATCACATTAATATCGCAAATACTCGAACCCTAAGCTGGCCCTGGTGGTGGAGGCGGAAATGGGTGCCATGGCGAAGGAGGTTGAGAACCCTGTAGAGGAGTTATGAAATTTCATGTTAGTCTAGAACTGCAAATAATTTCCAAAACTGAATTAACATAAAGCATATGTACCTGCGGTGCTTGCACTAGAGGTGGATACCCATAGAATGGCAAAGGAGGCTGAAGCGTAGGTAAGCCATGTTGAGGATCCACTGTTGCGTTGAGTTGCTGCATATAGTCAAATTGTTAGATCCGCAATATGAAAAGTTAATCGGTCTGTTGAGATTTCGAGCTTTTACCTGAAGAGCTCCCTGGAAGTATGCCTGCGTTTGCCTTAAGTGTGCCATCTCCGCTTCGTACTTCGCTATCAACTCACGCTGTTGGCGAGCCTGCTCCTGTTGGCGAGACTGCTCCTCGTACTCCGCGAACCTTGCATTATCCCTGGAGGAGCGAGCGCTGCTCTGTGAGGACCCCGATGCTCTTCCATGGGACAAAGCAACGTCGAAGTCCACAACCCCGTTGAATATGGAGAACCTGCAGCAAACATATACGAAACCAAAGGCATTCATAAAAAGCACAACTATTGATGATATCAGGATTTCTGACAAAACTCAAATAAGGGGGATGATCTCACCTTTCATGTCTCTTGGCCCCCACCACTCTGGTATAGCGCCGAGATATCCAGCTCCTCCTTCCTCCAGTCGTACTCCAGGCCATGACGCCGAGCCATTTCTTCCCCATATTGCTCCTGCATGCCAACATTACTGAAACAACAGTTTCAAGACACAAACTTCATCAAAGTAGGTTGAACAACTCACAATCCTCTGAGTCACTGACTGGATGCACAACTATCCAGGCGACTCTGGATCGGCGCTCGGTGTCCCCGAACATAAACATCACAGTAGCTCGGGGCAACGCCAATTTCAGCCTCCTATAATCCAAAGTTAGCGACATGTATTCAAAAGCGTACTAAATTAAGGCTAGATACTTATCATGCGCCTCGCTAAGTGGAGGTGTCCATCTGCGCCCGTCTGGGTGCAACACACAGTCACCTGCCTCTCTATTGCCTCGCTTATTGTTGGACCTAGCAACAAAGTCAGCCAACGCCAAGTACTTGCACAAGTACCTAAAAGCTTCCTGGCACTTCATCAGCCAGGGGATGGACGCCTGGAGGTACTCGTCCTTGCGCAGGTAGATCGTGGAGGCCCCGAGCTTCTTGGTCATCTTCTCCTTCTTCACCCCTTGTGAAATGCGAGCACACCGCTTTGGATGCGTGCATTGGACATCATGTCCTTCATGACCTTATGGGTTGTCGTGTTGAAGGCTTTATTGGCCTTCTCACGATTGGCACCTCCGGCCCAGGCTCCTCTTCCGAATTAACCTCAAACTCTCTACCAATATCATCCAGCATCTCATCCATCCTGTCTTCATCCTCATGGTCCGAGTCAACAATGGGCTCCGCCTCGCCATGCTCGTACCATATCAGATAATCGGGCATGAAACCAAACTTGCACAGGTGCCGCTATACATCTGACTTAACGTGGTAAGAATAGTTGCGGCACTTGCTACACGGGCAATTTGCGACACCACCAGCAGCCCCTACGAATGCATGGTCCACGAACGCGGGTGCAATGACCGCCCATTCTCTTGAGTGTGCCCCGGTCTTACTCCAACCATCATACATCCACCTTCGATCATCACCCATTCTCCAAGCTAAACACAGGCAACAATATCAACCACAGCGGCTTAGTTGCGAACAAGGGCTCTACTGGGAAAGATAGGTCCTAAACCCACCCAAGAATGGACGCCAGAGCACGGATTTATGATGAGCCTTACTAATCACCTAATTAACTACTCGGCCGACAAAAACATCACTAATCAACAAATTTAATCTAAACCCTAATCAACACTAAACTAAACTAAAAAACAGTAAAGTACTGAAAAAAAGCAGTGAAAGACTTACCTTGCTTGGCGGGAAGCGGGAAGCAGGGGCGACGGGAGGGCGGCTGGCGTCGCGCGGGGGTGAGGGGAGGCGAGCGGCGGCGGCGCGGGGAGGGCGTCGGGCAATGGGGCAGCAAGAGGCGGGGCGGCGGCACGGGCAGGGAGGCGGTGTGGGTGGGGAGGTGAGACAGCGTGGCGCGGCACAGGAAGACCGGTAGAGGCGATAAGGCAGCACGACGCGAGCGAATAGGTATGCGAGGAGATGGCCACAAGGCTTATTATGCCCTATTTTCGTCGATCAGGATGGCCGACGAAAACAATGCCTACATGGCAGGCTTGGATATTTTCATCGGCCACTCGGACCGACGGAAATAGTTTTGCTGCCACATGGCAAAACATGAATGGGCCAAGCTGTTTTTGTCAGCCAGAGAAGCTGACGAAAATTATTTGAAATTCAATTGCCGCCCCTGGCAGGGGTGTTTTCGTTGGCTTCTCAAACATAACGATGAAAATATATTTATTTTTGTCGGGTGTTACCTGGGACCGACGAAAATACATATATTTTCATCGGTTCCAATTTGGCCGATGAAAATGTATTATTATTGTCATCGGCCTGCTGAAAGCCGACAAAAATATATTGGGCCAACGAAAAATTATCGTTTTCCTACAGTGTATATATAGTCTATATATTAAAGTTGGGAGCTTTGAAGCTCAATGAGCTATGCCACGTGCTGCCCTCCCGTGAAAGCCCCTTAAAAATAAGTAATTACGTTTAGGTCCTTCCGTTGTTGCAAAAAAGTCCCTTAAAAATAGTCTATATATTAAAGTTGGGAGCTTTGGAGAGTTATTCCACGTGTCGCCCTCCCGTGAAAGCCCCTTAAAAATACATAATTACGTTTAGGTCCTTCCATCGTTGTAAAAAAATCCCTTAAAAATAGTCTATATATTAAAGTTGGGAGCTTTCGAGAGCTATGCCACGTGTCGCCCTCCCGTGAAAGCCCCTTAAAAATACGTAATTACGTTTAAGTCCTTCCATCATTACAAAAAAGTCCCTTACAATGCGTAATTATGTTTAGGTCCTTCCACCATTGGAAAAGGCCCTCCGAAAATTTGGAAAGTACGTCTTTGTGCATTTTCCCGTCCCGACCCATTTTTCCCTAGAAAAAACGCAAAAAGACCCTCCAAAAATTTAAAAAATGTGTCTTGGTCCATTTTCTGTCCTGGTCTATTTTCCCCCCAAAAATCCTATTTTTCCTCCGAAAAAAACGTTGGTTCGTTTTCATTCACTTGAGTGGCGTGTGCGCGCTTATTGACCTAGTATATATATACTGGAAAACATTACAGCCAATCCAGGCCGCCACATCATCGTTTTCATAAAAACACCTTTTAGAAAATTTGAAATTACATTTAGATGCTTTCATCGGTTATTTTGCAAAAAGACTATAATTTTATTGATTTGCAAACGAGTCCTTGTGAGACCCTCCCTTTTATGCTACAGTGCAGCATAAAAAAAGGTTATGTAGCGCTTACTGTGCTAGTCCCATGATCAGTGGCTAGCACGCACTAGCACAATTTGAAAACACAGCCATACACAAGTTGCAACATTTTATTACAGCGAAAGTTTTAATATTACATAATCAAATCAAAAGGAAACAGTAGTAGGAAATCTATCATCTTGTTGTATGCCGACTAAGCCCAAAATCCGTAGGCAACAGACAAGGTGAAACCTTAGGAAGAACCATCGTCATTGAACCCGTAATCTACGTTATTGAATGCGCCATCCGGAATTTCTGATTCTTCACCTAAAAACAATGTTAATGCAAGTTGAGTACAAAGTACTCGTAGGACTTTTACAAGCCTAGTATATGCAGGATGATCCAAATGAAAGGCTGCTAATGTTAATTTTGCATAAAGCTAGAATTTGAAATGTATTACTAAATAGTAAATTGAAAGCATTAGTGAAATAAAAATAATTTGATGAGTAAATAAAATAGCAACTAGTAATTAACAGAAAAGAAGTAATTTACTCACAACCCTGTGTGAGTAGCCTCACAGTCCTTCGTGAGAGATAAAAATAATTAATGCCAAAATGGCACAATTAAATGAGCATAAGGAAGAATAATAAGAAATGTTCATTTCTGAATCAGTTATCTCTATTTTATTAAAATATAAAACATCTAAGTATGTAATGAATTTACCAAGTGCTCATGACCGCGAGCACGGCTAATCTATTAGATTTACACTCTGTAGAGTTGTACAGCTTTATCCACAAGATATGTTCTCCCTTTTTGCAATGTATATTTAACACACTTCCTTTGGTGTGTCGCAAGGAGTTCATAACGGAGCCGTTAAATTATTCAAACCTAGCTTTGCACCAACCCAGTGACGTTAAATCCTTGCTATGGTAGAAACAAACGATCACATAGATCATAAATATTTGAGCTCAATAAATCAATAACCGTTTCTTCCCATAGCCAGGTGTACACCGCTACATCGGTTGATTCCAAATCACCTCGATGTGGATGTCCCTTCAAGCAATCCAAAATTGAACAACCCGTGCTACTTTGGCCTTCCAATGTACAAAGCTAGTTTCAAATAACTTAACAGGTTAAGGTTGTCCCATAACAGCACTTGTAGATGTACGGTTTTCTTGACCTGATAACAACATATTAGTTCGGTCCTTAATTTGACTTGGGTGATAAAACTCCCCTATCTACGTACAAGTTAAAACTTGTACAACCGGCTATTGCCAATAATCACCCATGTCGAAAACATAGTTTTGTTTTCATTTTTTTTATTAAAATATCAATATCCTTTACTACCAGAATAAATTATTTATAAAATTCATAAAGAAAGGTGGGTGTGTGAATCTGACACCAACATTTGGCTAACGCGGGGCTAAGCATATGCAAATATTAAATGATTATACCCAGTCTATCATTTTGAATTTAATCATCAACTACGGCTATCATGGATCACAAATCAATCATGATTATGGAAATCCATCAGTGAGGGTTTAACTACCCGAAATTGTAAAATACGTAATCTTTGTAAAATATAAAGCATGCATGCAAGATTTTATTTAACATTTTTGAGTGATTATAAAAGCTAGGATCAAGATGGTCAAGGGGGTGCTTGCCTTGTACTTCCGGGATGTACTCGAGATCAGAGTCGTCAATGGTGGTGTCGGCAACATCGGTGTCTACACGTCATTGAGTAAGTACAAAGAAAATACCAACTTTTAATAGTGGTAAAAAGAAGTCAAATGATCAAATAAAATCAACTTATAAAATGAGCATGGCTACTATCAGGGTTTTATCATTTCATGTGATAGTAATTCTTATAGTTCTTTTTGGTATTAGTAGTTTAGGGTTATATAGCGGTCATTTCCATTCTTTGTGTATTATTGTCGGGACCCGAATTTGCAAATCCGGACCCTCTGTGTAATCAGCACTAGTCCAGGATCACGCTAGTGCACACAGTCTCAACATCGGTATATATCACAATCATACTCAATGAAATAGTAAAGTACATTAAATAATTAACCAAACTGGTTGCCCGGCCTTATGGTCAAGTTACAAAGATACGCCTCACAGGGTGAAGACTTATTAAAAGACAAATAATTGCAGCGGAATAAAATAGAATTCGTGGCACCATCCAGTGTACCACAGGCAACTGACTGGGCTCGCTCCCTAGTTAGACGGCTCCTCCTGGTACTCTTCCTCCAAAGCTGGCGTCGACTCTTCTTCAACTGATGTTGTATTGTGGCAAGGGTGAGTACTTGGTACTCAGCAAGTCATGCACAGAATGCAAGCTAATATTCTACATGCATGGCTTAATACAAAGAATAGGCTAACAGGTTCATTTGCAGTAAAGTAGCATGAGTAAATACAATAGTAGATTGCAAAGCGGTAAAACGATAGTGAATAGAGTACTTTTCACGATGATCTTGCGAAAAAAGCATTTCCCAATCCTAGGTCCAGCTCATCATTTCAAACCAACCATTCTTCCAAAGTCACGTCATTTTTATGAAAGTCTAACCCTTAACTGTAATTCCCGAGCAATGTCCAATGCCGCGGACACGGCTATTCGAATAGATTTTACACTATGCAGAGGTTATGCACTTTACCCACAAGATACAGCCAAACACCACAAAGGCGAGTGTCCATAACAAAGTCTTTCGGAAACTTCTAACAGCACAAGTGGGCCTCCCTGGTTATTGCACACTAACCCTTCCCTTAGCAAAGGCGAAGTCTAGGCCAATCAACCTTTAGATGGGTACTGGCGTGACCCGATGCGCTCCCCCATACAACTACACAAAAGGTATAGTTGACACCCCGAGGTCCCACAGGTACGTTATTAGCAACTTAATCAACTAGGTCCGTCCTATTACAGACATGTGGTTGCACGTTTGACTCAGTTCAAAGGCTTGCAAGGTTAAGTCCTTAGGGTGACCAGGGCAAGACTACCCGAAGAACCAAATCAACTTCCCCGGTGCCACAACTGGCCCACCCGATCATTCTTGCCACATGCCCCGGTCTAAATCTATTTATCAAACCCCAGTTGATTACCATGCACCACGTGCCATCGATAACAACATCAATAACACATGATACTTCTCAAAAACATGTTCCATATCTCATTAAGTCAATGTTAACATATAATTATCCAAAATCATGTTGTTACTATGTGGCAGGCCTAAGCAACATACTACAACGGTCTAATTACCCATGTTGGCTATTTAATAATGTCCAACTAAATAATCCACAACTAGGGTGACAAGGGTTTATGGTACATAAGTAATTAATCAAGGTGTCATACTGCAATTTGGCATTTACCTAATTTCCCAGAATTATTTAAAGCATTTTCTAATTGAATTAGCATGCAGTAATTTAAATCAGATAGATTTCAAAAATGGGATCAATATGGTCAAAGAATAACTTGCCTTCAAAGAGTACTTGTTCTTGGTCTTGAGCTGGCTCCTGGGTCAATACTTCTCCTTCGAAGCCCTCAGGTACTTCAACGTCTACTCGTAATGCGTGCAAATAGCAATAAATAAATAAAACAGTACATGCACATTGCTCAAAACTTTAGATAAAGTCCATAAATAGAAAGGGCATAATTTTACGAATTTTTAGAAATTGGAATTGCCCAAATCGGAGTTAAAATGCAAAAGTTATAATTGCTTAAAGTTTAAAGAATCTATTAATTAAATAATAACAGAGAAAATTTCATATTCAAAAATTAATTAAAATTCATACTTAAGTAGATCTCAATTGTATAAAATTTTAGAAATTGGAATCGTTCAAATCAGAGTTGAAACGCAAAAGTTATAAGCGTTTGAAGTTTAAAAATTCAAATAAATCAATAAATTGAATTAATTCATTTATTTTTCTATTGAAAAATCCGAAAAATGACGTCAGCATGGATTTGAATTCCCACCGAATTATTTTTCTATTGAAAAATCGAATTATTGCGCCAGCATGACGTCAGCCGGTCCATGGACTAGGTCCACGGCCTGGGCCTGGTCCACCGTGGACTCAGTCAACGGGTTCACGTGTCACTGACACGTGGGACCCATGTAACACCCCAAAATTTTGCTTTTCTTAAATTCATGTGTGATTTGGCACTTTGGTGAATTTTTGGAATTTTCTGGAATTTATTTGGATTTATTTGGAATTTATTTGAATTTATTCCATTTTGAAATAATTAAAGAATTTAATTTTGCAAATAAAATTTTGTTGGAAATATTTTATTTGAGTCCAAAATGATCCAAAGTATTTTCCAGAATTTTTCTGGAATTTTTAAAGTCATTTGCTATTTTTAATGAATTAAATGAATTACTAGGAATTATTTTAAATATTAAATCATTTGGAAAATCAAACTCGGGTCAGAATCTTTGTTCATCCGACCGAAGTCGAACCTGGAAGTCGACTCGAGTCCGACCGAGCCACGTGACTCGACCGAACCCACTCCTAACCCTAATCAATCCCAACCGCTGGATCAAGATCCAACTACCGAGATCCGCCGACCGACCCAGGCAGCGTGTCCGACCGGACCGGTCGCGCCGTCGCGATCGTGGCCGTTGATCGTGCCACGATGTACGGCTCTCCGTCGTCGTCTCCGCCGAAGTCCGAGCCGGACTCGGCCCGTGTCGCCGTAGTGGAAAACTAGGTCTCCGTTTTACGGACGCCGAGGCTATTTAAAGCCGAGGCATACCGAGGACCGCCGTGATCCGCGCCCTCTCCTTCTCTACTTCACCGAGGCAAAGCCGCGCCGTTTAGCCGTGCGAGCTCGCCGTAGTTGCGCGCCGCCCGCTCACGGTCTTTGCTTCGTTCGCGCCGCCGTCGCCGTCCCTGCGCCCGTTGACCTCAGATCCGGACTCACCGCGACGAGGCGCCGAAGGACATCTCACTTCACGGAGGAGGCCGCAACGCCGTTGGCCGTGTCGCCGTCCCGGCTCGGCGGCCCGGCTCGCGCAGACGCCATCGCTGTCGCTCGAAGCTTCTCGCCGTCCGATCAAGATCCAACGTCCCAGTTGTGCCACGTCACCGCCGCGGTGAGATCCCGCCCAAAATTCCAGATCTAATCTCGGCCGTCGGATCTAGATCCAACGGTCGAGATCAAACGCGTTAACTCAAGCGGCGTGAAAGCGAATCTAATCGGGCGTCGATTTTCAAATCAACGCGGCCAAGATTGCGCCACGTGTCCGGGAAGCCTGACCGCGCGGCACCACGCGTGTAGACGCCGACACGCCGGGCCCGTGTCGGGCCGACGCGGATCGAACCGCACCATGATGTCATCGCGTCGACGTCATGGCGGGCCCGCATGTCGGCCGTCTCAGCGCCGACGTCACCCATGACGTCATCGATGGGACCCACTGCCGACTGCGGTGGTGAGCCTGACGTCGGCCGATGACGTCACCCGAGTAGGCCCACATGTCAGTCTCCCGTGGAGTCGTGGGCCGAGTCCACGGTGGACCCGCGCCGGGCGTGGACCACGTCCATGGACCGGTGACGTCACCGGCCAATCGAGAGGCTGCCACGTGTCCTGCCGACGCAATAATTAATTTCGAAAAGAAAATGATTTATTAATTCGAAATATTGATTCAAATTTAGATTCAAACTTCAAACGCTTATAACTTTTGCGTTTCAACTCCGATTTGAGTGATTCAAATTTCTAAATTTGTATAAAATTGAGATCTACCTAAATATAAATTTTATTTAATTTTTGGACTAAAGTTTTCCTTTGTAATATTATTTAATTGATTATTTAAACTTTAATAAATCATAACTTTATGCGTTTTAACTCCAAATTTAGCGATTCAGTTTCTAAAAATCAGAAAATTACGTTCTCTCTGTTTATGGATTTTATTTGGAGTTTTGGGATGTTTTTGCCTATTGTTTATTGGGTATTTGCTATTTGCACGCTTTACGAGTAGACGTTGAAGTCTTGGGAAGGATTCGAGGAGAAGTGTTGACTCAGGATCCAACTCAAGACCAAGAGCAAGTACTTTTTGAAGGCAAGTTGTGCTTTGACCATGTTGATCCTATTTCGAAATCTATTTTGATTTAAACTATTGCATGCTAGTTCAATTAGAAAGATATTTTGTTTAAACCTGGGGTTAGATAAATACCAATTTGCTATATGACACCTTGATTACTTAAGTATGTGCCATGACCCTTTGTCACCCTAGTTGTGGTTTACTAGTTGGACATTATTAAATTGCCAACATGGGTTTAGATCGTTGTAGTATAACGCTTAGACCGCTACGTGCTCATGACATGATTTTGGATAATCAAATGCTAATATTGACTTAATGATATATTGAACCTGTTTTGGAAAAGTATCATGTGATGTTGATGGCACGTGGTGCATGGTAATCAATCGGGGTTTGATAAACAGATTTCGGCGGGGCATGTGGCAAGAGTAATCGGTGGGCCGCTTGTGGCATTGGGGATGTTGATTTGGTTTTGGGTAGTCTTGCCCTGGTCACTCTAAGGACTTAACCTTGCAAGCTTTTGAACTGGGTCATACTTGCAACCACATGGCTGGAATGGGGCGGCCCTAGTTGATTAAGTCGCTAAGGACTCACTTGTGGAGCCTCAGTGGTGTCGATTACACCGTTTGTGTGATTATGCGGGGAGGCGTATCGTGGGTGTGGCGGAATACCCATCTAATGGTGTGTTGGTCCCATACTTCGCCTTAGCTAAGGGAAGGGATGGTGTAGAGCACCTAACCGGAGAGGGCCACTGTGTTGTTTGAGGCTTCCGAAGGCTTTGTTACTGAACTCGCCTTTGTGGTGTTTGATTTGTATCTTGTGGGTAAAGTGCATAACCTCTGCAGAGTGTAGAATCTATTTGAATAGCCGAGTCCACTGTGATCTTGGACAATGCTCGGGAATTACAGTCAAGGGTTAGACTTTTACGAAAATAACTTGGATTTGAAAAGTTGGGTTGGTTTAGTAATGAAGTTGATGGAAATGTGGTTTAGGATGGGAAAAATGTTTGTTAAACTTCTTGAAAAGTTATTTATGCTTTACTTATTTCTACCGCTTTGAATCTACTTTTATTACTTGTCAAAGTCATTTCTGCAAATATACCTTGAGCTATTCCTTTGTACCAAGCCATGCATATAGTATATTAGCTTGCATTCTGTGCATGACTTCTTTGAGTACCAAGTACTCACCCTTGCCTCAACACAATACCAGTTGAAGAGGAGATTACGCCGGTTCGGAGGAGGATTTCCAAGAAGACCCGTCTACTTAGGGATGCGAGCCCGATCGGTTGCTGTGGTATCTTGGATGGCGCCACGAGTTATTTGTTTTTCATTCTTTGTTATTTCTCTTTTAATAAGTTTCGCCTTGCGAGGCATATATTTGTACCTTGGCCATAAGGTCGAGTAACCTTTTGATTATCTAAATAAAGTACTTTGATAGTATCGTTTGGTATGATTGTGATATATACCGATGTTAAGACTGTGTGCACTAGCGCGTTCCTGGACTAGTGCTGAATACACAGAGGGTCCGGATTTGCAAATTCGGGGTCCCGACAACCCACTGCTGACGTCATCGCTGGCGTCAGCACGGCTCGGCCGAGTGGACTGACATGCGGGCCCCACCCATGACGTCAGCATGATGTCACAGATGACGTCATGGAGCTGTTGGGCTACCGCCGACACGCGGGCCTTCTTCGATGTCGGCGTGGACGCGCCGGTCAGCTCCACACACATGGCTTGATCCGTGCCGTTGATTTGAAAATCAACGGTCTAGATTGAATTCGACCGCCGCGCACGTTGTAGACAACATGGCTGATCTGGACCGTACGATTTTGATCGGACGGTCCAGATCCGATTGGGTTTCGCCTCACCATAGGGTGGCGTGGCATGTCCTGGGTGACGACACGTGGCTCAACCTACGCCGTTCGATTTAGATCGAACGACTGAGATTACATCTAACGCTATAACGCAGTTTAACGTCAACCGCACGATCTAGATCTAACGGCTGAGATCTACCCAAGCACGGTGCAGCGTATGCTCAATCTAAGCCGTTGGATCTAGATCCAACGGTTGGGATTAGATCTAAAAACCGAAACGTGCGGATTACCTTCGGACGACGTGGATGGATCTAGGCCTTTGGATCTTCATCGGATGGTTCACGAAGCTCACGAGGTCGGCGACGTCCACGGCGGAGCTGGCTGGCCAGAGAAGAAGATGACGACCACCCGGACGGCGTTCCCGTGGCCCTCCGACGAGGTGGATGGTACCTCCAGACGCGCCTCGCCGCAACGGTCCCGAATCTGACCACCAACGCGACGGAGGACGGCGGACGGCGGCGAAATGACGCGGAAACCCGAAGCAAACCCTAAAGCACTACGGCGAGCAATCGTGGGTGCGGTGGAGCTCTATGGGCGGCGGCTAGGGCAAATTGCGCACAAGGCGAATGCGATCCTCGGGCATGCACCCATGCATTAAATACCGGCCTCGACGTCCGGATTCGGCGCGGGATTCGCGGAACGGCCGCGGCGGCGGCGCATTCCGACCAGGACACGGAGAGGGTGACGTGGCGCAATCCTAGCCTTTCGCGTGGCACGGTCAACGGCCGGGATAGCGCGTGGCGAATGGATCCAATCCAATCCCCACGTGGGTGGCGTGAAGCGCCGCGGTAGTTGGATCTTGATCCAACGGTTGCGTGATTAGGGCTAGGTCGGGTTCGAGTTGGACTTGGACTCGAGTCTGACTCAGGCTCGGTCGCTTGAACAGTAAAACCCACTCAGCGATTAAATAATTAAAATAATTGCTAGAAATTCAAATAATTCAAGAAAAATAGTAAATTAATCAGAAAAATTCCAGAAAAATTCTGAAAAAATACTTTGAGACATTTTGGACTCAAATAAATTATTTCCAATAAAATTTTATGTATAACTTTTAATTCTTTAATTATTTAAAAAGGAAATAAATTCAATTTAAATCCAAATAAATTCGAGAAATTCACTAAAGTGCAAAATTTCATTTAAATTCATGAAAAACAAAAATTAGGGTGTTACAATTACTTTATTTCAGTTTACGAATTCAAGAAGCTAAGATTGTAAATCTAAATATAATTAAATTCAAATTCAAGTGGCCAAAATTATTTGTACTAATATAAATTAGTACAATAAGCAACAGGTCAGGAGCAAATAAAAGTAGCATTGTACACCCTAAGTATTATTTTAGAATCATGTACTCGACAGTTTAACTAACACAAAGAAACTTATCTCACATTATTTGGACTTCATTTGTTTAAGTTATAGTACTATGAATACTTAACATGACGATTTCAACTCTAATTAGAATATATTGTAAACTAACTCTAAATTTAAGTTTCATTACATAATTAGAAAGCATTTGACACAAGGATTCAAATTAAACTGGTTTCATTCAATTTAGATTTGTATTGCACAAAATGTGAATGAAGCTAGATTCAAACCTGTAATTCAAATTCAAATTTTGTTTTAACAACTAAACAAACTTCAAATATTTTTTGCATATTATGAAACTGCATGATTTTACATGAATTTACAAACTTGTTTCACTTGATTTGGAGTTATGGTGTAGAAGTTATTGCAGTTTGAAGGGGTTCGGATTCATTAAATCAAATTAAATCAAAATTACGTTTTCAACACAGGAAAGCGTATTCTAGGTTACTACATGTGCGAACATTTGAATTCCGGGCCACAACCGCTGATAGCTCGTACCCAGGCGTCAGCAGCCCGCGCGCAGAAGGACCGATTGACCGGCCAAGCCCGGTTGGCAGCGTGCCGCGTGTGCGCGTGACTGCCGACTGGGTCCCTCTCTGCAGTGGATTTGGACAAGACTGAGGCAACGGTGGCTCACCGGTGGTGAGGTACAGCAAGAGGTGCCGAACGAATAGCTCAGGGATGGAACTGGTACGGATATTTTTCGATCGACCGACCGACCGAATTGATTTGGATGATAATTTGGATAGTTTCACAGATATCCAGTTGATTTCTCGGATAAGGATATGGATACAGATAATTTATATGGATACGAATACGGATATGGAACACTGATTATCCGATGGATACGGAATATCTGAGTTTTTGTTTGGATAATATCCGAATATGACATACGGATATTATCTGAATAACACGTTTCAGAATAACACATTAACAATTTAACATGTTTCACTGTTTTGAAGGGTAAAGTGCATTGGATGACAAGATATAATGTGTTCATGTGTGCTAGATGCTAATTTAGAGATATTTGGGTAAAGGTGGTACAGAAATTGGCAATTGGTGTTTCAGGAGGGCTACTTAGGATTCAGCAGCATATGCTAGCTGCAAATCATTTGGTTCAATTATTGCAATGGGGTACATTGTTACTCACAGAGTCACATGTATGACAAGCTAGGGATAAAAAGGCAAAAAAAAAGACATACAAATATATTTCTTTTGGAATTTTGAATTTAAATTTGGACCGATTTTGGAAAAAAACTGAAATTGGATTTTAAAATATCCAACTAATATTATTCGTATCCATGTTGATTCCGATCCGTATTCGATCTGTATTCGTAACCGATATTATCCTGTATAATTCTTATTCGATTCTGTATTCGACACTATTCGTATTCGATTCTGTATTCGATAAAAATACGGATACGGATATGAATAGGATGATATTCGACCGTATCCGATCCGATCACATCCCTGAGCTCTGTGAGCTTTATGGGACTATTATGCACTTAGGGGACGGTTCAAATCCTATTCATAGCGTCCCGAGCATGGCTCACGCCGGTGCAAGGCGGTGGGCTCGTCGGAGTTGAGTCGTGTCAGCAAATTAGGAGGTATTACTCTCAATTAATAGCTAATTAAGCATTCATGGGGTCTAGTGATCAACTGATCATAAAGGCATATCTCACCATGCGATTAAAGCTTCGAAATGGGCTCTCCACGTTTCGTCGAAGTTGGACAAGAGGGTATACCGTGGAGGGGGTGCTACGGTGATCGAGGATCAAAAATGGTAGAGGGTTTCAATTTGTAAGTGTGTATGGATGATTCGGCCGAGAGGAATTGAGGATTGGACTTGTGTAGAAGAAGTTTGCTTGGAAATTGTATGCGGCGGTGGAGTGGCCGGAGATAAGGAAGAAGGCCAGAAATGAGCGAGGAATAGGTTAGGGGAAAGAGGGATTGGGATCCTCTGCCTTTGCAGTTCAAAATGCACGGTGCATTTTGAACTGCAAAAGCTAAAAAAATATACAAAAAAAAAATTCAAACTGCTACAGTCTTCAAGATTTTGGTAAATTTCATTAAAATTTTGGATATTTTGATTGAAATTCATATTTTAAAACTAGATTTTTTGAAAATACTGTAGCAATTTGATTTTTTTTTCAAGTTTTTTTAGCCTTTACTACTCAAAATGCAGGTCAAAATGAACTGTGCATTTTGAGTAGGAAAGACAGAGATCCCAATCCGGGGAAAGAGGCACGGCACAAATGTGAGCTCAACCGCGCCTTTATAGCTGGAGAAATGCTATATATAAGCTCGGCATTGGTGTAAACCCGGTGAGGATTTTTGCGACACTCAACAGGAGAAAGTATGGGCCGGCGAGGCGATGTGGTTGCGGTGTCAAGCGAGGTGTGGAGCATCATGGTGGGATAAGGATAAGGTAGAGGCTGTGAGTAGGGGTGGAATCGAGCCGAGCCAAGCCGAGCCCGGCTCGGCTCGGCTAAGCTCGTCAGTTTTCGAGCCAAGCCGGGCTCGGCTCGCTGTCTGTTTCAAGCTTCAAAGTGAGCTCGGCTCAAGCTCGATCAAGCCTCGAGCCGGCTCGTTAAGGCTCGTGAGCCGGCCAAATCGAGCAGGGCACCTCCAACTCTGTCTCCACTTGGCCGACTCCAAGTTCCAACTCAGTCTCCACTCCACTCCACTCTCCTACTCCCCATCGCGGTTTAGGGTTCGGCCGGCGGCGGCGCCTCCCGACAGGCGGCAACCCTGGATCTGGCCGACCCCGTCGCCTAGCCGCCTCCCCCGGCCCCGTCGCGGCGTCTCCTCGTCGGTGCCTCCCCCGTGAGTTCGTGACCCCATCCCTCAGCCTCCTACAGCTCTTCGCCGGTCGCCGCCAAGTACCCGGCCGGCCCGGCCTCCCCCGGCCCCGTCGCCTAGCCGCCTCCCCCGACCTCCCCAGCGCGCCCAGTACCCAGCCTCCTCGGCCGATCAGCTCTTCGCCGCCCAGTACCCGGCCGGCCCTCTCTCCACCTCGTGTCCTCGTCGCCGGCCTCCCCCCATGGAACGACCACAGAAGAAAAAGCGAAGCGCTACCGCTGACTTCGTCTCCATTGGCTCCACACCTCCAGCAGTACACGACGACGGTTCGACACCTCCAGCAGGTCCAGCGACGGCAGTCACGGCACCAACTGACTCGGTGATTACAGAGTAGTGATTAGTGAACTCTCTGAAGTCTGAATGGTGTCTTGTTGAATGTTGTCATGTTGATTGTGAACTGAATGTTGCTGTTGAATGTGATTGTTGAATGTTGTTGTGATTGTTGAATGTTGCTGTTGAATGTGAGAGTTGCTGTGATGGCTGAAAGCATAGAATGGGGGTGTTGCTGTGATCACTTGTTGGTAGTGGGTACTCTTGTGGAATACAATGGATCATTCAAAAGAAACTGAAAAGCAACAGATCAACGAAAGGAGAGTAAAGAAATCACACCACTGGCTTCTCGGCTTTTCTTTTCATTTTTGCCTTAGGTACTTGATCGTCATTGTTCTGATAATTTTGATAAGCATGTGATTCAGGAAGCTTGTCACACATTAGTATTAGTTTCAGTTGAATTAGTTATCAGATCGTCATGAGTTAGTGATGTAATGCTTTGATATTAGCTGTGGTCACTATGCTTGCACTGTTGGAGTATAATTGAATTGTCATGGATAATACTTAAGGCCAATTGGTAATGTGCTACAAAGTAAATAAGCACTATAGGCTAATTATTTAAAATTGTGATCATGACTGAGTTTAGTTTATTTACTCAGTAAATTGATAGAAAGTTGGAATGCAATATCTTGCTTTGACCATATTGCACTCGTTATCATTGTTATCAAATTATATTCCAAACGTTGCTTCTCTTTGATTCAAGTATAAATGAAATTATATGAATTAAGGATGTTTAGGATGGCAGAAATCTTTTCCATGGCTCTTCGTGCACCCACTTCTATTTTGGGACTAGTGTGTTTCCTCTTCATCATTGTTGAAATAATATGAGTTTATCTCTTCCTAACCAATGGAAATTATTGGTCAGACCTAACAAAGGTATAGGTGATCTGCGTGGTTAATCAATAGAGTTGAGAAACAAAAGATAAAGATTGGTCTATTATGAAAACAACATCTAAAATGAATGATAAAGATTCAGTCTACAGATTGAAAACTATGGCTGTTGGTTGTGTCTGTGAGGTCATCAGAAGTCTGTTTTCAGAAAGAGATCTACATTTGCTGATTTTATTGACTAGTATTTTCTTAACAAATCATATTATGAAAAACACTATCCATATCTCATGCCATGTCAGAAAATATAGAAGCCACTTATCTTGTTTTGCCAGCAAAATGTGAAGCAACAGTTTCATTGACTAGTATGAGATATGTAGTTGAATGTGCATCAAATGTACCATCTGGATGTACACCATGCACTGTATGAGATATGTAGTTGAATTTTTGGTGCCTCGGAAACTGCCAGTACTTACATTTCTGACATTTATATTTGAGTGTGCATCAAATGTACCATCTCATCTGTTTTCTCTTGTTGTATTTGCATGATAATGATTTTGATTGTAAGGTGCTAATTTTGGATACATTGATTTGATGCAAGGAGTTGAACCGGGATGAAGAAGATAACTCATTTGACATGAGCGATGATATGTCGAGGAAGAGATTACGAGACGAGGAGAAGGAGCACATACCTTGAACTCATTTTGATGCCCCCACACAAGCAGGCAAGCGATGTTCGGGAGTTTGGAAGAATTTTGAGAAGGTCAATGTGCCATCTGCGACAGAGAAAGGTGCAACCATCACCAAGGCAAAGTGTTTGTTCTGCTACAAGTTGTATTCTTACAAACAAGGTTCAGCTACCTCACATCTTGGGAGGCACATAAAAATGTGCGCCATATTTAAACAAGTTGGCTAAGAAGAAAAGGCAAGCTCTTCTCAATTATTCAGGTGATTCTAGTTCTCTGTTGTGGTCTCTCCTAGTGAGTATAGTCCTGAGCAAACTCGGAAATTAATTGCTAAGATGATAATAGCTCATGAGTACCCATTTAGGATGGTAGAGCACACATGGTTTAATATGTTGATGAAGTACTTAAATCCTTCTTATGAGTTTATTGGTAGAAAGACTATAAGAAGTGAATGCTTGAAGGTTTTTGAGTCTCGAGAAAGAAATCCTTAAGAAGACCCTTAGAGGTGTGGATAACATATGTCTAACTCTTGATTTGTGGACTTCCAACCAAACACTTTCTTATATGTGTGTAGTTGCATATTATATTGATAGAAATTGGAAAATGCAATGTCGTGTCTTTGAGTTTCATTGAGTTAGACCCTCCACATACTGGAAATGTGATTGCTCAAGCGTTGTTTGACTGTGTTGCTGAATGGAAGATAGAGGACAAGATCATCTCAATCACTCTAGATAATGCTTCCAACAATGATGTTGCTGTTCGGAGTTTAAAGGCTAAGTTTGCTGCTAGACAGTCAAATGCTTTCATTGCAAAGTATTTTCATGTCCGTTGTTGTGCTCACATCATTAATTTGGTTGTGAATGATGGGATAGCAGTATTAGCACCTTTGATAAGCAATATCAGAGAAACAATTAAGTACCTAAAGAAGTCTCCTTCTCGCATGCACAAGTTTGTAGAAATTTGTAGATCACTAGCACTAACAATTGGGGATGGACTGAAACTTGATGTCACGACAAGGTGGAGTTCCACATACAAGATGTTAAATACTGCAATTGCCTATAAGGAAGCATTATTGGCATATGCTGATTTGGATGCAAACTATAGATGGGAGCCTACAAGTGTAGAATGGCAATTGTTTGTATCCATTGAGCCAATACTTAAGAGTTTGGCTCAAGTTACTACTGCATTTTCAGCTTCGACATATCCCACTGCAAATATTTTTTATCCTCACATTGTGAATGTCAAGATTGCATTGAGAGCTGCATTCTTCTTGAAGATATAAATTTGAATGGTATGGCCATTGCAATGATGCAAAAGTTCAACAAGTATTGGGAAGAAAAGAACAATGTCATGGTGCTTGCTACTATTCTAGACCCAAGGTACAAGATGAGATATATTGAGTGGTGCTTTGGAAAATTTATGAATCCCCAAAAATTTGAAAGTGAATATCTTGATGTTCTTCAAGAGTTAGAGAAACTATATGAAAAATTTGAGATGGCACATCGGCATAAGAAGGCTACTCTTAAATCTAATGCATCCTCCTCTTCGTCTATGGATACAAGCATGTACTTACCCTCAAGCTCAAGTGAGTTTCAGTCTTTTTTATCTTTATCTTCTTCAAATCCATCGAAGAGCGAGTTGCTTATCTATTTAGATGAGACGAATGAGAGCTTGTCAAATAAGGAGTTCAATTTGCTTGAGTGGTGGAAGTTGAATACGCATAGATTTCCGGTAGTGTCAAAGATGGCGAAGCATTTCTTAACTATACCAGCCAGCTCCGTATCTTCGGAATCAACTTTCAGCACCGGGGGTAGAGTTCTAGATGATTATCGGAGCTCTCTACGGCCAGCTATGGTGGAGGCATTAGTGTGTGCTTCTAGCTGGATTAGAGGTGCCCATAATGATTCAAAAGCACCTATGTTTGTGGTATGTTCATTTATAATATAATCTAGCTTTTCCAATTCTCTTTATTTTACCTCATGGCTAATTTGGTTATTATAACTCTTTTCAGGAAGAAGACGACGAGGATGACGTTCAGAACATTCCATTTCCTAAAAGCATGGTAGACAGCAACTAATTGTGAAGGTATTTTGTCCTAAAAAGATTTATATGTCATATGTGTTTGTTGCATGCAATACTTACTGTTCTCTTGTTTGCAGCCATAAAAGCAGTTGGAAGAAGGCCAGGTGTTTGTAATGCAAATCATCAATTGCCTAGTCAGTTGTAATTTGTACCTAACAACTTTTGTTTAATGTTCTGAGTCAGTTGTAATTTGGACCTTTGGACTTTTGTAATTTGGACCTATGAACTGTTCTTTAATGTGCAATATGCAATGTGCAATTTGAATGCATACTTTAACTTTTGTAATTGCTTGCCCAATATGCAAGTCAACTGTTGGAGAAGGAGCATTCTGGATGTTATTATGCATTTGCTATTGACTATTGTGTCCAATTGATGATGCTGCATTTGCTCCTATTGTGTCCAATTTTGTTTATGCATTCTGGATGTTATGGATTCTGCATTCTGGATGTTATGCATTTGCTCCTATTGTGTCCAATTGATTATGCATTCTGGATGTTATGGACCTCTGGACGCTATTTTGTTTAATATTTGCTCCTATTGTGTCCAATTGATGATGCTGCATTTGCTATGTCGACTCATCCCTACGAACTGAACCTACCGGCACTAACGAGCCTAACGAGCCAACGAGCCGCTCGCGAGCCAGCTCGGGCTCGGCTCGTTAGCAAATCGAGCCGAACAGTAGGCTCGGGCTTGGCTCACTACCTCTTCGAGCCGAGCCGAGCCTCGAGCCTCGAGCTTAATTTCCAGCCCTAGCTGTGAGGCTTGACTCGGCGTACTCGGCCGAAGAAGCAGAGGGGCAGGAGACGCGAGGAACGGGGAGGGCCTGACAAGTGGGTATTGGGCCCGTGTGTAAGAGAGAGGGAGAGAGGGGAAGGAAAGAGAGTGTGGTAGGTGGGGCCAGAACAAGGTAAGGGCCACCTGGCAGTCAGCACGGGGTAAGTGAACCCGTCGGCATCGCATTAAAAGACATGGGGCCCACTTGGAAGTAGGACAAGAGAACACTAGCTCAGAGTTTATCTCTCGGTCAACAGGATAAGGGCAATTTATTGGAGGGTCATATCATGTCAGAATTTTTCCAATCTTTTTTACTAGCTTCTTGCATAAGTTACCTAGACACTGTAAAAATTTGAGATGATAATTCACTGTAGATAAATTAAAATAATTCCTACACTGCTGACTGCATAGAAATTAAATTTCGTAAATTGATTTATTTAAGAGATTAAATGAACTTATTAATATTTGATATTTTTACACAAGGCTGGCAATGACTTCAGAGATGTTAAAAAAAAATTTAAACTTAAATTTACAATATTTATTTTACTAAATTTCTTTTTCTTCATTTTCTAGATTTTCAGGATTGAAATAAATAAATAGGGATAAATAGTAATTTAGTTATTAATTTTTGTAAATTTTTCCAGATAAGTGTGAATATACTTTAGACTCACAGTAAAAATTGTACTATCTGGAGAACTCAGTTAAAATATACAAAAATCAATTACTATTTTGGTTAGATTTAATAATTAATTTCAAAATTGGTCTTTTCTTGGTTTTAATTGTGCTCATGCTAAATTTTGCCTATCCAAACCTTATCCCGAAATTTCTAGGGATAGTTGCAGTCATTGGTAATTTTTTTCATTTTTATCTTTTTACCTTTTTTACCATTTCCTTATTTTCAATTCCAATATATAATTTATTTGCAACAAGAAATTCACTCAAAAAGCATGGAAATTCAGGAAATGCACATTTAAATAATGCACTTTGTATTTTTATTAATTTTTGGGATGTTACAGTCCTCCACCTATTTTTTTCATTTTTCCTTATGCTAGAAAACATTCCAGCCAATCCAAGCCGCCACGTCATCGTTTCCGTAAAAACACCCTTTAAAAAATTTGAAATTATGTTTAGATCCTTTCATCGGTTATTTTACATAAAAGACCCTATAGTTTCGTTGATTCGCAAATGGGTCCTCCACCGATTTTTTCCGTTCTTGCGAAAGGGCCCTCCATAAATGTGGGCCTCTAGAACTGCTTTCCGAAATCCCTTGTGTATTTCTGTGCTAGTCCCAGATCAATACTAGCACACACAGTCCACAGTGATGAATCATAACCGAACTTGAACGGAATAATAGCGTAAATATTAAGTACCGGCCAAAAGTCCATTTATTACAATATGCGGTCACGTGACCAAAGTTAACAGCAGCGGAACAAATAACAAAAAGTAAAGCCAAGAAGATGCCATAGGTAGACGACTGGGAACGCGCGCCTAGTTATCTTGATAATCTTCATTGAACTCCTCGGCGAAGTACTCACCATCTTCAACGGCATCTTGAAAATTTTCTAATGATAAAGTTGTGTGTAGCATGTGAGTACAAACGTACTCAGCAAGTCTGAGAAAACATGCATCATGCAGGGCTTTCCAAGGATGGCTTACTATGGTTCTTATGCACAAAGCTTATTTTAACAGACCTTAGTATTAGTTTTCACAAAGCATGTTTTAACAATTTATTTTACAATTGAAATTATTTATAATTCTAGTGATGGTTCTATCCACCATCACTAGTATACAAGCTCTATCCGCACATTTTATAAGATCAAGGTTATCCATCACATGACTCCATCCGTCATGATTTAAAATAGGTTTCAACCACCTAACTGGCTCAGTCTGCCATATACGCATCCGAGAGTTCTAACCACTCCCGGATCCCAAAACACCAGTCTTAAAACCAAAAACTAAGCCTATCAATATGAAAGCATTCTCCGCTTGCCCTTGACCATAGACACGGCTATTCGAATAGTTTTACACTCTGCAGAGATGTACAGCTTTACCCACAAGAGTTATATTACTTTTAATGTCAGCCATTACACGCTTCCTTTGACGTGCGACAAAGTAAAACAACACAAGGCTTTTACAATGTATCCATCTATCCTGACCCACCCGCTAAGGTTTCATCGCTATTAGGGTTCCATCCACCCAGTACAGAAGCCCCCTCTTGCGCCGTGTGGAAAAAACGACATGCCTCCATTCGGCACCCACATTCCACCATCTGGTGAGTCTAAGTTAGATTTCTACAAATTATTTAGCCAGGTCATACCCATTTAGACTTGTGGTTGTACGGTTATGCTTAGAATGGACAATCATAAGCGTCGGTCCTTAATTGACTTGGGTCGGTACTTACACAAACAAAGATTAGCGCTCCATCCGCACCCACCCGACATTCCATTCCGCCCAAGTCCAAGCCATTTTCATTTTATTTTTATTTTACAAATACAATAGCAAATACATTGCTATATTTCACTAAAACACATTTTAACCATAGTTTCAAAGAATCCCACCCTTAGGTAATTTGATCAATTTTGCAACTAAGCACATCTAACGCTCTAAACAACATATTTCACAATATAATATGAACATGGTAAATCTCAGTATCCTAGGGTTACAAATGTACATGGATAACAACATGAAGGGAGGGATATGACAAATTCGGAATAACTACCATCCTATATTTAACATCACGTTTATATAAATAGCAATGCAATTTATAAAACATTGTAAAGCATTTTTAAAACATAGGATCAACGTGCGTCAAAGAGACTTACCTTCACTAGCAGTGAGAGTATCAAAGTCTTGAGGCTCAGCGACGGCATCGACGACTTCGGCGGATTCTTCGGCTACGCGCAAAATGAGACACAATTGAATAAAATAAAATAAATAAAATCTAAAAATTATAAAATTAGTACTGGCAGATAGAGAGTAATTTACATTAATTTAGGAATTTGAATCACTCGATTCGGAGTTACGATGGAAGAGAACGAGCATTACGAAGTTGGACCAAAAAGAAAAATCTAGAAAAGAAGAAACTGCAATGTAGCGATGCTACAGTGCTTCGTTCTTGCAACAGAGAGCAACGGTTCTGGGAAAATTTGGCCACAGCATTGGAAGGAAGGGGCTAGGGGGGAAAGGCCGGCCGATTAGCCGGTGGTGGTGCGGCGCGGCGAGCTCGCCGGCGCCGGCGGTGGAGGGCGGCTGGATGGCGGCTACGGCTAAAAAAAAAGAACCGGCCAAAACAAATTTCAAACCTTTGCCAAATCCAATGAAACGAAGGCGAGGGAGCTCAAGAGGAGTAGAGGGACAGGTTGGCGACGAGGAGAGGCACCCGAGCCCCTTTTTATAGAGCAAGAGGAGGATCGGAGTGGGTGCATTTAAGGAAGAAATGGAAAAATGTTTTTGTGGGATTTGATTGCAATTCATGGAGGATTTGTGCCACTACGGAATGACGTGACATTATAAATTGTGAAATTAGAGAATAAAACCTTACGGTATGAGGTTAAATCGCGTTTTCGGGCCGTTTTCGGGAATTTGGGCCTTCCTAGGGCGATTTGGGCCTTAGGGGGGACCCCACATGGGCCGAAGGGGGAGTTTTCCGGCCCATGTGGGGGAGGAGGGCAGCAAAAGCCCTGCCATGCTGTAACACCCCGGCATCTAGTATGCCTGAATGTTACTGTAACACCCTGGCATCTGGTATGCCTGAATGTTACCAAACATAGACTAAACCACATCTAAATACCACAAATAAAGATAAATTACAGCAAAGGAGTAAATACTAAAACTGAAAATTTCGGCAGCATCTTCTTTGTTTTTCCATGAATTGAAGCAACAACAAAATGATCATAGGATAAAGCATAAAGAATGACATCTAAATCATCAATAACGAGGGTTCTAACAACAGTGTAAGTCTAGAATAATGAATTCAACCATCTCATGAGCCAAACGAAGTAAATGAGGAAACCAAGCACACAATTTAACCATGCACCAAGTTTCATGGCACTATTCTTATTATCATGACCCAAACGAATAAATTGTCTATAAGTGTGGAGCTATGTGTAGATGTGTAGCTAATGCCCTTTCCGCATGCCGGTCTCATGGTACCTAAAAACAACATAAAACACAAGCGTGAGTTCATCACTCAGCAAGTATATTGCAATGGATCATAAAGAACAAATCAATGCCAACATCAATACATACCATACTTAACATCATGATCGAATCATAATTTCATATACAACATCATAACCATGTCTCAATCTCATTGTACACATTTCATTATCACCGTCATGTATGCAATTCAATGCAATGCACATGTCTCCTCGAAGCAAATACCGATATTGCCGAGTGCACACCCGTCGGCGTGCACCCTCTTTCCCCTTCCCTCCCGTAGATGGAGGGTGCCTACTCCTCGCTTCCACTCACCACGTGGGTGGAATCACGAGGTAGGTCTTACATCCATGGCACTCCGGATTAGTCATAACTTTCTCACCGACCTTACCGGACTAGTTATGACGTTCTCACCGACCGGGCTAGTTTTCATGCCATGTATGAAACATATGCCATAAACATAAACAATTAACCATTGCAAAGCACCATAAAAGACCATTTTCACCATAACATGGGCAAGCACTAACCATGGCAAGGTAGCATATCATGAAAACAATTTGCATCTAGTCAAGTCTAATAACATTTAACACAATACCCATTCCAATACACTTGCCTCAACCACGGGCGATGGATTGGTGAGAGGATGAGGGCACTCCCGGGGTCACATCACCTGCACATAAGTACCACATACTCAAAACATGCCCACAAAACAGTACACACTCGCTCATCTACCCTGATTACGCAAACTACTCCTGAAAACGAAAAACAGAGAATCTGTCCCCCGGGACAGCAGACTTCAATCTAGCATAACTTGAGTTCTAGGTCTCCAAATCGAGTAAACGAGTACATCATCGCGAATCTTAGAAAATTTCCTAGCTTTCTCTAAGTATTGGGAAAAGCTGATTCGGCCTCTAAAATTGTTTAATCTACAAAACATTACGTTCTTTCCCAATTACGTCACAGATTTGAACACGTTTGATAAAACGATCATAACTTTCAAATGGCTGGGCGGAATTGGACGTTCTTGGTGTCCAATTAAAGGTATTGAAGTTATCTACAACTTATTCAACAGACCGAGGACCAAATTCCGACTCTAAATTTGTGAAAACTCGAACCCTAGGTTGTGTGCCCAATCTGCCCGAAACAGAGAACTATGCAATCTCTAGTTTGCATCCAATCTACCCAATCACAGCACCTCCTCTTGATCTAAAAGCATCAAATCAACCTCTAGATTAGCACCTAGACCAACCCCAACGGTCACCCATACCATACCTTTGCCCGACGAACGACGAACGCCGAATCCTCTCCTCCCGATTTCCCCGATTGTCTTCCTCGCACCGGAACCGCCGGATCTCCTCGTCGCGGGGCTTCCCGATGGAGAGATCAACGGGATGGCGAGGTGGGGATCTCCTCTGGGGCAGCAAGGGGGGTGGAGAGGGGATGAGAGAGGTGGTGGCGCAAGGAGGAAGGAGATGGGGGGCGGCGCACAAGGAGGTGGAGAGGGGGAGGGGCGGCTAGGGTTAAGTGGGGGCGCGCAAGGGCAGGGGGAGGGCACCCCAAGGGCAGAATTTCACGTCTCCCCCTCCCACACGGGCCCAAAACCCCTCCCACTAACGCCCACAACTCAATCCCTTGGGCGCAAACTCCCTCAGAGAGGCCCAAACTCCCGAAAACGCGATTAAACCTCATACCGTATAGTTTTATTCTCTAATTTCACATTTTATAATGTCACACCATTCCGTGTCACAGTTACCAATCATGGACTAAACAACATCTAAATACCACAAATAAAGATAAATTACAGCAAAGATGCAAATGCTAAAACCGAAAATTTCGGCAGCATCTCCTTTATTTTTCCATGAATTGAAGCAACAGTAATAATAAGGCAAGATATAGCATGATAAGAGACATCTAAAACATCAATAACAACTGATATAGCATCACTTATGTCTAAAATAAGGAATTCAACCATTCCACAAATTATAACGAATCAGACAATGAACTTAAGCTCAAAACCAAGCCACACACCAAGTTTCATGGCACTATTCAATATTATCATGACTCCAAATGATTAAACTGTCTATAAGTGTGAAGCTACGTATAGAAGTGTAGCTAATGCCCATTCCCGCATGCCGGTTTCATGGTACCTAAAACAACATAAAACACAAGCGTGAGTTCTAAGACTCCAAATTATATAAACGAGTACATTTTCTCGAAGCTTAGGAAATTTACTAGCTTTCTCTAAGTATTGGGAAAAGCTGATTCGGCCTCTAAAATTGCCTAATCTACAGATCAACCCGATCTGTCCCAATCACGTCACAGATTTGAACACGTTCGGTAAAACGATCATAACTTTCAAACGGCTGGGCGGAATTGGACGTTCTTGGTGTCCAATTAAAGGTATTGAAGTTATCTACAACTTTCTCAACAGGCGGCCGACCAAATTCTGAGTCTAAAATTGCGAAAACTCAAACCATAGGTCGTGTGCCCAAACTGCCCGAAGCAGAACACTATGCAATCTCTAGTTTTCATCCATGCTATCCAATCGCAGCACCACCTTTCGATCTAAAAGCACAAAAACACCCTCTCGAACAGCACCTAGTCCATCCCCAAGGATTACCCATAGCCATACCTTCGCCTGACGAACAACGAACGTCGAAAACTCCTCTCGTTCACCCGTTCTTCCTCCACGCGCCAATCCCGCCGGATTCTCTCATCGCGGGGCTTTCCGGTGGCGAGGAAGCGAGGAGGAGGCGTGGCAGCGAGGGGATGTGGTGGAACTCACCTAGGACCGGCTAGAGGTGGTGGGGAGGGAGGTGGCGGCTAGGGGAAGCAAAGGGGCGCACCACAATGGGGGGCGGCTATGGGAGGGGAGAGGGGGTGGGGGCGCACAAGGCTAGGGTTGGGCGCATGGGGGGGTTTGGCAGAAATCTCCCCCTCATGGGCCAAGAAACTCCCCCACCAACGGCCCACTTCCTCCCCTTAAAGCCCAAAATAGCTCCCGCTAGGCCCAAACTCCCCCAGAGAGGCCCAAACACCCAGAAAAGCCCAAAAACATGGTAATAAAGTCGTACCGAAAGCCGGATTCTATAAAGTTGCATCTCATAATGTCACATTCTCTATTGTCACATCCTATGATGTCACACATGCGCCAGCCCGCCCCCCCATTTTGTGCGCCCCCACTTCCTCCAACCCTAGCCCCCCCCCCCCCGTCTCCCCTTTGGCGCCTCCACCCTTCCCCTTCCTCCCCACCACCTCTAGCCGGACCTAGGTGAGATCCAACCCTACCCCTTGCTGCCACGCTCTTCCACACCGTTGCCCTCGCCATTGGGGAGCTTCACAATGAGTGGATCCGGCGGGATTGGCGCGTGGAGGAAGATCAGGCGATCGGGAGGAGTTTTCGTCGATTCGTCATTCGTCGGGCTAAGTTGGTGTGACCCTGGGAGTGCCCTCATCCTCTCGCCAATCCATCACCCACGGTTGAAGGCAAGTGTATTGTAGTGGTTGCGGCTTAGAGAGCCGTAATGTTTGATAATGAGATGATTTACACATGTTTTATGATATGATGCCATGATTGACTCTTGCTTGCGACATGATGAAAATGGTTTATTACGAGGCTATGCAATGATTAGTTGAGTTTATGTGCAAGTTGTTTATGTTTATGACATATTTGCATACATGGCCTGAGAACTGGCCAGGTCGGTGAGAAAGTCATAACTAGTCCGGTAAGGTCGGTGAGAAAGTTATGACTAATCCGAGCGCTTGAGAATAAGACCTACCTCGTGATTCCATCCACGATTGTGAATGGAAGCGAGGAGTAGGCACCCTCCATCTACGGGATGGAAGGGAAGAGGGTGCACGCCGACGGGTGTGCACTCGGCAATCTTGGTATGTGCTTGAGGAGACATGTGCATTGCATTGCATACATGATGATGATAATGAGATGTGTACAATGAGATTTGAACATGGTTATGATGTTAAGCATGATATATAGTGATATTAGCATTGAACTGTATTCATTTTTCCATTGCAATATACTTGCTGAGTGATGAACTCATGCTTGTGTCTTATGTTGTTTTTAGGTACCATGAAACCGACATGCGGGAAAGGGGTTTAGCTACACTTCTACACGTAGCTCCTCACATATAGACAGTTTTTATCATTTGGAGACATGATAATAAGATTAGTGCAATGAAACTTGGAGTATGGCTTGATTGTGTGCTTAAGTTCATCTTTTGCTTCGTTATAATTTGTGGAGTGGTTGGATTCATTATTTTAGACGTAATATGTTGCCATATCAATTGTTATTGCTGTTTTAGATGTCTCATATTATGCTATACATTGCCATATTATTGATGTTGCTTCAAATCATGGAAAAACAAAAGAGATGCTGCCGAAATTTTCGGTTTTAGCATTTGTGCCCTTGCTGTAATTTATCTCTATTTATGGTATTTAGATGCTGCTTCTATCGTGTTAGGTGACATCCAGGGCACACTGAATGCCGGGGTGTTACAGTTGGTATCAGAGCGGGCTTCAGGTCCGTGGTGTATAAACTTAGTGAACTACCATAGGGTTAACTAAAATTTTGCTGTGGAATAATCTAGAAACATGGCTTAGGTTGTACTTCAAATTTTGTCATAGGATAGCAACATTAAAACTTGTGTAAGTGGAATAACCAATCTAAAAATTTGACACACATGATGCACAGTAAGAAAGGGTATGGATATCGTTGCTTCACGCTTAAATGTTGTATTTAAGCCTTGATGTTGAATGCTATATGTGATAATGTATGTTGCTACGTTATTGAGAGAATTGATTGGATTGTTCTTGTTATTGTGATAAAGTGGGGTTGTGATGCCGAAGGGCTTCGGTCACCTCTTTTTGTTCATAGTAAGGGCGTGGTTTAACGGTGTGGCCGGTTAAATCCATCACCGAAGAACTGTTAACCCCCCTGTGGGGAAAGAGTGCTTACCTTTTCTATCATAGATCGGGTAGTTGACAGGAGATAAATAGAAGAGTTGGCGGTGGATTCTTTCGGATGTTCTTTACCGTTCTGACGGTCGGTTTTTGGTTGGTTTCTTGGTTTTAGTTGATTGAGATCAAAGGAAAAGTGTTTGGTATTGGATTTTCGCGGATTGATCCTTTGGCGGTTTGTGGTTTTGTCTTCCTTGGTTGAAGACGAAGAAGAAGAGCTTAGTGTTGCACTTTTTTTTGGTCGCCTTTTGGGATTTGACACCAATTTTGGTGGGTTGCTTTGCAAAGGAAAGTATAGTTTGGTTCTTGTGTGTCTCACTCTGAGTTTAAAAGAAGTTATTGAAGTGCGTGCAAAATAAAATAAAATAAATTAAGATGTATCGATTTATGTTTTGTGTCTTTGTCCGTAAAGGTTTACTTGTTCGCTTGGTTCCCTCTGTAGGAGTCTTTAAGATTGAAATGTGTTTTGGAGAATTTTTTTGCATGACCAAGTTTGAGTTTGTCTCATTGCAATTTTGAGAGTCAAGTTTCTTTGTGAGATTTGGTCAGGTTTTCTGGAAAAAAATGCTGCAAACAAAGTAAGTTGTCTTTTGACTGAAATTATTTGTCAGCTGTGAGAATTGTGGTTTAGCATGTTAGTTAGTAGGTAATGATTTGGCTTATAGAATGATGTACTTTTAAGAAATTTTGTGAGTTGAATCAATTTAGTGTAATTGTTATCTTCAGCTTACAACTAAACAAACTCTAGTGCCGTAGATTTATTTCTATAGCGAGTAATGATTAAGTGTGTTAACGAACATGCTTAGAGTTTGTTGCTTTATTTTGAAGTGGGGTAGTACACCCCATTTATTAGTTGTGTAGCTGAACATTGTTAATGTTTAAAACTTTAAACTCCGATGCCCAGTTAGAATATCGAGATGATGTAAACTACTGATATTGTTAAAGAAACCTTGTTGGTTGTTTAAAGATGTTTTAATTTAACGTGTTAGTAGAGAAATTTAATCATGCTGGGATGTGACCTTAACTTGGAAGTTGATTAGAGTTGCTATTTATGTTGTTGCAAACCATTGGTATATTTGGAAGTTTGCAGAGGTGTTCCTATAATGCTAGTACCGATGTCAATTGGGAAGATATAGGTTTTGTTATTGTTTTAAGAGCATTATGCTGGTCTAACCTATTAAATGTGTTTTAATAGTTGGAGTATGTTGCGTAATGACAAATTGTTGTGATATATGGATAGTGTAACTAAAGAAAAAAAAGTTGTTTTTATGATTATGCCCATTTATTGTTATTGTTGACTTAGTAGTGGTCGTAATTGTTTAGATTACTTGTTGGAAACCATTGTTAAAAAGGAGGTTATTGTAACATGTTGTGATTGAGTGAACCATGGATAATTAGCATGATATAGAATTGTATCCTGAATGAATGTATATCTTGGAATCATATTTACGAACTTTGTCTTGTAGAGATAATATTTACTTATTGAAGTCATCTATTGATTGAACAAGTTTCAATTGTCAAGATGTTAACGTATGGATGGTGTAAAAAAACGATTGATAGGTTGATCATGCTAAAGTAATTATTGAAGTATAATGATTTAAATTTAGAAAATGATGTTACATGATGTGTTCCAATGTGTGGATCAAGATTAGGTAGTAGTGGTTGGATGTCTATTTGATAATCATCATAAGCTTTGATTATAAGTGTTGATAAAGGTAACTAGAGAAAGAATTTGTTATGTAGTTCTTGGTTGAATTATGATGGGGCTTCTCAAGGTGTAAATATTGAATCTTGAAGTATTTAATTGAAATCATAGTGAAACACTTGAGGTGGTTTTATTTATGTTGAGCTTTTGTTTAGCTCCTTTGGACTGGTTTGGTTGGTTGAATGCTTTCGGTCAAAGCATTCCTTATGTTGTGTTTCAGAGTTTCCCTAAAACTCGTAGAGATTGGTGTCAATCTTTGGTTTTGGCTAATTTGTTTAGTTTGTGCTATGGGTATGGATTTACACCCAAATGTTTTTGAGTGGATTGTGCTCCTTCACGTTCACACTAAATTATCTTTGGAATAAATTTTAAAGGAAGCAGATGGACACAGTGGGTTGTGTTGGAAACTTTTTGAGTTAAGCATTTAATTTGTAACTCTATTTGGCTAGAGTTGGAGTTATTTGGAAAATGTGTGTGGTGTTTGCAAATACTTCAAAAGGTGGATTTTATGAATGTTTCACATGTGATTTTGTTAGTGGAGTGTTCCCTTTTGGAAATGAGTTTCCCTTTCTCTTTGAAAAAATTTGTGGTGGTTGTGTGTGCAGATGTTTGACTGTGGAGTCGATGTTCTTTTCCAAAATGTTGATTTTGGTTAGAATGCAAGTTTTTGCAAATTTAGCTTTCAATTATTGGTGGGTTACGACCACGGCGTGGTGTTTCTTTATTAAGCGTGTTGCCGTCATAGTTATATGATTTAAGCGCAATCATCGATGTTATTTGTGTTCATTCATGTGATAACAGGAAATAAGTCTTTTGGTGAATGACTATTCGGTATTGTTGTTACATGATGAATGAATGGTGAAAAGGAAACATGACATCGTTTATAGATGTTTTAATGATAAGAGAGTCGATGAGCCAGGTCGGTGAGAAAGTCATATATGGACATATGACTAATCCGGAGTGCTCATGAAAAGTTTGCATTCATGTCATGAATCGAGATTTCCAGTGCTTTCTAGCATGAAAAGAAATAATGAATAAATTATGGTATTTTAGCTATGGCGTAAGAGATTTGAGTTTTCTTTGCATTTTGGCTTAGGAAAATAAAATGTGGGCTCTTTGGTTGTTGTCAAATTGTTTCCAAAGTGAATGTTAGTGCATTGGATTCGAATTGATGCATGGGGATCAATTGGGTTCATGGTTTATGGTTGAGCTCGCTCAATGATTGTACTCTTTGTCTTGGTCCTTTGAGTGGAAGAATATGAGGGCGAGACCTTTTTAGTAAGAGAAATCTGGTGTGGCTAGTAGTTGATTGTAAATAGTTTAAAGGTGAAGAGTAAAGGAAGGTTGCGTATGACTCAATCCAAACCCTCTTGGAGAATTGTGTCGTTGATGTGTTCCTTGGTAGGGTTGATTAAATTATTAGTGGGCCACTTGGTGGTTGCTAGTAATCGCTTTTCCTTTTCGAAGTGTATTGGATCTTTCGTCGCTGGGTTATGAGCGAGCTTGTGTCAACCGTGGTGACTTTGTTTGGTTGTTATTGTCTTTGAGGGTTTTAAGGACCCTGGTTGTAAAGTAGGCTTTTCCTTCAATGGTAATAGTGGGTGTTGGCCTTGTTGTAAAAGATCAATCTTGTGAAATCATGTGCTGAAAAATTGGCTTTGAACTGAAAAATTAACTTAGAATTGGTTTTGCAAAATGTGCTTGTGCATGTGTTTGACAATTTGACAAGAAAGCTTGATAAGTTTCGCTTTTCTGTGGGACCAAGTTCTTAAAAGGCGATAAGTTTTACATGTACGCGAGACCAAATTTTTGGTCCGTCGTGAATGGCTTTTTGCTCGATTAGGGTTTGTGCAAATTTGGACTTTGAATTTTGATTTGTTTTTGAGATTATGAAATTTGTGAGAATTTCATGATGCTTGAAGTGGACTTTATGCAATGCTCATGTGAGTAGTTGCATGGATTGACATTGAGTCAAGTCGTGGACTTGTGCTCGGATTTGTTTTGTGGTTTGTTCATGTGCGGTATTGCTCGAAGGCGAATGTGGTCGATGGCGGGACCGGAACTAGGTTCATGGAGGAACTGAGGTTCGGGACTAGGTTCGAGGAGGAACCGAGGTCTTGGTGGTCAAGGATGTCATGCGGGGCGTTCGGGCTAAGAGAATGGTGCACATGAAGAATGGTTAGTCACGTGAGAATGGCGGGAGGTCATTCGCGTGCAAAGTGTTAGTCACGTGAGTATGGCAGGTGGCCATACAGCGTGCAAAGTGTTAGTCACGTGAGTATGGTAGGGTTGCCATACGGCGTGCAAGAGTTGTACTCGGCCAGGTTGGGCCAAGTAGAGTTGTGTTGAATCTGATTCCTTCTAGGGAATAGGAATCGTATTGAGAACTCCTTGTGGGTTGGTCCTTTAAATAGGAGGGTGTCTCTGTTAAAGGGCATCAATCGAACCAAGTAGCGAGCAGGCGCAAGGGAGCTTGAGCTTGGTTTTAGGGTTTGTACTCTTTTGATGGGAGTACTTTAGACAAAAGAAATAAAGATCAATTCTTCTAGTTCCTTGTGTGCTACAATATTTTCTTTTGGTTCTTGTTTGCATACTTGTTCTAGTTCTAGATTGGTTTTTGGTTTTTGAGTTTCATCTTGATTTGATCCATCAAAAACCTCTCTAGGGTATTGATCTAGTGTTCCTCAAAGTTTTGTTGATAAATCTTTTGTTGTTCTTGATCAATCTACAAGTTTCGATTAGATTGATTTTCGTCAAGTTCTGGAACAGCAAGCTTGCGAAGCTTATAACTTTTGATCCGTAAGTCCGATCGAGCTGATTCTTTTTGGGTTTGATTTGTACTGGAATCTAGTTTCTTGTGTCCAAATTTCAGATCGATCCGACAGTTGGATCTCCAGGAATTTGCATTTTATCGAACCTGTATCATTCTATTTTTGTCGAAAACGAGGCAATTATTTGGTTCTGTTTTGGGGTGAACTTTTAATAGATCAAGAATTTGGTTTTAGCTTCCCCACAATCATTCACCCCCCTCTGATTGCTATATTCGTATACTTCGATCCTACAAATCTTTTGCAAGGTTTTAACCCCGTTTGTTCAAGCAGTTGGTAGTCTTGGAGTGATGTGTCTCGCTTGGTTCGTGTCGTCTTGATTATGACGAACCACAGTAGGGAGATTGAGGTGTGAAAACACTTTTGTTCGTGAGAGCTGAAGGGGGATCTAGAGTTGGAGTTAGAGGTTGGCACCGTGTTCTTCTGGAGAGTAAGCGTTGGTTAAAGGGATCGGGCACTCTAGTGCCAAGGAATGTATGAAATGAGGAGTGTGAGACCATTTTCTTTCGTGGTCTGTTTGAGGATTTATCCTATCGCTTGGGTCGTGCAGAGACCTTGTGTGAGTGCTTTGTGTTTCAATGTTGAGTAAAGTTCTATAAGTTTTGATTGTGAGTTATCCTTAGAGACATTGGTCTTGAACTGGCGGCTTGTCATCGAGTCTCGTCGGTGTAGTTCCAGTGGTTTTATTTAGAGAGAGAAGCGATCTGGAAGTTGAAGTCTCGCGGGGGCGAGCAATACCCAGAGCTCTTTTCATCAAGCATGAACCGTGAACTTTAGTTCTCGTTATGTTGTTTGTTTTGCATAGTGGCGTGTCTTGGATTCGAGGTCGAATCCTGTTGAAGGGGGGAGAATGTGATACTACGGAATGACGTGACATTATAAATTGTGAAATTAGAGAATAAAACCTTACGGTATGAGGTTAAATCGCGTTTTCGGGCCATTTTCGGGAATTTGGGCCTTCCTGGGGCGATTTGGGCCTTAGGTGTAACACTCCGGCATCTAGTATGCCGCGAATGTCACCACAAAGACTACTGACAATAGTTTAAGCACATAACTAACACCAAATTATAGCACCTACCATAATAATGAGTACAAAAATCCGGCAGCATCTCCTTTGTTTCTTTAAGATTTGGAACAATCACAATAGCAGTATAGCACATTATCATGATATAAGAGCATCTAAATCATGTATAACAGGAAACATTGCAACAGGGTAAACCACAATATATAAACTTAACGTTTCATGACTTAAACGATGTCACCCATGAAGCAAAGCACATAACATCGCAAAGACTAAACCTTAAACCAATTAAGGAATACTCCGAAGCAACATCAAATAATGATGGGTAATAAAATGTCTAATTGTGTCTTTGTTAGGTGACGACGTGATGCTAACTCCCATTCCCGAGAGTCGAGGTCAAGGTACCTAAAAACAACATCAAACAACAAGCGTGAGTTCATCACTCAGCAAAGTGTATTGTAATGGAATAAACAACAACATTACTCATTAACACTTTCATCAATGTCTCACAAACGTCATCATAAATTCCATAACATGTTCATCAATATTTCACAACCATCATCATTAAACTTTTGTCTCATCAACATCTCATAAACTCATGCATATATGCAATGCAATGCACATGTCTCCTCAAAGCACATACCGGTATTGCCGAGTGCACACCCGTCGGCGTGCACCCTCTTTCCCCTTCCATCCCGTAGATGGAGGGTGCCTACTCCTCGCTTCCATTCACAACTGTGGATGGAATCACGAGGTAGGTCTTATTCAATGGCTCTCCGGATTAGTCATAACTTTTCACCGAGCCTTCTGGGACTAGTTATGACTTTCTCACCGACCTGGCCAGTTCTTATGCCATGTATGCAAATATGTCATAAACATAAACAACTTGCACATAAACTCAACTAATCATTGCATAGCCTCATAATAAACCATTTTCATCATGTCGCAAGCAAGAGTCAATCATGGCATCATATCGTAAAACATGTGTAAACCATCCCATTATCAAACATTACGGCTCCCTAAGCCGCAACCACTACAATACACTTGCCTTCAACCGCGGGCGACGGATTGGCGAGAGGATGAGGGCACTCCCGGGGTCACACCACCTGCAAATAGGTACCACACACTCAAAATGTTCCCTCAAAACAGTACAAGAACGATACCCTACCCCGACTTCGCAATCAACCCTTAAAACCCGAACACAGAGAATGTCCCTCACGGAGACATGGGATTCCAACTAGCATAACTTGAGTTCTAGGACTCCAAATTAAGTAAACGAGTAAATTTTCTCATAGCTTAGGAAATTTCCTAGCTTTTTCAAGTATTGGGAAAAACTGATTCGGCCTCTAAAATTGCCTAATCTACAGATCCACCCGATCTGTCCCAATCGTCATCCTGAGTTTTGAACACATTCGGTAAAACAGCCATAACTTTCAAACAGCTGATCGGAATTATGCGTTCTTGGTGTCCACTTAAAGGTATTGAAATTATCTACAACTTTATCAACATACGGAAGAACATAAAACGCATCTAAAATTGCGAAATCTTAAGCCCTAGGTCGGCCGCCCAATCTGCCCGAAACAGAACGCCATGACACCTCTAGTTTTCATCAAATCTAACCAATGGTAGCACCACCTTTTGAACTAATAGCATGAAAACCTCCATTACTACAGCGCCTAATCCACCCCAAAGGTTTTCCATCACCATACCTTAGCCTGACGAACGAAGAACCGACGAACACTCCTCCCGATCCCCGATCTTCCTCCACGCGCCAATCCCACCGGATCCACTCATCGTGGAGCTCCCCAATGGTGTGGAAGAGCGTGGCAGCAAGGGGTGGGGGTGGAGCTTGCCTAGGGCCGGCTAGAGGTGGTGGGGAGGAAGGAGGAACAAGGGGGAGAGGTGGAGGCGCCATGGGGCTAGGGGGTGGCGGCTAGGGTTGAGGACGGGTGGAGGTGGCGCACAAGGGAGGTGGGGGTAGAGGTGGGCATCATGCCGTGTCGTGCCGGCCCAGCCTGGGCCCATCGTGCTTCAGGCCGAAACCGTGTCGTGCCACGACGGCCCATCGTGCCCACCGTGCCGGGTCGTGCGGGCCCTACTCATCTTTGGCGAGCCCAAGCCCAGCCCATTTGCGCTTCGTGCCGTGCTGGCCCAGGCCCGACCCAGTTTCACTATTGTGATGAGCAAAGAAATAAAACAAATCACTACTACTAAACTATCTATTTTAATTACATAAGAGACTAATCACATCAACAAAATGTCAAACATAAATGCAATGCTTGAAGATGTCCTAAATCAACAATATCCGCCAACTTTTAGGCCTTAATCCGTGATTTCGTGCCCGTTCGTCTTTGTCAAGACGGCCCATTTCAAATCGTCGTGCCGTCTTGCGTCGCCTCGTCGTGCCTGGTTCCCGAGCCCAAAGACGGCCCGAGCTCTGATTGCGTCTTGGCCGGCCCGACACGGAACCATGCCGTGCTGTGGTTTGCACCGGGCCATCCCATCGTGCTTCGGGCCGGCCCAAAAGAGCCCGGCCCAAGTGCCCACCTCTAGGTGGGGGGCGCATGGCAGGGGTTTTGCTGCCCCCTCCCCCACATGGGCCAGAAAACTCCACCTTCGGCCCATGTGGGGTCCCCCCTAAGGCCCAATTCGCCCCGGGAAGGCCCAATTTTCCGAAAACGCGATTTAACCTCATACCGTAAGGTTTTTATTCTCTAATTTTCACAATTTATAATGTCACACCATTCCATAGTGTCATATTCTCCCTTAAACAGATTAGGCCGAATCTGAGACACACCACTACGCCAACGAACAATACCAAGAGAATCAAACTTCACGTTTCATACACTACAGGAATCCAACCTATTTACGTCGGCCAGAAGCCGACGTAAATAAGGCAAATGCCGACGTAAATAGGCCGTCGTAAACCGAGCGACGTAAATAGTCCTTATTTACGTCGGTTTGGACGTAAACAGGGCGTATTTACGTCGGCCACGAGGCCGACATAAATACGAATAGTAATCCACATCCGTCTGGAGTGGAGGTGAGGTGGCACTTATTTACGTCGGCCAGGTGCCGACATAAACAATTTCCACGTCACCGAACCACTTCACCATCTGACGTGGCACTTATTTACGTCGGCCAGGGCCTGGCCGACGTAAATATCCTACGTTTCATAGCCGGCTAGTGGTGCAAGTATTTACGTCGGCCAAGCCTGGCCGATGTAAATAACTAACGTATTTACGTCGGCCAGGGTCTGGCCAACGTAAATACTGGGCTATTTACGTTAGCTAGGGCTTGGCCGACGTAAATAACTAACATATTTACGTCGGCCAGGGTCTGGCCGACGTAAATACTGGGGCTATTTACGTCAGCTAGGGCCTGGCCGACGTAAATACTGGGGCTATTTACGTTAGCTAGGGCCTGGCCGACGTAAATAACTAACGTATTTACGTCAACCAGGGTCTAGCCGACGTAAATACTGGGGCTATTTACGTCAGTCAGGGTTTGGCCGACGTAAATACTGGAATAACAGGCAACCTAATATCAATTTTGGCCGGCTGGATTCGGACGGCAAAAATATCAGTTCACGACAGCAAAAATATAAATCCATTCATATCGAATCGGAGAGTTCAGGATAGTAAAAATATCAAGCCATTCAACCATGCATTCATATAAACCAATATCAATCCATCCATTCAGATGACACAATTCAATTTGTAAACATGACATACAATACATAGAAACTTCAATTTGCAAACATGATATATGACACAGTTAAACCATACTACTCGTTGTTCATACAAACATCAATTTGGCCGAGTATCTTCAAAATGATGCCCACTACCGGCGTCACCTTCCGAGTTTAAGAAGCCACCAACCGACGGCGGAGTCCTCAAAGAAGAAGCGCCGGTGCCTCCAACATATGCATCCGGTGTGTGAGCCACCGAACCCTATATTAACGAACATATGTTAGAGATAGCTAGATTACGTTAAAACAAATTTAAAAAATTGATGATACCATGTTGGGAGATTGCGGGGTAAAGAAGGGTGGAGGTTCATCGACATATAACTAAAATTAAAACATGAATGCTAAGCACATATAGCAAGAACGACCAATCATCGACATATACAAAGCTAGTTAATTAGCATCTAGTCCTTGGTAACTTTCATATAATTAAAACATGAATACAAACATACAACGAAATAGACATAAGTATACGAATTTTTTGGCAACATTGTGCAGAAGGAAGTACAGTTCATATGAATAGCTAGGCAATAGAGGCAGCTTAACAGGCTGAGGGCCAAAGTACTTAGGAACGTTGAATTGTTTGTCAGTTAGCCAATTACACAAGATGGTCTTTCCCTGTAATAAAGTTGCAAAATAACTTGCGATACTAGGATAGCCTAGTTAAAATAACTTAACTTGCGATACTAGGATAGCCTACTTAAAAAAAAAAACTTAACTTGCTATACTAGGATAGGCCACTTAAAAATAACTTGCTATACTAGGCTGCATATGGTCATATGGACACTGCGATACTAGGATGGCCTAGTTAAAAATAAACAAAGAGAGTCCAAGTGCCGATACCTAAATTAGGATTCATAAAAGAAATGAATAGTGTTGCTAGAGGCACTGAATAAGAAAAAAAGAATGTGTGAAAAAAAGGCTCAAGTTATTTACATCCTTTTGCTTCTGAAGAGGCCCAACAGAAGACAAGAGATACTTTATATTGGGTTTGTCCCTAGCTTCAAACTGCAAACATTTTGATGCAAGATCAACTAATTTTGATGCATCTTCATTGGCGTATTGCCCTTCTAAGGAGGAATCCATCAGCAACAGTATATTCTTTCCTCTTATCAAATCAAGTGCCTGGAATTCCAAACAAATGAAGTGAAAAATTCACTGGCATAGCAACATTAATAAATAGCAATACAACAGCTTAGCATAAGTTACCTATCATGCTGCTATGTGTTACGAGCCCAGGTCTCGATCGGGTCTTCGTCCGTCGGAAAGCAAGGCGTGAAGGATATCCAGCAATGGCGCAACATGGGACCTCAGAGTAATCGGTTAGGACCTCAGAGTAATCAGTTAGAGATAAGATTAGAAATTGAGTTAGTTACGGAGTCAGTTCCGTAGTAGGATCGGTTAGCTGTTAATGCGTGCGTGCGTTTGAGTCTGTTAGGAACTAAACTATTTTGGGGAATAAAAAGGAAGCAAGAGGAAAGAAAAGGGTATGCTTTTGTTACCCACAAATTTATCTTCAGGCGGTGGCTCCGACAACAGCCGACTCTAGGCGCTGACGACAACGACGACATCTTCGTCGGGTCGCCTGCGATCCGGCCTCCGGCCGGGAACCCGCGCGTACGAGCAGGCTCACAGCGAGCAAGCTCGTATCAATTTGGTATCAGAGCCAGACGGTTCTAGTGCCATGGCAAATCAACACGAAGATCGCATTGCAACTCTGGAATCGGAAGTGAAAGACATGAAATCTCTATTGGAAGAGATGATGAAAATGTTGAAGAACAAAGGGCCAATCATGGAACCAGGGCAAGGAGGACGTGAAGCGGTGATGGACGGGTCCGCGGAGGCTAGCGACGCCGCCACGGACATACATGCCGGAAGGAATGCGATACTTCAGTGCACGCGCACCCATGGGACAAAGAGAGCTGTTCTTGGAGCGTCGGCGAGGCGTTGTCAGGGAAGATGAGGAAGCCAGAAGGTGGACACCTCGTCCTCCTCGCTTCGATCTTCCGGATTACAATGGACAAGAAGACCCC
This sequence comes from Rhipidocladum racemiflorum, assembly GCA_036346355.1. NCBI lineage: Eukaryota > Viridiplantae > Streptophyta > Magnoliopsida > Poales > Poaceae > Rhipidocladum > Rhipidocladum racemiflorum. Next base: position 32,353,746 of record CM070580.1, on the reverse strand, counting down.
CGGGTTGGTCAGCAGATCTGAGAGGTTTTTAGAGTTCACCGCATTCCCGAAGAAGAGTACGTCGAAATCGCGGGACTCCATCTCGCAGGGGAGGCACAAGAGGTTCTTGATAATTGGCAGCGAGAAGAACCATGGATAGCTTGGGAGGACTTTTCAGAAGCATTTATCCAGAGGTTCACACGACATTCTAGTGTTGGACCCCTGGGCGATTTGGTTAACCTCAAGCAAGGGGCTAGCAATGTGGAGGAGTATGCCCGAGAATACCAGAGATTATTAGCACGGACGAGTGGGATGAAGAGGGCGGACCAGATTGAGACGTTCGTCGCAGGACTCTCGGTGGCGGCACCGGGCGACGACGTCGCGGCGCCATGAGACCTCGCGGAAGCCATTGGCTTCGCGCGGGAAGCCGAGATCCGGAAGGCCGCCTGGATAGCAGAAGCCATCCAAGGAATGTCGTCCGCAAGCAGAGGTCGGACTCCGTTCAGTCGCACGGGAGGATTCGTGTCGGCCGGCTCACCGTATACAGGGGTGTCGACTGCCACAGCTGCATCTCTTGGAGGAGCGACGACGGTGCAGCACAACAGCGGGATGTCAACACCAATGGCCACTCGCTCTCTCGGCGGGCCGGCAAACAAGGGGGTCCGAACCGGCTCGAGACAAACTCCACTTTCCAAGACACAGGCGGTGCGGCATCGGCGACAACGCTGCGTTCACGCTGTCGGCCGACCAACTAAGCGTAACGAGCGTGCCAAGGGTCTTTGCTATAAGCTGTGATGAGATTTACTCGAGGGGACACCGATGCAAGCGTTTATTTCATCCGGAGGTAGAAGATGAGGACACGGGGAGGTCGGCGGGAAGAATCATGGTTGCAAGAGTCCGATGCTTCCTTGTCAATGATCGCACCTTAGGGCCCAAAGCAGGGATACTATGCAAGTTTGGGTGCACATGGAGGAAAGGCGTTGGCTCTGTCTCATCGATAAGCGGAAGCACACACAATTTTATGAGTACATATGCCACGACAAGCAAGGCGTGTAGCAACAGGAGGCAGGAGCGCCACAACAGGTGAAGGTGGCAGGGGGTTCATATCTGCCCTGCCTCGGAATCGTGCCAGCCGTAACCTTCCGTATACAAGACCATGAGTTTACTGCCCCGTTCATCATGCTTCCTATTGATGGGTTTGACATCATACTGGGAGCACAGTGGCTGCGAACCTTGGGTAGCATTCAATGGGACTTTGAGGAACTCACCATGGACTTTGGGACCCCTGGTGCGCACATTCGCTTGCAAGGAATGCGGAGGACACCACGAGCCACACTGTTGCAGGCAAGCGTAGATGAAACAGCAGTGATACAAGGACTATTGGCAGCATACGGAGACATATTCATGGAACCAGCAGGGCTGCCACCCTCGAGGACATGCGATCACCGGATTACATTGAAGGAGGCAACTGACCCGGTGGTGGTCAGACCCTATCGGTACCCATACCGTCAGAAAGAAGAAATAGAAAGACAGTGCGAAATCATGCTCAAGCAAGGAATCATTCGCCCGATGAATCGCCGTTTTCTTCTCTGCTCGCTGGTCAAGAAAGCGAGATGGTACTTGGCGTTTTGTGTGGACTCACAGTGAGCTTAATGCAAGGACAATCAAAGACAAGTTCCCTATCCCAAGAGTGGAAGAGTTCTTTGGGCCGAACTTCGCGGGCTTGTTATTTCACTAAACTCGATCTCCGCTCGGGCTACCACCAAGTCCGGATGCGAGAAGAGGACGTCGAGAAGACAGCATTCCGAACACATCAATTCAACTACGAGTAACTCGTTAATCAATATGGATTGTCAAATGCACAATCAAACTTCCAAGACTGAATGAACGAGGTTCTTCAGGAATTCATTCGCAGAGTTGTTACGGTTTTCTTTGATGATATTTTGGTGTTCACAAGCACTAAAAACGAACATGAAGGACACCTTCTCCTGGTGATCGATCGTCTTCGACTCCATCAACTATACTTTAAGTAATCTAATTGTTCATTCGCCCAAGAGCGAGTGGGATACTTAGGGCATATTATCTCCCATAATGGTGTAGAGGCAGACCCGGAGAAGTTACAAGCAGTGACCAACTGGCCTCGGCCCTCGACGGTCTCGGCCCTACGGGGATTCTTGGGACTAACAGGGTACTACCGACGGTTCATTCAAAACTACGCAACCATTGCCGAGCCCCTGACCGCCTTACTACGGAGAAATAATTTCGAATGGACTTCCACAGCTGAGGAGGCCTTCCACCGTCTCCAGCAAGTGCTAGTATCAGCTCCGGTACTTCAAATGCCAGACTTCACTCACCCTTTTGTGGTGGAGTGCGATGCATCCGGTACTGGGATTGGGGCGGTACTTCAGCAACACGGTCACCCGATAGCCTACTTCAGTCGCAAGCTAGCCGACCGCCATATGAAGCTTGCGGCTTATGAGCGCGAGCTCATTGGGCTCTCCAAGGCAGTGCGACACTGGCGACCATATTTATGGGGGCACTCCTTCGTCATCCGCACGGATCATAGCAGCCTCAAATTTCTTCTAGAACAGGCACTCATCACACCGCCACAACAACACTGGTTAAGTAAGCTAATGGGTTTTGATTTTCAGGTCGAGTATAAACCAGGCGGCTTAACCAGCGGTAAGACGATTATCCGGCAAGACGCCGACTATCCCGATCTTGCGCGACCATCTCAAGATGAGCGATCACCGGGACCAATGGATGGACTCGCTACGCCTGGACCCGACGGTGCAGCAACTGGCCACCCAACACACCCCGAACATGAGCGACCAAAATAACTCAGTGACCCAATCTGATCACCAGACGGATCGCACGTTGGGCGGTGCGAGCGGCTGGTATCACGGAATGACCGATGGTGGTACGGTCGGTTCCCGTTAGTGGAAGCGAGATAATTGCGTCGATTCACGATCGACACGAAAGGAACCCGAGAAAACCCTCCATCGCCTTCAAGCCGAGTATTGGTGGGAGAAGCAACGATCCTCCGTTGAAGCGTTATGTGGCCAGCGCAAGATATGCCCCGACATAAAGCGGCCTGGCGGCTCGGCCAGGCTCCTACAACCACTACCGATACCTCACCAGGTGTGGGCGAGATCTTTCTATGGATTTCATTCGACCTTCCAAGTGCAGGGGTAAAACCGCCTTGTTGGTGGTAGTGGACCGTCTCTCTAAATATGCCCATTTTATACCCTTCTCTCGGCGCGACAGCCTCTGCCGTGGCAACATTGTTCTTTGATCAAGTGAGTGCGCCTCCATGGCATTCCCGAATCTATTGTCTCGGACCAGGACCCGGTATTCTTAAGTGCATTTTGGCAAGGCTTGTTTAAAAGAAGTGGTACTAAGCTCCTGGCGTCACGGCTTATCATCCCCAAGCGGACGGGCAAGCGGAGGTGGTAAGCTGGACAATCGAGATGTACCTCCGTTGCCTCGCTTCATCCCACCCGTCTTCTTGGCGCAATGGATGCAGTGGGCGAGTTTTGCTACAACACTTCCTTCCATTCAGCTCATAGGATGACCCTTTTGAATTGGTCTACTGGTAGGCAACCTCCTCCTTGACACCATACCAACAGGGGCCACTTTTATTGACTCCGTCGATTGCGCATTGGTAGACCGAGGCGCCTTCTGCGGCCGAGCCAAACGCCATCTTCACCAAGCTTCAGACGCATGAAACAGAGATATGATGGGCGGCACCGAGAGGTGGAAATGGCGATGAGGGGACTCGGGTGTGGCTAAAACTCCAAAAACATCGGCAATCATCGGTGCGTGGCGCCCTTCTGTCTCAAAGGCGGCCCCTAAATTCTACGGCCCTATCGGATCTCAAGTCGGGTAGGTCCCGTGGCCTACAAGCTGCAACTTAGGACAACGCCCGGACTACACAATGTCTTCCACGTCTCCTTACTGAAACCATACAAAGGCGAACCTCCATCCCAACCCATGGAGTTACCCTCTGATATAGCTCCGGGAGGAGCGCAGGTACAACCGGAGCCCCACAATCTCCTGGCACAACGCGTTTTGTCGAAGGCAGCGACAATTCCTCGTTCATTGGTGGGAGAAGCGGTAAATGAGAAGCAACATGGATGGGCGCCATCGCTTCACGCAGAGCCTACCTGCATCGCAAGCTTGAGGACAAGCTTTGTCTTCGAGGGGAGTAATGTTACGAGCCAGGTCTCGATCGGGTCTTCGTCGGAGTCGGAAAGCAAGGCGTGAAGGATATCGACAATGGCGCAACATGGGACCTCGAGTAATCGGTTAGGACCTCAGAGTAATCAGTTAGAGATAAGATTAGAAATTGAGTTAGTTACGGAGTCAGTTCCGTAGTAGGATCGGTTAGCTGTTAATGCGTGCGTGCGTTTGAGTCTGTTAGGAACTAAACTATTTTGGGAAATAAAAAGGAAGCAAGAGGAAAGAAAAGGGTATGCTTTTGTTACCCACAAATTTATCTTCAGGCGGTGGCTCCGACAACAGCCGACTCTAGGCGCTGACGACAACGACGACATCTTCGTCGGGTCGCCTGCGATCCGGCCTCCGGCCGGGAACCCGCGCGTACGAGCAGGCTCACAGCGAGCAAGCTCGTATCACTATGTTCTATGAATTGCACTTGAATTTGGATAAAAGAAAAATATTCAACACAAGATGGTGCTGCGCTCATTGTCTATTATGGAAATTTAGTGCATATCAGTATTGTAAGTTCTTGGTTCAAAGCTTGTAGCAGTCCATGGTTGCAGAACTTTTAATCAGCTGTCAATGTAATAATTAAACATTGTTGTAGTATTATCCAGGATGCAAGGGAACTGATAACAAAAACTAGTGATATATGTCTTCTTGAGAAAAACCAAAGATTCGATTATTCAAATGAAGCAAACATGACTAGGAGGACTCTCGGGGATGACTCTGCCTGGCATACAAGAATCGAGCATAAATTATTCAGTGCACTCCAAAGAACGTACGCTAAGTAGTGGTGGGACTCAAAAGAGAAACTTCGAGAAATTTACCACGATCCACGACTTATGTATTGACTGATACTCAGCATATTCAGGAAACAAGAAATTTTACAAATGTATTATTGAGAGAGACAAAATTCACTAGAGGCTCAAGACAATTTTGTGGACAGTGGTTACTGTAAGTCAACTAACCTATATCTTATATTCATGAATGTGCTAGCAAGGATCATGTGATAGTTCGTACCGGTTCGTAGAAACTCTGGTGGGGTGTAAGCCAGGTTGGTGCTGTAACTTTTTCCATCACGATTGTTCTTCATTAGTCCAAAACTTGACAGGCGGGGATCACCATCCTGGTAGAATTAGAAATTATTCATGAGTCATGACAAGTGAGAATTCCCTCGATAGCTACAGAGGCCAGTCAAATTTCACAAAGTAACTTTACAAGCACAATTTCACGTTCATAGAGGGAGCAATAAAATTTACAATGCAAAAATCAGTAGAAAAAGTAAGCACCTTTCGCACGCACGCTGCCTCCGCCTGCAGCAACAAGCAAGTAAGCAAAAAAACAGTAGAAAAAGGAAAGAAAAAAAGAAACAAGGATGCATCAGAGGAGAGGGCGAGAGGCGCAAAGCATTGCGAGATCTGGAAGGGGATCCCAACCACACATAGAGACGCATTTGCATTTGTAGGAGCGCATACGAGGAACTGCTGCGGGTCGGACTAGGAGAGGCGTGAGAAGCGCTTGACGGCGATGAGGCATCCACAGTCGAGGCGGCCGCGGTAGACCACGTTGGGCGCCTTCTCACCGCTCTCAGAGATGACGAGGTCAGCGCTGAAGCCCTTGGTGGCGGCCCGCCGCTCGGCCAGACCAAACCCCCAAAGCGGACGTCAGGTAGTTGTGCACAGACCCCAACAGATCGGCGCTGGGCTGAGGAAGCAGGGAGCCAGGGGGAGGCGGCGGCTTCGGCCGGGTGGGGGAGAGCCAGGGGCGCCGCCGAGCCGGGTGGGGAGGAGATGCAGAGGGAGGGCGGCGACGGGCGGTGGAGAGGAGATTTGGGGAAAAAAACAGCGGGAGCTAGGGTATAAGGCCATCTCCAACAGCATTCCTCAAATTTCATTCCCTATATCCTCATATACAGAATTCCCTAAAAAGATTCCTTCCCTATATCTCTTTCCTCTCCAACAGCATTCCCTAAATTTCATTCCCTATTTTGTCACTCCTATATTATAATGATATTTCATAACCGCCGTATGTGCCACGTATATTTTTTAGCGGAAAAAATTTGACCGGCTATTTTTAATTGCAGGAATTTAATAAATTTATTCAAACGGTCAACGTAACGGTTATATTGTAACGGCTATATTGTAACGGCTATATTTTAACGGCTATATTGTAACGGCTATATTGTAACGGCTATAATTGTACTTGGCTATATTGCAACGGCTACTTTTTAGGCTATATATACATAGCCATTTACACTTCCAAGCCTTGCCCATATCTCGAATGTTCATTATCTAGTATATCTCAATGAGTCGTCAGAACTTAGTTCATCATTTCCTCTCCAGAAGACTCATCGTCGGATGGCACGATGAAACTCTTCTTACGATAGCATATCTAGCACGACAAGATAAGTGTGTGAGTGCTTTCGGCGCCATGGGGGTTCTATTGTTGGCCATCAATACATACATCGCAATAGAGAGGAAGGGCATGCCAGGCTATACCGAGACTATTTTGCTGATCCTCAGGTCTCTGACCCAACTTTCTTTCTACGTGAGGTTTATGATGAGAAATATTTCAATTGTTTGTATTTTTCATTGATCATCTTTTCTATAGCTCATTCTTCTTTTAGTAGCAGTTTAGAATGAGTCGTTACCTATTTCTTCGCATATTGCATCTTTGTAGAAACCCATGATGATTATTTTCTTGAAAAGGAATTGTCTTTGGAACTATCGGGTTATCTTCTTTACTGAAGGTAAGCTGCAGATTCAGGATGATAGCTTATGGAGTACCGTGCAGATGCTATTGATGATTGTCTACGGATTGCAGAAAATCGCCATAGAGAGTCTTAAAAGGTTTGTGCGAGCTATTATTGTCCTCTTTGGAGATGAGTATTTGAGATCTCCAAATGAGAATGATCTTGCTAGATTACTTGCAATCGGTGAGGAAAGAGGTTTTCTGGAATGCTAGGAAGCATAGATTGCATGCATTGGAGGTGGAAAAATTGTCCTCTGACAGATGGCAAGGCTTGTATCTTGGGCATGTACACAAGCCAACAATAATTCTAGAAGCCGTTGCTTCACAAGATCTATGGATTTGGCATGCCTTTTTTGGTTTACCAGGATCTCACAATGATATTAATGTTCTTCACCGTTCCCCTACGTTCGCAAAGCTAGGTGAAGGACAAGCGCCAGGAAGTGAATTACACTATCAACAGTCCACAATTACACAATGGGGTACTATCTTGCGATGGGATATATCTGAATGGGCAACATTTGTGAAGACAATACCAGACTCCTCACGGGAATAAGAAGAAATATTTCTCCCAAGCTCAAGAGGCAGCCCGGGAAGGGCGTGGAACGAGCCTTTGGAGTTCTCGCAATCTCGGTTTGCAATTGTTCGAGGTCCAAAGACGTTTACGGGATCAACAAACACTAAGAGATATCATGATACTTGTGTCATCATGCACAACATGATAGTTGAAGATGAAGCGAGACGGAGGACCACTTGACTATAATTACGAAGGAATGGGAGAAAGCTTGATTTGATGTCACACGAGCATACGCCTGAACTCTTTGAGTTTATTCAAACTCATCATTCCATTCGGAATAGGGAAACTCACCACCAGCTACAAAACGATCTAGTGGAGCACTTATGGCAACGTTATGGAGGGGTGTAATTCTATATGTTGTAATGTATTCAGTCATTAATCTATGTATTCAGTCATTCATCTATTGCAAAACAAGAATGCTGTGATTTCGAAATCAACCATCAACCAAGATTGCATTGCAATATGTAAGTCCAGAACCTAAGGAATGAGGGACAAACTGATTCGTTCTTAAGCAAAACAAACAACCTTGGTTCAACCTGACCTATTACATCTTCTAGCTATTATGTCGTTCTGCAAGCTCATGTAATATTGTTTTTGTGTCTCAGTGCAGCGACTTAGATCAATGCCCATAATTCTCTCCTCCTCGACCATTTTCTTGAATTCAAGTTCATTTTTCTTGAATTCAAGCCTCTCTTTTTCTTGCTCAATCTTCTCTTTTTCTTGCTCAATTTTGACTTTTTCTTGCTCAATCTTCGCTTGTTCTTGTGCATACAGTCGCTCATATCGCTCATCTTTCTTCCTCTCTTTTATAATCTCAAGTTCCCTCTTTTCCTTTCTTAAATTTTCTAATGCTTCCATGTAAAGATTAGTTGTTGGAGCAACTTCTTTACCTCGGCGTGTCGTTCTTTCGCCTTATGTCCAATTGGTCTACTTAAGTGATCATTTTACGCATTAGGATGGTCCTCATCAAGATGAATTGCATTTGTGCTAACAGGACTGGAAGATCCCGGACTTCCGCTACTAGATGTCTTTTGCTTCTTCTGAGATAACCGAGCACACCACTTAGGATGGTATTGCAAAGTATTCCAGCAATGTAAGAATGCGAACGATCGCCTTTCTTCCTCATGATACAAAGTTTTAGCTTGCATAATCTGTACAACCACACAAACAATATCTATGAGAACAACATCTACAAATAGGAAAGGTACATAGATTATGGACTAACCTTGTCCTGCTTCGATTAACCCGCTTTGATTTCGACGCTCAATCCGATCATGACACCCACAAAACTTGTTCATCGCTTCTTGAATAACAGGACCATCGATGTGTAAGTGAAGCCTGTGGAGCGATCCGAGGTGAAAGTCTTGTACTCGTGGAAGTAGTCATGAATTCTTCTCCAATAAGTGCCACGCAGGATTGTTGGTTCCCTTGTATTGCATCAATACTAACATTAAGCCATCACGAGGAGACCAACAAATTGTCTTCTTCCTCAGAGAAATTTTTTGATCTTCTATTATTTGCTTTTATTTGGGGACTATCCGTAAGCACTCGTGATGGTTGTGAACCAATTGGACTTTCCTGTGGAGAAGGTTCAGAACCATCCCAATCACGGAGTGCATCCCCTCCCTCACTCAACAGATTTATATAGAAGCCATCCATAATTTCTAATCTGACAACAACAAAATTTCTCAAGTTAACAAACAACATTGCAATATCTTAACAAGTTTAAACCAGTCTTAGCATCATTACATCATAGATAACAAGTCTAAACCAGTCTTAGCATCATTACATCATAGATAACAAGTCTAAACCAGTCTTAGCATCATTATATCATACATAACAACTCTTAACATTAATACAAGACTAAAACCTTCCCGAATCATCACTATCAAATTCGATACCCTCTTCTTCACAATCGCTTTGTCATCACGTTTATCCTCGTCATCACTCTGGTAGTCATAGGAAGGCACAACTCAGGGTCTACATCCTCTCGCAATCTCTACTTCATCTCTTTGCATCGATTCATGTGATTGTATGGCAACTTTGCTCTAAGCTTGAGTTATAGTTTCGATGTCCATCAAAAGGCTATTGAGTTCATTGGCACATTGACATGTGCCACTACTAAAATTGTCTTCTACAATTTTGTTAAGGTCCAATGCGATGCTCTCTATTTGTTTCTTCGTCCATGCCAAGCCTTTACCGAGCTTCTACGGATCTTTGTCCATCTACACATTGCAAGCAATATACAACGACTTAAACCACACATTGGAAGCAACTATACCCCAAGCAAAGACAACAAACAATTGACAACAATGTGCAATTTGGCGGAGTTTATGTACTAAATCAAGTCTAATATGCGTACGATTTCTAATGAAGTCTAAATCAATTTTTAGCATTGAGCAAATGGCGAGGATCTTGCTAAAGTAACACACCACTTTTATCTACGACTCGGTCGTAGTACATCAAGTCTTCAACTAACACCTAATTCCAAAAACTTACCGACAAGATACCTTTGTCATTGCTAATATCTTGTCAAACTCCATGACACCTTTATGCTTGCATACATTTCAAGTTTGTTTTGAGTTGAATTGCATGCATGAGAGGAAAAGGAATGCATGTACTGCACATAGACATAGTCGAGGAAATCACGGTTTAATGCCACAGAGTATTATGTATATGTTCCAAAGTGTATCATGCTTGGCCATATTGATATTTGCAATGAGCTAAATGCCTATTATTATGGAGTTGTGACATTTTATAGTTTCTTGCAGCAATCTGATCAATCAAAGCACTTGGAACTGCAAGGATGCTTATATTTGACATCCGGATTGATTTTGTCAACTTGAGGTCTGAAAAATATCTTTGAAAACAATCGTATTCCTACCATGGTATGCCCATGTATTTAGCATTGCTTTTCATACTTATTTTGGTGACCTTTTGTACAAAATGCACATTATATGTTTGCATATATGGATCATTTGCTGTGTCTTTAAAGTTATGCTTTCATTGCTATAATGTTGATTTTAATTTAGTACCCTATTTGGTCTTTTCTAAATTTCAAACTTTTGACTTATTCTTCAATATCAACACCAACTCGATTGGAAGATTTAAGCTGGAAGAGGTGACTTGGTCATTATTGCAATTTTTAAAATTCGGTGACCATTTTCTAAAGTTCTTCTTTGTTATGTAATCATGGTGATCCCATACTCTGTGCATTACTATTATCTATAATTTAACATTACAGAGGTGTTCATGATAAGTTGTCTTTTTTTTGATGAATATGATAAATTGACTTGCTAATAACTTGATAATATCTTACATGTAAAGCATGTGTACTGGGTAATCTTATCTGAGAACTCAAGAGATTGCTTTTCTGTTTTGTAATTTAGATACTTTCTTTGTATGTTCATCACTAGTCGATTCTTACTCACTTTATTTGCTTATGTAAATACCTCATCAAGAAATGGACACCATGACTAATAATTGAAGAGTATAGGGGCCTCTTGTCTGGCGGACTCGGCGAGCTTGCTCGTATGCGAAGTTCCCTACCGAAGGCCGGTGCATAAGCGGCTTTGACGATCCATATCACCTACTCTATGGTTTTCCTCAAAAAAGAAGAGGAAGAGTGTGACTGTGTGACATTGACTTGGTACATTGTATTTTCTTTGAATATACTAATGTTTATCTCTCAGCTGCTAGATTCAACTTTACTTTAGCTGAAGATTTGAAACAAGCCGCTTCGATGAAAAGGTGAAGTCCGAACTTGGTAGCAAGATTAGCAGAGAGCGTATTGGTCATGAGGTTTGATTCTGCACTTCTTATTGCCAACCAATGCTTCCTTATTTACGTCTGATTTAGTGTACAAGTAACCAAACTTCATCAGTTTGAATATGTATTAACATCATGCAATTCTGTAAGTCACCAATTTTATATGTTTGTATATTGTGCGAGTAGACCTCATGATGTCGAGACAAACATCTGTTCTTGCGATGTGTTATACCCGTGATTTGGGATTATTTTACATTGTCTTTGCTTTTCTGAGAAACCCGACCATCCAGTTCTAGACAAATGTGATTGGTGTGTCCTTGTTCTAATATATAATCATTTTATGTTTTGAACTCATGCAACTATATGTCAACTAATTAGTCTGTTGGCGCGGATTGATAGTTGCTAACAAAGAAAGGGAACGGAGGAGCCAGTCATTCAATCTAAATGCCAATAAGGAGAGGAAGAGAGGATTTACCGGCGAGGATGGCGCGGCGGCGAGGACCGCGTCGAGGATGGCGCGACGACGAAAGTCTTGGCGAGGAAGGAGGCGAAGCGGTGGCGAGGACGGAGCGGCGATGAGGGCGGGTCGGCAGCGGAGTGGCGGCGAGGTCGAGGCGAGGATGGCGGCGGCGGCAGCGGCAAGCGGTGGCGAGGCGGGTCGAAGACGGAGCGGTGGCGGCAGCGGAGGCCCAGATCTATCGCCGCTCACGGGTTCCTCAGCGGCGCGGGAGGGAGAATCGTTCGGCGAGAGATGGGATCGGGAAGGCGATGGGAGCGGAGAGAATCGAAATTTCGAGATTCTCTCTCAGTTACGTAAATATGGGGAAGAGGATCGTGTCTGTTGGAGCAGCTACAGTAGGGAACTACAGTGCAATATTCCTCATTTCAATGGATGAGGAAGGGGATAGGTAAGCTGTTGGAGTTGGCCTAAGGGCCACCCGGGTAAGGAAGAGGGAGAGTGTCCTATTTACGTCGGCCAGGCCAGGTCGACGTAAATAACCCCCACGTGGCCTATTTACGTTGGCTAGGCCAGGCTGACGTAAATAACCGCCACGTGGCCCATTTACGTCGGCCAGACTGACGTAAATAGTGGTTGGCTGATGTAAATGTGCTTGTAGGATTTTTAAATTTTTTCCAGCGGGATTTGGCGCTATTTCTGTCAGCCTGGCCGACGTAAATAGCAGTATTTACGTCGGCTTAGCGTAGCCGACGTAAATAGATCCGCATTTACGTCAGTTTTTTTAGGCCGACGTAAATATATTTGGCCGACGTAAATAGATCGGATTCCTGTAGTGATACCTAAGGCGAAAAGCCCTGGGTATCGCTCGCGCACGCGAGGCTTCAATCTCACAGGTCATTTCTCTCTCTAACTAAAGCCACTAGAACTACACTGATCGAGACTCGAAGACAAGACACGTAGGTTTCGAAGACCAACGGCTCTAACGATAACTCACATTCAAAACTTGCAAGAACTTTACTCAACATTGAAACATAAAGCACTCACACAAGGCCTCAACACGACCCAAGCGATAGGATAAATTCCCAAACAGACCACGAAAGGAAACGGTCTCACACTCCTCATCCATACTTTCCTTTGGCACTACAGTGCCCGATCCCTTTAATCGAAACTACTCTCCAGAAGAACACGGTACCAGTATCTAGAACCCTCTTCAGCTCCCATGTACAAACGTTTTTTCACACCCCAACTTCTCTACTGTGGTTCGTCGTATTCAAGACGACGTGAACCAAGTGAGACACAACACTCCAAGACTATCAACCGCTTGAACAATCGGAGTTAAAACCTTGAAAAAGATTGATCTTTTACAAAAAGACCAATACCCACCATTACCACCTAAAGGAAAAGCCTACTCTATGACCCGGGTCCTTAAAACCCGCAAAGACAACAACAACCGAACAAACCACTTCGGTTGACTCAACTCGCTCATAACCCAGCGACAAAAAGGTCCAATACACTTCGAAAAGGAAAAGCAATTACAAGCAACCACCAAGTGGTCCACTTAATAATTTGATCAATCCTACCGAGGGACACATCAATGACATAATTCTCTAAGAGGGTTTGGATTGAGTCATACACGACCTTCCATTACTTTTCACTTTTAAACTATTTACTATCAACTACTAGCCACACCAGATTTCTCTTACTATAAAGGTCTCGCCCTCACATTCTTCCACTCGAAGGACCAAGACAAAGAGTACAATCATTGAGCGAGCTCAACCATAAACCATGGACCCAATGGATCCCTGTCGGGACCCGAATTTGCAAGTCCGGACCTTCTGTGTATTCAGCACTAGTCCAGGATCACGCTAGTGCACACAGTCTCAACATCGGTAAATATCACAATCATACACATCAATAGTAATAAAGTACTTTAATTAAAATATCCAAACTGGTTGCTCGACCTTATGGTCAAGTTACAAGAGTACGCCACACAGGGTGAAAACTTATTAAGAAAATAAATTGCAGCGGAATAAAAGCATCAACGTGGCGCCATCCAGTATACCACAGGCAACTGACTAGGCTCGCACCCCAAGTAGACAGGTCCTCCTGAAGTTCCTCCTCCAAGGCTGGTGTCGCTTCTCCTTCAACTAATGATGTGTTTTGGCAAGGGTGAGTACTTAGTACTTAGCAAGTCATGCACAGAATGCAAACTAATATTCTACATGCATGGCTTAGTTCAAGGATAGGCCAACAGGTACATTTGCAGTAAAACGGCAGTAAACAAGTAGCATAAGTAGATTCGAAAGCAGTAAATATAAATATTATATCAATAACTTTTCCAGGGGTTAAGTAAACACTTTTCCTTTCCTAATCCACATTTCCAACATTGTCATTAACCAACCCAATCCAATTCTCCAAGTCCAAGTTGTTTTCATGAAAGTCTAACCCTTGATTGTAATCCCCGAGCAATGTCCAGTGCCACGGACACGGCTATTCGAATAGATTTTACACTCTGCAGAGGTTATGCACTTTACCCACAAGATACAGTCAAACACCACAAAGGCGAGTGATCGTAACAAAGCGTTTCAGAGACTGCCAACTTTACAAGTGAACCTCTCCGGCTTGTGTCATACACCATCCCTTCCCGTAACGGAGGCGAAGTATGGGACCGACATACCGTTGGACGGGTACCATGCCATAGCACTGGTACGCTCCCCTTTCAAGCTACACAAAAGGTGTAGTTGACACCCCGAGGTACCACATGCAAGTTATTAGTGACTTACTCAACTAGGTTCGTCCCATTGCGGACATATGGTTGCACGCTTGACTCAGATCAAAGGCTTGCAAGGTTAAGTCCTTAGGGTGACCAGGGCAAGACTACCCGAAGAACCAAAACGACATTCCCGGTGCCACTCATGGCCCACCATATCATTCTTGCCACTTGCCCCGGTCAAAATCTATTTACCAAACCCAGCTGATTACCATGCACCACGTGCCATCAACAGTCACAACACGTGATACTTCTCCCAAAACAGGTTCAATATCTCATTAAGTCAACATTAACATTTGATTGTCCAAAATCATGTCATGTGCACGTAGCAGGTCTAAGCAATATACTACAACGGTCTAAATACCCAATATTGGCAATTTCAATAGTGCCCAACTAAATATATTCCACAACTAGGGTGGCAAGGGTTCATGGCACATAATTAAATAGTCAAGGTGTCATCGCAATTTGGCATTTATCTAATTCGAGAAATAATTTAAACAAATTCTAATTAAATTAGCATGCAATAATTTAAATTAAATTAATTTCAAAAATGCGATCAATATTGTCAAAGCATAACTTGCCTTCAAAAAGTACTTGATCTTGGTCTTGAGCTGGCTCCTGGGTCAACACTTCACCTTCGAAGCCATCGGGTACTTCAACATCTACTAAATAGCAGCGTGCAAATAGCAATAAATAAATAAAATAGTACATACACATTGTTCAAAAATTCAAGTAAAGTCCATAAATAGGAAGAGCATAATTTTACAAATTTTTAGAAATTTGAATCGCCCAAATCGGAGTTAAAATGCGAAAGTTATAATCGTTTAAAGTTTAAAGAATCTACTAATTAAATAAAAATAGAGAAAATTTCATATTCAAAAACTAATTAAAATTCATATTCAAGTAGATCTCAATTTTATAAAAATTTAGAAATTGGAATCGTTCAAATCGGAGTTAAAACGCAAAAGTTATAAGCGTTTGAAGTTTGAAAATTCAAATAAATCAATAAACCGAATTAATTCATTTATTTTTCTATTGAAAAATCCGGATTTATGACGTCAGCTGACGTCAGCACGGGATTTGATTTTCCACCGAATTATTTTTCTATTGAAAAATCGAATTATGACGTCAGCATGACGTCAGCGGGTCCATGGACTAGGTCCACGGCTCGGTTTTGGTCCACCGTGGACTCGGTCCACGGGCACGTGTCTCACTGACATGTGGGGCCCACCGGATGACGTCAGCGCTGATGTCATCGCGCTCGGCCGAGGGCGTCTAACACGCTGGCCCCACCGTGACGTCAGCGGTGACGTCATGGTGCGGTTGACCTTGTCGCTAACGCGCGGGCCCGGCTTGTCAGCGACACGCACCCACGTACGCGTGGCTCGGCCAGGGCACACGTGTCTTGATCTTGACCGTTGATTTGAAAATCAACCGCGTGGATCGGATCTAGAGTTTACGCGTTTGGGTTATCGCGGTTACTCTGGGCCGTACGATTTAGATCGGACGGTCCAGATCCGATCGGGAACCCGCCTCACCGTGGGTGGCGTGGCATGTCCCGGGCGGCGACACGTGGTGCTACCACCGCCTTTCGATCTCGATCGAACGGCTGGGGTCTAATCCTAGCACAGTGCATCACGGCTATGTGGCGCACGCTTGAGCGTTGGATCTAGATCCGACGGCCACGAATAGATCTAAGCGGCAACACGCGATCTAATCCCAACCGTTCGATCTAAATCCTATGGCTGAGATCTAATCTACTGGAATCAACGGAGCGGCTACGTGGACGTACCGTGTGCGTCGGATCGGGATCGGATAGCTGGCAAGCTTCGAGGGGGCGGTGATGGTGCGGCGGAGCTCTGGCTGCCGGAGACGAGGACGACGACGCGTGAAACGGCGCTCCAAGGGTCTTCCGGCGAGGTGCGTGGTCCTATCCGATGCGTCTTGACCTGGGGGTCTCGGATCCTGGCTCAGGCGCGGCGGAGACGGCTTAACGGCGGCCCTAAACGTCCAAAACCTACGGTGGTTCGGGCACGAATAGCTAGGGCAAAAGAGGCGCACGGGAAAGGGCTACGCGGTAGCAAGGTCGAGCACTTAAATAGGTCTCGGCATCCACGCTAAACACGGAGCCCTAACGAACTCGGCGGAGAACGCGGCGGTGCTGTCCGTATCGGACTCGGTGAGTGAAAAGGTTAGAAGATTGCCTAGAGGGGGGGTGAATAGGCTAATTTAAAATTAAAACAATTTAATGCAATGAAGCAATTCGGATATTCGAATTAATATCGAACTTCCGAAAACTTGAACTTCCGTAATTACTTCGGATTATCCGATTAGCACTCAACTGAAAGAGTCAAGTAGAAAGAGTAGTTCAACAACTAGCACTAGATATTAAAAGGTACCGAAGAAAATCAATAAGATTAAACAGGCAGCTAGAGATGAGAGAGAACACAATAGTTTGATTCCCGGAGTTCGGATCCTTGAGGGGATCGTACGTCTCCGTTGAGGAGGTTCCAAAGAACCCGGGTCTTTTCCAACCCTTTCCTCCCAAACCTCGGTCGCACTTGAGGCTTGGTTCCACTATTTGGTTCCTTCCCTTTCGGAGGCGGAGCCGGCCTTCACAAACTTCTCACGGCGTCCCACAACCTTTGGGAGCTCGTGAGCGACGCCTAGCCGTCTAGGAGTCCTTCAACCTCCAAGAGAAATGAATACACTTGAATCTCGATCTTGGAGAGGTTCTCTACTTTCTCAAGATGAATGACAACTTAGCTCTTAACTCACAACCACACTTAACACAACCCTCACTCACTAAATGATCCCTAAGATCAAGGAGGAGAGAGTGCTCAAAAGAGTGCTCTAGAAAGTGCTCAAGAAGCTCAAGTAAACAGCCCAAGCAAGTGTGTATGGCAAGCAAAAGGAGTGAGAGATGGGTATTTATAGTATTTGATCATAACTAGCCTTTACCCCTGACTCAGCCCCTCATCGGAATGTCCGATACAAACTTCGGAACATCCGATGTGTGCAAACTCCCAGGCTTGGAAAACTTCCAACGGTCGAAAAACAACACGCATCGGAAAATCCGATAAAAACATCGGAACATCCGATGACTCTCGAGAGTGAACCCAACAAAAACAAGCTAAGTCCACATCTAACGTCAGAAAAGACATCGGAACATCCGAAGAAAGCAGTGGGCTCCCAAACAGAAAACAACCACCGGAACTTAGAAGACGCAACTTCGGACAATCCGAACTAGGCAGAGCACCTTTACACAAGAAGGCACACATCGGACCTTCCGATACTCAATATCGGAACATCCAGAACCAAGCGAAGAGCTCCTATCTAAAACACAGCAGGTATCGGAACATCCGAAAGCAGAACATCGGAGTGTCCGGCCCAAACAGAACACATCGGATGAAGCACAACTCCGCCGAACTCCTGAAACATCGAACGTCCGATACAAGTTCGAACATCCGACCTGGACTTAAAACAAACTACATTCCGAAGCGAGAAAGAACACTTCTAGCCCTTGAGAGACTCGCCTAAGTTCATCTTGAGTGAGGAGAACATCTCCAAGTCAATTTCAATGCATCCCTCTTAATAGTACGGCATTCCTATGACTCAATAGATTAAAATTTCAAGCTTAAATACCGTTTTTCTTACTCAGCGCTACTAGGGGACACTTCACGTGCATAGACGATCTCTTCTTGAAGCCTTTGCCTGTTCATAAACTAGTTGAACACATTAGTTTCTTTAATCATTTGTCATTAATCACCCAAAACAAATTTAGGGGGCCTAGATGCACTTTCAGTGAGGACGAATCAATCTGGGCCGTCCACGTGTCCCATCCAACGACCGGGATTTGCCCGGGTGCGAACGGATCCGATCCGGCCTGGGGCTCGGATGACGTGGCTCAACGCGGGCCGTTGGATCTCGATCCAACGGTCGCGCGATTAGGGTTGGTTCCGGCTCGGGTCTGGTTCGGTCCTGGTTCGAGTCAGACTCAGGTCTGGTACGGTTCCAGCTCGGTCGGAAGAATAGTAAAACCAACTCGATTTTACAGCGATTAAATACTCCATTTAATTTCTAGAAATTCATTTAATTCAAGAAAAATAGCAAAATGATCAGAAAAATTCCAGAAAAATTCTGGAAAATACTATGAGACATTTTGGACTCAAATAACATATTTCCAACAAAATTTTATTTAAAACTTTTAATTCTTTAATTATTTCAAAAGGGAATAAATTCAAATTAAATCCCAAAAAATTCCAAAAAATCACGAAAGTGCAAAAATTCATTTAAATTTATGAAAAGCAAAAATTGGGGTGTTACAAACCTCCCCCCTTAACAGAATCTCGTCCCCGAGATTCAGGGCTAGCTAAGGCATATGTTTGGAAATTCTTTCCTCAAATCCTCCTCGCGCTCCCAAGTCGCTTCGCTCTCTACATGGTTGCTCCACTGAACTCTACAGAAACGGGTTGACTTATTTCTTGTTTCTCGATCCATAGTGTCCAGAATCTTCACGGGGTGCTCCTTGTAAGTGAGATCCTCCTACAGCTCTATTGATTCTAACTGTGTCTACTCATCTGGTACTCGAAGACACTTCTTCAGTTGTGTCACATGGAACACATCATGCACACCTGCCAACGACTACGGTAACTCCAACTGGTAAGCAACTTCGCCTCTGCGGCTCAAAATCTTAAATGGCCCGACATATCGGGGTGCAAGTTTTCCTTTGCGTGGAATCTCTTAACTCCCTTGAGAGGTGCAAAGGAACACAAAATCTTCCGGTTCAAAGCTCAAGTCTCGGCGACGGTTATCGGCGTAACTTTTCTGTCTTGACTGTGCTATCTTTAGTCTTTCCCGGATCATGGCAATCTGCTCTTCGGCTTGTTGAAGAATGTACGGCCCAAAGACACGGCGTTCACCTGTCTCATTCCAGTTCAATGGCGTACGACATGGTCGACCATACAGTGCTTCAAAGGGTGACATCCGTAGACTGGCCTGATGGCTATTATTGTAGCTGAATTCAGCATACGGCAGACTTTTATCCCAAGAGGTAGCATAAGCCAAAGCACAAGCTCGTAGCATATCCTCTAAAATCTGATTAACTCTCTCGGTCTGTCCATCCGTCTGCGGATGATATGTTGTACTGAAGTTCAAACGGGTCCCCATGGCTTCATGTAACTTATTCCAAAACATTGAGGTAAACTGGGTACCTCTGTCTGATACAATCTTCTTCGGTACTCCGTGCAAACAGACAATTCTGGTCATGTACAGTTCTGCTAGTTTATCCCCTGAGTAGGTGGTCTTTACAGGAATAAAATGGGCGACCTTAGTCAGGAGATCCACTATAACCCATATAGAGTCATATCCTCCCTGAGTCTTCGGCAACCTGGTAATAAAGTCCATGCCGATTTCCTCCCACTTCCACTCAAGTATTCTTAGCGGCTGCAGTAATCTGCGGTCTCGATGCATTGCTTTAACTCTTTAGCACACATCACACAACGCAACATGCTCGGCAAATTCACGTTTCATGCTTGGCCACCAAAATCTTTCCTTCGGGTCTTGATACATTTTGGCACTCCCTGGATGAATGGAATACTTGGAGTCATGGGCTTCCTCTAGAATCAGCTGCTTCAGCTCCTTCTTATTCGGCACACAGATGCGATCCTTAATCGACAACGTGCCTTGCTCATCCAGTCTGAAATCCTTAGCCTGGCTCTCATCCATTTTGGACTTAATTCTGCGGATCTTGTCATCATCTTTCTGCCCATCTCGGATCTGGTCTTCTAAGGTAGGCTTCACCTCCAGCGGCTAAGAATCCTTCTGTACTACTTCTAGCTTCGGCACGAAACTCCTTGCATAGCTCATCCTGACTCGTGGCTATCATCATATTCACGGTATGACTTTTCCGGCTCAGGGCATCGGCCACCACATTGGCTTTTCCGGGACGGTAATGGATTCCGACATTGTAGTCCATGATCAGCTCCAACCATCTTCTTTGCCTCATGTTCAGATCCGATTAGGTGAAGATGTATTTAAGACTCTTATGGTCCGTATACACTTCGCATCTATTCCCAATCAAGTAGTGTCGCCACAACTTCAAGGCATGCACTACAGCTGCTAAGTCTAGGTCATGCGTTGGGTAATTCTCCTCATGCAGCCTCAACTGCCTTGATGCATAAGCGATGACCTTTCTGTTCTGCATCAGTACACATCCAAGTCCTTGACGCGACGCATCACAATATATATCAAAGCTTTGATTAACGTCCGGTAGAACTAACACCGGTGCTGATGTTAATCGCTTCTTCAGCTCTTGGAAACCTTTCTCACATTCTAGCGTCCAACTAAACCTCTTCTCCTTTTTCAACAATTGCATGAGAGGTCTCGCAATCGTCGAAAAGCCTTCAATGAAGCGGCGGTAGTAACCTGCCATCCCAAGAAAACTCAGAATCTGGGTCACCGTCTTCGGCTGTTCCCAATGTAACACAGCTTCTACTTTGCTTGGATCAACGGCGACTCCTTCTGCGGTCATTACATGTCCGAGAAACTCCACCTTGTCCTTCCAAAAGTCGCATTTGCTGAACTTGGCGAAGAGTTGCTATTCTCTCAACTTCTCCAAAACTCGCCTCAAGTGCTCTGCATGTTCATCCTTTGTCTTGGAGTAGACTAGGATGTCATCTATGAACACAACAACAAACTTGTCCAAATATTCCATCAAGACTTTATTCATCATATTCATGAAATAAGCTGGCTCATTCGTCAGACCAAAGGACATAACTGTAAACTCGTATTGTCCGTATCTTGACGAGAATGCGGTCTTCGGAATATCTTCTAATCGGATCTTCAACTGGTGATACCCTGATCTCATATCAATCTTGGAGAAAACTCCGGCTCCTCTCAACTGGTCAAACAGATCGTCGATCCTAGGTAACGGGTACTTATTCTTCACGATGACTTCATTGAGCGCACGGTAGTCAATGCACATCCTGAAACTCCCGTCCTTCTTCTTAACAAACAGAACTGGCGCTCCCCATGGCGATGAACTCGGTCTGATGAATCCTTTCTCCATCAACTCTTCAAGCTGTTTCTTCATCTCCACCAATTCTTCTGTTGACATCCGATAGGGTCTCTTTGCTATCGGTCTTTGTTAAGTACTAACTCAATCACAAATTCTATATCCCTGTCTGGCGGCATACCCGGCAAATCTTCAGGAAAAACATCCGGATACTCATTTACCACTAGAACATCTTCTATGCTGACTGTCTTTACACTGTTGACCATCAACTGTCCATCTCGAACGGCGGTCGCTTGAAATTCCACTTTTCTTCCACACGGGCTCTCAATTGATATGACTCTTCGTCCATAGTCCAATACGGTCTTATGCTTAGATAACCAATCCATTCCCAAGATAACATCTAGGGTCTGGGTTCCCAGTATAATAAGGTTCGCTAAGAACTCTACCACATCTATTAGTATTCTCACCCCAGAACATCCTACTTGAAATCGGAGTTCTGACTCAGGGGTTTGAACTAGAAGCATGCATTTAAGATTCACAATCTCCAAATCAATGCATGGTTCGATGGAATACGATATTCCGGAATCCATCACCCGATTACTTCCAAAACTATTCTTTCATCATCATTTCCAATCATCAAAGCCAAGTCCGCAACTTGATAAAAATACCACTTAATCAGGGGAGTTATATTGTCCACTAATTAGAACGTCTTAACAAAGGGCATGCACTCCCAGAAAATCATACAATCAATTGAATAAGTAAACCTTTAAAATAAGGTTCCACCGAATCCCACCATTTCTAGTATTCCAATACTCTTAGCCATTAAGGACTTCATATTCACCAAATCCTGGAAAGTCCAACACTTTTGAACATATGTTACAACATCCAATCTTTCTTCAATTACTTTCTACTAGTCACATAACCACTATTGGTCATATTATCATCGAACTCTAAACCATGTCTATCTTATGACAATCAACAAGGAGAACCACGTTCTCACATTTTCAGCACAATTAACTTATCAGTTAACTCAACATAAGACACATATCAACATCTTCTTTTGGTCTACTAACCATGACGAACCATCATTCATACAAATTGTTATTCCAAGCTTAAAACACATCTCTTCATATTTACTCTAGCGTAATCAACAAATACCTTTCGTATAATCCCTAAGTCACATATTCCATATCCCCAGTTCATTCCACCAATAGTTAATCCTAACCACACGACACGATCTCCACTAGACATCCTTCATAAATACGGATCCCAGACAGACATTTGTCCAAGACAAACTCAACCTTTCATATTATCATTCCACATCCCTATTCTTTGATTACACATCGATCAAATCATTTTGTCAACCCACAGTTTAATTGACCCAAAAACAACATAAACCAACAATCCTCATGTCGTTACACCATCATACTCCGGTGCTTTACACCATCACTTTACTATAATAATTCTTCAATCAGAAGATTCTAGACCTTCTTAATTGTGATCTATACTATAGTTCTCAAACTCCAAATTAATTCCAAGACTCACCACACTTTGCATAAGACACTAATCAACTATCACTTTATATCACTTATCATCTCAATATTCCAACTACCCAGCACAAACTTAAAGTCTCGAGCATCCTCGTGGGTCACATACCCAACCTTTAAGGAAGCCACAGATCTTAAGGACGATCGACACCACTAAACATCTTTCTTCCAAAAAAACCCAATCATAAATCGCAAGAGAACTTGACTCTCGAATTCCCAACTCTGGTAGCCAAAACTCTTCAAGAAATCTCCAGATCTACAACCTCCACGAAGGAAAATGGATGCAAAGGGAAACCAAACGTTCAACCAAATCTTTTCCGATAAAGATTCAAACTTAGCTCCACCCAACTTAAGGTTTGCACCAGGAAAAACTTCAACACTTTTCTTAAGTAGAGAGAACAACAACAACAATAGTTTTATCCCCAAGACAACCCATAATAACCAACAAAACCCTTTACCAAGAACCGCTGAAAGACCAACCAGCAAATACTCATCACCAAACACTTTTCCTTGGTTTCCAACCCACAAAAACCAAAGAAACCAACCAAACCAATCGCAAGAACGGTAAGAGAAATCCGAATGATTCATCATTAAATCTTGCTATTTGACTCCAACCAATAAAGCCAAAAGAAACCACAACTTCCATCCACCCTCTAAACTCTATCGCAAAAAGGCAATGACTCAGACCTATGAGAGACTCCAAACTTCCGGTTATGGCTTTACCCAACCACCACGGCCTCTACCTTGGCCACACCACAATAGAAGAAGGTGACCGAAACCCTTCGGCACCACAACTCACTTAATCTCAATTATAGCAACTCAATCAATTCTTTCATAAACATAATAACATACATTATCAAATGTAACATTCAACATCAAAGCATAAATACAACATTAAAACGTAATGCAATGATGAACCATTACCCAACCTACTGTGCTCCACGTGTGTCAAATTTTAAATTAATTAATTCACCAATATCCAGTTTTAGGGTTACTATACTATGGCAAAATTTTAAAGTATGAACCTAAGCCATGTTTCTAGGTTATCCCAAATCAAAATTTTAGTTGACCCTATGGTATTCCACTAAATTTATGCACCAGGGACCTAATGCTCGCTCTGATACCAACTGTAATACACCGGCACCTAGTATGCCCGGAATGTCACCACAAAGGATAAATACAACATCCAAACAACATATTTAAAGGTAAATTACAGCAACTACACTAATGGTTTTAAACAAATTTCGGCAGCATATCCTCTGTTTTTCCATGGTTTTAAACATCAACAACAATATCATAACAATATAACATAATTGGAAAACATAATAGCATAACAACAGGGATAACAGCCACACTCCAAGTCCAGCACCTAAATTTACCATCACATAATCCAATAAGGAATGAACAACTATTCATGACAACTAACGGGACAATAAAACCATAGCGTATTCCATTAAGGCAATCAACACATCTAAGAATAGGGGTATGCATTGTTTATTGTGTGTCATTGTGTGATGACGTGAGACTAGCTCCCTTTCCCACATGCCGGATTCAAGGTACCTAAAAAAACATAAAACAACAAGCGTGAGTTCATCACTCAGCAAAGTGTATTGCAATAAAGCAAACAATAACAACATTCATAGACATCTTCATTATCCTTTCATACATCATCATCATAAACATCTTCATAAACATCTCATAGAACATCATAAACATCTCATCCTGCACCATTCATGCAATGCAATGCACATGTCTCTTTGCTTAACACATACCGGTATTGCCGAGTGCACACCCGTCGGTGTGCACCCCCTTTTCCCTTCCATCCCGTGGAAGGTGCCTACTCATCGCTTTCGTTCACAACTATGGATGGAATCACGAGGTAGGTCTTTCTCAATGGCACTCCGGATTAGTCATAACTTTCTCGCCGACCTTATCAAACTAGTGATGATTTTCTCACCGACCTGGCCAGTCCTCATGCCATGAATGCAAATATGCCATAAACATCAATAACTTGCACATAAACTCAATTTAACCATTGCATAGCCTTATAACAAACCATTTTCATTATGTCACATGCAAGAATAAGTCATGGCATCATATCATAAAACATGTGTAAACTATCTCATTATCAAACATAACGGCTCCATAAGCCACAACAACTACAATACACTTGCCTTCACCCGCGCGGGACAGATTGGCGAGACATTGAAGGCACTCCCGGGGTCACACCGCCTGCACATAGGTATAAAACACTCAAGAACATGTCCACAAAACAACACAAGAACTATCGACTTCATCAACTTCGCAACCCGCTCCTAAAACCCGAAAAACGGAGAATCTGTCCACCCGGACAGCAGACTTCCAACAAGCGTAACTTGAGTTCTACAACTCCAAATCAGGTAAACGAGTACATTTTCTCGAACCTCAGGAAACTTTCCACCTTTTTCTAAGTATTCGCGAAGACTGATTCAGCCTCTAAAATCCTCTAATCTACAATTGAATATAGACTGTTTTATTCACGTCATAGATTGGACATTGTTCGTTAAAATGGCCATAACTTTTAAACGGCTGAACGAAACTTAGCGATTTCAGTCTCAATGAAAGGTAATTCGATTATCTACAAATTTCGCAACAGCCGGGCCCCCATAAAACGACTCTAAAATTGTCTAAATCACGTTCCAAAACAACAATCCGATCTGCCCGCGAATCCAGAAACAGTCCCAAAATTGAATCCACCTCTAATCTCATCTTCCCAACGCACAAACCAAGAACAAAATAAATCTCTACCAGAAATAAAACCCTAAAAAAAGAATAATTTATTTTACCTAACCACGGGATCAAAGACGACACGAAGAACCCGCCCGATCTGCAGCACTTCTTGCGATTCGATCCACCGGGACCGGCAAAGGAGATCAAAATTGAAGAACAAAGGGAGAGGAAGGGGTGGCTGCTGGTTGGAGGGGCAAGGGGGGAGGGGGAGGCGCCCCAAGGGGGGAGGGGAGGATTCTAGGGTTAGGGGGAGGGAATCCCCCCACTTCAGGCCCAAAAAGACTTGCCTGAAAGCCCATTATCTGATCCAAACATGAAAATCTCTCCCGAAAATCAGATTTTTCCCTAAATTTCCCCTAAAAAATAGCATTCTCTCTAAATTTCATTTGGAGTATTACACACAGTTTGGTAACTTGTCGAGTTGTGCTACAACTTTGATAAAGTCAGGTTGGCTTAATTAATTAAGGGCTAGTTTTCACACGGTGATTTTGTGTAGTATTACTGAAAACAAAAGTTGCCCCGTCATTGGATATAGTACCTCCAGTGCAAAATACATCGTCCTAAAATCCATCTTATCAACCTTTTAAAATTTTGATCACTAATACACATAATTTTTTTTAATTTATCGTGAAAAATACTTGCACTGCAATAAATAAATATTTTCTACCAAATAATTAGAAGATCGAAGTAATGGCCAATAGCAGGTATTGTTAAGACTGTTTTGTCCTGAATGAAAAGTAAAAGGGCCTGGAGGGAGTATTCTAATGCCTTCCCGTTTTTCCCCATCTTCGGGAACTATGTTGATACAGTATCTTGTGGTGAAGAACCCCAGGCCCCCATCGGCTATCGGTTTTAGTTAGTAGTGATAAATAATTTAATATTGCTAAAGCATTTTTACGCGGTAATTAACTAAGCTGCATGAGGGACGTCTGACGTGCATGCCCTTGTTACGTCATAACTTACACAGATGTTACTTGGTGATCCTATAAACTATCATACGGCTGAGGCCCTCCCCCATGGGCCAGTTCCAATGAAAACCTCTTGATATAGAGCAAATGGTAAAAATAAAGGCAGTTCCTTTCTAGCCATCCGATCATGACTACAAAACCAACCGAAGTAGTCATGTTTTTTTTTCGAACCATCCAAGATCTTTCTCGACTTAAATAGTATATTGCACGTTACATTTATTTGTAAGAGGAATTAAACAGTACTATTTAAATACACACAAGTCCATTCAAAGAATTCCTGTAGCGAACCCCATCATAGCTTGGGGCCGAAGAAACTAAACAAAGCGAATGAGTAACCAAAACACAAAGTTGAAATATTTTCCGGTTACAACAATAGATCAACACGCTTGCAACTCATGGATGAAACAAACAACTGAGACATCAATCCTTCACCATGCATGCACGCATCTGAGCTTAGTGGTAGTTGATAGCCCGGCAATTCTTCCTCACCTGCCCCTGGTACCCGGCCTTCACCTCGATGCTGGCCAATTTCACCATGGCGGCCTTGTACCTGTCCTCCCACCACCCGGGGATGTTGGCGTTGTCCAGCACCATCTTCTCGGTCTCCGACGACGTCAGGAGCGCTGCGTCGGAGGTGAACAGCACGGTGTGCGCCAGCAAGTCCTTGTAGTACTTGTTGTCCAGCGCGTTGGGCGTCACTACGTCCTGCATCACAGTCGGGTCGTCGCCGCCAGGCGTCGCGTTGGGCGGGCACCGGCTCCTCAGGAACCCGGCGTAGCCGCTATCGATGTCGGAGGGGACGTTGAGGCGGTCGGGGACGAAGGACGAGCAGTGCGACCGCCCCACGGTGTGCGCGCCGGATAGGACGACCATGTCCTCCACGGAAAGCCCCTTGGCGACGAAGCTGGAGACGAGGTCGCTGAGGTTAGACGTCGGTGGGACCAGGAAT
This sequence comes from Rhipidocladum racemiflorum, assembly GCA_036346355.1. NCBI lineage: Eukaryota > Viridiplantae > Streptophyta > Magnoliopsida > Poales > Poaceae > Rhipidocladum > Rhipidocladum racemiflorum. The sequence goes on along the minus strand of CM070580.1, from coordinate 32,325,972 downwards.
TTGACCGGTTCGGAGGCGTTGGAGAAGGTGCCGTCGCGGCGGCCCGCCGGGATGTCGAAGTAAACCTTGCTGCTGCTGAGAAAGTAGGACGCGTCGCGTGCCGCGAAGGCAATGATGTCGGCGCAGGAGACGACGCCAGGGCAAGCCGCCTCGACGGCGTCCTTGATCGCGTCGATCAGCTCGAAGCCTCGCAGGCTAGGGTTGTTCGGCGGGCTGAGCTTCTCCGGCGTCGGGCTGAACGGGGTCGGGTCCAGGAGGATGGAAGCATCACAACCCTAATTAACAATTCAACAAGTTAGCCTAGCTAATCGACTACGGAAGTAACAATTCAAAATTTTCCTTGCACATACATGAGGTAAAGCCCAATGTTGATTAGCTGGTAGGTAAAAGAAACGCATTATGTGTGAGAAACATGCAAGAAATTAGCAAAGCTGGCCTGCATCCGTGTTGCCATGGTGCACCTTAATTTACCTTTATATATATGCTCATGCATGTACCTATATACTTGACGCCTTTGCTAGAGTTAAGTTAGCAATTAGCCCGGGGCTGATTGATGACCAGTACGGTAGTGTCTTCGAAAAGAAAATGATCAATACCTCGACGAAGCAGTCATGAAAAAGCATGCGGATGACGGCGGCGCCATTGCCGGGGTTCTGATAGATGGCTTTCTCGACGACGCCCTTGACGACGGCCTCCACCTGAAAGTTTGCACTAAAACTTGAAAGGTAGACTAAAAATTAAGTTTTTAGTGCAAACAAATGAACTAGAGTGGGTCAAAGAAGACCCTAGGGTCAACCCATTTGCATCCCTAAGTATAAGCTAGCTATCTCGGTCCTACGAGACGAGCTAATTAATTAATATAGCTTGTGTTTCTTTGTCCTAACATTATTTTCAGTTTTATAATACTGTATAATCCACCGGTTGCAGATCGGGACAGATGTTTTCCCGGTTGTTGAGAGGTCAGGACAATTACGAACGTTTCCTTTGGACAGGGATGACCGCTAAATTACTCCATGTTTAAATCCGTTCTGACCAGGAATGTACTTGCAATATATGTAATTTTTATTCGAGGATATCAATAACTTGATTTGTTTTTGACAACTATGAGCTTTTTGCCGTTGAAACGTCACAAAGCTACACTTGCGTCGTGTTTTGACCAAATCATTTGTCACTTTTGAGTTAGCTGGGATGTTGAAGTTAATATGACGTGTATTCAGGCATTCCTACGTACTAGTACGTACGTAGTGTATGAAATGCGAGTTACACTAAACGTACCATTAAACGGACTACAGCTGGGACAACGAATGAACACCCGGTGATGTCAATAATGTTTAAGCCACTTGAAGCACGTACAGCTAAGATCAACAGATCTCAATAATGAGAGTTAATTTAACCCGGTAAAAACCTTGTTAGTTTTAACCCTCCATGCATCTGCCAGTAATATTTGTCCGTTGGTTGGCGTATTGCAAGATTGTATTGTCGACGTTGTATCAATTGATAGACATACTGTGTGGATTCATCGACCCAGTAAGATTCGTGTTACGTGATACATTGTTGATATAAAATTAGTTTAGAAAGAAAAGTGGTGTACCACGTACGTACCACCACTCCATATCGTGGTCCAGACGGTACATGTAACTGTAGATGTAAGATACTTTTTACTTTTTTATAAGATATTAAAATTTATATTTAGTTAGTATCAGGATGTATTGTTAAACTATTTTAACATAATGTGGCACATGTAAATTACATAATAGTTCTTATAATAAAATATATAAGTGTGATGGTTGATGGACAAAAAGATTAAGAATCATGGGGTTTAAAACCTCTCTCATCTCCTTTCTAAATATTTAGTTGTGTACTAATTAGTGTTATTAAGCATAATACATGTTACAGGAGGAATTACTTTTAAACACCAGTTTCCATGCATGTATTGTTGCAATAAGAATAAGTGATGAATTGCTAACTACATGCATGTGTTAAAGTTCTAAGTTACAGTTGCCAGTTTCATTGAGTTAGTACTAAGTTACAGTCAGTTTCATTAAGTTTTAAGTGTTGAATTAAAGTGTCAGTTTCATTGTATTTAGTGAATAGAAACTGATATATTTAATTCATGGAAACTAACGTATTTAGTGCAAAGAAACTTATTGCTTTAATGTATGGAAACTTATGTTCATTGCAATGGCTTTTCTCCTTGGCTAGACCTTCTTTTCTTGGCTATAAAAGGAGCCTTCTCATGTACATCAAATTAAGGTACGTGAAGGAAGAAAAGAACACAGAAAAGAAGAGTACATACATAAAAGAAATAGAATAGAAAAATTCTCTGACCATTGAGAGAACTATAAAAGTTAAGAAGAAAAAGATAAGAGAAAAATAAAACTCAATATGCAAGGTAATATGTTTCAAAGTCGGTTTGTGCTTTTGCACATATAAAAATTATTTTTAGGTTAAATCAAAAAATTATGCTAAATGATTTTATAGCTTTCATAATTTTTCATGTATCAATTTTAGTATTAACAAAGATGCTAAAATGTCTAAAAGTAAGAGAAGCTCAGAGATACTGAATCCCGTCAGATGTAACAGTCATCACAGGATCATCGATATCCACGGCTCGCCTACCGGCGGTTGCAGCTTTGACTGATGGGCGATGACCTCATGGAAAGTTGGAAACACAGATTTTACTTGCAAAGTCACGTACTGATAGAGGTGGGCGTCGTACCGTGCCGTGCCGGTCCGGTCTGGGTTTAGCGTGCTTCGGGTCGGAACCGTGTCATGCCACGACGGCCCACCGTGCCCACCGTGCCGGGCTGTGCCAGCCCGACTCGCCTTTGGCGAGCCAAGGCCCAGCCCATTTGCGCTTCGTGCCTGTTTCGTGCCGTGCCGGCCCAGGCTCGATCCATTTTCACTATTTCACTATTGTGATGAGCAAAGAAATAAAACACATCACTACAACTAAACTACCTATTTTAATTACATAAGAGACTAATCACATCAACAAAATGTCAAACATAAATGCAATGCTTGAAGATGCCCTGAATTAAAAATATCTGCCAACTTTTAGGCTTTAATCCGTGATTTCGTGCCCGTTCGTGCCCGTCCGCCGTCGTGTCGGTTCCGGGCCGCACGGCGAAACTCTGATTGTGTGCCGTGCTTTGCACCGGGCCATCCCATCGTGCTTTGGGCCGACCCAAAAGAGCCCGGCCCATGTGCCCACCTCTAGGTACTAGATTGACGCCAGAACCATTGAGAGAATTTTTTACTATTCTAATTTTTTTCGTAACTAGATGCTAGTACGATAAAATTACAAAAATAGTCCTTAAACAATGATTTCTAAGATCCTAGTACGCAGGAAAAAAATTAATTTTTTTTTTCAATATCAAGTGGACCAGTCCACCGAATTTTTTTTTCAATATCCCAGTACACTTGTTTATTTTCTTTTTTTTCTTAATATCAAGCGGCTCCGGTCCACTAATTTTTAATTCTTTTTTTTAGATTTAATTAATTCAAAATTCTAAAATTAAACTTTCTTGATCAGTTCGAGCCACTAAGCCCAAAAATAACCTTCACTTCGCTAAATTAAGTCTCTAAAATCTCTAAAATGACCAAAATACCTCCCGACTCCTTCTCCGACCCCTCTTTTCGGATTTTTCCTGCTTTCCTTTCTTCTTGCTTTTCTTTTGTTTGTTTGTTTATTGATTTCGTTTCTCCGCACTAGATCCGACCTTTGAGCAATACCAGGGGCAGGAGCAGGACAAGTCTGGAACTGAGTAGGACTACAACTACTACGAATTAGACGTCCCTTTAGCCCAAACAAGGCAAAATTTGGGTTCAATACATTAAAAGTATATACTACTATATTATTAACAAGCTAGGTTCAAAATGTTCAAGGGGTGTAGCTTGTCTTGCTAGGCTAAAGGCGTCTAACTCATAGTAGCTGTAGTCTTGCTCTGCCGAATCGGGTCCTACTCTTGGTACTGCTCAAAGGTCGGATCTAGTGCGGAGAAACGGAATCAATAAATAAACGAACAAAAGAAAAGCAAGAAGAAAGAAAAACGGAAAAATTTGGAAGGAGGGGCCGAAGAAGGAATCAGGAGGGAATTTTGGTTATTATGGAGATTTTAGAGTCTTGATTTGGTGGAGTGGAGGTTATTTTTGGACTCAGTGACTCGAACCGATCAAGAAAGTGTATTTTTGAATTAATTAAATCCAAAAAAAAATAAAAAAATCAGCAGATTGAAAACCACTTGACATTAAAAAAATAAAAAGAAACAAAAAAAATAACAAGCAGTCTGGACCGATAAAAATAATTCCTGCAGACTAGGTCCACTGGAAATTTAAAAAATCTTTGCTGCGGAACGGGTCCCCTTGAAAATGAAAAAAATATCAAAAAAAATTTTCTGCGGACTGGGATAACTGGAAATCACTGTTTAGGGGCTATACGTAATTTATCGAACTAGCGACTAGTTACAAAAAAATTAAACATAGCAGGCTAGAATAGTAAAAAATACCCGGTGAGAACTACACTGTTTTCTAGGACACCATTGACAGTGAGTGTGAATTGACACGTGGCCCACGTTGCTAGGTCTTTGTATGTAACATCCTAATTTTGCAACAGCTTAAAATATTATAATGTCAAGTCATTTTCTGAGTTTAATATAAATTTTTAGAATTTTTTATTTTTTTTAGAATTTTTTGTAATTAAAGAAAACACTTTTTATTTTCAAGTTACTGGTTCCAAAAATTAAAAATCAAAATTGAAATTAGCGCAGACTGAAAATATTTTACTTAACTTTTAGATAGTCTGGAGAGCCCCTCCAAAAAGTTTCATGAATTTTTGAGTTAAGTTGATATCTTTGAAAAATCTAAAATCTCACTTGTCATAACATGAGGGACTAAAATAATTTATGAGAAATTCATGCTGCTGCTAAAATACTAAAAAATTTACACAAATATCATTACCGCCTTAGCAACACCCTAAACAATTTTCATAAAATTTAGAGCTAATTTAATACCTCTAGACATTCCAGAAATGTCTAGCAGTAATTAAGTGCATATTTAAAAATCGTTTAAAGTCCGAAAATAGAAAGTGTCTATCTCGGAAACCTGTTTTGAGACATTTTTAACTTAATTAAAATATTTTCAACAAAACTTTATATAAACTTTTCATATATTTATTTATTTCAAAGAAAAGGTTTATTTCAAATTAATTTCAAATAAATCTAAATAAATTTTAAAAATTCTAAAGACACAATAAATGCAAGAAAAACAAAAAATAGAATGTTACATCTTAGTCCTTACCGTCGTAGAACTCCACATCTGAATCAACAAAATAAGGAAGGGTGAGTACAAAAATACTCTGTAAGTTACACGGGAGATGAAAATTAATGTAGAGTTGTAAAGGAAGGCTACTCTAAAATCAGTGGACATTAATACCAAGTCTAGAACATGAAGCTAATGGACTGAATACACACCTGTACCTGGGAAAAATTGTACCTGTACATTTAGCCCGTCTAGCCACGTGGTAGTCTTCAATATATATATATATATATATATATATATATATATATATATAAAATAGCAACGCAACTCACGTGTTGTTGTGGACGAAAAAAATTGTCGAGATAGATAGAGATTTTAGTAGAAAGCTAAAATATTTTTCGAGAATACCTCAAAACAAAAGAAACAAAAAACCTCTAAAAAATTTCTAAAATCTAAACAATTATAATTTTTTTTTAAAAAAAAATAATTTATTTTATTTTTCAAAGAAATATTTTTTAAAAATAGTACTATAGCAATATTGTTCCTTACTGTGAATAGGGGACATTTGGCGAGAAGTTTGGTTGGCTACCGTACTTTCTAAAAATAAAGGGTTATATAGATTCAGACTCTACAACAGGTGTATGTTGGACACAAGAAATTGGTTATAGCTAGCCTGTAAACTCTTTTCTAGTTAAGTCAAATTGGGATTATTTAGTGTCAAGTGGGATTTAGATACGAGCAAGTCGCGGAAGGTTGGATGCTATTATACTAGTTTATACCTGGCAAGGCCCAACATTCCTAGCTGGGAATTTGGGGGCAGTGAGGCCAGGTTCACCTTTTCTTTTTTAAGAAAATCGGACGATTTTCGTTTTTAGATTATCAGAAAAAATCGCTCAAAAATCAGTAGAAAATCGCTAGATATCGCATGATTTTAAAATCCAAAAATTTGAAGAAGAAATTCCGATTTTCTCTCGATTTTCACCGATTTTCTCCCGATTTTTCACTGTTTAGTTGAAAGTTTCTCGAAGCCGATTTTTTTTAGCGATTTTCTCTCCGATTTTCTCTCATTTTTGACCGATTTTCTCCCGATTTTGACCGATTTTCTTCCGATTTTTACCGGCCAATTGATTGTTTCTCGAAGCCGATTCCTTGAGCGATTTTCTCTCGATTTTCACCGATTATCGCGATATTTACGGCTCATAAATTTTTTTGAATTTTTGAATTTTGTTTTTGAATTTAACCGATTTATCGGTCGGTTTTAAATATCTTACCCCTCCGATATGACCGAAAATCGCGATTTTCCGCGATTTTGTGAACCCTAGGTGAGGCTGTGTTTCATGAATTTTTTACTATTTTAATTCGGTTTGTTTTATTTTTTTCGTAAATAGGTGATGATTCAATAAAATCACACAAATAGCTCATAAACAGTACATTCAAGCTGATCCAAAATGCTTGAATTATTTTTTTAAAAAAAATTTCATGCGGATCCGGATCGCTTGAAATTTTTTTTTTTATTTCAAACGAACCCACTGGCAGAAGTAGGATAGGATCCGCTTGAAATAAAAAAAATAAATAAAATTTTTAAGCGGTTCAGATTCGCTTGACATTTTTAAAAAAATAAAAAAAAATTCAAGTGCTCTGGATATGCTAGAATGTCCTGTTTAGAAAATATTTGTATGATTTTATAGGATAGTAACTATTTACGAAAAAAATAAAACGAATCGAGCTAGAATAGTAAACTCTTCGTCTTTCGTTTCGTCTCTTTCGGATATGGCTCAGGATATTAACATTTTTAGACCGAAATATTTTGCTAACATTTTATTTAGAGAGCCCATTTCACGCTGTGGTCTCGTAGACGGATAGAGCAGAATTTTAGGCTAAACTACCGACCGAAATGGATCTCCCAGAACCTAAGCGTGCAAGGTCTCCTACCATTTTTGCGTCAATCCCCACGTGCCATGTGTTGCGTCGTTTCTTTTTCTGTGCCATCGTCTTCGGCCCGCCTGCTCACCAGCCTGTTAGACATGGTGTTCGTCCGGTTGGAGGGGCTGGTTGTGGGTTTGGCGCTGCGAGACGTGGGGTGTAGCTGCATCGTCCCGGTGGCCCATCGGCTCGGTTGGATCCTCGTCTGTTTCATGGGCCTCGCGACAGCCCTCGCTCGGCGGAGGTGCGGCCCTCCCGGAGAATGCGTGTGTTCTCGGGTTCTAGCGGTCTAGCCTACTGCGTGGTGGAGGGTATGCGATAAGTGAAATTAGATTGGATGTATAGATGGATACTATTTTTTATATTTTAATCTACATCTTTTTTGGATTCAGAATCGGATACAAGTTAGCTAGATACGGATACGAATCCGAATTATTCGGAGTACGGACATGGGACAGATACAGGACGGGTTCGGATCAAAAACGAATAAAGATATACGGATAATGCACGCATATATACAGTAATATATATTGAATCAAACCATGTCTACATGACTATAATAGCAAGTTATATATCAACTAAAAACTTAAATTTGGTTAATTAAAAGAATCTTTACCAATTATACTGGGACATTTTTCAATACTTATATTTGGCGTGGGCGAGACGAGATCTGATTCTGAGCGTGGGTAAGAGTGGGAGTAAGGATGAAAACTTACCAAAATGGTCGGTAAATAGTTGTTTCATTTTTAGTTCCATATTTTTTTTATCGGTAAAGAAAAAAAAATCGAAAATCCCAAAAATGGATACGAAAACTGATAGTAACGAAAACGAAAGCGAAATGGAACGGAGTGGATAAGAAAACGAAAGCGGAAAACTCCATAAGAACATAGTACAGTTGCACAACATACATTACCACAAGAACAATGTAACTCATTCCACCTCTAAGGAGGACACAACAATAGTGTTATGTTCACCGGTATCATTAGAAAGTTTTTTTCAAGTTTGTCAACTAAAGGCTCGTTATTTGTCCCCAAGCAGACCATCATGTCCTCCTCCATATCATTATCATGGACATTCTCTTGCTCCACCAACTACAAAGATGTAACACTCTAAAAATTTTATATTATTGTTCGATGTTCATTTATGATTTTCTAAGATTTATCCTGGATTTTCTGGAGTTTATAAATATCATTTTGCTATTTTTAGATTTATACAATTAATTTATTTATGAAAAAAATTATGCTGAAAATAATTTTTCTAGGTTCAAAATGTTCCAAAGTATTTTTGAGATTTTTTTTTGGAATTTTTGAACTCAATTTGATATTTTATATAAAGCTATTTGTATTTGTGAAATTATTTTAATTCAAAAATAAATGTAAACTCTTCCTTCTCCTTTTTGGGCCAAGCCCATTTCCCTTTCCGACCTATTTTCTTTTTTAATTTCTGGTTTCACTTATACGGAATTTTCATTTTCGTTTCCGTCAGAATTGGCTCTCCCGTTTCTGTTTCCTTTTCCGACAAAAAAATTTCGTTTCTGTTTCTGTACCGGTATTTATCGTTTCCATTTCCGAAAAAGAGCTTCCGTTTCCATTTTTCTTCCGAACGGTCGAAAACTTTCCGCTCCGTTTTCAACCCTAAGTGGGAGCCACTGAGTCGACATAGGAGATGAGACTCCAAGTGGCAAATCTGGATATCCGGATGAAATCATTAACCGATATCTGGATCTCATTCTATATTTTTTAACATATTACATGCACCAAATCCGATCTGAAATCCAAATTCAATTATCCGAATCCGGTCCCAGATCCAACCAAATATCCAAATTCCTTCCCGAATCCAATCCCAACCAAATCCAGCTCTGGATCGGGCGGGAATTATACGACCCATTTTCATTCTCATCACTTCTTTCGTCAAAAGTCTCTAGTTGCTTGTGCTTTGAGGTTGCCGTTTGTTCCTCTTTTTCTTCTTTGTGATTTCATTTTTGTTATTATTAATTTATCGGCGATTAGTATCCTACTGGTTATTATTAATTCCTCCTTTTGTACTCCTTCAATATGGCTTTTGGAGGGCTCTCCCAAGCTGTCTTGTCCTCTCTCTGTCTCTCCTCATTTCCCCTCACCAAGCATGATCTCCTCCCCTTCTTTCTTGGCCATCGGTGGCGCTATTAGCGAGCTTGTTGGAGATATGCCCTAGAGGTAATCATAGAGATTATTATATTTTTCTTATGTCCGTGATTTATTATCTTGTTCCTTGAATAATATCATTATTATTTATTGACAAGTATGTGATTTTTTGTGAAATTCAATTAATATGACTTTGTGATGATTATTCTAAAGTGATCCCTAGTCGATAAACATATGAGGATACATATGTATTAGTTGATGACCATGTTTCATGGAACATAGATATGGATATGTCAAACCAATAATATAGACACATGTTAAAGAACATAGAGTTGGATCGACCCACCTTGAGACACTACGAGAACGTTGTAATCTTCTTGTCACCAATTGGTCTCATATACAATATGTATGCTATATCCTTAGACTTGAGGTTGACGCATGTACTCGAAATGTGTAGTGACTTACTTAAGGGCTCCCAAATGCTACTCCGTAATTAGGTTGTTACAAAGGTGGTTTTCGTGTTTGTTATGAAGCATGCTACAAGGTATGGTCGATAAAGATGGGATTTTCCCCTACATACAGCGAGAGAGATATCTCTAGGCCTCTCGAGTGGCCAGATTCCAGAAATACGTGGCCATGCTACTCACGGTTAAAGAGTTAATCATAGTCAGAGATTCCAAGTCACGTAATCAAGAAAGTAGTTGAGCTATCTAAACAAAGATGGCATATACTCGCCTTAAGTTTGACCGATATCATGTGGCAAAAGGAAAATGCATATAACTAAGCATTTTTAAGGTTCATCCAATGTGATCTTTACATATACTCAGGAATCGGTATGTTCTGCTAGGGACTGCTATCAATTGATGGTCAAGTAAAAGTAATCAGTATGTTTTGCTAGGGAATTCCCAAAACACTAGCCGCCACACCTTCTTTGCATAGAACCGCTAAAGCTTCTAGGCCCCCAATTTTATTTGGGTTTTGGTAATCAATGACAACTATGTTTAAAGGACTAATAATTTTCATTTGAGTATATGAGAATAGGTTCGTCATGCGAAAATATGGAATAGTGATGATCAAAGTTTGAGTTCATTTAGTGTTCAAGCTCAAAGCCAAGGTATATGTATTTAAGGACCTTTTATAACTTTTGCCAACCTCGGTGTTTGGAGAAAAGATCGGATTGCTATAATAGGTGCCATACTATTAAGAGGGAATTTTTGGCTAGTAGCTTGAATTTGAAGGAGTATCTTGGCTCAATTCATGTTCAGATTTAATCATGTGCATTCCTTGAAAAATCTCATGAAAAATTTGTGTGGCCGATCCTACTGCCCATGCTGGAGTGGTGCTACCAAGGTCTGATAGCACCAGCCCATGTGGCGGTAACTTTCCTAATAGAGATGCGCATTTTTGAAAATTTTGGGGTGGCCGGTGCTACTGCCCATATAGGAGTGGTACTACTGAAAGCCCAGTAGTACCGGCCCTAATGTGCGGTAGCTTTATTCCAGAATGGTGCATCTTGTGCACATTTTCTTTGGCTGGAGCTACCGCCCATGTAGGAGCGATGCTATCGAAAGTCTTGTAGCGGTAGTGTCATGGGGCGGTAGCTATTTTCCAGAAGAGCGTCAAATTTCAAATCTTAGATATTCAAAGACCGGTGTTACCAGTCCAACATGGATGGTAGCATCGGGACCCTAGGTAACGGTCATTACCTATCGCATTAAATATTATTCTGACCGTTGGTCTGAGGCGCTGGTGCTACCAGTCCTACATAGGCGGTAGCACCGAACTTGCTAATTTTTTATGGTTTTAACCCCCAACAGTTGGATTGGTGGGTGAGGACTATAAATAAACCCCCACTAGCTGCAAGCACTGGCGGAGATAAACGTTGTCACGGTTGGGCCGTGGCCCAACCAATGTCTGTCCGGCCGGCCGCCCACTCCATGACACAATCGAGCCCTACGCCCTGCGATTACTAGAACAGACCTCCTGCTGCCGCCAGGTGTCCACAACGCAGTCGCCAAGGTATGTTTTGATCATGTCCAGAACGCAGACGCTAGGAGTCCAAACGCAGACGGCGATCGCTAGGACCCGTACGGCGGGCAGCGGACTCGAAGATCGAAGAGACGTTCCGCCTGTCTATCCGGCGTCCGGAGCTTCTCTATGGTATTTTTATAATTTTGTTACAAAATATTCGTATTGTTATAATTTTTTAGTTTTTCATTCATCCGATTGCTACACCATGTAATTGAGGGACGTACCTCTATCTGATCGTTGATTCAGAATACTTGTCTTGCAACACAAGAACCATCTTAATTGTTCCACATAATGCCGATATGTAATTAGCTATTCCTAGGTGTCAAGGGAATCTGATTGGGTACTAATACAATCAACAAAAACAAAGAGTCATAATGTTCATGATTTGGTGTACTTGCTTATCAAATTGGTATTGTTTCTACTAGTGGCGACTGCAAATATTGAAAGGGCATTTTCTGCAATGAAGTTTGTCAAGAATAAGTTGAGAAATAGGATGGGTGATAGTCTTTTGGATGATTATCTAGTCACCTTCATTGAGCGAGATATGTTCTCCAAAGTGGATGAAGGTGATATAATCAAGATTTTCATGGCTATTAGAAAGCGTAAGCCCTACAAAAAGAAAAAATAGTATGGTAATATCCTCTGAACTGTTGCAAAACCTTATTACTATATTTGTATTGTGCTTTTAATACAATATGTATTTATATGTTGTTCTGTTAGATGATTTTAAAAAATATATTGGACCAACCTTAGCTAAAATTCTAGCTACGCCACTGGCTGCAAGGGCACTCCCTTGATCATTCATTGCACATTTGTGAACTCTTTCCTTTCTCTCTTCACCATTTAAGCATTTAATTCTCATTTGATTTGGCGGTTGAGAAATTCAAGTGTAGGCATTCAAGTTTGAACCATTAGACACTTGATCAACCTCATGCAAGCACCAAAACTTCTATTCTCTTGAAGGTTACCGCCTCCTAGACGGCTTGGAGGTGTGGAACCGGTGATCTATTCAAAGAAGCTTGTAAAGAGACCCGATGACGTGTGAAGGTCGGAGCTCACCTACCCGGAGCAGGGAAGAGCTACCACTAGTGATCGAGGGAGGCTCAATTGCACAAGGAGCCAGCTTGTTTCGTTCAAGCTACCTCAATATGGATTAGTGGGGACTGACAAGTCTCCGAGACCACGGGATAATTTCTTGTGTCCCTCTCATTGTGGTTTGCATTCTTGTATTCAATTGTGCAAATTTTCTTTCTTAGTGTATTTAGTATTTGATTATCTTTCTAGGATTATGTAATATGCTTAGACGTAGCTTGTTGGTACACTTAATGAAACCTAAATGATTTAGGCCTTAATTGTTTTAAATAAATGATTTAGGCCTTAATTGTTTTAAATTCTCAACAGTAGTCATACTTGCTTAATTATTGCAATTTGAGCTAAAAAAGTTTTAAACCACCTATTCACCCCCCCTTCAGTCAGCTATCCTTGATCTTACAACCGTGCAGTCGGCGCTACCACTCAGGCGCGTGGTGTTCCTGCCCCGTACGTATGAATACCTTGGAGACATTACTGTGAGGCTTCAATGCTAGGACGATCTGCAACCTGTGACGGTTACAAGGAGCTGTTGGAGGTGGCACGAGACTAGTACAACTACAACCGCATCAGCATGTTACATCGACTCTACTTTCGCTACGGATTTTCGTGTCTAGTGGTATTTCCGTGATTTATAATTTGCAGTGGTTCTTTGGTTACGTGGTAAAAATTTTTGATTTTATGCTAGAGTAACCTACCCGTTCCCTTTAGAGTGTCCTCCACCCGGCCGTTGCTAGCGCCGACGCTAGTCCTCTCCCATTCTCAAAGCATCGGGATTCCTCGCGCCCGCCATCTGCCATCCCCACCCTTCTCCCCCTACAACATCCCGAACCCTAGCTCGCCCTATGTCGTGTCGCCACTGCCTATTTGTCTACTGTGAGTTATTTCCTCCTTCCCTCACTCTTTTTCTCTTAATTTTTTTGGGTCTGTTTTAAGATTTAATCTCTTCATTCTTCATCATCTCTTAGGGTTTGGAGTGTCCTTGGTGGGCTTTCTGTGGCACTTTGCGCTTCCTGTCAAGGCCGCTGGTGGCAGCTTGATTACCTGCCGTGGTGCTGCATGGCTTCGTCGTGCTAGTGCTGCGCACAGCCACAGCCATTGTCCAATTTGGACCTTATGCTACCGTGATTGGCGGGCATGCTGTTGTTTCTGCATGCTATCAAGTATTTTACCATAGCAAATAATACACATCACTTATCACGATAGGAGAGGTAGCTATTTTTGTAGTTGCAGTGATACAAAGATAGCATTCATGATTCACGAAAAAATCGTCCACCAAATGGGGTTAGTTGGTTGCAAGGAAATGCATTGTAAACTCTTACGTATAAAACTTCACCGTGCCACACGAACAGGTGGGCCTCAGACTTTTTCTAGAACCCGCTTACAGCAATGCATTGCAAACACTTTGCGTGAGTTTGTTTGTTCGCACGGACATTATAATGCACAAAATATAATTAGAAATGATCTGAAAACAAGAATTGTCTAGACCGAAGGCCACCCAAGCCCTGATTTAATTAGCAGAGATAAATGTCTTGCGATGCTCTTCCGCAGGGAACTCCAGCTTTCAGGCATTTTTTTTCGCTAACAAAGTACACTAGTACAGAAAGGTGTCGTAGGCAGGGTTAACCAAACCGAAACCGAAAAAACCAATGGAAAATCGAAATTGGAAAATCGAAAATATCGAGCCAAAAATCGCTGGAAAATCGTTAGAAACCGAAGAGTTTCAAAACCGAGCATTTGAACAAAAAACATTCAAAACAAATTTACAAAAAACGAAAACCATTCGGTTTTCTCGAAAACCCATCGACGAGTTGAACGTTTTGGGCGATCGGTTTTTTTAGCGGTTTTCGTCGGTTTTTTCGAAAAATCGCTCTGTTTTCACCGGTTTTCGATCAGTTTACATCGCATAAATTTTTTCAATTTTTTCAATTTTTTTGAATTATTTTTTTAATTGAACCGGTTTACTGACCGATTTAGGATTTCGAACCGGCTCGATACGGTCGAGAACCGCGGTTTTCGTCGGTTTTGTGAACCCTGGTCGTAGGACCGATGGAAACCCCACAACAGCGGACCAAAAACTGAGATTGCAAGTTATTTGTGCCAACCAAGCACAGCACATGCGCAAACAACGATTTTTTTTAAAAATATATATATAATTTTAAAAAAAATTTATAGTATACCAAAACAAAAATTTACAAAAATACTCGCGTATCGTCATATGAATTGGTGATTGAGAGCTCTGTCGTCAACGGTTAACTCGTGTAACAGGTAGCAACGCAGCTCACCAATTCAAATGGCGACAGGCGAATATTTTTGCAAATTTTTTGCTTTGGCATACTCTTTCTGTAAATTTTATTTTTTAAAAAAAATTCCTCAAACAACGCTTTGTAAAGTCGCTTTAGATTTACAGCAATATGGTCACACTGTCAGGGGATCTGCAGTGAAGTCCTGTGGAAAAACCAGACGCCAATTAATGCTGTATATATTTAGAAATGCATGGAAGAAACAGGTTTTCCAATCAAATTGTATGAAAGCAGAGTAAATAATTAAGCATTTTCTTCCCTGCGAAGTCTGCCAAGTTTTGTTCAAAAATTCATCGCGCACAAGTGGAAAGAGAGCCAACTAGTCTAGATAGAATCTTAAAGTTGCATTGGATATTTGAACAGCTGTAGCACAAGAACATAGATGCTCTAATCAGCCTTTTTCTACACACTTTGAAGCACACATAAATGCATGAATGATTGTACATTCTTATTTACTCCACTTATAATGGTCTATCTTCAAGACAAATGTGACGGCCTTCATGAGGACAACCAACATGGCACTAAAGGCTTGTCACTTGGCCCTTCCTGATAAAATGGGAACAATAAACCCTCGGAAGTAGACCCGCCATTAGATTAATGTTCCTAGTTCAAGCAAGCAAGAACTTCAAGAAGGGAAGCAACAAAAGGCATCTGAACTTCCTCATCAATCGTCGAGAAGAGGGGGACATGAACAAACAGAGACTTGATACCATGCTGCTCTGCAAACCTAAGAGAGTGGTAATAGACATAGTTGCATACAAATCGACCAGCGTCATTTGAAGGCGTCACATCGTAGCCCATCTGCCGGAGGGACTTGGTTATTTCATTCACTGGCAGGGTAGTCTGCTTGATCATGTACAAAATAGAGCATATAATGTGGTTCAGCTGGTGCAAATGAAGACAATAAACAAGTAGCAGGAAACAGAAGGACGTTCAAATAATCTTCCGGATGTGAAAGCTGGAGAAACTTCAGGGAGGAACTTGTGCTTAAGCAGTCTACAAGATGTTTGGAAAAAGAAGTAAACTTACAGTCACAGTGGATTTTGCAGACAATGGACTCACACAATTGTGGTGATCACAGCCAATTGTGGGGTAGGAATGTACAGAAAATTGTTCGCTGCCAGGTGCTACTTTCATTGAGGTCACAGGCTTACAGAAGCCACCCAAAATACCGTGCCAAAATGCGTCAAAGGCAACCAAAACAAGCAAATTTTTTGGTGCAATTTGTGTGCTACAGACTTTCCCACCATAACTGGCCAAATCTATCAAAGCAAGCCAAATTTTGAGTGACCCACCGGAATTTGTCTATGAATCAATTAATAAACAATGTAGTGTCAAGTGTGGCAAGGAGTCACCAAACAAACATAACCTACAAGGCTACAAATGAAAACAATTTCCTGTGGCACGCTAAAATGTTGTTTTAGTGACGAGTCACCAACCAAACATAATCTATAATAATAAATGTAACAAGGTAATGGAAACAAGATTTCCCAGTGATAGATATTTTTTAACAGTCAGTCACGATGCTTTCAGAAAACAACGTAAATTCTACCTGTCTTGTGTGTGAGATTATTCCATCAGAAGATAAGATAGGGACCCTCTGCGATGTTAAAAATTGAAAAAGATATGATGTAAAGGAAAGATTTTTCTGTCCATATGGAAAATATCAAAGGTTAATGCACAATGAGGCAACCTGCGGTTTCCATCCCAGCTCATCGGGGCAACAGAAGGTAGCTTCATTGACCGCTTGATTCTCAAGAGCAAACCTTGTTGCACCACTGTTGGCTCCAAAATGGAGCTGAAAATATTCCATAAATAAATTGGTTTCAATGGTGCTAATGGAAAATTAAAAAATCTAGTTCTTTTCCATAGGGAAATGTTGCAACGAAAAGGAACCTTCACGGACATCAACTTCTATGTAATGTGACTGTAATCAGTAGCGTCTTGATATCCCTCAAAATGGACATCAACTCCTATGTAATGTGACTAAATTTCAAACCACAAGATTAATAAAATTATGTAGAACATGTAGTTCCAAGTATCCAATTACCAATGCAGGAAGATGCAATTCAACGGAGTTTACTTTGAATTCTAATGTTGACCTCATAGCTAAAAGGTGCTAGGTGGGATTTAAGTTGACAACTTCACAATGTTTTTTCATGCCAAATTACTTTTCTTTTTAAAACTTAAGAACAGAGAAAGCTTGTAAAATCACCATTCCAAACATTTAGCTGAATTATGGAGTTGTATTAACATATGTTATAGTAAAGGTGAGAACTGACCAAAATCACTTGCCCCTGATCGGATACTCCAGGCTCTCTGTCTATGATAGCCGATTCTATCAATTCATACAATGGACCGAGTGCACCCTGCCCAGCGGTCTCAAGAACAGTGCAACTTCCCAGTACAAGTCCTTTCGGCAACCCTCTCTTTTCCATGAATGATTGGAGATTGCGTACAATCATCTCAGTTGGATTCTCAGGAACTCCATGAAACTTCTTAAATCCAGTAACATGAACAGTCACGCAAGAAGGCCCTTCAGAACCCATTTACCTTCTTATGCAATATTGACTGATGAGAGTATCTCAGTCCGAGAGCCTGAATAGACCCAGCCAATATCAGTAGATAATAAAAGTACCATAATATGCACATATAATAAATAAAGCTTTATCTCCAGGAAAAATAAACATGTTGGTCATAGGAGATATGGATGTCAAATAGAAGGTACTGCGGACTATCAAGCAGGTAATAATACAGCCCATTCAGGAATATCGTTGCCTAAAAGAACTGTATTCCCTCTAGTAAAAAAAATGTTGTTTTAGACATTGACAGTCCCCAAAACACAACTTTAACTACTAATTTACATTGTAATAACTTTATAAAACCTAACAAAATTATACTTTTATAAATTATTTTCAGGACAAATCTATGCATATGATTTCTATGTGTTCAATCCAAATATTGAATAAGGTATGAGTAGATAAAATTTAGAAAGTTTGAGCTAACGTACTCCAAAACATCATTCTCTATTTTGTGACTGGAGCGAGTAGGCTGTAAAGGTGGTCCTACCTCCAAACTTAACAAGAAATAAAAGTGCCTATTTGTTTACATGTGTGATAGGCAGACAGCCACGGAGCAAGAAACCCTTAGAAACTGATTGAAGCAAACGTCGTCCTCAATATTTAACTAAGAAAGTAAGAGTTGAACGAGTAACCAATCAGCGTCTACAGAAGGACCAACTTCTGGACAGAATCAGAGTATTGGGGACTCATCCAAAATAAGTTGGAACGAACACACCAATCTAAAAGGCAAGAGCATTTCGATTCTATCTTAGCATGAACAACTCCTAACCACACGACAAGAAAAGCAACACCTTGACAGAATCAAAACTTCTACCCCCCAGAAGAAACTAGCAGTGAAGGCCCTTCAAATTTCAAAGGTTTCAATCTCATACTACAGCACCACAGTTCAGCAAAAATCACAGCCTTCATAAATAGAACGAACATTGACTAAGAATAATCAACTATGGTACGACTGCACAAACAGGGCACGAGCAAAATGGAACCGATGTGCTCCCACTAGACAAGCATAAAAACAAAAGAGCAGTGCTTGTATGATCATCAAAAGAGTAGTGATGCGTAGAAGCAGCTCCAAAAAAAAGGAATACTCTGGATGTTTGGGTGTGCTCTATGCTCGTCAATCCACTCTACAGCAGCATCAAGAAACCTCAATACGCGACTCAGAAGGCACAATTCCTGATTCTAGCAACCACACAAAATCGCAAGAGCGAGAATCCGCATCCACGAAAAGGCGCAACCCCCTCCCCTCTCAAAGATCCCCAGAAGCACGCCAAGAATCACGGCGAACAAGAGAGCTTCTTCTGCGCCAAGAACCGAGCGGAGGGGTTGGAATCGAGCATACCAATCAACCGTGCACGCCCCCACACAGCACAACCATCCTGAGCATCTAAAGGCCTCACTCACCCTGAGCGGAGCTGCAACTGGAAGTATCGGCGCAACCAACTCCTCCTCTTTTGTGCGCTGCAATAATCTTGCCCTCGGGGTGCGGAAGAAGCGAATGGATGGAAGAATAGGGGTGGCCGGGTGGGCATAAATAAAGTGGAAATTTTTTTAAATAATACTTTTTTTTAATAAACTGCGATTTTAATACTCGGAAAATAAAAATTACAAAATTAATACTTATTCGCCATACCGTTTGGTGATTATCCTATTTTCGTCAAACTATATGGCGATAATACCATTTTCGCCAAACCGTGCGGCGAAAATATCCTAAATACGCAGTTACGAGAAACGAGGGTATTTTCGCCAAATCGTGTGGCGAAAACAGTATTTTCGCCAAACCGTAAGGCGAAAATAGATTGTCGCTACACGGTGTGGCGATAATAGCTCGATAAAAAAAAAGTGGCCGAAGCCAGATCGATTTGATCGTACTGGCAGAGTGAGCGAGGAAGAGAGGGAGGGAGCGACGCCGGTCGCCGAAAGAGAGGGAGGGAAGGAGAGAGGGAGAGAGGAAGGAGAGGGAGAGGGAAGAAGAAGAAGGAGGAGGAGGAGGTAACATCGCAACTTTGGCTAATTTAGCGTTCTTCAATTTAGAATAGCGATTTAGTTGTTTAATTTAGAGTAGCGATTCTAGTTCATTAATTTAGAGTAGCGATTATAGTTCTTTAATTTAGAGTAACGATTTAGAGTAGCGATTTTAGTTCTTTAATTTAGAGTAGCGATTTAGAGTAGTGATATTAGTTTGGATATTATAAAGTTGTTCAATTTACAGTAATGATTTTACATATTAGTAGCAAATAGCGATATTACACGTGCGCTATAATATTATAATATTAGAGTATCGATAGCGGGATAGTTGATTAGCATTGTTCAATTTACGGTAGTGATTTTACATGTCAGTAGTGATGAAAAAATGTATTTTGTCTATGTCGTCGCAATAATGTCGGAACCAGTGAAATTTAGGGTATATTATGGCGATGGTGAAGTACAAATTGGTCAGAATGGTGTGGATTTAAGCAGCTTTGCGGTCATTATGGCTGAGCACTTGTCCCTCGATACTGTTAGCATTCGTGATATAAAGCTTTGGTTGACCCAATTTTTTTTCCTGAATCCAAGTGTTTATTCTGTTACCACCTAAATCTTATTCACGCATAGCAAGGGTGACCCGGCTATGTGGGAGTTGAAGAAAGTAGATCGAACACACTTGTGGCAGAAATGGTTAAGGTGGTGCAAGGGATATCGCCTTGAATGTGTGATGCTGGTGCAAGCTTGCCCTAGGGAAGAGGTAGGTACTACTAGTGTGAGCGAGAGCAGCACATCGGCTACAACTGAACAAGTTCAGCCAGTGGTGCTGGTTGAGGTAGCAGCGGGGGATGATCACAGGGATGCAGCAAACGCAAAAGGTCAGCCTGATGAAGGGGAGGAGATCGATCAACTTGTCGATCATTTGGATTGGGTGGACCGTATAGCGACAGAAGAGGAAGTTGAAATGGTGGAGCCTGATGATACCATCGGCAAAGATGACGAAGGAGCGGAAGATGATGAAATGCATGGCAGTACTGGCTCAGCGGAGGTACCCATCCCCGATGAATGGAACAGGCAGAACAAAGCTGGTATGCAAGCTTTGTAGGGCCATGAGTCGCATTGTGAATATGGTACTAGTGCCATTCGGTTGAATCAAATGTTCCCGAACAATTCTGAATTGAAGTTGGCAGTGAGGTTGTGGGCACTAGCATTGCAGAGAGAGTTTTGGGTTGTCTTGTCCAGCCCAGATAAGTACATAGTGAAGTGTAGAACTGACGGTTGTGAATTTCGAGTTCATGCATACAAGCCGAAGTGCGAGATGTATTGGATTGCATCAAGAGTGAAGGAGCACACATGCAGACTAGAAAATGTTCTTGCCAAACACCGCAACTTGAATGCGGCTCTAATTGCTAGCGTGATGTTCAATGAAATCATTGAAAAGCAGGATATTGAGTGTTCATATATTCATAAAGCAATCTTATGAATATTTAAGTACCAGATAAGCTACTTGATGGCTTGGCGTGCGAAGCAAAAAGTACCAGATAAGCTACTCGATCGATCGGAGTTAAGGGTGGGTGGGCAAGGGACGAACCAATCGGTGAGTTTCATGCGACATGCTCATATTTCACTCACAAGGTAGTAATTCTAAACCAGTTCATTGCATACAGGACTTCAAAAAGAAACTTGCGAAATTGCTCAAGTCAAAGGAGAAACCTCCTCCTCAAGGGCCACCCGAAAGCCCCGAATTGTGCGAACATGGCTTGCAGGCAGTGGTTGATACCTGCCACGAGGATCTAGCCGACCGAAGATTCTACCGGTACCCTTTGCCCGAGGATGAATGGTGCTGGTACTTCAATTGTGTGGACCCGGAGACGTACCACCCACATCTCAAACTTCCCGTTTGGGATAACTGGGAGGAGCAACCCTTGTCGTGGTGCTACTACCTCATAGAAAAGCCAGACCCCGAGTACGCATATGGTATTATTCAACGACCACAGCGGGCATACTGCATTGACTGCAAGGCACGCTTCTGGTTGTACAATGACAAGCCCAACACACACCTCCTGCACCATATAGTGGAGTGCAAGCCGAAACAGAGGAGGCATCTCGGCAAGTCTCCGGAAGTGCAAGAGGGTTCGTCCTCTCGAAGAGAAAGGGATAAGGGGAAGCAGCCGACCGAGGTCCGCACTACGCAACAAATCCTTGACGGATTACAAAGACCATTCGGGAACCCGGGTGGTATTAACATAGGGGACGCAGGGAATTGGGAGGGAAGAGATCCACATAAAAAGACAAAAAAAATTATGTTTTATACCCCTGAAACGTTCAGCACAGGCTACCCATTCGGCAACAACTGGGAGCACCGCGCACCCCCATGGAGCTCTTTCATAAGAGAGATTGAGCGGTGTCCGAGAACAAATTGCGAGAGATTCACAGGTGATGTAATATGTAGAAAATATGGCGCATCATTCCCACTCTACGAACATAGGCAGAACGATCACTTGTTCCACCATGACAATCAGTGTTATCGTTAGTTCTTCTAGCAATGTCGTTACTGTTGTAATGCCCTTGTAATATAATCTGTTGCTTATTTTATCATTTGAACTTTCATTGTATCTGCCCTACTAAGGTTACTGGCTGCATCTACATACTTTTCACAATAATCGTAATGATTTAAACACTTTGGCTCAAGTTTTCCTGGGCTAAACTATTCATATCATGAGTTGTTGTCGACTAGGGTAATTGCACTAGTTGAATTTAGATGCACAGAAAGGTGTAAATAAAATATTTTTCCAGAATATGGTAGTCCATATATCAAAGAGCAAATCTGCTGTATTCTTGCAAAAAATTACATTTAAACATGATATTTTACGGGCTACCGAAAAGGCTTAAGCGTTATCGTTTGTTGTCAACAATAATACTTAGGGTTATTGTGATAGTAGATTTTTGTAGCAAAGAAAGGTGTAAATAAAATATTTTTCCAGAATATGGTAGTCCATATATTAAAGAGCAAATCTGTTGTATTCTTGCAAAAAATTACATTTAAAAGTGATATTTTACGGGCTGCCAAAAAGGCTTAAGCGTTATCGTTTGTTGTCGAGAATAATACTTAGGGTTATTGCAATAGTAGAATTTATATGCAAAGAAAGTTATAAATAAAATATTTTTTCAGAATATGGCAGTCCATATATCAAAGAGCAAATCTACTGTATTCTTGCAAAAAAATTACATCTAAACGTGATATTTTACAGGCTGACGAAAAGGCTTAAGCATTTCATGCACGAGAGGCTTCTTATAGTTATTTGGTTTATTCAACTCGATTCATTCCTACATATTTTTTTTTGCAAAATGGGACATCCAAGACCCTAGGAACAAGTGATATTTATTTCATGATTTTTTGGAGCCATGGTTTGCATAGTTCTTCATAATTTTGGTATTGTCGCCACACGAATTGGCGAACATGGGTAATCGTCGTATGGCTCGGCGAAAATACAATGTCGCCGTACGGATTGGCGAAATTAGATTGTCGCTGTACGTATCGGCGAAAACTGGTTTCGTCACCGTACGGTACGACAACAATACGCTAATCCATCCGGCCGACGGTTAATTGGGTAATTAGGCAGTTGTTGCTGTATGGTCTGGCGAAAATAGGATAATCGCCAAGCAGTCTGGCGAATACGTATTAATTTTGCAATTTTTGTTTTCCGAGTATTAAAATCGCAGTTCATTTTAAAAAAGTATTATTTTAAAAAAAATTCAATAAATCGACTCCGAAAAACTCAATCAAATCGAATTAATGGTTTATTCTGATTTTTTGGGTTTTTGATTCGGTTTTTATTTTAATGCTATTCGGTTTTTAACTTGCAAAAACCGAAAAATCGAATGAACCAATTGGTTCATACCCAAAGGTGAGAATGGAGAGGCCGGCGCAAACCACCCACGTCTCGCACAGTCGCACACGACCCCCCATTTCCTCGACTCCTCCCAATCCCCCATCTCCATTTCCAATCTCCTCCCAATCAGGCAAATCCCCCACTTCTTCTGAGGCTCTGACCTCCATTTCCAACCTCTTCGCCTCCCCGTCCACCGCTGGCACAATGGCCTCCCCGCTCACCTGCGATGCACGGTCGGTTCCCTCATGATCCTCCATCTCCTCCATTTCCACCCTCTCCCCCTTCCCGTTCGCCTCCTCTAGTGTCGCGGCCTCCCCACTCACCTACGACCAGTCGAACACCTCAACCTCCGCCTACGCCCCCACCTCCCCTCCCTCTCCCTTCGTCGCCCCTCCACCACTGCCTCCCTCTCATCCAAACCCATCTCCCTCACCCACTCCCATTCCCAACCCCTACCGAAACCCCTATCCCTAGCCCCCATCACCACTGCTCGCTGCCTTCTCTCGCCTGTCTCCGTGGCGGCAGCGGTAGCCAGCTTTGGTACGTGGAGGCAACATTGAGGCGGTGATGGCCTCAATCACAAGGTCCTCGGATGTAGGCTGGCGGTGGCGGTGGCATCGACCGCGGGTCCCTGAGCAACGGCGATGAGGCAGTGTTTAACAACGGTGTGGGAGCTGGAGCGGATGGGATCTAGCATCCGTACTGGTGCCGTGGCCGGGAGTGACGAAAAGGACAACGGGGACGGCGCCGACGCCACAAGAAACTGAGGCTGTCCAAGTGTCCATCGCTCGGTCCGAGAATGCAGCCGCGGATGGTCAGGTAATCTTCCTCACAAATTTCTTCCGGCTGTAGTCAGATCTATTGTGATTTCATTCTTGCAAAATATACTATGAAGTGAAGTAGTCAGATCTATTGTGATTTCATTCTTGCAATGAATCCTCTTGCTTATTGATGTTAGCATTGATGTGCTTATGTATGTTATCTTGTAGGTTACAAAGATAAACAAATTTCATAGACAACTCAATGGAAAAGACAAGGTTTGTGTTTTTTTTTCAATTTCAGGTAGTTCTTTCATCTAGAAATAAGACCATCGTCATAGCATGCTTTTTTCCTTCTCTTGGTTAATGGGATAACCTTATAGTTATGCATATCACTGGTTAAGAGTATTGCCGTGTGAAATAGAGTAAGATTTCACTATGTACTATTTTTTTACTATCTTCTCTGTTGTATGACACTTTTGTACTAGATCTATATTGTTATGATTTAGCTCTCCTTTCTCATTAAGGAGATCAAATTCCACAATTTTGGATCAACTGTGGTTCAGTCATGTAGGCAAATCTGTAAACCAGAAACCATCGTTACAGCTATATTACTCCATTGTGTGCTATGATAAAGTTTGCTTTGTCAAAAACGCAAGTTTTCTAGGTTACAAATAAATAGTTAAAAACATGCTTTCTCTTTTTCCATGAAAACTACTTTGGACTCGGGAACCGAAAAATAGCTTATGGTCGAGAACCTTTGTGCAGTAAGGCTGAAAATGTCACTATTCCTTAAGCTGAATGCAAGACACTTTACACCTACTAAACAAAATCTATTAAGTTCCAATGGCATGAATTCTACATGTATATACAGTAATAAGTTTCCAAAATAATATTGTTTCACTTTTATATCTTGAACATGTGGTCCATGGTGACCTCCAACATGTCCACCCTGCTAACTCTGGCCATCAGTGCAGTGACCTCCTCCGAAACCTCCCTAGCAAGGTCACTCTGCGCACGCATTTAAAAACTTATTAGTTGTTATAATTATATTAACGGTCAGGGTTCCAAATTTCGTTTTGGATTAAATCTCGTCACCTACCGAAATCCGAAATTTCGTCGAGATTCGGAAATTTCGGATCAAATCCGGACGAAATTCAAAAACCAAAATTCAAATCCGGTTTTTTTTAACCGAGAAATCCGAAAATTCGTCCAAAAATCCGAGATTTCGGTCCAAATCACCGAAATCTCGACGAAATTTCCCGGTACTATCACATTTCAATTTTTAGGGTTTTTTCAACTTCGAGGAAATTATGATCTACCGACTGTCCCACATGGGAAATGATGTGAAGAACCCAATCCGGTCAAAATCCGGTCAAATCCGGTCAACTTTTATACAAAACTCGGTCAATTTTACCGAAATTTCGGTCCAAATCACCGAAATCTCGGCGAGATTTTAATGTACTGTAGCACTTTAATTTTTTTTAGGGTTTTTAAATTTCGCCGAGATTATGAAACTCGGAGGGATCCGAAATCCGAAATTTCGCCGAAATTTCGCCAAATTTCGGCGAGATTTTGAACCTGGTTAACGGTACATTATATGACATGTGAAAAGAAGTACTAATCGAGCGGTGAAAAACAGAGTCCGGCCATGTAGGGTAGGTTTCCGCCGTGGAGGGAACGTGCCTCAGAGGTGAATCGATGACACACACAACTTGAAAGCTTGTGCGTGGGCTGTATCACCAGATGTACTCATCGTACATGCCGTGGTTGTAAGGGGTAGCCTCCTCGTGCACATTTGCCAACGCTTACACCCACTGATGAGCATGAGGCAACATGCATGTTGCCCAGCTCATAGTACAAATGAAGCCCTTGCGTGTCTGTCTGCATAAAGTGATTCGCAACATAACCTCATTAGTAAGGACAACAGAAAGAGTGATGCAATTAAAAGTTATGTAAAAGAGAACTAATGTGTGCACGCTTGGTGGGGCAATGTCACGGTCCCATTTATTTAATTTTTCCTAAGTGTGTGGGCATGGGGGCATTCAGGTAATTTTCCACCTAGATTTTTTTTCCCCACTCCTTTCTCTCTCTCTCCTCTCCCCATTGTTTTTCCCCAGCCGAAACCCCCCCCCTCCACTCGCCCGACCCCCCCCTTTTTGTTTTCCCCTGGGCGACAGCCTCCCTCCCCCTCTCTGTTTCCTCTCCACCCGAGCCCCTCCCCAACCGGCTGCCCTCCAACTTTGGCCACGGCGCTCTTTTCCTCTCACGGCCGCGCCTGACGACCAGCTCACGGCCATCCCCTCCCTATCACAAGGCCGGGCCCGGCTCCACCTCCTCGCGTGCGCCGCTCCACCTCCCTCGCCAGGCGCCGCTTCCACCGGGCCGCGCTCTTCCACTGACGGCGCCACCTCCTCCGGCCGGGCGACCCCTTCTTCCTCGATGCAATGGCGACAACCCCCTCCCCCTTCCTCTCCCTCCTTTTCCCTTCCTTCCCTCTCCCCCTCTCTCTCTAGCCATGCATGCTAGGTGTTTGATGAAATGGCTAGGAGGTGGGTGTTCTTGCATGCTAGGTATTTGATGACATTGGTTAGGGTTTTGAGTTAGGGTTTGATTATCCCCAAACGGGTCGTTCCCTTTCACTAATGGCCAAATCCTTATTGCGGCCGGGACGATTCCATGATTACTTCGTGCTAGGGTTTCGTGATGATGGAGGCTAGTCTTGGGGTTGTCCTACCTCTATCCGATCCGCGATGTGCTCATGATGATTTCATATTGGTCGGTTAACTGAATCTGAGGAAGAATGAGAAGGCTTAGTAGGGGGTTAATGATTTGATACTAAGCATTACTCATGTTTGGGAATATTATTGTGCACTTGACTTTGCTTGAAAGAGTAATGTCGACAAGATGATTGAATGCCGATTGGG
Source organism: Rhipidocladum racemiflorum (assembly GCA_036346355.1). Taxonomy (NCBI): domain Eukaryota; kingdom Viridiplantae; phylum Streptophyta; class Magnoliopsida; order Poales; family Poaceae; genus Rhipidocladum; species Rhipidocladum racemiflorum. The sequence continues at coordinate 32,299,122 of CM070580.1, read as the reverse complement.
AGGGTAGCATTGGAAATCCTAGAATAGTGGATAATGTGCGTGACTGTTGTTTGTATTGTCATATCTTGTTTCCTCTAGTGTTCATGTGTAAAGAGAGTATGGTCTAAGTCTCTATTAATCGGGGTGAAATGCTACTAGTAAACGTTTGGGTTGAGCGTGTTGGCAATGGCATTATCAAGAGTTCAATACATGGTAGAAGGTTTTTAGCTAGTGTTGAGCCTTTCCAAAAGTTGTTCGACTGTTATAGTAGAGTCTCGCAATTTTATTTCTTTTTGGCTTATTGAATCTTGCAGTTTACCTTCGATTTTCATTCTATGTCATGTGCATTACATGCATCTCATTTTCATATACGTATGTGTCGTGTAGAGAACGATCACGCGGAGGGTGACGTGGCCGCGGTCGAGGGTGACCACGGTGAGCAGGTTGTCACTGAGACTCCGGCAGAAGCATCAGGCAAGCACCTAAGCATTTTGAACCCTTATATGATTCTATTTTTGAGAATAAATTGCTAAATTGTGAGTTACGTTTTGCATTAGGAGTTAATTGTGGGATAGGACTAGATCCCATTTGCTGCACATACACCCGTTGAAAATTGTTAAACATTTCCTTGGAGCTAATATGGGTAATATAATGAGTTCACGCTTAGCATGCTTAGATGTTGGGTTCGGGCCAAGTGACGGAGGGTTCTGTCACTTGTGGTTTTTATTATTACACACATGTTACGTTATGTTGGACTTGGAATTGGGAAAATGTTTTGGAAAGGTTAACTTGTGGACCGGGCGGGGGAATTGGTTCATTTGGGTATGGAGACTCAAATGTGTAGCCCCGTCTGTGTCAGTTAAGGACCGATCCGTAAGTGGAATAAGATTGAGCACACCCCGGTTGGTCGCATGCCCGATTATGGTACGGTAAGCCACTCTTTCTCTCATACGGAATCGATGGACCGTAACTTCCTGTGGTTGGACGTGGTTGAGGGCGAGGCTTAGGCCGACTCTCGAGCGCCAAGCCGGGCTTGGGGCTGCTCGAGGGGGTGCTAGGTTTTCGGGCCACAGGAGGACGCTTCAGCGATTGGGTATGATTGGGAGGGGGTTGACGCTAGGCCCATGTGGTAAGTGTCGTGCGATCAATGCTTCCCTGTAGGGTTAATTAAGCGATTCGAATTGCCGCGCTCTCGGATATGAGCAAGCTTGATCCGAACTTCTTCTGCGTAGTAAATAACTTGAACTTGGGGTTCGCCGTTGGGCTTGAGCTTTAAAATGGTTATGTATTGCTCTACATTAATTGTTGTTAATTTCAATCTCACACTAGAAGTAAGTGCGGTCTATAACTGCTTTAAACTTGTAATTGGTTCGATTGTCGCAATTATACTACAAATGTTAATGCTTTTCCGCACTTTTACCTTAAGCTTACTCCTTGCTACAACTAAATGCATAATCCTTTGGAGTCGGTCATATATGGACCCACGGATAAGTCTTGCGAGTACCTTTTGTACTCATGCTTCGCTTTGTGGTTTCGGTGAGGATCAGGTTGGCGAGTGTGAGTTACGCACGTCTTGCCTCTCGGTGGCCAGGCGGGGCACCGAGTAGCGGTTTGGCGATGCCGTTACGCCGGGAGTGTTCAGGGGCAGAACACTTCCGGGGATTTGCTTTACTTTTGCTAAATGCGATGGTTGGTTCTTTTGTTGTATAGATAGGCGTTTCGATGGGCTTTTGGATTTGGTAATGGACGCTTACGTGTATGTCGGGTTCCATTGTGTCTTCCTTAGCTGTTGATACTGCTGTGGTGCTGTGGATGTCGTTTTTACTTTCCATATATATATATCAACTGTGTTTTCTTGTCTGCTGAGTGGATGTCCGTAGAATCTAGAAAGGTCATGCCGAAATTTTCCAGTTTTCGGAGTCTTGGTCTTTTTCTCCGTTCTTGCCTAGTTTGGAGTCTTGGCGTGGTTTTCAAATCTTGGTTTGGTGGTTGTCGGGTTCGTCTTTGTGCCGTTGTTACCCGCTTGCGTGGTGGTTCGAAAGTTTCGGGTTCGTTGCCCCCTTTATGCAAATTGAATTGATATCGTATTGTTTTCTGGTATGCGGTGATCCTGGGCGTGTTTCGGGTCGCATACCGGGGGAATACCGGGGTTGTTGTCGAGTCGTTTGGACGTTCGTAGGGTTGTCTCCATTGGGCTTGGGTATTAGCATCAGGATCACCTCCGGTGATTGGTTGCTAGGATCCAAATCCGATGGGAGCAACTGTTCATCCAACAACTCGAGGACGATCTGGGCGGCTCCTGACAAGTTGGTATCAGAGCAAGGTGCATAAAGACGAACTTAAACTTGACGACCACTTAGGTGATTGATTAGGACTTGCATGATGCATTAGGTAGAGCCTAGTATAGCTTACCCGCCCTAGGTATATATTTAGGAGAGTTACATTAAATGGTGAGCGTGGGAGAAACGATTACGTTGGAATCGTGCATTCATACTATGCATACGAGGTTCGTGTCATGTCATGCATGCATATGTTTACCATGACGTTGTGCATCATACTTTATGCTTTTGTGTGGGAGATGGGCGAGCAGGGATTCATAGCTAATATCGAGTTGAGGTCTACATTGCTCGATCAGATTCAAGAGGCACAGTCGAAGGATGGAGAGGTTGACCAAATCCGGGATAAATTGAAATTGGGGCAAGCTGCTGAGTTTCGCCTAGATGATCAGGGAACCGTGTGGTTCGGCGACCGCATAGTTGTCCCTGATGACCAGGAGTTGAAGCGAAGGATTCTCGATGAGGCGCATAACTCCTTGCTTACCATTCACCCGGGCAGCAACAAGATGTATCAAGACCTGAGACGGCAGTTTTGGTGGGCTCGCATGAAGCGTGAAGTCGCTCGCTATGTGTCTGAGTGCGACGTCTGCAAGCGGGTGAAGGCCGAACACCTTAAGCCACCGGTACTCTTGACCTCTTCCTATTCCAGTTTGGAAGTGGGAGGATGTTACCATGGATTTCATCACTGGCCTGCCGACTACTTCCTCAGGCCATGATTCAATTTGGGTGATCGTCGACCGACTGACGAAGTCCGCGCACTTTCTGGCTGTCCGGACCACTTATTCGACCAAGAGATATGCAGAGCTATATATCTCTCGGATCTTGTGTCTCCATGGAGTGCCGAAACGGATAGTGTCAGACCGAGGCTCTCAGTTTGTCTCTCGGTTACGAGAAGCCTACATGAAGCTTTGGGCACGGTTGCTCCACGATTCAAAGATACCACCCTCGGTGATCGACGGCCGACCGAGAGGGTCAATCAGATCCTCGAGGACATGTTGAGGGCTTGTATCTTGTCCTACGGGAAGAAGTGGGAAGAGTGTCTCCCGTACGCCGAGTTCGCGTACAACAACAGTTACCAAACCAGTATCCAGATGTCCCCGTTTGAGGCACTTTATGGTCGCAGTTGTCGAGCGCCGCTGAACTGGTCAGAAAGTGGAGAACGCTCATTGATTGGGCCTGAGTTAGTTGTGGAGGCGGAAGAAAAGGTCAGGACTATCCAGGAAAATTTGAGGATAGCGCGATCGCGACAGAAGAGTTACGCTGATCGCCGTAGGAGACCCCTCTCCTTCGACATTGGTGACTTCGTCTATCTGAAGGTTTCTCCTCTCCGTGGCACCCGTCGCTTTGGAATTAAAGGGAAATTGGCACCTCGCTACATAGGACCGTTCCGGATCCTTGGAAGGCGTGGCCAAGTGGCATATCAGTTGGAGCTTCCTCCCTCTCTAGCGATGGTCCACGACGTTTTCCACATATCGCAGTTGAAGAAGTGCCTCCGTACTCCCTTTGAGTCTCTAGAGGTGGATGACCTCGAAGTTCAGCCTGAACCTGATCTATCATATCAAGAGCATCCTATTCGAGTTTTGGATAAGGCCGAACGCAAGACTCGTAGGAAGACTCTCAAGTTTTACAAGGTTCAGTGGAGCAACCACACCGAAGATGAGGCCACTTGGGAGCGGGAAGATCGTTTGAAAAGCGAGTATCCCGAATTCTTCCAAAACATGTGAGTATTACTCGCCGATCCTTCAGCTTTTTCCCTTGTAGTTGTCTTCCTAACTGTACGATCGTTTCTGAATCTCGGGGCGAGATTCCCCTAAGGGGGGAGGATTTGTCACGGTCCCATTTATTTAATTTTTCCTAAGTGTGTGGGCATGGGGGCATTCAGGTAATTTTCCACCTAGATTTTTTTTCCCCACTCCTTTCTCTCTCTCTCCTCTCCCCATTGTTTTTCCCCACTCCTTTCTCTCTCTCTCTCCTCTCCCCATTGTTTTTCCCCAGCCGAAACCCCCCCTCCACTCGCCCGACCGCCCCCTTTTTGTTTTCCCCTGGGCGACAGCCTCCCTCCCCCTCTCTGTTTCCTCTCCACCCGAGCCCCTCCCCAACCGGCTGCCCTCCAACTGGCCACGCGCCTTTTCCCCTGCACGGCCGGCCTCGCGACCAGCTCCAGCCACGGCCATCCTCCCCTCTGCAAGGCCGGCTGGCCCGCTCCACCTCCCGCCGTGCGCCGCCTCCACCGGCCCACCGCCTCCACGGCCGCCGCCCCTTCGATTCGGCACGCGCCACCTCCTCCGTGGCGACCCCCTTCTTCCTCAGATGCAATGGCGGCAACCCCCTCCCCTTCCTCTCCCTCCTTTTCCCTTCCTTCCTCTCTCTCTCTCTCTAGCCATGCATGCTAGGTGTTTGATGAAATGGCTAGGAGGTGGGTGTTCTTGCATGCTAGGTATTTGATGACATTGGTTAGGGTTTTGAGTTAGGGTTTGATTATCCCCAAACGGGTCGTTCCCTTTCACTAATGGCCAAATCCTTATTGGCCGGGACGATTCCATGATTACTTCGTGCTAGGGTTTCGTGATGATGGAGGCTAGTCTTGGGGTTGTCCTACCTCTATCCGATCCGCGATGTGCTCATGATGATTTCATATTGGTCGGTTAACTGAATCTGAGGAAGAATGAGAAGGCTTAGTAGGGGGTTAATGATTTGATACTAAGCATTACTCATGTTTGGGAATATTATTGTGCACTTGACTTTGCGCGAAAGAGTAATGTCAGCAAGATGATTGAATGCCGATTGGGAGGGTAGCATTGGAAATCCTAGAATAGTGGATAATGTGCGTGACTGTTGTTTGTATTGTCATATCTTGTTTCCTCTAGTGTTCATGTGTAAAGAGAGTATGGTCTAAGTCTCTATTAATCGGGGTGAAATGCTACTAGTAAACGTTTGGGTTGAGCGTGTTGGCAATGGCATTATCAAGAGTTCAATACATGGTAGAAGGTTTTTAGCTAGTGTTGAGCCTTTCCAAAAGTTGTTCGACTGTTATAGTAGAGTCTCGCAATTTTATTTCTTTTTGGCTTATTGAATCTTGCAGTTTACCTTCGATTTTCATTCTATGTCATGTGCATTACATGCATCTCATTTTCATATACGTATGTGTCGTGTAGAGAACGATCACGCGGAGGGTGACGTGGCCGCGGTCGAGGGTGACCACGGTGAGCAGGTTGTCACTGAGACTCGTGAAGCATCGTGCAAGCACCTAAGCATTTTGAACCCTTATATGATTCTATTTTTGAGAATAAATTGCTAAATTGTGAGTTACGTTTTGCATTAGGAGTTAATTGTGGGATAGGACTAGATCCCATTTGCTGCACATACACCCGTTGAAAATTGTTAAACATTTCCTTGGAGCTAATATGGGTAATATAATGAGTTCACGCTTAGCATGCTTAGATGTTGGGTTCGGGCCAAGTGACGGAGGGTTCTGTCACTTGTGGTTTTTATTATTACACACATGTTACGTTATGTTGGACTTGGAATTGGGAAAATGTTTTGGAAAGGTTAACTTGTGGACCGGGCGGGGGAATTGGTTCATTTGGGTATGGAGACTCAAATGTGTAGCCCCGTCTGTGTCAGTTAAGGACCGATCCGTAAGTGGAATAAGATTGAGCACACCTGCTGGTCGCATGCCCGATTATGGTACGGTAAGCCACTCTTTCTCTCATACGGAATCGATGGACCGTAACTTCCGTGGTTGGACGTGGTTGAGGGCGCAGGCTTACCGACTCTCGAGCGCCAAGCCGGGCTTGGGGCTGCTCGAGGGGTGCTAGGTTTTCGGCCACAGGAGGACGCTGGGCGATTGGGTATGATTGGGAGGGGGTTGACGCTAGGCCCATGTGGTAAGTGTCGTGCGATCAATGCTTCCCTGCAGGGTTAATTAAGCGATTCGAATTGCCGCGCTCTCGGATATGAGCAAGCTTGATCCGAACTTCTTCTGCGTAGTAAATAACTTGAACTTGGGGTTCGCCGTTGGGCTTGAGCTTTAAAATGGTTATGTATTGCTCTACATTAATTGTTGTTAATTTCAATCTCACACTAGAAGTAAGTGCGGTCTATAACTGCTTTAAACTTGTAATTGGTTCGATTGTCGCAATTATACTACAAATGTTAATGCTTTTCCGCACTTTTACCTTAAGCTTACTCCTTGCTACAACTAAATGCATAATCCTTTGGAGTCGGTCATATATGGACCCACGGATAAGTCTTGCGAGTACCTTTTGTACTCATGCTTCTGCTTTGTGGTTTTCAGGTGAGGATCAGGTTGGCGAGTGTGAGTTCTGCCCGTACTGCCTCTCGGTGACCGGGCGGGGCACCGAGTAGCGGTTTGGCGATGCCGTTTACGCCCGGGAGTGTTCAGGGGCAGAACACTTCCGGGGATTTGCTTTACTTTTGCTAAATGCGATGGTTGGTTCTTTTGTTGTATAGATAGGCGTTTCGATGGGCTTTTGGATTTGGTAATGGACGCTTACGCGTATGTCGGGTTCCATTGTGTCTTCCTTAGCTGTTGATACTGCTGTGGTGCTGTGGATGTCGTTTGTACTTTCCATATATATATATCAACTGTGTTTTCTTGTCTGCTGAGTGGATGTCCGTAGAATCTAGAAAGGTCATGCCGAAATTTTCTAGTTTTCGGAGTCTTGGTCTTTTTCTCCGTTTTTGCCTAGTTTGGAGTCTTGGCGTGGTTTTCAATCTTGGTTTGGTGGTTGTCGGGTTCGTCTTTGTGCCGTTGTTACCCGCTTGCGTGGTGGTTCGAAAGTTTCGGGTTCGTTGCCCCCTTTATGCAAATTGAATTGATATCGTATTGTTTTCCGGTATGCGGTGATCCTGGGCGTGTTTCGGGTCGCATACCGGGAATCTGAGGTTGTTGTCGAGTCGTTTGGACGTTCGTAGGGTTGTCTCCATTGGGCTTGGGTATTAGCATCAGGATCACCTCCGGTGATTGGTTGCTAGGATCCAAATCCGATGGGAGCAACTGTTCATCCAACAACTCGAGGACGATCTGGGCGGCTCCTGACAGGCAACATCACCAGTGGGGACAGGGAACGCCTGTCGGAGACCAAACTGTCTCATGACACGGTGGACGACGTAAGTCTCCACAAACACGTTGAAAACTAGGTGACGTCGTGTCAGCTAGAAGGCGGCGTCATTGGTGCAATACAGCGAGAAGCCCTGAAGTGCTTGCACGTTGATGACTATAGGAGTTATGGACACTAGATGACGCGATCATCGGTCAACTGGTCAAATATCTCTATGTACTCGGGGGTATGAAGCGTGTGACGTAACTAGGGTGAAAGTCGGCTGCATAAGCGAAATAGGCTACCGTTAGTACGAAACATGGTAAATTATTATACAATTGATGATAAAGGTAATTGTACTAACCTATCAGTGACACCACAACATCCCCATGGTAGGACGGTCAACGTCATCCCTGGGGGCTTAATAGAAGCTTGCACTGTAAGGTCTCAAGTCCATCTGTAGGATCACAGCTAAAGCTGTCCAATTTGGAACCTCTCGAACGACCACAGCTAAAGCAATAAAGGACACCCAACGAGTACAGCAGGTCCCCAAGCCAGCAGCAGGATCTCCTCCAAGTCGACATCCGCAATCGTTCTCGCAAACTGGATCATGTGCTTATCGACACTGTCCCCGTGGGACAGGCATAACAAGAGCCAGCCAAACAGCCAGAGCAGGCACACCACGAAGTGGTGGCTAATGATGTACTCCCTCGCTCCATCCGCCATCCTCTCGAGCTGCAAAAAATAATGCTTATGTTGACAACTACAAGGGATACAAAATAAAAATGAGACAAATTAAATCGCACTTACATAAAACTGCACCAGCCACTTCTGTGTTGGATCGTGAGTAGAAGTGAAAAATGTGTACTCTGCCTCCTCGGGTAGCACGCCCACAACCAGTCCAGGAGCTCCATCGACCACTCCGGGTAGATGTCGTCAGGCACCACCGTGTCCCTAGAGCAAGGTAGGCCTATGAGGTAACTGACGTCCTCCAGTGTCGGTGCCATCTCACCTCACAAGAGGCGAAACGTGTGCGTCTTCGGTCGCCAGCGGTCTACTAGAACGGTTAGTAAGCTCCTGTCGTAGGGGAACCTCCTGGAGGCACCTCGTCTATCCTGCGCGTTGGTGGCAGTCGGCTCCACAATCTGGGCGATAGGAAGTAACCCTGCCACTCTCAGCCTACAGGAAAATATTGTAAGTACAATCACTTCACACATGTAAGACATTGTAACACAACTATGACAACAGTGCACTAACCATGGAATCCATCGCGGATCGATCCGCCATGCTCTCATGGGGGTGCACGAGCGTACGGTGCTAAGCTCGAACGTCGGCTCGCCATCCAGTGGCGTAAGGTGGCTAAGCAGCTCCGGTGAGTCGCGTTTATCACTGGGTCAAGCAACTCGTACTGCTTGATGTCCATCATACCTACAATTCAATAGTTTAATGTTAGTACAAATTCAAATATACATACAAATTGAATACATTAATTATAAATATAATTTGGATGCAATAAGTACACATAAAATTTTAATACGATAATTAGACATATAAATTAAATGCAAGAATTATACATACAAAGTCCATACATTCATTACACATACGAATTCGATACAGTACATTGACATGTGACTAAAGTACAACAATTTCATATGCAAAGTCCTAACAATAATTTCACGGCCTCTAAATCGTCGGATAATACTTGAAGTGTGACTCGTCTCCTTGCAAACTGAACATTTCTTTACATAACACCCACTTTTCACTGCATCCATGTCGTTCCTTATACACCTTATCTGTCGCCGCTGGGTCAAGTCGAGCGATTCACTTGTAGGTCGTGCTGAGGTGGGCCAAGCCAAAGATATGGCTCAAAATCTTAAGTTGGTTTTCTAAAATTTTTCCAATAAAAATAATTCCCGAAATTCATTTAGATCCAATTAAATATCTAAAATACTTAGAAAATTCAGAAAAATTCCATAAAATATCTTAAGATATGCAAAACTCAAATAAAATATTTGAAAAAATTTATAAAAACTTTGCACAAATTTAAATATTTTTAGCTATAGGCTTAAATAAAAAATATTATTTAAAATCCAAATAAGTTTCCAAAAATTCAAAAAATTATAAAATGAAAAGTAAACTCATCAAATATAAAAATTGGGATGTTACAATCAAATTAGGAATGTTACAATTATGGTTTTTTGAGATTGTTTGACACAGAGAATGATGTATTAAGGCAATGGAATATGATGGTCTTTTTGGTTATAGTGCATAGGCATCCAATGGTTCTAGTTTATTAACTATAATAAAGGTCCATCAAATGAAAGGCCAAATGTTTAATTTTTTGTGAGAATTATCAATATATTTATCTTTTTTTCTTAGCAACTCGAAAGCATCGATCATCAACTTTTAGTATATAATAGATGATTTATTATCTTTTGAGTTCAAATATATACTATTTTCATACTTAAGAATATTTTCTTATCTTTTGTGTTTGAATATATCATGGTTTTATACTTCAAAATATTTTCTTGTATTTCAATTCTAAATATATCCTTATTAACACTCAAAATTTATGAATTATTAATCATAATCGGGGCCCAAATGTGCCAGATGTTTTTGTGAGAATTTCTAGCATTTTTTCCCATAGAATTAATGCAATGGTTGTGGGTTACGAATCATAATTAGGGTTCACCAAACCATGGATAAAATGTTTTTTTAGAACTCATGGTATAATTTTCTTTTTTTCTTCTTAATTGATGCAAAACACTTATTATCAATTTTATACATTATATATTAAGCGACAAACTTATTTTTAAAAAATTATTTTAAAAAATATTAAATATTTTAAAATGATAAATAATCTCTACTCCCTTTGTTTTCGCTCTATGTGTTTATGGTCTCAGGAGTACCTGCTTTAATATATGTACATTGAGAGAATCAAGATTATGTACTTTTTTTAATCCCTCTACCCCTACTTAAATGCTTCGAAAGAAATGGCTATTATATGTCATTTAGTAAAGGTATGTAGTCATTTCAAATTAAATATTTTTTAGATTTAGTGTTTTTTAGTCTATCTGCATGATAGACGGTGGACAAATGTAGAGAATGGGAAAAGTAATAATTAACTTTGATTGCACAACACAACATAGCATTACCACCTAACTGCATATAAATATAAAAAGAGCAGGGATAAGTGTGACATAATGGGAGAAGTAATAATTAACTTTGATTTTACATAACCATTATAATTTCCTCAAGATGTAGCACAAAAATTTTCAAAAATATTAGACTTCATTTAGTGGCCATAGAAAATAAAAAATAGAAGAACATATATTATGACAGTAGCATTGTCAATTTTTTTTTTTAAAAAAAACATAAATCTAATAATGATTTAAACATTTTATAGCATCGTTAGCATTGCTTTAGATAATAAACCGTCTCAATAGAGATAAAAATTATGATTTTCAACGGATATTTGGAACCCTGAATGGATCTAAGCTCCTGCAGCTCAGATCGAGGCGGGTGGGGAGACCCGAACTCACTCAAAACAATTTTGCGAATAACCCCTCGGACGGCCTCAGCTTTTCGCAACAAATCCCCTCCACATCCTCCAATGCGGTGCCCCTCTCGCTCTGAACTCGCTCGAACAGGTGTCAAGCTCATCTCCTCTCTCCGTCCTGTGCTAGGACTCCATCTCCATAGCCGTAGCCGCGATGACGTCTCCGCCCCTCTCCATGACGACGACGACGACCTCCACCACAGCCCTACGCCGAGCCTGGGTCACATGTCCTTCCTAGAATCTTGCCGGAAGGGTTCCAGGGGATGGAGTCGGTGAAGAAGACATTGTTGATCCCCTTGTAGAAAACCACCTGTTGCATAGTATCAAAACTTATTGGTCATGAGCTCTCTAGTTCCTAATAATTTATATAACATGGTAGAAGTGTTGATGTTCCTTTTTTTCTCTAATAAAAAGCAGATGCACGCTCAACACACCACACTGGTACTACGACGTATACACAGCGGAAGTTCCTGATCCTAAACAAACTGCAAATATTTTTCGATTGTGAGGATTCTAGTTCAGAACTCTGGTTTCATCTGAACAAATCACAATTGAAGCACACACTGAAATTGGCAAGCTCTATCCAAAATATTGCTTGTAGCAAGCAACCGGAGACCGGAGTGTACGACCCATCAGCCATCACAAACAATTACTGATATATAGTCTGATACTATTCACACGTTTCTCACGTAATCTGAAAAAGCATGGAGATAATTTTATTTCAACCCTCAATATTCAGTACAAGATCAATTTCTGAATCAACTCACACGAACAACTCTGAAATTGCTTACATTGCACAAATCGAACATACAAACTGAAATTGTTGCATAACCCTGGCAATCCATAATTCAACACACAACGGAATCAAACGGGAAGGATGGGGCGTGCACTCAAAGGGGCAGCGGCGACGGCGTCATGGTGGTGGATGCGGTCGCCATCGAGGTTGGCAGATGCGGTGACAGGGTTCCACTTTTTGTTTCGAATTTAAATTTCGATGTCTGTATGGTATTAAAATTCACTTAAAACCGTTCGGTTCGGAAGTCAAATGAATTTGAAATCTAATCAAATCTTCAAGCGAAATTGAGTCGAAATTCACTCGAAAAGCTCAAAAAAAAAAAAAAACGCTAGTAGTTGAAAAAATGAGGAAAAATGTAAAAAACAAATAGGAAAAAATTGTAAAAAAAACTATTGTAAAATTTGTAAAAACCATTAAAGGCCAAAGATGATATTTGAAGAATTGCTTAAACAAATATTGCTACTAAATATAATTGACCAAATATTGAAACATGCAGTGCGTTGTAGAGTGGTGGGACTTGGGCCGTGCCGGGTCGGCACGGCCCGAGCTTCGGGCCTGCATGAAACGGGCCTGCACGGCCCGGTTGTTTCTTCGTGCCGGGCCGGGCTAGCACGGACGGCAAAATCAAGGCCCGGCACGGCCCAAAGGCACGCCAGGCTGCTGTCGGGTCGGGCCGGCCCGAGCACGGCACGAGAGAATACAACGCACTAAATATTTTTTTATAAATTAATACTTTGCTCAAATGAAAAAGTTGTCTACATGAAAAAGATGTGTCTCGAAATTATCTACAACTTTCATGTAGAATATAAATTCATATGAGCAAAGGAAGACCGTGAAAAATATAAATTACCGAGAGATGTGGCGTCGGTCCGAAACTACACAACGCACTAAATATTTTTGTATAAATTCATACGTTGCTCAAATAAAAAAGTTGTCTACATGAAAAAGATGTGTCTCGAAATTATCTACAACTTTCATGTAGAATATAAATTCATATGAGCAAAGAAAGACCGTGAAAAATCCAAATTACCGATAGATATGGCGTCAGTTCGAAACTACACAGCGCACTAAATATTTTTTTATAAATTCATACGTTGCTCAAATGAAAAAGTTGTCTACATGAAAAAGATGTGTCTCGAAATTATCTATAACTTTCATGCAGAATATAAATTCATATGAGCAAAGAAAGACCCTCAAAAATACAAATTACATGTTCGGGCTTCAATTCGGGCCGTGCCGGCCCAAGCACGGCCCATACAATCGGGCCGTGCCGGGTGGCCCACCGTGCCAGATTTTTAGGCCCGGCCCGGCACGCCATTCGGGTCGTGCCAGCCCGGCCCATTTTTTTTCGTGTCGGGTCGTGCTTTGGGCCATTAAAATCGGGCCGTGCTCGTGCTAGCCCACTAAGGCCCGGCCCAATTCCCAGGACTAGGTGTAGTCCAAAATTTTGATTCATATGTTGCATTTATTTGATCAACTATGATTTTTGTAGACTGTAGCAGATCTTGAAACAAATGTATTTCTATTTATTTTTATGCACTACAGTTGATTGTTTAATACTTACATTCGTGTTAAATATTTAGTTATGATATAGCTCTCTCTCCAAATAATAGAAAAAAAATGATGGACGGTTTATCACTAGAGGTCTCATATAATTCTATATTGATTGTTGACCAGTTAAACTAGGGATTTTGATTTAGTCTAATAATTTTTTAGCAGCTTAAATGTGATTTTAAGAAAACTCAAGTATATTTTCTGAATACCCACTTACTCAGATATAATCATTTAGGAGAGGGTAGACACCCACCTACTTCGATCAGGGCCGCTCGAGCTGGATCCGATGGCCCTAGTTGCAACGGGGTCCCAATAAGGTCGATATATTTCACAAACCACAAACCGTATCATGAACATCGACATTTTTCTCATACGTATATCAAGCAAAATAATCAAACTATTGCTTGCCGCAGCATAATTCGTACCTAATTCTATCCCAGGTCTAATGATCAATTCTTTAATGATAATGGCATTTTTTATTTGTCTCTAAAAACCTATTAAAACAAGAGAAGAACATCTAGTTGACGCAAAAACAAAAGAAGACCAAACTGTTTACTTCTTCATAAAGCTGGAATCAACAAAGTTGCTACTATTCCCAGTAAAAAGTTGGGACTTCATATGACGTTAATATATCACAAACCATTTTTGACTGACAATTAAACTCATTTTGTGGGGAAAAATAGTTTAATATGTTGATGTAGATTTGAGTTATTCTTAACTACACTTAAATAGTGTGTTACATGGTAGCTGTATTTAAGAAAACACCATGAATCTGTTCTATAAAGCTACAACACATATTCAGACAAAATAGCACAATACTTTTACCACGACCACAATACCACCCTTTTTATTAATCCAAGCAATTATAAAATCATCCTAATATTCAGTGCTTTGATTATATAGCTTGTATTTTACTGCTAGATCATCTTCGCTGCAAGAAAATCCAGGTTTATCTTCAAATGATATAAACAGAAAAAACCCTGGTCTAAGGCGCTATCAATACTTGATTGTATTTCCTCCATTAATTTCTGCATTAACGTGGCATTTTTCAGGGTACACACCAATAGAAAGCTATATTGTTCATTTTTTTTATGCTTTACCAAGCATTGAGGTATCCGTAATTCAATTTGCTTGTAGAGACATAACTAGCCAGCATTATCTGACATTGTTGCATTCATCTCTACCACAAGGAATCAAATCTCAAACACAGTGAGTCGGATGTAAATCACATATGCATGTTTGAACTACTTCAGTCCAGGATGTCTCCTTGATGTTACATTGTTGATGTTTATTAAGCGTGATTTAGTCCTCAGTTTAACACATATTAAGGGGGTGTTCGGCAGAGCTCTAGCTCCACCAAATTCGTGAATCTGGTGGAGCCGGTTATTTCTAGCTCCACCGATTCGTGGAGCTGGAGCTGTGGATATATTAAGAGTATTTGGTGGATCATTTTGTTCACATTTTAGCAATAAAATATATATTTAATTCACTTTATTTTAGCCTACAAGTTTCAAATCTAAGGTGAAATTGGGATCTGGAGCTCTGCCAAACAGGGCCTTAATGCGCCAGCCCACCAGCTACTATAGTTTTGTTATGGCTTACTTAAAATAAAATTTAATCCAACTAACCCAAGTTGTGGCAAGGCATGAAACAAATGGATTAATTGAAACAAAAGCATTAATCAGATTCTATACATCTATAAGTACTTTCCTAAGCAAATTAACCAAAACCTAGGAAGGCAGGATCACAAAGTTCGTAGAAAATTAGGCAGTTCTCTCACCAATATATTCAACCAGAAAAGGTTTAAGGTAGGCATGCTAGTTTTTCTTAAGAAGCAGGTGCTTATCTTTAGTAGCTAATTCTATCATAAATGAAACAAATGGAGTACTGATTTTTCCAGGAAATACATAAGGAAACATGGTCGCGCCAACTTGACAAATTAAAATAAATAGAGAGAAATTGGAACTAAACTGCAGTAATTAGAACATATATCCTGAACCAACATCAAACAGAGAACTCAGACAAACGAAGATAGAGGCAGAGGAAGAAGTGGCTGTGGACGCAGCGACGCAAGGAGGACCAACTAAAGGGCGATTGCAGAAGATGGCAGGCACTGACCCGCTTCACTCCCCTCGACGGAGGCCCCCAATCCGGCCTCCACACCAGTGGCAGGCCGCCACGAAGGGAGCATGTCTATCGCCCCTTGGCCTCCCTGTCGTGTGGTGGCAGCTTCACAATCAGCATGACGCCTGGTGCATACGCACGATGGAAGGGAAGGCAGCAGGGTGTAGGAGGTGATGGCAGCTTCACAATCAGCGGGACGCTGGTGCAGATGCACGATGGAAGGGAAAGCAGCAGGGTGTTGGAGGCGGATGGGAGGAGAGATCGCGGGGGGGATAAGAATTGGGGAGGAGATCACGGGGGAAGCAGTGGGCCGGGCGACAGCAGATTCAGGGGTGTAGACTCATTTTATTAGTGAAGATGTATATATATGTTGGCTTTTAAAAAAACAGACTTAGATTATAGATTGTTGGGCTAGTGATGGGCTGAAATGAACTGAATAGAAAGGTGAGCCAGCGTACATTGTTGTGTTCGTAGTCAAGTTTCTTTGTCTGGGTTGGAGAAATTAGCATATTATTTGCACTTAGATATATATGACTACATGAGCTTAGGTCAAACCTTCACTTGAAATCTCCAAACTTCAAAAATTGTGTTTAACCCAAATTTGTTCCTGACTAAAATATGCTACCTACATGCTTTAAATCTCTAGTACACATTGCCACATTATCACCCTATTTGCTCCACTGAAAGGCTTGCGAAACGAGTTAAAATTTAAAGCAAGGCAGGCAAATAGCAAACACGAATATTATTTTTGTTCGCCTTTGAAATGCAGGTGAGAAATTCGGTTCATATGTTCAGAAACCAGGTAATTAAGTGCAAACATTAATAGGCCAGGTTATAACACTCACCCCCTTAAGAGCTGACGCTTTTGACAACACACCGTATACATGTATATGGCATATGCCTAGAACCACCCCTCAGTACATGTCTGTGTGTTCAGTGCTGGCGTATGTGACATGCCGTGTGACCACTTCGGATCCACACACACTATGCGCCATATGCCCGCGCCTTTGTCCCACATGCGTCCCATGTAGCAAAGGTTGATACCATCTATAACATCTTAGTTTATATTCACTCAAGGTCCTAACCCATCGTAGCATCTCGTTTACACTTTTACCTAACAAACGTTATATACTAACTCACTCACTCTAGGCAAATAATATAAGATTAATACCATTACCGCTTTTATATAGGCTACATGACCCTTTAGTTTAACTGGCCAGGTATTACAGATGCAAACATCAAACCACCCGCTCCACTTTTTAACACCACACCGACCCCGAGCTCCACACACGGTCACATTCATGCATGTCCATTCAGCGCTCACACGTAGGCGGCCGGCACGAGCCGCGGCGTGACGACGGCCCGGAGCGGCACGGCCTTCGGCAGCGCCAGCCCGAAGGTCTCGGTCATGTCCAGCTTCTCCTCGCCGTCCGGTAGCCGCCACTCGAACGCGTGCACCAACGTGCCCAAGAAGTACTGCACGAACACCATGCCGGCCAGCTTCCCGGCGCAGATCCTCCGTCCGGCGCCGAACGGGATCAGCTCGAAGTAGTTCCCCAGCGGGTCGACCTTCGCCGCTGGCTCGGACAGGAACCGCTCCGGCCGGAACTCCAGGGGATCCTCCCACGCCGACGGGTCCCGGCCGATGGCCCAGATGTTGATGATCAGCCGTGTGTTGCCGGGGACGTAGTAGCCGTCGACCTCGCACTCCTCGAAGGAGAAGTGGGGGAGGCTGAGCGGCGTGGAGGGGTGGAGGCGCATGGCCTCCTTGCAGACGGCCTGTAGGTAGGGGAGATTGGGGATGTCCGACTCCTCGAGGCGGCGGTCGCGGCCGACCACGCGGTCCATCTCCTCATGCGCGCGCGCCATAATGGACGGGTTCTTGATCATCTCCGCCATCGCCCACTCCACGATGATCGACGACGTGTCCGTGCCGGCCGTGAACATGTCCTGCATGTACGCATGCGTCTCAGTAAAAAAAAAAGTGTTTTTTACTGCATCCTAACATGTATGTATATGACATATGGTAAAGGAGAAGTGTGTGTTCTACATGGGTTAATTAGTACTCCCTCTGTCCCACAAAGAGTGCATTTCTAGTGTTCAAATTTTGTCCCACAAAGAGTGCATTTCTAGTCCGTAGGGCCCAGCTGTAAGTGTATGCATGCTCATTTAAGTCTTGTGAAACCAAGACCAACATGCTTGTGTATGGAGTAATGAGGGTCACATTGGTCATTTACCTTGCACACTAATCTGTCTTAAAAATCCTAGAAATGCACTCTTTGTGGGACAGAGGGAGTAGTACGTACTTAGTTCTAGCTAGTCCCCTAGACAGTCTAATTGAAGTGCATTGTGTCGATCAAACGGTTAGGGATTAAATTTCAGGGTGAGGATGGGTCCTAAATCCTAATTAATGGAAATTGAAAATTTTCAACTTATATGGCGAGACTTTTGTCTCTGCTGCAAAGTAAGGGATCGAACAAAAATGCACGAATTCATCCATCTCAGATAGACGGACTACAGAGATGCAATTTCAGATTGATGATATATGGTCCCATAGAAGTTTTTTCAGAATATATAACCCCCACGTTAATCCTAGGAAGAAAAAGTCTAGAAATTCTCATGTTAATCTGAGAAAAAGAAAAATTGCTAGAAAATACCACATTATTCTAACAAAAGAGAAAAATCTTGATCGTCCAATCTCCTTAATTATTTTCATCTAAGGCTTATATTTGTATGTATAGACAACATGCAATCGGAAAATTGTGTCTGTCTTGGAAACTGAAATAAAAAGTGAAAAAAAATATTTATAGAAATTGTTAGCAGTGTAGGCGCACTAGTTGATGATGGGTAACACTAGTTTTGATACGACAATTCGGTTCCATAGTTCCTAGAAACCGTGCGTTAATTGATTCTGACGTCACAATTGGTCATGGAGATGCATCGCGAAAACACAATTAATATCATCATGACTCTGGCCGGTATCCATCCTCTATAGTCCACTTTGTTGTTTGGCAATTTGCTCAGTTTCGTAATTGGTAGGGTACTCTGTATTGTTTGTGATGAGAGTGATGTATTGTTTTCACGTGTTTGATGGTACAAGTACAGCATAAGCATATAGTTGTGTTCATCGTTTCAAGGGAAAGCAATGCAGAACAAAGCTATATCTGCACCAACCGGGTACTGGAGACAAGTGAGTAGGTCACCTTCTCGCCAACCCAACGACTAAACTAATTCACCCTTCCAGATACCGCAACTTGTTTAGCAAACCAACAATGATTAATTGCTTTCGAGTTTGGTGGCTTCTAATACAAGTTGTACAAATTTAAAAGCAAACGAAAGGATAAGTAATCACTATATATCTACCATTCATCCATGCTTTAATATATATGTAACTTTAAAGAAGAAAAGCATAAAAGCACATCTCGAAAAGTAATTGTTGTCAATATTTTTAGTTCCCAGAAGAAAGGAACATTTCTAGGTGGAAAACAGCAGTGCGTTGCAAGGCAATTCAAGCCAGGTGATGTATCATGTATGTGGCAAGCGGTAGGTAAGAACTAAGAACACCACATGATCACTAACCTTTCTTTTATTTCAGTACATGCTTCATGTCATGAGTGGAAAACAGCAGTGCGTTGCAAGGCAATTCAAGCCAGGTGATGTATCATATGTATGTGGCAAGCGGTAGGTAAGAACTAAGAACACCACCTGATCACTAACCTTTCTTTTATTCCAGTACATGCTTCATGTCATCATGAGTATTGCAGAAGTCACTAACCAGATGTGTTTCAGGACGAGACAGTCATATTTGTGGATATATGACTCTCCCTCTTTGTTTAAACAATGTAAATTTGCGAATTGCAATGTAGTTAGTTATTTGGAAATGAGCTTGAGATCGGCGTCAAAAGCCAGGTCTCGGCTCTCCAGTTTGCTGCCCATTAAAGGTTAGACCAATTTTGAGCGGTGCTTTTCTCCATTTATATGGCACATATACAAGGATATCCGGTTTCTAATCAACGGAGGTGGTCATATCAATCTGACCAGCAAAAGTCAAAAATTGATCGATGTCCCAAAGATATCGTCGCATCAGTCATCTAGTACCAAACGTTGTACCACACGTTGGCAAGAGAAAATTAAAATTGCAGTATAGTGCGCATGCATCGTGCGTCTCCTGTTCCTCTCAACCTTATCAGTCGGTAGTGGTTTGGATGCTTCAGTCATCCTGTGTGCATGCCAGCTAGCTTCACGTCGCATTCGCAACAAGAAGAGCAATATACTGCGGTCGTCCACCACCAGCTGCCTATCTTTATCTTTATATATATCTACTAATTGAGGTCCTACAAGCTCTCACGTTAATCCTAAGAAAGAAAAGGTTAGAAATTCTCGTGTTAACATGAGAAATTAAATAAAAAAGTTGCTAGAAAATTCCACATTTTTTTTAAGAAAAAAGATAAAATCTTGATCGTCCAATCTCCTTAATCATTTTCATCCGAAACTTAGATCTGTATATAATAGACAACTGGAAACTGAAATAAAAAGTGAAGAAATATGTTTATAGAAATTGCTAGCCGTCCGGTATGTATTTATGCGTGTTGTGTGCTAGCATAGGATATTTTTATGATTATAGGAGCACCTATCCGAAGACGATGATTATAGGAGCACCTATCCGGTATGTATTAATGAGACAATTCGATGCATTTAGCTGATGGTGAGATTCGAACCTCCTGCTCAACCCAAGATTGACCTGCAGCTGGTGGGCGCCTATATGTGGTTGGAGTGTCGATCGTGTGGATGCCCTTTGTTGGACGGCGTTTTTCACTGTACTCATGTCGCTAGCTAATCCGTTAATTTAGGTGAAAGTTGAAGAATCGCATCCGGCACCAATGATACCATGGATGACCGATGTGTGTTACCTCATGCATGTTGGCATAAGAAATCAAATTCTGAATTCCTAGAGATCGAGCTAATTAAATTAGGGATGTCAACAATGATTCAATACTCCTAGATTTAGGTGATTTCAACGAACAAAACATCCGAATGATTTAAATCCCATTATTGCGTGTTAGCAGAAACAGCTAGGCTTGCGGTTCAAGCATCTCTCTCACTCTCACAGTTCGCGTAACTACTATACGGCGCCTAGAATCTAGGTAGGTGGGTAGGTAAGTAGGGGAGATTAATTAAGCTAAAATGTCATGACTCATGTCTAAGTGTGGTTATCAGAACTACACGAAGCTGAAGTTGCAATATGCAGTGAAGTATTTGCAGATCGCATGGCTCAGATTCTTTGCCCTTCTTGTTTTTCCTTTTTTCCTGATGGAGGGAGTTTGTAAATTTTTTTTTTGCTCACTGTTCAATTAATTAAAGCGGTGCCCCTAAGACGTAGATAATAGAAAGAGAGCATTAGCTTAGAATTGGCTTTCTACTTGGCGGCGGATTTCTACCGGCAACCTGGTGTGATCTCCACTGCCTTGTAACTACTCTAATTGTAAACTTGTTCTTCTTCTTCTTAATGAATTGGCAATGCTTTTACCTTGCGTTCAACCATAAAAATAATTCAGACGGTGCGCCTCGTATGCGCAGTTGTTTTTAAACGTTGAGATATGTCGACTCAAGAACATCGATCAAGTTTATTTGCAAGATCGAATGGCAGTATTGGTGGGCTCTCTCTTGGCAGCAAACTGTGTGTACCTACGGACTTGGACCATTTGGGTTTAAGGTTTGAATCAGACTAACCATCAGCTATATATCACCCGACTGGTTTAAAGGATCCCTGCAGCCTCACCTCCCATCTTCGTAACAAAACTATTATTACTTGTAGGGTAAATGATCAATTGTACCAACTAAAACGGAGCAAATGATCAATTCTTCCTTAAACCAACGGTATTTGTCACAGTGCTTTGATATCTCTGTCTCTCTTTTCCAACAACTCCACTAGCTTCATGAGTCGCCCCCACAATTGCACCAGAAGAACACGTACATATATATACTCTAGACTTGTAACCATCGACAAAGGTACATATATATATATATACGAGTAGCTTGGTTGTTAGATACTACTGCCAGCTTTTGATCATGGCTAGTTCATTGCATTTGGTGTTGGTGGTTCCCATGTCATGCACACGAATGCTCGACGCATTTTTTCGTGTGAGCGCAAATTTAAAGATAAACCAAAGGAAAGTAAAGGAAAGAAAAGGGAATAGAGGGGTTCAATCAACTAGTCGACGATCACTCGTGGTGATGGTGATTAATTATTTAGAAAAGGGATCAAGGATGAAAGGAAATTGAAGGTCTATTTGGTTCATAGCCAAACTTTATCACACTTTGTCACGTATGAGTTAGGCAAGTTTAGTCGAGTTAGACACTTGTTTGGTTCATAATACACTTGTGACAATATTTATTGTTCAGTGCTCAGATCCTAGCTAGTGTGATTTCAATTTTGATGATCTAATTTGATGAGTTTGATAAAAAAAAATATATAGCTAAATATAACAACCTTACTTTATGACCAAATTGACCCAGTGTTTAGTTGGGATCGAACTTACGAAGATGAGACCCTTGATGTTGACCTCGGTGATGGTCTGGCCGTCCTCGTCGTCGTCCTTGCTGGCGCGGAGCCTGTCGACGAAGTCCTGGCGGCCCTCGCGCGCGCGGTCACCGACCGTGGCGGCGTGCTCCTCCAGCAGCTTGGTGATGAGGCCGTCGAACTGGTTGTGGATCCGCCGCAGCTTCGCCTGCACGCCCTGCAGGTCCAGCCACGACAGCGCCGGCACGAAGTCGCTGATGTTGAACAGCCCGGCGCCCGTCAGCAGCGACACGATCATGTCTTTGTAGCTGTACATCACAAAAAAAAAAGTGCAGTTAGTACCTTCAGTTCAAGCGAGCCACCAAATTCAAGTAAAAATGGCCCTGGTCTATGTAATTTTTCGAGCACACCACTTGGATTTTCTTTTACTTTTTTTTTCCTTGACAGATTCCAGTGTGATGCATGCAGGCATTAGTGCGAAGAGAGAGAGAGAGAGAGAGAGAGCCGCGCTATTGCACTCGCACGGTTGCACAGCTCACCTGTTGGACTCGTCCCCCTGCACGTCGAACACCCGCTTGCTCACGGTGATCTGCCCGACGATGTTGGCGAGCGTGCACACGAGCACCTCCGGCACGACGACGGGGAGTCCGGCCTCGGCCGACTCCGCCATGCTACGCAGGGCGCGCCCGGCCTCGTCGCGGCGCACGTGCGCCCAGTCCGCGAGCGCGCGCGCCCCGAGCAGGTGCACGCTCGCCAGCTTCCGCATCAGCTTCCACTTGGGCCCGTAGTTGGCGAACACCATGTTCTGGAACCCGTACGTGATGTCCACGGCGCTGGCCACCGCGGGGCGGTTGGCGAACCGCGAGTCCAGCGACTTGAGGAACGTCCGCGCGGCCGACGGCGACGACGCCACTACGGCGCCGCAGGTGCCCATCCGGAGGTACATGACCGGGCCGTACTTGCGCGCCAGCGCCGCGAGGCCGGCGTGCGGGGCTGGGCCGACGAGCGGCAGCGCGCCGAGGAGGGGCACGCCCGGTGGGCCCGGCGGAAGGCGGCGGCCGGGGGCGGAGGTGAGGAAGCGGAGCGCCAGATGGAGGAGGAGGCAGATGAAGGTGCATGAGAGCACGAAGGGGTCGGTGCAGAGCTCGGCGAGCTGCATGGCGGTGGCGCGCGCGCCGTGGGAAGAGATCGGGGTGGACGTGTCGGAGCGCTGCGGTTGTGGTGCAAGGGTGTCTTCACTCTGCACGACGCGTCGACGCCTTTACATACGTGTTGCGCTAATTTTATCGTGCTGCTTACCTAGTATTTCAACACTGCTTGTTGACTAGAAGTATATAATACTGATACTTGCTAATTGCTAATGCTGGCCTATACAGAGGCAGACACTTTTTTTTATCATTTTTTAGAGGTATCAAACTATCTATGAGTTAGCAATAAGATGTATTAAAAGTTTTGAAAAAATAGAGATACCAACAAGTATTACAAATTTAAAAGTAATTTGGTAGTACGTCGTGATACCTACTCTAAAGGATGGTAAAATCTCGTGTGGACGGGCTTAGCCATTTCTTGATTAATGCTACTAGCAGCCTAGCATGTAAACTGCACTGGGAGCCGTCGGATCAACACAAGGGGATTGATCACGTTCGTTGAATTCGATCACATGCTATCGATCAGCTCCTCCTAGCTAGCTAGCTAGCTAGGGATGCTGACGTGAGCTGCCAGATTCCCAGTCATCAGACGATCCTTCTTCATGTCAGGTAGAAGGCTCACGTCGACCGGAGTCTTACACGCTAATAATAAGAATGAGGTTACACCATGATAATATATGTCCCAAGTACACAAGGTTAGTCGTTTCTGGCTTTCTTTGGGTTCTCATCCTTTTCCCATTCAAGGGGTTTTAATTAGGAACCTGAAAAAAGCAAATGCCTAGTTTCTAGCAGTGCGAAGATATCTACAAATAATCTATCCAGAAATTAGATATCAGAATGTGAGCTTGTACTTTTTAGTCCCACGGATGAAAATCTCTTAGCCAGGCTAGGTCAAAAAAAGAAAAAAAGAAAAAAATGGGTTCGTAATGGCTTCGACGTTTTCCGCGGAGTAGGTGGAGGAGGGTGACGGACAGACAATAAATCCACATGGAATGGCGCGATCGATCAATGGGCGTCGGTGTCGCTCTCACGGTTTGTTGGGAATAACCATCCGCCGTGGAACCCCACAGGGGAGATACGATAATTGGACTAGGAGGCACGACTTGATTCGCCCGCTGCGAAAGGCATGTATAGCTGCCAAGCTGAGTGCATGTCTGAAATGGAGTGGACGACGGTGACGCGCATGCCGCTGAGCCAGGGGTGGAAGTAGGTTTTCTTATCCGGTGTGACAGGATACCGGATAAAAAAAAAATTTAGTGTATATTAGTCTATATACAGTATATATGAACCTCTTTGATCTAAATCTTGTGATATCAAGAGACAAATAATAAGCAAATGGTAAGAATAATTGAAATGGTAAACCCCGATGATTTTTTCTCTAGTTCCGCCCCTGCGCCGAGCGGTGAACGCTGTCTGGCTGGCCGGTTGGCTCGGTCGATCGTTCTACTGCTGGGCTGGTTATTATTTGTGACGGTTCATCGGCCAATTCCGAGCATGCATGGCCACTGCCCCGTCTCTCTCTTCCAACGGTCATCAAGTGCAACATTTTGCGGGGTGTCTACCTCGTGAACCACACATATTTTTCGCTAATAATTTCGAGTGGGGATGGGTTTTAAAGCTACATTGTAACGGTCCAAAAATTTAAATGAAATAAACATGCAATCAAAATTTTGGTCTTAATTTGGATTTTCTTCATATATTAATTTATCTAGATTTTGGCAATTATTGAAATGATTTTCAATGCTCAAGATGTGGTTTCTGGTTTTTAAACTTTGAAAAAGAACAAACATAAAATCTGAAGAAAATTTAATTAAATCCTAGCCGACCCTTAAAACACACCCCGAAAAGTTTCAGGAAAATTTAAAATCATTTCATGCTTCTGGAAATAAAAAATAGCAAAATCTAGAAAAGACATACCAATTGTAACACCCGGCACCTAGTGTGTCCAGAATGTCACCACAACAAGCATTAATAACAACTAAACAACCATTTCAAGAACAAATTCCAGCAATAACAATATCAATTTAAACAAAATTTCGGCAGCAAGTATCCTCTTTAACTAAGTTCTATGTATCAGCAATAGATTAGCAGCATAAGGAATAATGGAGGATAATAACAATGACTTAAATTGAGGAATTAAATGTAACATCTCGAAAAATTTAATAAATTATTACTATTATTAAATTATGATTATGAATTACTATTGTATTTCTTGAAATTTTGTGTATTTTAGTGAATTCCTTTATATTAAAAATTGAATGATTAAGTTTTGAAAAATTTGAAGAATTTTTTTTAAGACGGATAAAAGATAAAAGTGAGAAATTACCTTAGTTTTTATTTTTATATGAAACTTCAAGATCATGTTTTAGTGGCCAGAATCATGGTGAACCCAATTGAAAATATAGAATGACCAATTCCAAAGATAATTCAGCCAGGGGGGAACCAAGTTAATCTCCTTTTTCTCTCCATTACTAGTAAGATGCCCGTGCGTTGCAACGGAATTTTATAAAAGGATAATACATAATTATAATGCAGAATCCTAAACCATACAATAAATCAATTTTCTGTAACACACATATCAAGCAAAATATATCTTTGTAAGCTAGTAAATAAATCAAATCATCTATGTTGAGTTGTCCTGTAGATTTACAACTATAAGTTAGCAAAGCAATAGTGACTCACCTACTGGGCCTTGGACCCCTGGCAGACTCACCATCACCACCAACTCATTCTTATAATAGTTAAGATATATGGAGCCAGTGTACGGTGTCAGCTATTTGACCCCACCAGTCATTCGCCCCTTTTCTTTCCCTCTCTCGTTCTCACTTACGTGCGGGCCTGTGGGCCCAGCTGTCAGCTCTCTCCTCTCCTAGCCATTTCCTCTCTTCCCCTCTGATCTCTCAACTCTCTTTTCCCGTACAGAGTCGCCGGAGAAGGGATAGTGATCACTGCTGCCGCACCTCTATCCTCTCCTGCCAAAAGTTTGGTTGCTTTGGAATGGTGCCGCTACGCCTTGTACCCTTGGCCCCCAGCTCATTCTGAACCCTTTTGTAATGGCCAGACTCGAGAAGGACCGAAAGATATCGCCGTTCTTCTCCATTCATCCGAAGCCTAATCCACTACCCCTTTCCTCCATTTAAAGAACAAATTGGTGCATCAACTTCACCTCTGAACCAAAGCACTCATTCTATTTTCTCTAAAACCTCTACATCACCGAATCAACCTCGTCTTCCTCAACTTCGAGCGAACACTACCGTGAGCCGATTCGGACTCCATTCCCTCCACACACCATAATCTTCAAATTCCTTACATCCAGAGCACCTCCATACTTCTGCGAACACGATTTCCCAATCAATTTCAACTATACATCACCTTGCTTCCCCTCACCGTGAAGCTTTCTTCCCCAAGTCCGGCCGAGGGCGCCCCAATACTCCGGCCGTTCTCGCCCACCTCTGAATCATTCCCAAGCTGCCTTAGACACCACTGGTACTCTCCCGACTGCCGAGTCCCTCCTCCGGCTCCCCTCCGTCGCCACGACCTTCCTCACCGCCGCGCTCTGTTCCGGGCTGTCGCTAGCCCTACCACCCACCATCGAAGCCCAGCCAACCGTCCCACCGGGTCCTATTCGATCCCCTGCGTATTCTCCGACCACCGCCCACCGCCCTCCGGTCCACTCTCACCGGCGGCAAAGCCTCAACCGAGCTCCCCTGTGCCGAGCCACTGAGGGGTGGATCCCACTGTCAGTGTCAGCCGCCGAACATCAAGGGCCGAAAGACGCTTTCAAGTGAGGAAAGCGTATTTTCATTTATTTATTTTTGGTAATTTCCAAACCGGCCACTATTCAATTGGCTATATCTTTTGCAATCTAAATCCAAATCCAGTGAAACAACCTTATAAATTCAGGTGAAATCATCTAAATTCAGAATATAAGACAATATTAAAAGATGAGTTGGGAATTTAAATTTGAAATCAAATTTGAACTGTATGTTGCATGCAAATTTTGTGCAAACTTGATTCAAATTTAGTGAAATAAACTTCGTTAGAATCCATGTATGATATGATTCCATAATATTCAAAGAAATTGAATTTAGACTTTATTTGCATTAATTTTGAATTAAATAGATTATCAATGTAGAAAATGATTAAATAATCATAACTAATTTAATATGTTACTAAAAATTGTGAAATCACTTCTGTTTAATTCACTAAACAATAGATAACATGTTTTTGGAAAAATAAATAGGGTGTACAATATTATTTTTAATTACTCCCTTTTGTATTGCTTTATATATATTAATATTTATCTATATGATTTTAACTTCATAAATCCAAAATTTTAAATTAGTATAAGACCTTAACTTTGAAATCATAAAATAAAATAAAATAATTTCCAATGAATAAATATTGTATGATATACTGTCTTAATTGCATAGTAAAAGAACTATATTATGCCATTAATACGTAAAATGATGAAACCATGATTGTAACTTACAATTGTATGTATATTGGTTTATTTGACACTTTATTTGATCCTTCTTGCCATTATTGAAATTTGATTTTTGCTATGTGTCTATTTAAACAACGAGTAGATACCGACATTGCAAATCCTATTATCGACGACAGTGGAATTGATCTGACTTCAGAAGAGCAAGGCAAGCACCCACCTTTGACCATCTTGTACCCAAATTTCATTACTTAAAATATGATTAATAATCTACATGCATGCTTTATATTTCTAGCAAATCTTTATTTCGTGTTTATTGGTAGTTATGACCCACACTGATGAATTCCCTCTGATCATTTTGGAAATGTTGTAACACCCCAAAATTTTGCTTCTCTTAAATTCATGTGTGATTTGGCACTTTGGTGAATTTTTGGAATTTTCTGGAATTTATTTGGATTTATTTGGAATTTATTTGAATTTATTCCATTTTGAAATAATTAAAGAATTTGATTTTGCAAATAAAATTTTGTTGGAAATATTTTATTTGAGTCCAAAATGATCCAAAATATTTTCCAGAATTTTTCTGGAATTTTTCTGAGTCATTTGCTATTTTTAATGAATTAAATGAATTATCGGGAATTATTTTAAATATTAAATCATTGAAATCCAACTCGGTCGAGTATCGTTCATCCGACCGAAGTCGGAACCCGAGTCGGACTCGAGTCCGACCGAGCCGCTTGACTCGATCCAACCAAATTAAAACCCTAATCAATCCTAACCGTTGGATCAAGATCCAACGGCCGAGATCCGCCTGCACGGCTCGAGCCGTAGATCCGCCCGATCCGATCGCGCTTCGCGATCGTGGCCGTTGATCGTGCCACGTGGACGGCTGAGCGCCGTCGTCTCCGCCGAGACCGAGCCGGACTCGCCGCCGCGCCGCGCCGTGTAATTAGGTTTCCGCCCCGGCACGAACGCCGAGGCTATTTAAAGCGTGAGACGCCCCCGAGGTTGCCCTCATCCTTGCGCACCCGTTCTCGAGCCATCTCGCCTGGCCGCCGCCGTTTGCCCGTGACGTGCTCGCCGGAGTTGGAGCCCTGTGCGCTGATTGAACGCCGATTCCGCCGTCCGCTGCCTTCCGCCGAGAAGGAGCCCAGATCCGGAACCACCGTGACGACGCACCCGAAGGAAGCGATTCATCTCGCCGGAGCAACCTCAAACGCCATCGGGCTCGCTGCCGTCGTTCGCCTCCGGTGGGCCGCAGATCGCTGCCGCCATCACCTCGCGAGCTCGTGGACCGTCCGATCTTGATCATGCGGTTGAGGTGAGTTCACGTGTCCCCAACCCGATTGATGCGGACCGTTGGATCAAGATCCAACGGCTCACAATTGCCACGCGTCGTAGTAGTGTTATTATAGGATTAGATCCGACCGTCCGATCTAAATCGAACGCCCACACGATCAACGAGTAGTTTCAACGCGTGTTAACCCTGGATCTAATCCGCTACCGTTGATTTTCAAACCAACGGCCGTGATTGGCGCCACGTGTCGAGTTGGACCGACGCTGGCCGTCAGACGCTACAAGATGCGTTACCGACACGCTGGGCCCGCGTGAGTCGGCCGATCGCACCGCGGACGCCATCCATGACGCCATCGTGGACTCCACTGTCAAGACCGCTGGCCGAGCTCGCCGACGCCAAAGAATGACGCTACCCGAGCGGGCCCACATGTCGGGCCGACACGAGTCGTGGACCGAGTCCACGGTGGACCCGAGCCGAGCGTGGATCGAGTCCATGGACTTACCGACGCCACCAACCAATCAGAGGCTGCCACGTGTCCATGCTGACGCAATAATTAATTTCCGAAAAAGAAAATGATTTATTAATTCGAAATATTGATTCAAATTTAGATTCAAACTTCAAACGCTTATAACTTTTGCGTTTCAACTCCGATTTGAGTGATTCAAATTTCTAAATTTGTATAAAATTAAGATCTACCTAAATATGAATTTTATTTAATTTTTGGACTAAAGTTTTTCTCTGTAAAATTATTTAATTAATTATTTAAACTTTAAATAATCATAACTTTTGCGTCTTAACTCCGAATTTGACGATTCCAGTTTCTAAAAATCCAGAAAATTATGTTCTCTCTGTTTATGGATTTTATTTGGAGTTTTGGGATGTTTTTGCCTATTGTTTATTCGTGTATTTGCTATTTGCACGCTTTACGAGTAGACGTTGAAGTGCCGGAAGGATTCGAAGGAGAAGTATTGACTCAGGATCCAACTCAAGACCAAGAGCAAGTACTTTTTGAAGGCAAGTTGTGCTTTGACCATATTGATCCCATTTTTGAAACCTATTTTGATTTAAACTATTGCATGCTAGATCAATTAGGAAGATACTTTGTTTAAACATTGGGTTAGATAAATACCAATTTGCTGTATGACACCTTGATTATTTAAGTATGTGCAATGACCCTTTGTCACCCTAGTTGTGGATTACTAGTTGGACATTATTAAATCGCCAACATGGGTTTAGACCGTTGTAGTATACTGCTTAGACCTGCTACGTGCTCATAACATGATTTTGGATAATCAAATGTTAATATTGACTTAATGATATATTGAACCTGTTTTGGAAGAGTATCATGTGATGTTGATGGCACGTGGTGCATGGTAATCAACTGGGGTTTGATAAACGATTTCGGCCAGGGGCATGTGGCAAGAGTAATCAGGTGGGCCAGTTGTGGCATTGGGGATGTTGATTTGGTTCTTGGGTAGTCTTGCCCTGGTCACTCTAAGGACTTAACCTTGCAAGCCTTTGAACTGGTCATACTTGCAACCACATGGCTGGAATGGGACGGCCCTAGTTGACTAAGTCGCTAAGGACTCACTTGTGGAGCCTCAGTGGTGTCGATTACACCGCTTGTGTGATTATGCAGGGGAGCGATCGTGGCTGTGGCCAGATACCCATCTAATCGGTGTGTTGGTCCCATACTTCGCCTTGGCTAAGGGAAGGATGGTGTAGAGCACTAACCTGAGAGGACCACCTGTGTTGTTTGAGGCTTCCGAAAGGCTTTGTTACGGGAACTCGCCTTTGTGGTGTTTGACTGTATCTTGTGGGTAAAGTGCATAACCTCTGCAGAGTTTAGAATCTATTCGAATAGCCGTGTCCGCGGTATTGGACATCGCTCGGGAATTACAGTCAAGGGTTAGATTTTCTCAAAAATAACTTGGATTTGGAAAGTTGGTTTGGTTTAGTAACGAAGATGATGGAAATATGGTTTAGGATGGGGAAAATGTTTATTAAACTTCTTGAAAAGTTATTTATGCTTTACTTATTTCTACTGCTTTCGAATCTACTTATATTACTTTTCAAATCTTTGTTTCTTCGCAAAAATACCTTGTGCTATTCCTTTGTACCAAGCCATGCATATAGTATATTTGCTCGCATTCTGCATGACTTGCCGAGTACCAAGTACTCACCCTTGCCTCAACACAATATCGGTTGGAGAGGAGATTACGCCACTTTGGAGGAGGAACTCCAAGAAGATCCGTCTACTTAGGAAGCGAGCCCAGCCGGTTGCTGTGGTATCTTGGATGGCGCCACTAAGTTTATTTGATTTTCCGCTGCTATTATTTCTCTTTTAATAAGTTTCGCTATGCAGGCATACATTTGTAACTTGACCATAAGGTCGAGTAACCAGTTTGGTTATTTAAATAAAGTACTTTGATAATATCGATTGGTATGATTGTGATATTTACCAATGTTAAGACTGTGTGCACTAGCGCGTTCCTGGACTAGTGCTGAATACACAGAGGGTCCGGATTTGCAAATTCGGGGTCCCGACAAATGTGATCCTTGACAACCCTAGAAAATGGCTAAGTTAGACTGGAATTAATCGTTTATTATATTGCATATGCTTAACACTGCTTTAGAAAATGTCAGTGACATATACACCCGTGAATACCTTTCTTAATGGAATTTTCTGGTGTTTAATCCAGGCAATAAAGGACACTGATAGTTTGATAAAAATAAAAATAAAACTATGAATTTGACGCGGGCAATTATTGGCAATAGCCGGAGGTGCGAGGACATACTTGCACGTAGATAGGGGGAGATATATCGCCCAGGTCACCTTAAGGACTGAACGTAGTGTTGCATGATCCAAGTCTATCCGTACATCCATGAGGGCTAGTATGGGATGGCCTTAAGTTATTAAGTTATTTGAAACTGGCTTTGCACTTTGGAATGCAGTGGTAGCACAAGCTATAAATCCTTTCGTGTTAGCTTGTTCGGGGCTGCCACATGAGTCTTGTGGGTAAATGCATACCTGTGCAACGGTGTACGCCTGGCTATGGTGAGAGATGGCTGTTGTATCAATTGAGCTCAGAAAAGATTATGATTATTGTGATTGTTTGTTTCTACCATAGCAAGGGTTTAACGTCATCGGACTGGTGCAAAGTTGGAATTGAATAATGTAACAGTTATGTATTATCTCTTTGCGGCACACCAAAGGAAGTGTGTTAATTAAGCTTTGCACAAAGAGACGATCATTCCTTATAGGGTAAAGCTGTACAACTCTGCAGAGTCTAAAACTAATCGATTAGCCATATCCACGGTTATGGATAACTTGGAGAACTGACACTAGTTATATGATTCAGTTTTGACAAAAAGGAACATGTTATTAAATTTTGATTAAACTCATTTTTGATACCATCATGAAATTTGGTATAATGGTTTGTTTACTCACGAAGGGCTGTGAGTAATTTATCGCTTCTCGCTCACGAAGGAACGTGAGTGAATTGTTGCTTTATATTTCATTTAATTACTTGTTAGCTTAATTAATCATCAAACTGTCTTAATTTCATTTATGTTGTCAATTGTCATTCAGTCCTACAGTTCAAATTTAGCTTTATGCAATTCGATTGTAGAAACCAACTTTTCACACATCTTGCATATAACTAGGGTTTGTAAAAGTCTTGCGAGTACATTCTTGTACTCAACTTGCTCAAATGTGGATTCTAGGTGAAGAACCAAAATATCATGTCGAGGATAATGCTAAAGATGAATTTGTATTGTATGGCGACGACTGTTTCTAGGGTCACCTTGTTAGTTGCCTGTGCAGTTATGGGTCTAGCCGGCACACTGCAAGATGAACTTTTGCTACTATTATGATTTTAGCACTTTTGTTTAATGTTATGTAAATTATGAACTTCTGCTGCAATAAAACTTGTAAATTTTTTGTATGGCTATGATCTCGAATTGTGTTGGTGCGTGCTAGCTACTGATCATGGGACTAGCACAAAATGCACTATAGAACTTTTCTTTTATGTTGCACCGTAACATAAAAGGGAGGGTCTCACATCAAAACATTCTCTTGATAAGGAATATAAGTCTTAATCACGCATGAACAACTACGGAATTAACATTTAACCCACTTAACATCAGGATAGCATAATCGACGACAAAGTTCACTAAAATCATCTATTACAAAGAAGCTCAGTTATGCAATTTATTTAGTGGTGTGATGCTGGGTGATGTGATGGTTCTATCTCCCCTTTCCCGAATGTCGGTCTCAAGGTACCTAAAAAAACATTAAGCAACAAGCGTGAGTTCAAAACTCAGCAAGTATAACGTACAAAACCAATAATCATGCAAGAGTTCATTTAATAACATAACATAGGATTAATCAAGAACTTGCAAGAAGATAACATCCATATAATGCCTCATGCCTTTATGCTCAAGAATGCTCCCTTGGAAGTTTATACCGGTATAACTTGAGTGCACACCCGTCGGTGTCACACTCTCTTTATCTTCCATCCCGTGGAAGGGCCTACTCTTAAGGTCTCACTCCCATCCAACCCTGTGGATGGGACTACAAGGTAGGATTTTCCATAAGCTCTCCGGATTAGTCATATGTTCACATATGACTTTCTCACCAACCCGGCTCGTATCACTTTTCATCGCATGGATGCAAATGATGCACAAGAGCAACTAAAACTTTGTTTTCTTACCACTAATCCTCTTCACAAACATGGGCATAAGATATATCAACAAAAGCTATACGCACAAAATTCATCAAGGTACACATTTAACAATGTTCACTATGACTCATCACAAATTGTCGGTGTTTCGTGCACCGGCAATGCGAATTTATGGTCGGAGGGGGTCGCGCGCTCCCTCTCCCCGAATGGTCGACTCAAGAGGCCTGGTGTTTATACTGGTTCGGGCTGAACGTCCCTACTCCAGTTCGTGTGAGGTGGATTGTATTGATTCTTGATCGTTCGTCCCCTTTACATGCTCGCCCCTCCTCCCTTTATATAGGCGAGGAGGAAGGTTACACTGTTGGTTAGAAAAAAGAGGAAAAGACTGTACTCTTGGTCGTCCGAAAGTAGCGGGCTGATGGGACTGGCCGCCGACTTCCCCTCGCCTCTGCCGCCGTCGCCGTAGTTGCCGCGCGTCGCCGTAGTAAATGCGAGGGCCGGGAACTTGTGCCGCTACGTCATCGTTATTATGGTTGGCATTTAATGCGCTCGATACGCAATAAATGCCGTCGCTTCTCTGGGATATCGGAGACCTGGTCGCGATTTCGGACCTTGCCTGGTGGTCGTGACTTCGGGCCTTGATCGCCTGGAGTCGGCCTGCGGCGTCTTTTGGGCGCTGGGGTACCCATGGTAATGCGGTACTCGTCAAGAGCCCGAGCCCCGGCAAAGTTGGAGAGATGCCCGGGTTTACCCGGCCGGCGCGGCCGACGAGGTCGGCAACGCTGCTGGCGCGATTGTCGGGCATCAAGGGCCGCTAAAGGGCTGTGTGAGCGCATCGCTGGTGTAGTTCGAGCCCCCGAGCTGGTCGAAGAGCGGTCGGGGTTTAGCCGGCCAAAAGCGGCCACGACTGGAGGTCGGCGACGCTTGGCGCGATCACAAGGCTGCGCCACAGAGGGTGGCAAGGCTGAGCACGTGGTGTAGTTTCCAGCCCCGAGCGGGTCGAAGAGCCGGTCGGGGGTTTACCCGGTCAAAGGCGGCCGCTGACCCGGAGGTCGGCGACGCTCGGTTGGCGCGACTGCTGGGCAGCTGCGCTCGCCAAAGGGCCCGGGTGCGCGCGAGCGCACCCGGTGGGTGTAGCCCCCGAGCCCCCGAGCGGGTCGAGGAGCCGGTCGGGGGTTTACCCGGTCGGACTCTGATCGGCCATGTTTGTGGGACCTTTTAGAGTCATGTGAGCGAACGCGCGTTTACCTTCGTCGGTTTGAACGCCGTGCTCGTGCGAGCTACAAACGGGCAATCCGGGTGGAATCTGGGCGATCCCCCTTGAGGGGGGTTGTTCCCAAGCGGACGTAACTCCCGGCGCGGGCGTCCGACCCACTGTGGGCATTCCATGAGAACCTTTCCTTACTCGATCCCGTGTCGGGCTACCGGGTCGTCCGCCGACCCGGAGCGCGGCTGGCCGCTACTCATGGATGAGCTCCGCGGGAGAGTGTGAGGTATGGTCCCGGATACGGCTTAGGGTGATTGGGTCGTCCGCCGACCCAACTGGAGGCTCACTGAGAGCTCACCCCGGTCCGCCTCGCTCGCTTTTACGTCTCGGGCGGCTTTAGTTCCGGTCGGCCGGACTTGGCCTTCGTAACCCCAACACGGTGCCGGGCCTCGGGTGTGAACCCGAAGGCAATCCACCGTTCCCGAGGCCGGGCGGCCCAGTGGGCCGTTTCGTACCTTTTTTCGGGTTGTTCTGGCCCGGTTTTGCCCGGCGGAGCGTGCGGCGCGAGGCGGGTCGGTTCGCGCGAGGAGACGTTGGTTGGGCGCGAAGATGCGTCTGTTCCCGCCCAGCGCCTATAAAGGAGGGCGAGTGCGGCGTGGGGAGGAAGACTTCCGCTCGTGTTTTCTGCAAAGGAAAAGGAAAGGAGAGAGAGAGAGAGAGAGAACAAAAAGGCTTCCTGCGTCCTTGCGCCGCGCCCCGCCTCTTTGCCTTCATCGGAGATGTCGTTGGTTCCGCACTCGTCCGCTGCCGGCCGCTTCCTCGGCCTGGAGAGGAAGGGGTTCCTCCCTCCGCGAGTCGAGTCCGGCTGGCGGACGCCGCCGGCCGGGACCGAGGTCCCCGAGGTGGGAGACGGGGAGATAGTCTCGCTGGCTGCCTTCTACGAGCGCGGATTTGGCCTCCCGCTCCACCCGTTCGTCCGAGGGCTGCTGTACTTCTACGGGGGGGAAGTACACCATCTGAACCCAAACGGGGTCCTCCATATCGCGGTCTTCATCACGCTGTGCGAGGCCTTTCTGGGGATCGAACCCCATTGGGGGCTCTGGCGCCATTTCTTCTTCGCGAGGCTGCCGTCGGACGCCACGGTCTCCTGCCCTGGCAATCCAATCGCGCTCGGCCGCAGTCGCTTTATATTGACGTGAAGCTGCCGACGTCAAACCGGGGTGGCACAAATGAGTGGTTCTAATGCTCGAACCCCAAGCGCCAGCCTTTTCAGTGGGAATCCGCCGGTGCAGAGTCCCCGCTGGACCTGGGGTCCCGATTCGAAGGACAAGAGGAAGGTGGAGGTAGTCCTCGAAAAGCTCAAGGACCTGAAGCGGCAGGGCCTAACAGGTAAGGTGGTCATCAGTACGCTCATGGAGAGGCGCATCCAACAACTTAGGGATCGGTTGCGTCCCATGTTTGAGTATACCGGGCTGTCCGACCCCGCGAGGTTGTCGGAGCGGGAGCTTCCTGCGTCGGAGGTCCTTGCGCGCGTGACTGCGGTCTCCCTTGTGAGCGATACCGAGCCGGTGGGCGAGGCGCCTGCCCCGTTCTCGGCGCAGAATTCGCAGAATTTGGTATGTTGGGTTGTTTCTGGTTTTTTCTTCTCTCGCTCCCCCGCCCCCTTACCCGAGTGTGTTTTCGCAGGGGCTTGGTGGCATGATCTCCCGGGCCTTGCTCCCCGGAGAAAAGGAGGCGAGAGCGGCGGCACGCCTCGTCGTGGACCAGCGCGACGCCGTCCTCCGGGCGCAGAGGGCGGACAAGGCGGCCGCGAGGGTGCGGAAGAGGAAGGAGCGTTGGACCAGGCCGCCAAGGCGAGGAGGTCTCCAACGAGACTCCGAGCGATGATGACGAAAAGTCGTCGTCGAGTGAGGGGGCCCGAGTGCGGGGGGCGACTCGGGTTACTCCGTCGCGGGTTCCGACCGCGGGATCGTCGACCGCGATTCCGGGGATGAAGTCGCGGGCGCAGGTTACGTCCTGAGGAGGCGGAGATCTCTCACACCCCCTCGCAGGGGCCCGGCGAAGAGGGCGCGACAAGCACTGGTCGTTCGCTCCCACCGGTAAGTGCCTTTCGCATCCCCCGTCCGGCCTTTTCCGGTGTTTCTTTCACTCGATCCCTGACCGACCGTTGTACGCAGGGGGCATACTAGTGCGGGAAGGGTGCTGAGCCCCACCTCGGGGGTCAGGAGTCGCACGCTTCCGCCCTGCCACCGGGTCCGTGGCGTGTGGTCGCCGAGGCGGGGTCCCTAGTGCGCCCCCACTGGCAGGAGTCTATTGGCGAAGTGCACGGCCGAGGGAGGAGCTCGAGCCGTTCTTTGGCCGCGACAGCGCAGGGAGAAGTCTGCTGGCGTGCTCCCGCCCGCCGCCGTCGGGAGGTCGGTGAGGTTCGCCGCCGCGGAGAAGGTGGGATGCCGTCCCTGGCAACATTAGCGGGAGAAGTCATGCCGCCGCCTCTCTCGCGTTGTCGATCGGGGAGTCGGCGTGGTCTGTCGCCGGGGACCGCTAGGATTCAGCGGCCGTTAGCGACATCGGCGGAGGAGTCCGCCGCCGCCTTCGCAAGCTGCCCGCTGGTGAGTGTCGCAAGGTGCGCGGAGCTGCCGCCGCAGACGCAGCAGGCGGAAATCGGGACGAAGCGTCGCCGACCACCGTGCTGACTTGGCCCGGCCGCGGCCCGTCCGGAGGGCCTGCGTTCGTCTTGGACGACGAGGCGGAACGCGCGGATTGGAACATCCTGGAGCGGTGCCAGAAGGAGGTGGAGGCGGAGATGGGGAGGATCCGTGCCGACCTCATCCATGCCGTTGATGCTTCCTCCAGGGCGATGAAGTCCATCGCTCAGGAGTCCCGCCCGGCCGGATCGGTAAGACTGACGGGGATTTGTCTTCCTTGGATTTTTCCGACCGAGAAACGGAGACTGATCGGGCAGGTACCTTGTTTGCAGCGTTTGGTATCCCGGGTGGTGGACAAGTCAAGCTTCCTCCGGCGTCTGCATAGCCAGCGGTGCATTGTGGAGGGAGAACTTCGCGACGCCCGGAATGCGCTCGCCGCTGAGCAGGAGAAGGCCGCTGGCCACGGTCGGCGGTGGGAAGTCGCTGAGGCCTTACGGGAGGCTCAGCGGCTCACGGAGTCGTTGACCGACGAGGCAGAGAGGGCTAGGTCGGCCCTGATGGAGGCCGAAAGGGCCAAGACCTCCGCGGTCCGTGCCGAGGAGTCCGCTCGGGCGGAGGCCGCCCTGTTTCGAGAAGAACTTGAGTCGGCCCGAAGAGAAGCCGACCGTCATGCGGGCGAGCGACCTCGCCGGGGAGCTTGGCGTCCGACCGAGAGGCGCGTGCCAAGGTCGTGGAGGAGCTTCGCGCCAAGGAGGCCTCCGTGGCCGGTGAGTAGTCCTGCCTCTTGGTCGTTGTCGTAGTGGGCGTCTTTTGATGTTGTTTTTGCCTTTTGTAGAGCTGCGAAAGGACTTTAGCGACATGGTGGAGCAGCGGGATACGGCGGTCGAGTCACGTGACTCGGCCCTTGTGGACAAGCTGACGGCGGAGAAGGGTGCGGCCGATACGACGGCCGTAGCCGACCCTCCAGCGGCTTACCAAACCGTCATGACCGGCTGTTCGGGCTTACTCCGGGCCCGAGTTCCATCGCCGTCCTGCTGGGGACGGTTCCGGGGCATGTCGAGGCGTCGGTTCGGGAAGCGGCGGTGCTTGGTGCTTCGTCGGCCCTGGTTAACACCGTTTCTTACTACGACGGTGTCGATCTTGAGGCGGTCGGGAGCGGCGTTGCTGCTGATCGGAGCGACGAGGAAGTCGAGGCATTCATGGCCCGAGTTGACCCGTGCGCCCAAGAAATTGCCCGCCGAATCTCGCCGCGGGATATCCTCCACCGGGGGGAGGGAGATGATTAGTTTTCTTCGTTTTTTTTTGCAGTTATATGTAATGAACTTAATTGCTTCAAACGAGCCCGGCCTGTCGGGTCGCTTTAAGTTCTTTTGCCTGTCTACCTCGTGCTTTCTCTGTGTTTTGGACAATCTTACGACCGTAGCAACAGGGCCCGCGGGGGTGCCCTGAGAGCGTAGGTGTTGTGCCAACTACATCTGAAGAAATCACGGGATAAGACAAGCGACCTAGAGCGCTTGCTTCGTAGAGGAGGGGTGTGAGAGGCGCTGGATCGCCTTGCTCAGATCGTCTCCGCGAAATTCCCGCTTGGCCGGTCGGGACGCTGGCCATTTCGATCGGCACCGGTTCTTATTTGGAGGACTTCCTATTGCCCCCAAGTGCCGCTTTTGGGGCCGTGGCCCGCGGGCGTAGGGCCACGACACTTGGGTTGTGGAAATCGCTCGAGAAAGATGGCTAGGTTGGTCGAGATACGGCCTAGGCCAGCGATTTCGTGTGCCCTTTAGCGATGTCCTAAGTAGGACTACCCTGACCGATCAAGCTATCTTCTGCTCGGGCACAAGGTAGCTCGGCCGGTTGGGTTATCGACCTAGGTCACCGATCCTCGGTCGTAGCGACCCCGAGTGGTGCGTGGGACTGGAGGTGTAGCCCGCCACAAGACCGCTTGAGCCTGCGGTTGGTGCGTGATGAATTGGAAGAAGGTTTTGGTGGGAGATAAGGCTGGGTTAACTCGCCTGGAGGAGCGTGCCGACTTCGGAACTGGTGCTGGGCGTTTCGGCTTCCGCTTCGTGATGTAAGATTGGCGCGCTTCGTCTTCCGTGCCGCGGGCTATATAAAGAGAGGTACTGGTGTCAAACTGACTCTCTTCAAGTGCCATGGCGGACCGCTACACACAGCTCCGAGAGGAAGTAGGCGCCCAGCAGGCCTGGCTGCAGGAGGTGGCGGAGGTCGAGGCCGAGGCCGTGCGTGAGGACGCACGGCGAGTTGGCGTCCTCGTCGCGGGCGTTCCCAGCGCGGAGGTGAAGCGCGCAGTGCGGCGGTGATTGAGGGACGTCGCGCGTCGTTCGATCGGCGGGCGCACACCGAGATCGTAGCGGCGGTTCCTTCTCGGTTGTGGCGATGTGCATCCATAAATGAATAATGTGCTTGTTTGCTCCCGGTTGTTTCTTCTTCGGGGAGACTTTGTCGCGGGCGCGCTCGCCCACATCCGTAGCCGTTAGGGACCGCAAAGGGGTCCGGCGTGAGTGGAGGCGGTATTTAGCGCAAGGCGTCCGTTGGAACAAAGCGCCTGACCGGTAGTGAGTTGGTCGTCCTCATATTTGCGGACTTTGCGATCCGCATGAGTACTACCGGGACCTCTGCTTTGGGCGGGGTCGTAGTACTTGTGGTGAATCGAGAACGGAGAGATTTCGAGGAGAGAGAGACGCGTCCGATCGCCGCGGCTTCCTTTGCTTAGTTATCTCTCGAGTGGTACGATGGGAGAGGCCGATTATGAATAGAACCTTCTCAGCTTCTCTATGTTCCACGCATTAGTCACGAGATTTCCTTCAGCGTCCTTGAGACGAAAGGTGCCGGGTCGGAGGACTTCTGCGATGGTGAAAGAGCCCTCCCAGGGCGGAGAGAGCTTGTGTCTGTCCTTCGTGGACAGAGCTTGCCGTAGCACTAAGTTGCCGACCTCGAACGACCGGTTGCGAACCACCGTATCGTGGTATCGGCCAGAGTTTGCCGATATTTGGCCGAGCGCAGGCTGCGCGACGCCTCGTGCTTCGTCCGAGTTGGTCGAGGTCGTCTTGCTGCGCCTCTAGCCCCCGTGTGCCGTTGTAATTCTGCACTCTTGGCGCGCCGTACTCGAGGTCGGTCGGGAGGACGGCCTCCGCTCCGAACACCAAGAAGAATGGTGTGAACCCGGTCGATCGGGTCGGCGTGGTTCGTAGGCTCCAAAGAACGGGAGGCAGCTCGATGGCCCAACGTCCCGCGAATTTCTTCTGGGCCGATCAAGATCCGCGCTTGAGTCCTGGAGGATCATGCCGTTGGCCGCTCGGCTGGCCAGTTGGCGAAGTGCGCGACCGCCACCCAGTCGACTCGGATGTTGAAGTCGTCGCAGAACTCGAGGAACTCCTTCCCCGTGAACTGCGTCCCGTTGTCAGTGATGATCGAGTTAGGCACCCGAAGCGGTAGACAATATCGCGGAAAAAACCCGCCGCCTGTGCCGAGGTGATAGTTGCCATCGGCTTGGCTTCTATCCACTTGGTGAATTTGTCCACGGCGACGAGCAAGTGAGTGAAGCCCTCGGCGCTCTGAAGGGCAGACCAGATCGAGCCCCCAGACCGCGAAGGGCCACGTAATAGGGATTGTCTGTAAGGCTTGCGCGGGCAGGTGCGTCTGCCTGGCGAAGAATTGGCACCCTTCGCAGGCGCGGACGATTTGCGTTGCGTCCGCCACGGCAGTCGGCCAGTAGAAACCTTGTCGGAAGGCTTTTCCTACCAGGGACCGTGGCGCAGCATGGTGTCCGCAGACCCCGTCGTGGATGTCGAGCAGAAGGTGCTTCCCTTGGTCGGCTGGGATGCACTTCTGAAGGATTCCGGATGGGCTCCTCTTGTAGAGGGAGTCGTCGACCAGGACAAATGACTTGGCCCGCCGAGCGAGGCGTCGAGCCTCGGTGGTGTCGGCGGGGAGTGACCCGTCTGTCAACCGGTCGATGAAGGGTTGTCTCCAGTCGGTTTCGACGTTCAGGACATCCAAATCCGACTCAGGCGGGTGAGCATCTGACCGAGGATCGGGCAGAGCGTCCGTCTTCGGGGGGTCGGCGGTGCCCCGGCACTTGGGTCCATCTGGATCGATGGTTTATCGAGGTCGGAGACGAAGATCCCGGGGGGTACCGGCCCTTTGCCGGAGGCAAGGTTGGCGAGGGAGTCGGCTTCACTATTGTAACGCCGGTAACTGTGATGGAGCTCGAATCCCTTAAACCTTTCCTCAAGCCTGCGGACCTCCAAGCAATAGGCGGCCATCCGAGAGTCGCGGGGCTCGGCGGCTTTCATCACTTGGTCGACGACCAACTTGGAGTCGCCGTGAACGTAGAGCCGTCGCGCGTCGAGGTCGGCGGCGATCCGAAGACCGTTGACGAGTGCTTCGTACTCGGCGATATTGTTGGTGGCGTCGAAGAGCAGGCAGATGGCGTACTGGAGCTTGTTGCCGAGTGGGGAGACGATGACGACCCCCGCACTTGCCCCGTTCTTGGTGTAGGACCTGTCGAAGTACATTGTCCAGTACTCCGGGTCCTCGACCACCGTAGGGACTTGGGCCTCGGTCCACTCGGCGACAAAGTCCGCCAAGACTTGTGAGTTGATCGTCGTCCTGGGGACATACGATATGTCGAGGCCGTTGAGCTCGAGAGCCCACTTGGCGATTCTTCCGGTGGCGTCGCGGTTGTGGACGATTTCTCCGAGCGGTGAGGAGGTTACCACGGAGATGGGGTGTCGATCGAAGTAATGAGCGAGCTTCCTCTTGGTAATGAGTACTGAGTACAGCAGTTTCTGTATTTGGGGGTATCGGACCTTTGTTTCGGAGAGTACCTCGCTGACGAAGTAGACCGGTCTCTGCACCTTGAAAACGCGGCCTTCCTCCGCTCGCTCCACAACGAGCGCCTACCGGCGACCTGAGTCGTGGCGGCGATGTAGAGGAGCAAAGGCTCCTGTGGCTCCGGGGCGACCAGGACCGGAGGCGAGGTCAGGAAAGCTTTCAGTCGACTGAGAGCTTCCTGAGCTTCGTGGGTCCAGCGGAAGCGGTCGGACTTCTTCAACAGCTTGTAGAGTGGCATCCCGCGCTCGCCGAGGCGGGATACGAAGTGGCTTAGTGCCGCGAGGCACCCCATCAGCCTCTGGACCCCCTTCAGATCGTTGATTGGCCCCATCCTTGTGATAGCAGAGATCTTATCACGGTTGGCTTCGATGCCGCGTTCGGAGACGATGAATCCCAGCAGCTTGCCCTTAGGGGCCCCGAAGACGCATTTCTCGGGGTTGAGCTTTATGCGAAACTGTCGGAGGTTCGCAAAAGTCTCCTCCAGGTCGGCGATGAGGGCATCGGCCTTCCTGGTTTTGATAACGATGTCGTCGAAGTAGGCTTCGATGTTACGGCCAATTTGGTCTGAAAAACACGCCTGCATACACCGCTGGTATGTGGCGCCTGCGTTTTTCAAACCAAAAGGCATCATGACGTAACAGTACGAGCCGTACGGGGTGATGAAGGAGGTCGCGAGCTGGTCGGACTCCTTCATCGCAATCTGGTGATAGCCCGAATAGGCATCTAAAAAAGAAAGGGACTCGCACCCGGCGGTGGAGTCCACGACCTGATCGATGCGAGGTAACGGGAATGGGTCTTTTGGGCAGGCCTTGTTGAGGCTCGTGTAGTCAACACACATTCTCCATTGCCCCGACTTTTTCTTTACAAGGACGGGGTTGGCGAGCCACTCGGGGTGACGCACCTCCCTTACAAAGCCGGCCAAAGTTTGGCGATCTCTTCCCCAATGGCCCGACGCTTTTCTTCGTCAGCTTGCGCAGCGTTGGGCGGCAGTGCAGATCCCTTCGGATGTTAAGGGAATGCTCGGCGACCTCCTTCGTAACTCCGGCATATCAGGGTCTCCAAGCGAAGACGTCTCGGTTTGCTCGGAGGAAGTCGGCAGCGCTTTCCTATTTGGCGGTGAGGCGGCCCCGATCCGCACGGTCTTGGCGGGATCTTCGGGATCAATCGTGACTTCCTTCGTGTCCTCCGCGGACTTGAAGGGAGCTTGGCCCCGACTTGCCGAGTCGGGCGGATTCGAGGCCTTCTCTGGAGCTGGGCGAGCTCAGTGAAGCGGCGACCGCCGAGGCCAGCAGAATCGCTCGCTTCCTTGATTATAAGCGAAGCTGAAAGACGTGGCTACGGTGATGACACCTGCGCGCCCTGGCATCTTCAGCTTGAGATAGGTGTAGTTGGGGACCGCCATGAACTTCGCGTAGCATGGTCGTCCCAGGATAGCGTGGTAGGAGCCGGGAAAGTCCACAACCTCGAAAGTGAGGCTCTCGGTGCGGAAGTTGTCCGGGCTCCCAAAGGTGACGGGCAAGCCGACCTGCCCGAGAGGGTGGGCCTGTTGGCCTGGGACGACGCCGTGGAAAGGCGCCTTGCTCGGCCGGAGGGCGGAGCGAGGGACACCCAAGGCATCTAGGGTCTCAACATACATGATGTTGAGACTGCTGCCGCCGTCCATGAGCACCTTGGTTAGGCGCTTCGTCCCTACGATGGGGTCGACGACGAGCGGGTAGCGTCCCGGGTGCGGGATGTGGTCGGGGTGGTCGGTCCGATCGAAGGCGATCGGGCACTCCGACCACCTCAGGTAGGAGGGCACGGCGGGGGTAGCCGTGTGAACCTCTCGGTGGGCGAGTTTTAGCCGTCGCTTGTCGGCGTAGCACTCTGCCCCTCCGAAGATCATGAGGCA
Organism: Rhipidocladum racemiflorum; assembly: GCA_036346355.1. Classification (NCBI taxonomy): domain Eukaryota; kingdom Viridiplantae; phylum Streptophyta; class Magnoliopsida; order Poales; family Poaceae; genus Rhipidocladum; species Rhipidocladum racemiflorum. The sequence goes on along the minus strand of CM070580.1, from coordinate 32,255,020 downwards.
ACCGTCGAGTTGCGGAAACTCGTCGGTCGCCCCATGGCCCTTTGCCTCTTCGTCGGGCGCGGGGTCGCGCTTCTTCCCCTTACCCCGTGACGTCGTGGGGTTCCCAGAGAGAAAACGCTTCAAGACTTCGCAGTCCCGATACTTGTGTTTGACGGGATAGTCGTGGTTCGGGCACGGACTATCCATCAATTTTTCGAAGCGGTCGGGTGTCTGCCGGGCCTGCTGTTTGGCAGGTCGGTCGGTAGCGGCGACCATTCGGCCTTCGCGGCCCTGCTTCCCCTTCCGCTTCCTTTTGTCAGGACGGTCGGAAGGGGCGCTGGCCTCGAGGCTGGATGTTTTGTGGGCCGTCTTCCTTTCGAAGATGGCCCCCACGGCCTCCTCGCCGGAGGCGTGATTGGTGGCGATGTCGAGGAGCTCCTTGGTGGTCCGGGGTTTCGCACAGCCCAACTTGTGGACCAGGGCCTCGCACGTGGTGCCGTAGATGAACGCCCCGACGATGTCGGCGTCACGGATGTCGGGGAGCTCATTGCTTCTTTGGGAGAAGCGGCGGATGTAGTCGGAGGTTTCCCGGCTGGCCGCTTGCAGCTCTTCAGTCCCAGAGTTGCCAGGGCATTTGTATGTGCCCTGGAAGTTCCCGACGAAAGGCTCGTCAGTCGGCCCGGTGCCAGATGGTGTCTGTGGCGGTACTCGAGCCATGCTCGAGCCGAGTCCGCAAGATAGATGGGGAGATCTTGGATGATGAAGGAGTCGTCGTCGCTCCCCGCTTTCGGCAAAGCGAGCCGGTAGTCTTCTAGCCGACATCGGGGTTGGTGGCCCTGTGTATTTGGCTATGTTAGTCGGGGCCGGAACCTGGTAGGAAGCGTTGCCAGTGGGACGCGTGCAGAACGCCCGGGGCCATCGAGGACCGTCACGGTGCTCAGCGGTCCGCTATCGGCGACTGCGAGGGTGCCGCTGTCGACAGCTCTCCTTCGCGCCTCGAGGGTGGCGCAAAGATCATATTTGTCCCCCAGGCGGTGGTGCACCGGGGTGTATGATGCCTGAGGGAGCTCGTGGAGCGGGGCCATCTTGGCTGGGCTCTGTCGACCCTGTGAGGGGGAGTGGCGAGCGGCGAGGTGGCGCTGACCGTCGGGAGCCGGAGCCTTGGCGTCTTGAATGGCGGCCGACGTTCTACGATCCGGAGGTTACGGTAGGTAGCCTTGGCAACCACGGCTCCGTTGGCTCGAGGCGATCCAGCGGGCGGCATTGCCGCCCGCCAGGCGATGTTACGGTTGGCGTGGGAAGAACGGAAGATCGCCGCCCCGCCGGCTAGCGGTGATGCACCTGGCGCAGCGGCGCGTGCACGAGGATGAGTGGCGGCTCGGTATCGTTGCTCGGTCGGCCTGAAGTTTGTCGAGCTCGGCCTTCGGGCCTCCGGCTCCTCGCGCACCCGGAGGTCGGCGAGGCGCCACCGGTGGCGTCGTCGTCTTCCGTTGGGATTCCTCCCGCCGCTTCGTCGCGGGAGGAGGGTCCCGAGGTAGCGAAGTGGAGGATGGTTCCGCCGCACCCGTCATGTTGCATTCTCGAGAGTTCATCCGGCGCGGGGGGTGCTCCCTTTCGGAGCTGGAGCCGTGGCTGGAGGAGTCCCCCAGTAGGTCGTGGAGGGAGGTAGGCGCGTAGCCAGCCATGGCCACGAGCCGGGAACTCAGCGAGGGCGAGATCCTTGCTCGTGGCGCAGTCGCGCGTAGTGTTGTCGGAGGCGGTCGTCGGCGACGAGGCGGCCGAGGAGGCCCGTGGCGGGTCTCGGCGGAGGTTGCCGAGAACGTCGGCGACCACATCCAAGCTCGTGGGGCGCCCGGCCTCGGAGGGCGGCGTGGACGAGGACAAGCTCCCCTGCCGCGGTGACGATGAAGTCGAGGGCTCCGAAGCGGATCCAGCCCCTCGACGCCGACGAGTCGTTGCGAGCGAAAAAAGCCATCGGGGAGGAAGATGGGAACCCGAAGGAGGATGTGGCGATGGCGCGCGATGCCCCTACCTGGCGCGCCAACTGTCGGTGTTTCGTGCACCGGCAATGCGAATTTATGGTCGGAGGGGGTCGTGCGCTCCCTCTCCCCGAATGGTCGACTCAAGAGGCCTGGTGTTTATACTGGTTCGGGCTGAACGTCCCTACTCCAGTTCGTGTGAGGTGGATTGTATTGATTCTTGATCGTTCGTCCCCTTTACATGCTCGCCCCTCCTCCCTTTATATAGGCGAGGAGGAAGGTTACACTGTTGGTTAGAAAAAAGGGGAAAAGACTGTGCTCTTGGTCGTCCGAAAGTAGCGGGCTGATGGGACTGGCCGCCGACTCCCCCTGCCCTGCTGCTGGTCGCCGTAGTTGCTGCGTCGCTCGTAGTAAATGCGAGGGCCGGGAACTTGTGCCGCTACGTCATCGTTATTATGGCTGGCATTTAATGCGCTCGATACACAATAAATGCCGTCGCTTCTCTGGGATATCGGAGACCTGGTCGCGATTTCGGACCTTGCCCGGTGGTCGTGACTTCGGGCCTTGACAGGCCTGGGTCGGCCCGTGCGTCTTTTTGGGCCGCTGGGGGTACCCATGGTACGGGTACTCGTCACAAACCATCCACAATTGTTCATTATACTTGGTCTTTACCACGCGACGAAGTGGGGTGGGAGCTTGAGGCCCCACCCGGAGTCACACCACCTACGACAACACATGCACACACCCAAAAACAAGCCACCACAGCACAAACACTGAAAACGATAACAACATTGCAATCGCGCACCATCCCCAAGATACACTAGCACTCTCGGCAACCTCGCAACCCCTTGCTATCCTAATGATCCAAATACCATAAATTTTAGTCCCATAGCCCAAACTAGGAACCCAACAACTTTATCAAAACCAATACAAAAATTCCCACAAAGTTGTATTTATCCATCACTTTTAAAGACTACTTTGTTTCCCCCGAAATCAACCTAGAACACCGCTATGTCCTCAAACTAGACAGCGGCCTTCACAATTTAATAACTATTTTTATACAGCTCCAAATTCAGTAAACGAGGACATTTTTTAGATCTACAGGAAATTTTCTAACTTTTGTTAAGTATTGATAAAATTTAATTCGACCTCTAAGTATCCGTAAATCGCGAATTACCGCAGGAGCTGTCAGCCGTGATAGATTCTGGACAGTCTGTGGTAAAATAGCTATAACTTTTAAATGGCTAAATGAAACTTCATGGTTTTGGTCTTTAATGAAAGATAAGGCGATTATCTACAATTTTACAATAGCCATACCCCCAGGAAATGAATCTAAAATTTTCTAAATCGTGTTCTAACATAGGGGACTAATCTATCTCAATGCACAAAAATCAGCACGAGATTCAAAACGCCTAATCAACTATTTTCCCCCAACCCTAAACCAGCAAATCTCCTCTAAACAACCCTAAACACATCCCACCAAACGCCCATGGAACCCTAGAACCCTTACCTTTCCAGAGATCGCCAAGACAGGGGAGGGGAGGGCGACAGAGAGGGAGGAACTTGGGGGGAGATGGGGCGTAGCACCATGAAGTGGACAGGGCTGCTCCCAAACAGGGAGGGGAAGAGGAGATTGGCGGTTGGGGGAGGGAGAGTGGGGGCGCCAGGGGAAAGGTGGGGGCTCCCTAGGGTTTAGGGAGGGGTGTTTCCCCCCTTTAGGCCCAAAAACTAGCCCGCAGGCCAAAAGTTGGCCCACAAATGCAAAACACCACCAAAAATTCAGATATCCTTCTCCAATATTCTCCTGTAATCCTACATTCTCCCTAAAGTTCATCTAGGATATTACACAGAGCCACTATCAGAATTTTATACAATTCTAAGAGTGTGACCATCATCTGGAAATTTTTACAGGATCATTTCGATAAACTTAGAGCTTTACCAAAAAATTCAAAATTTTCACTTAGTTTAATGGCTTAATTAAATCGAGGAAAATGCAAGGCAAAAAATCTGATTTTGGGAAAAATCCTTTTCTTTTCTTTCTTTCTCTAACTTGTGGGCCCCCTTATGCCTTGACCCCACCCAGCGGCGCCCCACTTCTCTTTGGCCTCACTGCCATGTGGCCCCCCTTCCCTGGCCTGCTTGCTAACGGCCGCTGTTTGCATAAACGAGTGCCTGAGCGTGCTTTGCAGCAACGTGGCCCCGTGCCATGCGCGCCCACGTTCCACACCATGCGAGCACCGCATGAACACATGATGCGCACCCCCACTCTACCACACCATGTTTCGCTCTATGTGCATTGGCCCCAGCACTTGGCCTCGCCCCACCTCACCCTGCCTGTGCACGGCTGCACCCATGTTCCACCCCACGTCACCTCGCTCTCAGTGTAGCGCCACTGCCAAGACGGCCCTCCGCCTGCCACCTCTCTGCCACACCACCGTCATGCTACCACAGTCCTCGCCCCCTTGTGTGGCCACATGTCACGCTGACCGCGTTGAGACCACAAACACACCCTACCATGCCCTACCATATCATAGCTCCCGCACGCGTTGTGCCTGCCATGGCAACGAAAATTTCGCACTGCCCCCATGAGCCGTCGTCCTTCCCCTCAACCTCCTTGTTGAGCCAGCCTCCTGTACCCCTATAAAAGGGCAATTGAGCTCCCACAAGGCCACAAGCCTCCTCTCTCCCCGCCTTAACCCCCTCCAACCTTTAATCAAGGATCAAAGCCACCAAAATCCAAAGCCACCATTGCCGATGGACTTGAAGAAAAGGGAAAAGGCGAAATTAAGCTTCTCAAGAGGAGGAGGTAGATCCCAGGTAGGACGAGCGCCTGCCCGAGCTCACCGGCATTGCACAGTTAGAACTCCGGCTAATACCAACAGTGTACAAGACGCTGGTCCCGGCCTCCTCTCGGGCAAGCCAACATCACGAATGGGCCATCGCACACAACGGGTCAACCGGCATCCAGCGGGCCACAGTGCCAAAAGCCCACAAACAAACTAAGTCTAGAAATCCCCAAATCCTGTCAGTTTTTGACTCTCTGAACCTATGCTAGAGTCTTGTGGAGTGGCTCTTGGTGATGCAACTCATGGATGCGGGCGGAGCAAGCCGCAGGAGTATGGGCGGCGTGATCTGGGCACTGCAGGAGGTGGGGCGATGTAGCAGGGCTTGGAGGTGGCAGAGCAGCCTTGCTAGAGGTGGTGGAGGGCCTATAGGATAGAGTCCTGGACGGCATGACCGGAGGCAGGTGGAGGAGGCTGAGTTGGGGGACTAGTTCCTCATGCCAATGCGGTCTCCTCCTGCCACCTTGGTGCTGGGCTCCTCCCAATGCGCCTCTGAATCTCGCTGGGCTCCCATGGCACCTCTAAATCTTCCATGGCATTAAGGAGGACTGGAGGACACTAGGACAGTGCAGCATTAATCATTAATGAATAAGGAGGACTGGATAGGACAGTGAGGCATTAACGAGGACTAGAGGAGCAAGGAATCTCTATCCTTCTTAACCATTGTTTTCAATGCAGTGAGGATGAGGAGCAAGGAATCTCTGTGTATACTGTGGTAAGCTAGGTGTGGAGTGTGGATAGTGACTAGTGTCTAGCAATGAAAATTATCAACTCTAAATTATGCAAAAAAATTAATAATGATTGGTTCAATTACTTGATGGTTTACTATACCAAATAGGAGATATTTAAATCACTTGATGATGTTACCATTATGCGACGGTTCCAAAGCATGAAGACTCAAAAAATGAGTTTACCTTGTACTAGGTGTGATTAGCACGTTAGTGGTATGAGATGCACATATTTTTTGTGTTATATGATGCACTAATCAACCTTTTTTTTATCTTGCAGAATCTCTTTTGGTGTGTGGTTGGACCTTTGTTGGTGAATTATCAAAGCGTTGGTAGTGTCTTAGTTAGGTACTTGTCATATCTTTCTTTATTTACATCTGTGAATAATTATATGTGTATTCAACTATGCTTTCAGTAAAAAAGCTTATTGCAGTTCTCAATTTTACTTGTGTGATGTGTATATGGATTTATTAGTGTTTATGACCGTAGTTACACTTGCCCAGGCTCCCAAAATTTTCTGGCTCCTCCACTAAGCTTTTTGATGGAGTATGGTTCAATTCAATCCAACCCATGCATCTTGGGCATCTATTAACCATTTTTCCTTCCTCAATGCCAGTCTTGAAGGGTCGTAGCTCCGCCTCCACTGCACTCTTCTTCCTCAAGGCTGGCCACGATCACCAGTCACCACGGAGCTCCTCCCTCACGATAAAATGGCAAAATGGGACCCCAGACCACCCTGGTGTTTTACTCTCTTCTCCACAAGAATGAGCATTCCCCTCCTGCCCTCCCGGTTAGCCATCGCCACTGTCACTGCATGCCACCATTGTCAGCCCACTCTAGCTCCCATCCACTGCTGTAAGCCGGTTCCCTCGAGGCCTCTTGGCACCCTCATGCTCCACGGACCCACGGCTAAGCCACGCTACCTTCCTCTCACCGCCGACGAGGCTTGCCACCGTCGGCCCTATTTTGCAAGGCCGACGGGTGGACCCCTTTTGCTAGTGGCTGAGTGCAAATTCAAAGTGCCAAGAAAATTCAAAAAAATAAAAATGTGCTTTCATTTCTAGAAAGCATATTGTCTATTTTTGGTGATTTTCCGAAACCAACAGGATTCAAACACTAATAACTTTTGCAATTCAAATCCAAATTGAGTCAAACAAATCTACAAATTCCTCTAAAATCATGAACTTTCTAAATATTCAAAAAAAATTCAAATTTGACCTCTGTATAGAATTTGAATTTAGAACTAATATAAAACCTAGCATATGCCCTATTTGTCAGCCCACTCTAGCTCCCATCCACTGCTGTAAGCCGGTTCCCTCGAGGCCTCTTGGCACCCTCATGCTCCACGGACCCACGGCTAAGCCACGCTGCGTTCCTCTCACCGCCGACAAGGCTTGCCACCGTCGGCCCTATTTTGCAAGGCCGACGGGTGGAACTCTTTTGCTAGTGGCTGAGTGCAAATTCAGAATGCCAAGAAAATTCAAAAAAATAAAAATGTGCTTTCATTTCTAGAAAGCATATTGTCTATTTTTGGTGAGGATTCAAACACTAATAACTTTTGCAATTCAAATCCAAATTGAGTCAAACAAATCTACAAATTCCTCTAAAATCATGAACTTTCTAAATATTAAAAAAAAATCAAATTTAATCTCTGTATAGAATTTGAATTTAGAACTAATATAAAACCTAGCATATGCCCTATTTGAAAATTTTGCAAATGTACTCCAAATTTAATGAAACAAATTTTGATATACTTCTAAGAGCATAATAGTTCTAGTTCTACAAAATTATTGGAATTAGGACTTAGTTTAAACTAACTTCATAAATGATTTAACTTCCAATGCATGCAAGATTAAAAAATGAATAACTTTTGCATATAAACTTTAAATCTAGTTCGACCAATTTCTAAATACTTCAGAGGCTAGGACCCTATGTTTTTTTGCAAAAAATGATTGCATTTAAACTTGTTTTGCACTTTGTCCGTAGTAAGAGTTATTCTCCTTTTAATTCAAAAACTCAAATAATCATAACTTGTACAAAAAGGACTTCAAAAGTTGTGAAATTGCTTTTAAACCCTTGTAAAATTATAAAGTTTCCCCCTCTATAGAAAGGTATAAGTTTTGCCCCTCTTTGTAAATTAACTCTTATCAGAACGGTTCTTAATCTATTAAGAACTCAAACATTCATAACCTACTCAAACAAAAACCTAAAAATTTAGAAATCAGTAATTAAGTTCTTTTTATCACCAAAACTTCCATTTTTAGTCCATATATGAAGTTGATGTTGTTTATTTCACTTGCTTCTTTTTACTACTATACGTCAAATCACGTGTAGATACTAACGTTCTAGAACCCGCAGCTGTATCATCTCGGCGTAAATTTGGGCACACAATCTAACGCTAGAAAGTCAGAACACCCAGAATCTATCATTGTGGAAAATCATGAGGAGCTGGAAGAAATAAATGAAGAAATATCCACCAATTATGTGGATTCAGGGGAATTATATAAAAGAAAGACTACAATTATTAACATTTATTTTGCCTATAAAATTGCTAAAACTCTTGAACTGGATCCAGAACCAAAGTTCATGGTAGAGTGCCAGAAGCGCTAAGATTGGGTCTAATGAAAAGAAGCAATTAAGACAGAATTGCACTCGCTTAATAAAAGGAAATTTTTTGGTCTTGTTGACCAAACACCTACTAAAGTGTTCCTTGTAGGATCAAAATATGTTTTCATCTAGAAGAGAAACAAGAACAACCAGGTGGTGATATATAAAGTGAGGCTTGTAGCACAAGGTTTCATGCAGAGACCCGGCATCGATTATAATAAAACATATTCTCCTGTAATGAGTGGAATAACATTCCAATATTTAATATCAATGGAAGCAAGCTTAAATTTAATAATGCAGTTGACAGATGTAGTGACAACATATTTATATGGGTCACTGGATACACATATTTATATGAAAGCAGGGTTTGAATTTTTGTTTTCGAGTTTCATCTCGGCACCCTCCAAAAGATGAAATTTCGGCAAAATTTTGGTATTTTGGACGAAATCCGAACGAAAATCAAAAGGCAAAATTTGAATCCAGTAATTTTCGAGATTTTGATTCATATAGACGAAATTTTGGTCCAAAATGCTGAGATCTCGGCGAAATTTTAGGTATTGTCACACTTTTTTTTAGGGTTGTTTCAATTTTGCGGGAATTATGATCTACAGACTGTCACACACAGGAAATGACGTGAAGAATCCAATCCGATCAAAATTCGATCAAATCTAGTCAAATCCAGTCAAGTTTTGTTCATATCTCGGTCAATTTTACTGTCTCTGCGAAATTATAGGTTACTGTAGCACTTTGAATTTTTTAGGGTTTTTTAATTTCGCCAAATTTTGGTGAGATTTTGACCCTTGTATGAGAGTCCCTGAAGGAGTTAAAGTTCCGGATCCTAATAATCGTAACATGTATAGCGCCAAACTACAAAGATCGCTATACGAATTAAAACAGTTGAGAAGAATGTGGTACAACTGACTTAGTGAATTCCTCCTGAAGAAGGGATATTCAAATAATGATGATTGTCCCTGTGTATTCATAAAAAAAATCCCAGAATGGATTTTGTGTCATCTCGATATATGTTGATGATCTGAATATCATCGGAACCACAAAGGAGATAAAGGAAGCAAGTGCTTACCTCACGACGGAGTTTGAGATGAAAGATTTGGGTAAAACCAAATTTTGCTTAGGCCTGCAGCTTGAACATTTCTCAGAAGGAGTATTTGTACACCAATCTGCTTGTACCAAGAAAGTATTGGAAAGATTTAACATGGTTAACCCCATCCTTTAAAAAACCCCATGGTTGTAAGATCCCTTGAAGCGGATAAATACCCATTTATACCAAGGATGGAAAATGAGGAAGTCTTAGGACCTGAAGTCCCATACTTAAATGCTATTGGTGCACTTATGTATCTTGTGAATTGCAAAAGGCCTGATATTGCATTCGTAGTAAATTTGCTAGCAAAACACAGTGCAACCTCAACTAGAAGACATTGGGCTGGTGCTAAGACTTTATTCAGATACCTCCAAGGTACCCGAGATCTTGGTTTGTTTTACCAGAAGAACCAGGACTTAACCATGGTGGGATATACAGATGCTAGCTATCTGTCTGATCCCCACAGTGCCAAATCTCAGACTGCCTTATTGTTCCTCTACAGTGGTTCAACCATTTCTTGGTGGTTTTTTAAGTAGACCTTGGTAGCTACCTCTACTAACCACTCAGAGATTATAGCTTTGTATGAAGCCTTACGTGAGTGTGTTTGGCTAAGACATGTAATTAACCATATCCAGAAGTCATATGGTCTAAATACCGTCGATACCCCCAACATTATCTTTGAAGATAATGCTGCTTGTGTTGCACAAATGCAAATGAGTTATCTAAAGAGCAATATCATGAAGCATATTGCTCCTAAATTTTTCTATCCTCACGAACTCCAGAAGAATGGTGAGGTAAAAATAATGCAAACTAAGTCATATGAAAATCTAACAGATTTGTTTACAAAATCTTTGCCAAAGTCTACTTTCCAAAGATGCATTAATGGCATTGAAATGAAACGACTTAAAGATTTGCAAAGTTCAGGAGGAATAAATACCTGAACCATGACCCTTTGTTGCATGACCCTGAAGATCATATTTCATATCCTAAAGATTATAAGTTGTGCTCTTTTTCCCTTAGTGAGTTTTCTTTAAGTTTCTCACATGAAGGTTTTTAATGAGGCAACTAGTGTAACACAGAGTGCTAGTGCAATTTACTCTTTTCTCCATCCCTTTTTTACCATTGGGTTTTTGGGAGGAGTTTTTAATGAGACATGTGCATTACGTGGTATTCGCCCAAGGGGGAGTGTTATAAAATAGATAGAATCCTGTTGACACCAAAAAACATGATGAATGGTTGATCGGCAATCAGCGCACACAAAAGCTGGGTTTAATTTTGGGTGCGGGCGTGCTAGCCGATTTGATTCTACAATCGATAAGAGGGTAATATATAATTTAATCAGCTGTTAGGCCGATCTAAAATGTTAACAACTATCTAGTCCAATAGGTTGTTTGAGCCGATTTAGATGAAAAGTAACCGATAGATCTAATCAACCTGATTGAGTTGATTAGATAAAGGTAAAGGCCATTTTTTCCTGAAAAAAGCGATGCGTAACAAAATCAGAGAAAAAGCGAACTTGGGTTGGCGTAAGTCGACGAAATCAATAATCGCAATGCGCAACCTTATTGATCAAGTGAATTACAAAGGAAAGATTATAGATCTAAAATTCTACTCATAGTCGATGAAAAGTAAAAGGAAAAGTAGATTGGTTGTTTGGTTGATTATGTCTATGTTGATGTCCCCACGATACTTTCCCTTTAACACTAACATCGGTTGTAATCCGATAAACCTGTATCGGCTTATGACTTTCCAAACCTGATACTATCCTTAACCAACTAACCATACAAAGCCAACTTTTACCAAATTGGCTATGCGCCAGATTCTGGTGTCAACCATATCCTTCCCCAACTCTTTCCAAATTGGCCAGAAATTACTAAATCGGTCATATATTTTCCAATCGGCTGAAATTGCCAAATCTTTGTGTCCACATATGCCCCACATTTTTTTTGGGAGATATCATTGTCTTCAAAAAAAATCCCATCTGTTAGCTATCTTTCATTGGCTTAATGCATCATTTTCGTAAGTGACCGCTCCATTTATGGCGCCGTTAAATCTTGACACGCATATCTTTTCCACGATCCGTTTGCATCCCACTGGAAAAACTTCCCGTCTTTTCACCTTTTGTTACCTGGCTATAAATACGGGACCCATTCACCTATCATTTTCACACGCTCCTACTCTCGTCTTCTTCACAATCAGCTTCAAGCGCCCTCCTCCATCTACTAGCTACTCTTCTTCTCATCGACTTGCCATCAATGGATCTCAATCAGGTACTTATTTATGAACCTGATAGGCAGCACAAGTACTATCTAGGTCTAATAGGTAATCTAGAGCCGACAGTCATCATAAATGAGGAAATCCTTAGACTCCTTTTGTTTGCTCCTGAGTTTAACATTAAGGGATGGAGCAAGAACTTTCGATCTTGGTCGACGTCACTTAAAGGTTGGAGAGATTAGTACAGAAGAATAGCAGCGGAAAAAATGCCCATGTGGGAATGAATCATGATATTAGAATGTCTTCCCCTCTCTCTAGTCGACCCTCAAGCCAATGAGTCTCTAGTAGCCATAGCATGTTCCTTTTGGTCGGACACTTTTCATGTTTAGAACAGGCCTGATCGGCCCAGCTCTTCTGGACATGTCCATGCTATGCTGCCTCCACCCTGATGGAGCTCAATTGTTGGCTTTCAGCAAGAAACCTCAATATAAGCTTATTTCCACCAATGGTGAAGGCTAGAGTCAGTATATGGTGGAAAACAAAGGGACAAGCCGAGTATCGGACAAAGAACACAACTTTTTTGACTATGTGGTTAGATCGATATCTCTTCTACGGAGCTTCACTGGGGCCAACGCAAATATACCAATCATTGGCAGAGCAGCTGGTGAAGGGTCATTGGCTAGCCTTAGGTAAGATGTTCTTTGGAGCCGTTTATCAAATGATGCATATCATCAGGAGTAGGCTCTTCACAGGGCAATGTCAATATTCAATCGACAATGTTGGTAGTCCCCTCTGGTTTATCGAAAGCTGGATATACTATATTTTCATTCGACCATTCGGCATTGATACCACAACTGTAACATCCTTCCCTTGTGAAGAAGTCTCAGAAGGGCAAGACCCCCAATATAGAAGCAGCCGATCTTTCAAAGAAAAATACTTCTTGTGTGGTAGTGACGAATACACGAAGTTAATCCCATTGGAATGAAGAGATTCATTTCCTTCTTTCAGCTAAATAAGAGAGACTTCTCAGATCGCAACTTTTTCAGTTATAGAGAAGCTGGCAATTTTTCTCACTCGTCCTTCATTCATTTGGCGTCAGACAGTAGTGACATGCCCAATGAAACAATGGAGCTATTCAAGTTGTTCCTTTCTCCAAGAGTCCTTTCGGTTGGCTTACACTCAAAGAATCGGACTTTCCACCCATCATACGAGTTTTACCACCCGTCAGTGTATGCTCGCCAACTTGGATTTGGACAAGTTATTTCAAGTCTCAGTTTGCTTAGTTGACTCAATCCCAGAGAGTGAGTAAGGAAAGTCACAAGCGTCGACCTGGTTCTCAGTATAGACGATGACTTCTATCTCCAAAACCTGCCATGTTTTTATACTTCATAGCCGATGTTCTTTGCCTCACATCGCTTGGTGGTCAGAAATATCTCCAAAAATATTTCCAAAAGAACTTACATTATCTGCACTCATAGCCAATTTCTGCCCAGGTTTAACCGACAGCTCAGAAGCTAGCAACTCCGACAATAGTACTTTAAGTACTAGCAGTGATGCTAGTTCTTACGATCGTACTAATGCGAGCGTAGTCGATATTATGGGCGAGGTATTAACCGATGTAGGCTTCTTCTTGTACTAACCATCGAGTATTCTTAAATTTGAACTGATTGATTCTCTTTTTCTCTTGTAGACCAAGGCATCTAGCAAGAGACCCATTGGCGGTTCCTTTGATATCGGCAAAGTTAGCAAGAAACCATGCCTATCGGCTAAAGTGGCTTTGTCTGGGTACACTTCTGGCTCTTTGGGCATATAGGCCCCATCTCTTTCTAACACGGAAAGTCAACAGCCAATTAAGTTCACATTTCATTGATCTAATGTATACTCCTCTTATTTCTATTATGCCATAATTACTCACAACCTATACCCCTTGCAGAACCAAAACATGGTCTCCAATACAAGAAAACCATCAAAAGGGTCACAAAACTAGGTCAATCGGCTCAAGAAGAATCAACCGAAAGCTCGCCCCATACTTCTTCCATAGCTAAGGTAATAAATCGCTTCTCACCCTTTAAACTTCTTTGTAAGATTAATGAGCTAACAATTTTATAAAATCACAGCGTGCATCCTCTCCTCATCCATTCTCTCCACCCATCAACATCGGCTTGCCGGAGGATACAACGAGTGACCTTCCTCCTCCACCCTCTCAACTGATGCCACTTGCATAGTCTGAGAAAGCCCCAGCATCTTCCACTGCTATCACCAAGCCGACCACCAAACTTGGCAGCTTGCTATGTTTCGATTGGTCGGACATTGAAGAAGAAGATTATCATATCCCCACAAATATTGACAAGATTATCAAGAAAGCAGAGGGAACATTAGTTCAGATTTTGGCTGCCCTCGGTACCAAGGACTCCTTGCAGAAGCTGTTCATACTGCTTCTTGGTCCCTCGACTACTCTTGTAGAGAATTCTCAGCTGATAAGGGACTTAATGGACCATGTAAAAGGCGGCCTACCCCAAGAGACTTGCGCAGCCCTCCTAGAAGTCTGCTTCTTGGATGACAAGAAGCAATCTATCAATGAGTCCAAGCCCTCCCAGAAGTCTGCTTCGATCGACTCAATGTGAAGATAAAAAACGCTTGGACCAGCTTATAGCCAATGCAAAGTTTAAAAATGCCCAATATGATTAACTCATCCAGGAGGCTAAAGACACAAAGAAAAGCTTGGCTAAGCTTGAATCAGCCAAGAAATCTCTGGAGGAGGGGCTAGCCAAGGTCACAACACATATGGCTGACTTTGAGGAATTACTGCAAAAAATTCACCTCATCGGCCAAAACCTAGAAGGCTTCCCTCGCCGAGGTGATGAACGCGGCCAAAGTCCAGTCGGCCAAGGTCGTCCCAGTTCCTGGCACCTCCGAAGAAGATGAGATATCATCTATGAGGTGGAACAAATCATCACCAAGGCTGTCACTGTGCTTCTAGGGCTGGACGTCGACTTCAAGCTTTAACTACTTCAAACTATTATATGTCAGCTTTTGAAACTATCCCATTTCTGGAAATAATATTTAAATCCTTGTGTGTTGAGCATAGTTTGTAATTTATAAAACAGCTGTTTAACTGATTCTAAATGGTGCTTAATGTGTTATTAATTTTGTTCAAAGGATGATGCATCCCATTGGCCATATACCAGAATTAACCGCAACGAGTTAATTCGGTCTCCCAACTTCAATCGACCAACTACCCTAGTTGACCGTAATGAGTCAATTAAGGCCCTTAGTCGATTATGATCCAACCCAAACACTTGGGTAGTATTTCTTCAAGTATTTCCCATTGATCGCCTTAGTGAATGGTACTCCACCAAAGTTTCCAAAATATAGGAATTACTGTGAACTAGCTGATTAACTCTATACGACCCTTCCCACATCGGAGACCACTTTCCATATCGGCTATCCTTTGAGACGACGGGTAAAATAGTTTTAAATACCAAGTTGTTTTCATCAAATGACTTAGGCATAACCTTTTTATTATAGGCTCTTGCGACTCTAGCCTTATTTTTTTGAATTCGTTCCAATGTTCGTAACCACAATACAGCTAAGTCATTCAAATTGTTACTGTCAAATTTTTATAATCCTAAACCAATAAATTATCCTATCTAGCGACCCTCAAAGTACTTATACTGATTTCTATCAGCAATAGCGCATCTTATCCATACACAAGTTGATAGGGTGACAGCTTAGTAGCTCTATAGTAAGCAATCCAATAAGACCATAACATATCCGACAATGTCACAAGCCAATACCTTGGCTGTCATCAATTTTCCTCTTAATTAGCTTGATTAATGTCTTATTCGATGACTCGGCTTGCCCATTAGCTTGTGCATAATAAGGCGATGAATTCAGTAACTTGATCCCAAAGTTCCTAGCAAAACTCTGAAATTCATTAGACATAAACACAGTATCTTGATCGGTCGTAATCGTTTGAGGGATTCTGATCTGATAGATAATGTGCTCCTGGACGAACGCAATCGCCTCAACACTGGTTACCTTTTTCAAAGTAATAGCATCAACCCATTTAGAAAAATAATCGTTCGTGGATAATATATACTTATGCCCTTTAGACAATGCATGATATATTTGACCGATTATATCCACACCCTAACCTCTAAATCGCCAAGGCTTTATGATCAGGTGTAAGATTACAACAAGTGCTAATTGTACATTTCTAAATTTCTAGAAATCTTGACATCTTGTGTAGTATCTAAAACAATCTTCCAATATTGTCAGCCAAAAGTAACCAGTACGCCTTAATAACCACTTCATTTTATGAGCCGACTGATGAGTTCCACAAATTCCTTCATGCACTTCCCCCATTGCCAATTTTGCCACCTCAGTTCCAAAACATCTCAGCAACAAACCTTCTAAAGTTCGATAATAAAGCGTATTATCGAGCACAACATATTTTAAAGCTTGTCTTTTAGTTTTCTTATCGATCGGCTTTAATAGATACGATAAATAATCTGATATCTTCAATTGCCAATTGGCTATGTTAGTGCATATAAATCGACTCCCAACCAACTAATAGGTCAAAAACCTTATACCCCGAAGCTTGCTGTGCCAATGAATTGGTCTTGTTATTTTGCTCATGAGGGATATGGCCGATTGAAAAAAAAAAACTAAATGAGCCGATTATCACCTGACGCTGTTCCAAGTACCTAGCCAAAATATCATCATAGCAATTTATTCCCCTCTTACTTGATTACCACAAGCTGAGAATCACCATAATCTTCAACGGAGTCAACACCAAGATTGTCAAGCATATGCAGACTCCTAAGTAATGCCTCACACTCAGCTTGATTATTTGAACATCGAAAATTAAGCCTGAATTCCAACTCAAAATAACCCCTTCAGGGATATTAGCATGATACCAATACCATTACCCTCTCTGCATACTGATCCATAAAAGTACAATTGCTAAGGGGCAATGGTCACTATTCCACAATTGGTTCTATGTTCTGTTATAAAATCGACTATCACCTGTCTCTTAACTGCTTTAGCCAATTCAAATGTTAGGTCAAACTAAGTAAGCCTATAAGCCCACTTTCCAAGTCAACCTTTTAGAATCGGAGCAGATAGCATATACTTAATTATATCGTCTTTCCATATGACCTTACAAGCCAAAGCCAATATATAATATCTTAACTTGGTGAAAGCAAAATATAGACAAACAAAGCTTTTCAATGGGAGGATATCTTGTTTCAGCATCAATTAGCCATCAGCTTAAATACAAGATTACTTGTTCCTTTCCACTTATTTCTTGCACCAAGACTGCTCCAATCGTCAATTCTTCAGCCGATATGTACAACCTAAACGGCACACCGTTTTGTGGTGCAGCTAATACCGGAGGTTTAGACAGATATTCCTTGATATTTTCAAAGGCTCTCTGCTGATCGGCTCCGCACACAAAATTTTGATTTTCTTTTAACCCTAGTAATGGAGTAAAAACATCTATCCTACTAGATAAGTTTGATATAAATCGTCTCAACTAATTTATCTTATCAGCCAATTTTTAGAGATCCTTTTTGCACCTTGGAGGTTGTGTATCAGCTATAGCCTTAACACGTTCCTGGTTGACTTCGATGCCTCTCTCGTGCACCATAGGCATTAGAAGAAGTAGACATAGTTGATGGTGTTACGAAAAAACCAAATTTTATTAGCTCAAATATGACACATTAGTATACGAAAAAGTTGGTCAATTTGTTGAGAAATTATAAGGATTATTTTGCTTGGGAGTATCATGAAATGCTTGGTTTAAGTCAAGAACTTGTTGAACATCGGCTAACACTAAAACTAGGTTATAGGATGTTTAAACAGTCTCCTGGATGGTTTAATCTGTTCATGTATGATAAAATAAAAGAAAACCTACATTCACAAAACAACGTTCTGATGCCCTAGGGCACTAGGGTTATTTGAGTAGGTTGTGATGACCTTCGGTTTAAAAAGCGGTGGTGCTATATATCATAGAGCTATGAATTTGATTTCCATGAGTTAATCGTCCATATTGTGGATATTTATATTGGTGATGTTGTAGTAAAGTCTAGAGGTGATTATCAACATATAGCCGATTTAGAGGAAGTATTCAAGAAAATGAGAACGCATAATCTGAAGATGAATCCATATATGTGTACTTTTGGGGTATTGGCTGGACGGTTTCTTGGGTTTATGGTGCACGAGAGGGGTATTAAAGTTAATCAAGATTGTGTCAAGGCTATAGCCGATACACAACCCCCATGTGCAAAAAGGACCTCCAGAGGTTGATCGGTAAAATAAATTATTTATGGTGATTTATATCAAATTTATCAGGTCGGATTGGTGCATTTACTTCGTTATTAAGGATGAAAGAAAATCAAAAATTTGTATGGGGAGCCGATTAGCAGAAATCCTTTGAAAACATCAAAGAATATTTATCTAAACGTCCAGTTTTGGTCGCACCACAGAAGGATGTACTGTTTAGGCTATATGTATCGGCTGAAGAGTTGACAATTGGAGTAGTCTTGGTGTAGGAGATCGATGAGAAAGAGCATGTGATCTTTTATTTAAGCCGATGACTAATTGATGCTGAAATAAGGTATCCTCCCATTGAAAAGCTCTATTTGTCTTTGTATTTTGTTTGCACTAAGTTGAGACATTATATACTGGCTTTGGCTTGTAAGGTCATATGTAAAGCCAATATAATTATGTATATGCTGTCTGCTCCAATTCGAAAGGTTGACTTGGAAAGTGGGCTTATAGGCTTACTGAGTTCGTCCCAATATTTGAGTCGGCTAAAGCAGTAAAAGGGAAAGTAATAGCTGATTTCATAACGGAACATAGAACTGATTGTGGAATAATTACGGTTGCCCCTTGGTGTTTGTATTTTGATGGATCAATTTTCCAAGAGGGTGATGGAATTGGTATCGTGTTAATTAATATCCCCAAAGGGATGTAACTTTGAGTTTACGCTTAGGCTTGATTGCTGATGCTCAAATAATCAAGCAGAGTATGAGGCATTGCATAGGGGTCTACAATTGCTCAACAATCTTGGTGTGAACTCTGTTGAAGCTTATTGTGATTCTTAGTTTGTGGTACAGCAAGTGAGATGAGAGTATAATTTCTATGATGATATTTTAGTTAGATACTTCGAGCAGTGCTAGGGAATAATTGGCTCATTTAGTTCTTTCCACGTCCCTCGCGAGCAAAATGCTAAGGCCAATTTATTGGTGCAACAGGCTTCAGGGTATAAGGTTTTTGACCGATTAGTTGATTGTGAACCGATTGAAAAAAATGATTATGTGTACTGATATAGCCGATTGGCAATTAAAAATATCAGATTATTTGTCAGATCCTTCGAAGCCAGATGATAAGAAAACCAAGAGAAAATCTTTAAAGTATGTCATTTTCGATAACACGCTTTTTATCATATATTGGAGGGGTTGTTGTTGAGGTGTCTTGGAACAGAAGAAGCGAAAGCGGCAATAGGGGAAGTACATGGGGGAATTTGTAGAACACATCAGTCGGCTCATAAAATGAAATGGCTACTAAGACATACCGGATATTTTGGCCAACGATGCTAGAGGATTGCTTTTGCTTAAAGTATTATAAAGGATGGCAGGATTGCCAAAATAAATGTACAATTGACACCATCCGCGGGCTTACACCCCATCATAAAGCCTTGGCCATTTAGAGGTTGGGGTATAGATATAATCGGTCAGATATATACTGCATCATCTAAAGGACATAAGTACATATTGGCTGCGATCGATTATTTTTCTAAATGTGTTGAAATTGTACCTTTGAAAAAAGTGACTAGCGTTGAAGCAATTGCATTTGTCTAGAAATACATTATCTATCGATTTGGAATCCCTCAAACAATTACGACCAATCAAGGTACTGTGTTTATGTCCGGTGAATTTCAAAGTTTTGCTGAGAGCTCTGTTGTTAAGCTGCTAAATTCATTGTCATATTATGAGCAAGCTAATGGTCAAGCCGAGTCATCAAATAAGGCATTGATCAAGCTAATTAATAGAAAAATTGATGAAAAGCCTAGGAGTTGGCATGTCATGTTAGCCAATTCATTATGGTCCTATCGGATTACTTGCCATGGAGCTACCACGTTATCGCCCTATCAGCTTGTGTATGGACAAGAAGTAGTATTACCGATAGAGATCAGTATCAGTTTATTGAGGGTAACGAGGCAAGATGATTTATTGGCTCAAGACTATAGGGATTTAGTAGCAGATAATTTGAATGACCTGGCAGAATTGAGATTGCAAATGTTGAAACGAATTCAGAAGAATAAGGCTAGAATCGCAAGAGCTTATAATAAAAAAAGTTGTGCCTAAGTCATTTGATGATGCCGATTTAGTGTGGAAAATGATTTTACCTATCGGCTCAAAGGACAGTCAATATGGGAAATGGTCTCATACTTGGGAGGGACCATATACAATTAACGGCTAGTTCGCAGAAATTCTTATATTTTGGAGATATTAGATGGTGTGTTGTTTACTAAGGCAATTAATGGAAAATACTTGAAGAAATATTATCCAAGTGTCTGGGTTGGGTCTTAATTGGCTAGAAGTTTTAGTTAACTCATTGCAGTCATTGAAGTGTTACTGATCGATCAAAACAAAGGAACTGAATTAACTCGTTGTAGTTAATTCTAGCAACTTGTGTATATGGCCCATGAAGTACATCGTCCTTAAATCGATTAAACAACCAATTTAAGAGTTGACATTTAGATAACAGCAAAAGCATTGTTCCGCAGCAGGTCAACAATTTACATCAAGCAAAGCAACAGGAGTTGATCCCCAAACCCGACAGCATAGCTAAGGCACTGGCAAGAATCTTGTCAATTTCATCAATGATCTTGTGATCCTCTTCGGCCGTGCCGGGGATAGGGATAACCTTAGACGATTGAGCTCAGACTGTTGCTACACCCTTGGCCAAGGAGACCTTCTCTACTTGAGCGAAGATGAGGAGCTTATCATTTTAGGGGCTGCATCGGCTAGTTGGGCATTAACTTTGAACAGCTCCTCTTCCAAGGACTTCTTGGATGCCTCCAGAGCCGATACAAGCTCCTTGGTCTCCTTGAATTCCTTGTTATCCTCGTCAAGCCTAGCTTTCTTGGCCTTGGTTTTTGCCACCAACCGATCCAATAGCTTCTGGTCTTTCTGTTGTGCCATGCGATGCTCGAGCTTTTGATTGGCTTCGTCGACTGACTTTTCCTTGTCGTTAATGAAGCAGGCTTCAAGGAGTGCTACCGTAGCATGCTCGGGGAGATTGGGTTTAATGGCATCCACTGCATCCTGGATTAGCTGGGCGTCTTTAAGAAGATCAGCCTTGGGGTTGAGCAGGATTCTGCAGAGATGCTTGAGCTTCTCTTCAACACTTGGGGCCAACATGACTCGAACCGATGCACTCTCTGCCTTTGCCAAAATGGTGTCAATAATGGTTGATGGATGGTCCTCCTCTTCGCTCTCAATGTCCGATAGGTTGAAGCCAAGTATGTCAGTAACAAGCAAAATCGGTTTGGTGATTGCGTTGGAGGCTGGTGGCACTAGTGGTGTTGGTTGAGAAGGCAGCGGAGGCAAGTCGCTTGTCGTGTCGTCTGGGAGACTGATATTGCCTGGTGGAGAGAATCGGGGCACTGAAGGAATGCGCTGTAAAGGATTTCCAACCCCTTCGCGATGCCATGAATGCAGTGAAAGCCGATCTCCCATAGGAGACTACAACAGCATTGCTCAAGCCTGCTTCCTCGATGATAAAAAGGAGATTGTTCACGCTGCAAGGTCCAGGACCGATCGTCGGCTAGCCCAAGCATCAGAGTGTGTCATGTTTTAGATTAATTAACCACTCTATTTCAGATTTTAAGGTTATTGCCCTAAGGCCAAGTTTTAACAAGTAGAAATGTATGCCATGTTTCTACTTTTCCAGGTCACATTTTAGTTTACTCTATAGTAATTTGCTACATTCACATATCACAGACCTAAAGCCCGCTCTGATACCAACTGTAACACCCCGGCACCCCACGTGCCCCGAATGTTACACCCTCAAGCAACAACCTTCACAAGATACAAGAGAATAAAAGTAAAACAAGCTAACCAGCTAGTAGGTTGCCAAACTTACTAAAAATTTCGGCAGCACCTTCCCTAAAACTTGGACATCCACTCAGCAGGCAAAGAGATGACAGTAACAATTTCAAGCATAAATCTCTAAACATCTAACCAAGTGATTCCAGTAGTTAACTTCTAACATCTATTAGTCATTAACATCAAAGGGATCATAATAACCACAACCAAGGATTATTACAATGATCTCAACTAAATGTTCAGGTGAACCAATTAAACAAACAAGCTCCTTTATCATGTCGTGAGCGTCAGTGGAGGTGCAGCTAAGTCCCAAACCCAGTCAGTCACTCTCAGAGTACCTAAAAACAATAAACAAACAAACGTGAGTCCAAGACTCAGCAAAGTGCACCCGACAATCATAACATAAACAATTAATGCATTTAAATCAACATGCCCATAATGTTATGCAAAACAACAAATATATATAGCATTTGTATCAGCACATTTACCTCATTGCTTATCTCCCACACCTACCTTATTAAAACTCTTGGGAGGAGTCCACGACTCGATCCCGAAACCTCACATTTCCATTAACACAATAAGCATTAGCGATACAATGCAATGTGCATGCTCATGAATGCATGCTCATTCCCTTCCATCCCGTGGAAGGGCCTACTCTTACTGTCTCGCTCCCATTCACCTTGATGAATGGGACTACTAGGTAGGACTTTCGTGTTCACTACGTGTGAACACAGAGGCCCGCATCAGAATGGGTCGCCTCTTCCATTATGAATGCACATGTGCAATTTAACATGAATAAATCATAAAATGCACTCTTTTCCAACATCCATACTTCCATCAATATGAACATAAATACTCATGCACAATATCATTTACTCACAATCATCACTTTATCATTTTAATCATCACAACATACTCATCTATAACAATTCATAATCATTTACCAATTCTCTTTCAATATAAACATAATCATAAAGATTTAGCAAGGAATTGGCATCCTAGCAATCATACTAGTGATACACTTGCCTTTAACCGTGAAGAATGGGGTGGCAAGAGGCCATAGCCACCCCCAAGCTCGCATTCCCTGCAAAGTCATATATGCAATCATCTCAAAATAATGCAAACATGACTCAAATGATAAATAACAATAATACTTTTCTTTTAAACTCCCTCCGGAGACCAAATAATTCAATAACCACTAATCCAACTCAAATCCACTCTTGCACTTGAGCTAAACTTCGGCCACACCAGACAATAGCCACTCAAACAATCATAACTTTTGCTTCGCTAAACCAAATTGAGTGAACTTAGTCTCTAATTGACCACAAGAGGATAATCTACCATTATCACAAACCCATTCAATTTGGTTGTACCTCAATCAATACCAGATTGCAAAAGAACAATGATCATTTGCATTAACTCCATTTCTAGACAGTCCACATTCAAATTAGCATATCTCCTAATTGGCTAAATCAAATTTGGAGTTCTTGTGCTCTAAATGACCACAAGAAGATCATATATCCATATATCATACCCATTCATACTGGCTCTAACTCCATCAATACCAGATTTGAAATGAACAGAGATCATTTGCATTAATTCTAATTCCGGACAACCCACATTCAAATTAGCATATCTCATAATTGGCTAAACCAAATTTGTAGTTCTTGTGCTCTAAATGACCACAAGAAGATCATCTACCAATATATCATAACTATTCATACTGGTTCTAAATCCATAAATACCAGATTTGAAATGAACAGATATCATTTGCATTAATTCCAATTCCGGACAGCCAACAATCAGATTAGCATATCTCCTAATTGGCTAAACCAAATTTGGAGTTCTTGTGCTCTAAATGACCACAAGATCATCTACCAATATATCATACCCATTCATACTGGTTCTAACTCAATCAAAATACCATATTCCAAAAGAACATCAAACCCGATTCACCCCAACTTCTGAATTTTCAGAGAAATTGCAGTATCAGATAGCTCACTTCAACATAGCATAACTTTTGATTCTAGAATGCAAATCAAGAAAACAAATATATTTTCTCAATCTACATGAAATTTCCTAGCTTTCTCTAGGCAAATAGAAAGTCTAATTCGGCTTGCAACTAGCCGAAAATCATAGTTGAATATTACATCTACCATCATAAACTCACTTCAGACAGCCCGAACTAAAATGAGCATAATTTTCTATTAGCTTAATGGATTTTAATGTTCTTGTGCTTCAATTAAAGGGGAAAGGATAAGCTACAACTTCCTCTACAGCTTAAAATCCATGGAATGACTTTATCTACCCCTAAAACACAGCTCTAAAACTCGGGTTCAACTCCACCCGAAAACATAAATCCCCCCCCAACCCTAGAACCAAATTCCCTCCAAAATAAATCAAATCTAGGAACCCTAGGGCCATCTATACCAGCTAGGGACTCCATTAGAGCAAGCACAAACCAAAACAAAGAAATTCCTACATCCTTTGCTCCCATGGAGAACCAATGGAGAAGGAAGAGCTCGGTTGGGAGATGGGCAGCAGCAGGGAGCTCGGCTTGGGGAGGCGCCATGGAGGAGGAGCTCTGCTAGGAGAGGCACCATGGAGAGCTGCTCTACTAGGGGAGGCACCAATGTGAGCTTCCTGATTGTGTGGGAGGAAGGAGGGGGAGGGGGCGCCCAAGAAGAGGCTAGAGGAAGCCTTCGGCTTGGAGGAGTGAGGAGCTTCGTTTCTTTTTTTTTTTTGCGGGGGAAAAGAAAAGTGAGCTCCAACCTTTATAGCAACTCCCAATAAGTTGATGCTAAAGTACACAAGATGAAAGAAAAACGCTTCCACGTGGATGTACAGATTGAGTCAAGCTAGAAGCAACCACTTAGCTAATTAAGCAAATGAAGATTTATCTTTTTAACCAAAGATATCGAAATATTGAACCGAAGATGTAATATTACAGTTTGCACGCCCACTACGTACATGCTAACCGACCAGATCATCATTACAGGTGTCAGGTGACCTTGCAATGCAACTATGCAAGAGCTGCCGCTTATTGCACTGAACCTGTGCCGCCGTGCGCTTCAATCCGTTTCTAGAACGAGCAGTTGCGGCCATGGCTAGATCTAGGTGAGATGTCGGGTAAATATCGGCATCTCAAAAATTTGAATTAGTCAGGACATTACCACTTTAGTGGATCAAATTTGTCTATTGAATTGATTCTGATTTTGATGGTTTAGGATTTGTAAGACCTTATATTGCATTTTTTAGCAAATTTCGAATATATGTGTTAGATTTATGATGTTATAAAACTATTATATAAGACTAGAGTTATGTGTGAAGTGTACACCTCCTTAAAAATTTCCTTGTTCCGCCGTTGGCTGCAGCTCTAACTCTGCCATTCGGTTAGGGTTCTAACTTGGACACACCATGGATCGAACGAGGAAAGATGACATTTTCAACGAGTTGTTACGTTGCGGCATGCAGTAGATGGATCAGGGTGCTTTCTTCCGTCGTATCGGACTGTGCGTTCGATCCGTGCTTTTAAATATACATTTGCCAAACACTATCTAAAAAAATCCACAGCCGTTAGTTAGAACTGCTTTTTAGTCTAGCAAACTAAAAATAGCCTTTTAACCCAACCAGTTCTCCCAAACAGGCCCTACATCATGCGCTCACACTATAACACATGCCATCCCTTCTGTGAGATTGTTTAGTTAGGAGCAAGAGCCGATGCCAATCCAGCAAAAGCTGTGGCTTTGCAAAGGGGTGGACATAACATGGTGAGCTCCGACTCTTCTTATCAACATCGAACAGGCTGTACACGTCTGTGTGGATCTTTGCAACAGATTACACCCACAGCTCTTGGCCCCAGGGCCTAAAAAAATTAAAAATCGTTACAATATAATCCTTTTAATAGATCAAATTTATTAATTAAATTGATTTTGATTTTGATGGTTTAAGATTTTTAAGACCTTAAAACTATTTATATTGTACTTTTAATAAATTTTAAATATATACATTGGATTTATAATATTACGAAATCATTATACGAAATTATAAAGTTATATGTGTAAAGCCCTACAGAAATTTTTCTCCTCTCTTGGCCTGAACACCCGACACTTCTTCGATATCGACATTCGACCACACCGGTACACCACCAACTGGTAGTATCTACTGATAACAGCACACTTCCATATCCTCCTCGGAGAAAAAAAAACACAACTCTTCCAAGCCACCGACATTTTTATGACCGCATGAATGCTCGGTTTTACTGCAGTACCAGCTTCACACCCTCCTATTGTCAACAAATGCATCGCCAGGTTCAAACAGAGAACGTTTTTCACTATTAGAATGGCAGATATTTTCTCATTATTGCTCATTCGTCGGTCCAACATGGTACAATTTGCATACGTCCAAGTAAAATAATTCCAGATTAATTTTGTGTATCTGAGTACTCATGTCAGAAAGCTCTACACAGTTCTTTGCTGCTGTGGTTCTGGTTTTCACTGTAGTATACTGAAAACACTTCAGAGTATTGTGCACCTGTTCAGGCCAAGCGAGGAGAAAATCCTCTTTGCTGAAGGCCATATGCGGCCAAGAAGTCCTGGCCTCTCTTCCTCAAAGGCATACTCTGGTTCTGCATCCGGACCAGCCTTAGCGCTCACATCTCTATCAGCATTTGTCACTGCCTCACCAGAGTCTGCTGTGTCGCCCGCATTCTTGCCATCCTCTGATTCTACACCGACTTCAGAAATCTCTCCTGGCTTCTTATCAAATAGTCCTTTGAATTGCTTCCTCGCCTTCTTTTCAGTTTCCTAATTTTAGCAATTATCCATCAATTGTTAGTTAAACATTTAGAAGCGTTTGTGTCACTGAAGTACTGTTGCATACCTGTTCCTTCTGTTTAAGTTTAAGAAGGGCAGCTGTAGCATCAGGCTCTGAGGACTTGTCGACGACTATCATCTAATAAAGCAATAATCACATAGAACTTAGAGTAGTGCTCAACCAATTCAACATGATACTTAAGTATGGTGTCACCAACCTTCTCAAAATCATTCTTCGCATCATCAAATTCCCCACCTAACATGTAGGACATTCCTCGGCGATAAAGAGCTTTTACATGCACAGGATTTGAATCTAGCACCTGCTCAAAGGGGAGTAAATGAAAGAAAAACAGCTCAATTCAGATCGGGCTTCATCTACCATTGCCTTGAAAGACCAAGCATCATAATGTGGACAGAACAAATTAATAAGCAAATCCATGGGGGCATGTGTTACTGTTAGGGCTACAGATAGAGTCTATGTCAGGCGTAGGGAGCTTCATGATAAGCCAGTTGAGGGGGAAGTCCAGATTAGTTAAGAAAGTTATCTTAGGGAAGTTTTACGTTATCCTTACTATATCTAGGAGAGTTATCTTTAGAAGTATTGCTATCTCTATCTATCTGTATCTCGAGTTATCTTTAGAAGTATTGCTATCTCTATCTATCTATATCTCTAGGGGTGGATTTGAACTCCTGCGGGAGGAGTTGTTAAATAGAGATGAGAAGGAATAGATGAGAACGTTTTTGGTTGCCAAGGAAATCAAGGAATAGGCGCTGCCACCGATAACTGGCCGGAGGCTCCGTCACGCCTTTTACCGATCATAGGTCGACGTCGATTTCCGGCGGCGATCTCTACCGACTCTCGTGCTGGCTTGAGACCGGGTACGAGATTGTTCAGAGCCGGACGATCCCAACATGTCGCAGTCTGAAGGTCGTCTAGCAACGATCGAAACAAGCCTGGAAGAATTACGAGCAGGACACGCAGCGTTGGAGAAGAAGATCGACGCTCTCATCACGGCATTGGGAAAAAGGAGTATGAATGAAGGAATTGGAGGAACGGAAGGAAGCGGCGGCGGCGCACGGAATCCAGCTCAGAGCCTAGTCCGCGTGGGGAAAGGTACAGCGAGGGGGAAGAAGAAGATCAGGAGATGGCGAGGAACCATGGCGATCGCCAAAACCGCCGTTGGGTTCCGCGAGCACCCAAATACGAACTTCCAATCTATAATGGCTCGGAAGATCCTCTGCTGTGGCTCAAGCAATGTGAGCGCTTCGGGAAGCTTTACCAAATTCAGCGAGTATGTCGGATGGCGAGGGTTCTTTTTTGAGGGGCGCCCAAGAAGTGCTAGACAATTGGGAGTCGGAAGACACCGAGATTAGTTGGGAAGAGTTTTATGACACGTTCCTCCAACGATTCTCCCAATACTCTTCGGCCGGTCCTCTCGGCGATTTATCCAACCTCAAACAAGGGGACGGACGGGTCGAGAACTATGGCCGCGAGTTCCAACGGCTCTGGCACGCACGTCGGGCGTGAAGAAGAGGCAGGTGGGGCTGTTTGCTGGCGAGATTGTCTCCTCGCTAATGGCGAGTACGCGCGCGAGGCCCGAGACCTGGCGGTGCTGATGGGGTCAAGCTAGAGGCTGAACGCCGAGAGATGTGTGGTTCGCGGCGGCCAGATCTGTCCTCACTGCGCAAGACCGGCGTTTGGCGAGGATCAACCACGGACCAACAAGCGGCTGGTATGGGGCGACCTTCGTCCCTTCATGCGGCCAGCGCGCCGTCGTTGGTATCGACATCGGCGCAACACACGACAAACGCGGCTGCCAGCGTCCGTGGCTTCCCCAAACGTCGTCCGCATGACCTCCTCGCCCATACCGTGGCGACTAACTCCAGGCGAGATGGCGAGCGGAGGGCCAAGGGACTCTGTTTTAGCGTGAGAGGCGTTTTCCAGGGCATCAGTTGCAAGCGACTTTCCTGTGAGGTGGTGAATGAGGAAGGCAGGGGCGAATCGAGGAACCAGCGGCTTTTATCGACCATGGCAATCACGAGGCACTTGGCGGAGGAGCACGATGCAAGTCTCGGTGGACATGGGTAGTCATCGCCTCATCGGGTTGATAGATGAAGCACCCATAGCCGTGGCGACCACGCCGCGAGCCCTCATCGAGCGTCGCAAGGATCGGAGTGGATCACGCCAGCGTCCAGGTGGCTAATGGCGAAGAACTACCATGCTTAGGGCGCATTGCTCGGGGTCTTTGCGGTGGATTCGAATCAATTTTGGCGCGACCATTCTTGGTAATTCCCCTTGAGGGTATGGCGTGGTGCTAGGGGTACAATGGTTACAAACTGCAGGAGATATACAATGGAATTTCGATAAACTCCGCATGATCTTGAGATCACGGGGGCAGCAGATCACCCTTCAAGGCCATGCCATGCCGTGGCTACTGCTGCGTGTCCACGCGGCTAGGCGGATGTCTTGACACAGACGTGGTGACCCTCTTAACTGAGTATAGAGATCTTTTTCAAGAACCGCAAGGCTTACCTCCATCAAGGGACTGTGATCATCACATTGTGTTGACGGAAGGCACGGACCCGGTGGTGGTTCGACCTTATCGTTACCCCTTTCGTCAGAAAGATGAGATTGAAAAGCAGGTGCAGAGATGCTCGCCACGAGGGTTGATTCGGCCCAAAGATCCCATTCTCCTCCAGGTGTTGTTGGTCGGGAAGGAAGACCAGACTTGGCGGTTTTGTGTGGATTACAGGGCCCTCAACGCCAAGACAATCAAAGACAAGTTCCCAATCCACTGTAGTTGAGGAACTACTCGGCGAGCTACGGCGCGTTATTCTCTAAGCTCGATTTACGCTCGGGTACCATCAGTTCGCATGAGGAAGCGGATATTGAGAAGACCGCCTTCCAGACGATCATGGCC
This sequence comes from Rhipidocladum racemiflorum, assembly GCA_036346355.1. Lineage (NCBI taxonomy): Eukaryota > Viridiplantae > Streptophyta > Magnoliopsida > Poales > Poaceae > Rhipidocladum > Rhipidocladum racemiflorum. Next base: position 32,225,715 of record CM070580.1, on the reverse strand, counting down.
ATTATGAATTCTTAGTCATGGCTTTCGGCTTATGTAGCGCCCTCTACATTCAAGCTCTCATGAATGAGGTACTCGCCCGAATTCCATAGAATTTGTGTCTTTGGTTTTCTTCGACGACATACTCATCTACTGACTCTACGAGGAGGAGCATTTACTCACTTGCGGTGGTCTTTGGACCGACTCGTCAACATCGATTGTATTTGAAGCAAAAGAAGTGTATCCTTGCAATCTGAAGTGAAGTACAGGGCACATTATCTCGAATCGGGAGTGGCGGCTAACCCGACTAAAGTTCGAGATGTGGCAAATTGGCGGGCCCCAACTTGAATTTGGTGTTCGAGTTTCTTGGGACTTGCCGGATATTACCGCCGTTTTATACGTCATTATCTTTGCCATTGCCGAGCCATTAACAAACCTGCTCGTCGTAAAACCTTTGTATGGTCGAGAGGCCGACCAAGCTTTTCTTAGGCTCAAAGCGGCGCTCTGATCGGCAAGACCTGGTACTCGCCTTCCAGATTTGTTGCCATTTGTGGTGGAGTGTGATGCGTCGGCCTTGGAATTGGGGCGGTTCTCCAACAAGAAGGACATCCGGTGGCCTTCTGATCGTCCGCCTAGTGACCGTCATGTTAAATTGGCGGCTTACGAGAGGAGCTCATTGGCTTATCCAAGGCTATTCGACATTAGCGGCCTTATCTTTGGGGCGACCATTAAGTATCTCGAGACCAGAACCATGCAAGCCTCAAATATTTGTTGGAGCAGGCCCTGGTCACACCACCACAACGACATTGGTGAGAGTAAGCTCATGGGGTTTGATTTCACCTGAATATCGGCCGGTCGCTCCAACCGTAGGCGCGTTGTCCGTGCATTTGAGGAGCCAACTAGGCTAACTGCGTAATCTGCACCGAGTCAATCTGGGAGGAGTGGCATGCGACTTCGCGTGCCCATCCCGACATCCGGCGTCGGTGTGCGAAGTAACAACGGTAGAGCAGGCAGCGAGATCGAGATGGGCGACAGCGGAGAGGGATTGCTTTACTATGATGGTCGTTTAGTAGTTCGCGTCCTCCCGTTACGAGAAAGTGGTTCTTTGCGTTCCATGATGTCACCCACGAAGGTGTCCACAAGCGAATCCATCGAGTCAAGCGCAATTTCATTGGGAGGGCCTCCGCCGTTCGGTGGAAGAATACATCCGTGCTTGCCCGGTTGCCAGGCTCACAAAGTCGACGTTAACTTGGTAGGCCTTCTTCAACCCTCCCTATTCCGCGCGAGTTTGGGCAGACATTTTCCATGGATTTCATTGTGGGGCTCTTCTAAGTCGAAGGCAAGGCGGCCATTTTAGCCGTGGATAGACTATCAAAATACTGACCATTTCATTGCCATCAAGCGACTGCCTCTGCCATCGTGGTTGCTAATATTTTCTTTGATCAAATTGTTGACTCCATGGAATGCCTGAATCAATTGTCTCGGATCGGGATCCCATATTTACTAGCACCTTTGGCAAAGTCTCTTTAAGCGTTGTGGCGCAGTCTTCTCCTTCATCAAGATATCATCCGCAATCCGATGGGCAAGCAGTAGTTAGAGAACAATTGAAATGTATCTGCGTTATGCGGTGATGACAATCGAGCCACGTGGGTGAAATGGTTACCTTGGGCAGAATTCTGCTATAATTCCTCATACCATTCGGCATTGCGTCTTACCCCGTTTGAATTGGTTTATGGCCGCCGGGCCCCGAGTCTACTTCCTTATTCAGAGGGTACTACAGCCATTGATGCCGTTGATTGTCAGCTTGTGGATCGAGATGCTCTCTTATGCCAGGCACGTCATCACTTACTGAATGCTCAGAATCGGATGAAACAGTACCATGATGGTCGTCATCGGGACTTGGAATTTTCAATCGGTTCTTGGGTATGGCTGCGGCTTCAAAAACAAGCAATTATCCTTGCGTCCCCAAGGCCCTCACAAGCTTTCTCCTCGCTACTTTGGACCATATCGGTGCTCAACCGGGTGGAGTTTGGTGGCTTACCGATTGGATCTTCTGTGGCGGCCGTCTTCACAATGTATTTCATGTTTCACTATTGAAGCCATTCGAGGGCACTCCACCGGCCGCCTGCCTTACCCTTTGCAGAGGACTTATCCTCTTACGCCTCAAGACCTTGACCCGGCCCTATTGTCTTCTTCGAGCGTTTTGTTCGTGGGCAACGTCAGGTGTTGGTCCATTGGATGGGGGAACCCGAGGAGGAGGCTACTTGGATGGATATAATGGTTCTTCGTCGAGCTTATCCTGATTTCCAGCTTGAGGGCAAGCTGGGTATCGAGGAGGGGAGTATTGTTAGGAGCTGAATAGAGTCTATGTCGAGCGTAGGAGCTTCATGATAAGCCAGTTGAGGGGGAAGTCCAGATTAGTTAAGAAAGTTATCTTAGGGAAGTTTTACGTTATCCTTACTATATCTAGGAGAGTTATCTTTAGAAGTATTGCTATCTCTATCTATCTGTATCTCGAGTTATCTTTAGAAGTATTGCTATCTCTATCTATCTGTATCTCTAGGGGTGGATTTGAACTCCTGCGGGAGGAGTTGTTAAATAGAGATGAGAAGGAATAGATGAGAACGTTTTTGGTTGCCAAGGAAATCAAGGAACAAGCGCTGCCACCGATAACTGGCCGGAGGCTCCGTCACGCCTTTTACCGATCATAGGTCGACGTCGATTTCCGGCGGCGATCTCTACCGACTCTCGTGCTGGCTTGAGACCGGGTACGAGATTGTTCAATAGAGAACATCCGTATCAGTTACCTTTAGCAACCCCATATTTAAATACTATTATCCAAACTTTCCAGAAGATCAGACTCGGGTGGAATTCAGGAGGTGAAATCCCTCCAAAATTTTGATCCAAGAGATATGAAGAAAAATTGTACATCCATATGGCCCTTGGCAAGCTTATTAAAGCGTCGCTTAAGCGATGCTTTGGTCGCCAAACCGACGCCTTGCCGGAGGAGCCTAGCGCCACTCCGCTCCGCCCCGTACTCATCAGATCTGACGGGGGAGTAGCTGATCCGCGCTGCCGCTCCTCTGCTCAAGTATGGGGCAGGCTATTAGGGAGGAATGCGGGAGGAAGATGGCGGAGGAAGAGGCGAGGGGGATGCCATGGTGTTGCCGTGTCAGGGCAGATGAGCTTTGGGGAAAAGAAGAAGCGACGCTGAGCTTCGGGGAAGTAGTAGCATAGCAGTAGTACTGTAGCAACATTGCTGTAGTGGCATTGATGCAGCAGCAACCGTAGGAGTGCTGCAGTAGACGTAGGAGTCAAGTAGCAGCAGTAGTAGTAGACTGCCAGTAGCGCTTTAAGTATATGCGTATGGCGTCGCCTCGCCGCGCACCTTACGCTTCAGCGGTAAAAAGGTGGTGAGTCACCACGCGTCACCACGCCTCGCCTTACCGCTTTAATAACCTTGGCCCTTGGATCACCCAAATCCACAGGCCACCTGCATGTAGGTTTGCACTACCCTTTTGATGTGCTAGGCAAGGAAAATTCTTTGCCTCAACCAAAATTATCACCTACAGACTATAAACAGCAGCTGTTGAAAGGAGTTATGCTGAAGTTTCTATCAGAAAATTACCTTATTGCATCCTTCAACAGATTTTCTGTACTCACCCATCTTCTGGTAGCAAGCAGCTACATTTAGATGTAGCGAACTCTGCATTCATAACAAGACAAAACGTGAACACGTGTCAGAAAACAGAAACAAGTGTGGAAGACATACAACTAATCAGAGGAGAATGTGTAGAAGAAAATGATCTCGAGACCAGGGTGTCAAATGGTCTATGGTAGGACAAAAGCTGAAAATACAGTATCATCGTACTCTTGAATTAGCAAAGATTTTCCCCTCTTCATCATCTTGAGGATGCACATGGTTATACTCCCTGAGCACCTGCAGCCATAGAGGGACAAAGAACCACAGTTTGCAAAATGCTTGAGAATATCATCACATTTAAATATCGAACTTATTTCACATCTCAGCAACTTAGTATCAGGCAAAGGAAGTTTCGGCGTGGGTTTTCCATGGATTACTGCATGGGATTGTATACTAGCTTGTGCTATCCCAGTAATAGGGAGGAGCAAAGAAATTCCAGAAAGGATTAGAAGGGATGCTCCCACTGTAAAAAACGTTGTGCAGTAAAATCTAATTTTGAAGAGCTAGTTCTGCCAAAATAACAATATCAAAGTACAATAAGATATCCTGCATTCGAGCACATTAATCCAACAACAGAAACTGTAGAATCTTCAAGAAACGACGAGGCTAAATGAAGGATTATGCTCATTATTGTTCACAGCTCAATAAGGCATGAGGATAAAAAGGACAGAAATCCATGTGCATATACTTTCAACCAAAAAACTTAACAGATCCACTTTGATCAACTTCTCCTTGATTTTTTCCATTGAGTGGACTTGTACAACACAGATTCAGTGTGGTGGTACACTAGTAATGAAAGTATTCTGGTGCCCTATAGGCACCAACAGGGAAAACTTTCTTGGTTAAAGAAAAATTCACACCCTGCTGAGATGTTGCAAAAACCAGAAATCACGGAATTGTTCAAATGATCCATTTGAATTTGACACGGGAGCAAAATCAAGCAACCAAATAGTACGGATCATCGAGCCATCCATCCATCCATTATTAGCTAGCAGGTACCCTTCGATTTTTCCGAGCAAAGTAGATTTGCCAGAGCAGGAGGAAGCAGGCCCTGGCAACCTTCTGCTCCCTGCAGGCCACGAAAGCAGTGGTACCGCCAGATGCAGAGGCGGAGCGCTCGTGGGGGGAAGGTTGGGAAGGCGCGTTGGGATACCAAAGCTGGGGAGAGCAAAGGATTTTGGGGATGCCACCACCACTAAGTTTTGACTGATTTTAGGGAGTGAAGGGTAGCGAAGGAGTTTGACAGATAAAAAGGAGAAAAGTGCAAAAGCAAAAAAAAAACGAGACAAGGATTCTCGTGCCTTACCACTGGGCTAGTTGTGACGTTATGCTTTGCTTATTGTTAAGAATGTTTTTATCTGAAACAAAAAAGTTGACCTGTTCCGCACAAATCTTGGGCACCACTGAGAAAAATGGTGTCTTCGCTGGTTTTCGGACGGGGTTGATTTGACATTACCCTTTTTGTCAAAAAAAAAAGTGCATGAACTGTTCCAAAAGTTCCCAAAAACCTCATGGATGTAGTACATGTAATGTTATGCATGCATGTGGAATTCGATGTCAAATTCATCAGTAGTATAGATCAGGTGACCAGTGCTCCTGGTGGACACCAAGCACACTGTAGCATATAATGTTTTTGCTTCCTTTTTTAGCTCTTAACTCTGCTTGTTGTTATATATTGTTAAGTTTAAACTTAGAGAAAAAAATCAAAGGACGATAATATAAACTGAATTTCAACCAGGATTGGACCAGTTACTCCCGGTCAGATCGCGGGAAATCCTCCCAATGGGAATTGAAACCCTGGTAGAGTACAAAATGGGTAACCAACTAACCGTGTGGAGAGATAATGATAATAATAGCAGGAAAGATGTAGATATCCAGATCAATATTGCAATGTAAGAAAAATGTACCTTCATTCAATATATATGATAAATAACAGTAATTCAATTAGGATAAGTATAAATTTATGGCATAACAAATTTTAAATCCTGTGGAGGACATACCTTCTCATATTTCGCCTTTGCAAGTTCAAACTTCCTTTCTTTAAATAGTTTGTTACCCTGAGAAAGGGCTTCAGTTTAGAACCAGTTGTTTAAAACATAAAACAATAAACCATTCAAAAGCACAACAGGCACAAGTATTTAGAAGCAGATCACAATTATTAAGTAGCCTGTAACCAAGTACTGGTTGAATATAGGATGGAAAGTTGGAAACTGCTACAAATCTAGACTCAGCTGAAGGCCTAATGCAAAATTTAGATTCTCATATGATTATACTAATAATGAAATCTTAAACTAATTAACCATCTTGAGGATTGAGAAGCACTGCTTGTGATTCATTTAACATGTAGCTCCACCCAAGGGAAAAAACCGGCGGTAACTGGCAGTACCAGGCCAGACCGGTAAATCAATATCGGTCCGAAAAAGTTCTAAATGTAAATTGATGAACAGTAATTCTGGCCGGTAACAGGTCAAAAACCGGCCAAATTGAAATTTGAGTTTGAATTTTGTTTGATGAAGTTTGGCTGGTTTAAAACTGATAACCGGTACCAATGGGGTCCAATATTTTTCCCATGTCTGGTTTGAATCCTTGGCTCCACCAAGCGTTCAAATCAAACAGCTTCTCCACATAGAATGAAAAACAGAAAGTACTTTTCAATTTTATATTAAACATGTCTCAGTAAATTTCTTGCAGTATACCCATTGGAAAAATATAAACACAATATAATCTTAGTCAGTATACCGTGTTCTTTATTTTATCTGCCTCGTCCATGATTTCTTGGAAGGTCAAGCCAGTCCAATCCTACAGATGTATTTTGTTTAGGGATCAGAAGAAGGGAAATACACTAGTAAAACCCATATGAGAAGCATCATGAAAGAGATAATATAATATAAAGAATAGAAATTATATACAGATGAATGTTGTATTGGGTTATGAAAAAAAACTCCCAAGTAAGAATAACCATTGCCTATGGCCATCAAAAAGGCATCTACTGTGTGCACATGTACTTTCTGAAACACAAGTAATACTTTTATTACTTTCTTTTGCTATTGAGCACAAGAAAAGAAATTACACATAATACAAGAAGCAATAATCACCAACCAAAAATGGATGTATGCCATGCAGCTGCAAAACTCACAAGAATAAGGAAAACTATCAATCCAAAAACATCCATTGCTCAACAGAATTGGTTGAGGGTTGAAAAAAAACAGCAAAGCTACTTCTAATCTAAAGCAGTCCCCACACAACAGAGAGCAGGAATATTATTACCAACATTCTGAAGCAAAAGAAAAGTAAAAAAAGGTTTGTTACCTTGGGCATTTCAAATCCAAGTAGTTCGATTTCCCACTGAACATGAGCTCCTTCGGGAACATTTGCTGGCCTGTTGCAGCCATACCACATCATTAAGAAAGCTCCATTATGAAAATGGATTCTGATATGAAGTTTCATACAACCTTGGGAATTTATCATATGCAAAATCTGGAGGGCACGTGACAATAGATTGTTCACCAGGAAGCATTAGTCGAACACACATTTCAAATCCTTCAGGAACCTACGAAATGCATTAAAAAGTCTGTTACTGTTCTTTAATTGAATGTAATGAGATGTTATAGGTAGAAGGCTAGCAAAGTCTCATTCTCTCTTTTTGTTCAGAGTAAATATGAGATATTTAGTTCTAAGACAGGACAATAAGTATATAGAGCCATCAACAAGGAAGCGAAGCCCTATAACCCTTCTGGGAGTTAATATTAGTAGCATATACAAAATTTAAAGGCAAAGACCATATTTGATCATCTCTCACTGCTTCTGCATTGCAAGTTCTTATCTTATTAAGAAACTCTAAGTGACACTTAGGAAAACAAGAAATAGAAGTTAGGGCGCAAAGAATACGTGGTTCCAGAAAAAAAAATAGAAAAAAGTCCGTTTTCAACCCTTAACTATTTCCTCTGTCAAATTTTCAACCCGCAACTCCAAAACTGTCCGCAACACAACCCTCAAGTATCAATACCAGACCACATGACCCCCTTGCCCCAATCCAATCCGGTTTTGATCCCACGTATCAATGACGTGGCCATGATATGGCAATGTATTGCTAGCTTCATCCTCCTCTCTCTTGTCATGATCCAAGGACCGTAACCAATTAATTATGCAACAAAGGGGGCTTAAATCCAAGCTTCCTCCTTGATGCCATGGCTTAAGCTAGTAGTGGTGGTGTTTGAATGAGAGAAAGAGAATGCGCAAGGGAGGTGTAACATCCCAAAATTATAAGAAAAAGAGAATGGAAATTTAAAATTTTGAATGTGTTTGATTTTGAACTTTCTAGTTTTTCTTGTTCTTTTTGGATTTTACCCTAAAAGAAAATTCATTTATGTTGAATTGGTAAAAGGTAAAAGTAAGAATGTAAAAACAAAATATTAGGAAAAATCCACAAAAATTATATTAAAATATAAGAAATCTCTAGAATTACTTTTTTACAGTCAAAAATCATGTGAACTTATTAATTAATGACAAGAAATGTAAATTAATGGGATTTTTACTGAAAATAGTGGAACTTTTGGAAAAATCTACAAAGTTTATCTCGAGCTGAAATTTTTACCATGCATTCCTAAGAGCAATGTTAATTTCTAGTAAAAATATCAAAAATTAATACTAACATTTAGGGCCTTTTAAAATTATAAATCAGAAAACTAGAAAATTTGGAAATTGCAATGTCAGATTTATTAGAAAATGAAAATGCAAGAGCTCAACCTGAAATTTTTACAGAAGAACACCTAAACTATAACAAATCTTTAGAAAAATTTCTGACCTTATTTAAATCCTCAAATAAAAGAAAACAGAGAAGATTAGGCTATTCCCCATGCGCCCAGACGGCCTCATAACTATCCAATTGTCGTCGATCTTCTCCACCTAAAGTTATGGATCTCCCTTTGTTCTTCTATTTGCAGTGAATAGTAGCATGGTTATCACGGCGCCTTGACGAGGCGAGTCGCTTCCGGGGCGCCTGGACGCCTAGGCACCAATTAGGCGACCAAACAAAATACAATAGCATACACAAAAGGATCTCAAAATTGCATACACAAAAGATATACATCCATTCACAAGATCCCACTTGCTCTTGTGCAAGTTCCCATGCCTGCAGCCAGCTGTAGTAGACTGGCAACACTATATCTCCATGGCAATAAAGAATGAGAGGAGAAAAGCAACAATCCATCTCCCAGACATAGAGCCCAACGCCCCTGCTCATCTCCCCTGCGCCCCATTCCAAGCAATGCAGCAAGCAACAATAAACTCTCTGTTCCTCACTCCTCATTCCTCCCCTCACTCGGTCACTCCTCACTCGGTGAATCAACGCCGGCGACGGAGGTGGAGGGCTGGAGGCGACGAGTCGCGGCAGGCTGTTGCGCAAAAGCCATGGGTCGTGGCGGGCTGGAAGGCGGGGGCGACGGGTGGAAGCAACAGAGGCGACGGGATGGAGCTTGGATGAAGGCGCGGCCTCATATTGACTCGACGCGCGCTAGGCTGCCTCCTCCACGACGCCTAGGCGCCCGTCGCAACGCCTGGGAAGACTAGGTAGTCGCCTGGCGAGCTCCATGAGAGGCGACGGCCCCTGGCGGACCCCCTCGGCCGCCTGGACGCCTAGGCGGCGCCATGATAACACTGAATAGTAGAAGATGTCTTCTCTCCCTTTGTCATTGACGAATAGGGCCCAGCCACATGACTAGGTCTAAAATCCATCTTTATTTTTTTATGTTGATTAGAATCCACGTGGCGGACACCTCATGTCAAAACCACCTTAGAATGTGCGGAGGTGGTAATGTGGCCTGGTTTTGTTAGTTAAAGGTTGCTTTTCCGACAGTTTGCGAGTTGGAGGTTGCAATTTGGACTAATGCCACAGTTGAGGGTTCAAAAATGGATTTTTTTTTTTCAACAGAAGTTTTCAATTTGTCATAATATGACAGCAAGATTTGATGCAGTTAATCATTGTATAGTGAGATACCATTTAAGCGAAAATATTACCAGGCCTTCTCCGGAACAGAACTCCAATGGTTCACCAGCATTATCAACTTGTGAATCATAAAATACTGACTTTGGTTCATCAAGGAGCATTCCCTTATAGTGAACTCTTAACAAGCTATCGTGAAGAGGGCAATCCATTGGAAATTCACCTGATATTTTTGAGGAACACAAAGAAGCAGAATAAGCATATCACATGATATAATCCAAACAACAATGATAACACCATGTACCTCATCAAGACTACAATTCTATAATGATTCCATTTGTAAGGTTTACTTATTGAAGAGCTTGCATTTTGTAAGTAAAAATAACATAATAAATATCAAACCGGTTTGTCTAATTTCACACTTCGATGATGAAGGTAAGTCAACTCCATTAGGCAGTTATTAAAAAAATGGACAACAAGAAAATAGGGGGAAAAAAAACTTTAAAAGTAAAAAAGCTATTTAGTAGAAAGTATAATATTACTTTTATTACTTCCCTCTTTATCTTTTAGTTATCTACTAAATGGCTTTTCTACTACTATAAGTGAAAGGTAGAAATTCTGTTACTGCCAAAAAAAAAAAGCTATCTGGTATCCTACCTGTCACATATTCACAGTAACCACTGGACAAGAGAAGTCAAAAGGTCCTAGTTATCAGTAGGTGAATGGATTGGAAAGGAAGCAACATTTCTAGATTCTAGTATAGTTTTGTAAAAGATAAGTTTTGCTATACTCGAAAGGTATTGAGATTAAAGGGGATATAGATGAGAACATTCCCAAAAAAGAAATCATATGCTAGAATGAACATGAAACACTGCACAAGGTTACCTACCTCTTCCATCAACTACACGGCGTTTTATGAGGCGACCATCACCAAGCATATCTCTCACCTATTAGTACATCACACAAACTGTTAATTTGATGAAATGAAAAGGAGAATACAACCTCTTTCAATACTAATACAGTAATAGTTATAGCTAAATGAAAGACTGGTGTTAAACAAATAATTCAAGTAAACTAGAATACCAAGAGTAGGGATGTGATCGGATCGGATACGGTCGAATATCATCCTATTCATATCCGTATCCGTATTTTTTATCGAATACAAAATCGAATACGAATAGTGTCGAATACAGAATCGAATACGAATTATACAGGATAATATCGGTTACGAATACAGATCGAATACGGATCGGAATCAACATGGATACGAATAATATTAGTCGGATATTTTAAAATCCAATTTCAGTTTTTTTCCAAAATCGGTCCAAATTTAAATTCAAAATTCCAAAAGAAATATATTTGTATGTCTTTTTTTGCCTTTTATCCCTAGCTTGTCATACATGTGACTCGTGAGTAACAATGTACCCCATTGCAATAATTGAACCAAATGATTTGCACCGGTGGCATATGTCGAATCCTAAGTAGCCCTCTCAAACGCCACTTGCCAATTTCGTACCACCTTTACCCAAATATCTCCAAATTAGCATCTAGCACACATGAACACATTGTATCTTGTCATCAAATGCAGACCCCAGTCTTTGAAACAGTGAAACATGTTAAATTGTTAATGTGTTATTCTGAAACGTGTTATTCGGATAATATCCGTATGTCATATTCGGATATTATCCGAACAAAAACTCGGATATTCCGTATCATTCGGATAATCAGTGTTCCATATCCGTATCCGTATCCATGTAAATTATCTGTATCCATATCCTTATCCGAGAAATCAACTGGATATCTATGAAACTATCCAAATCATCATCCAAATCAATTCGGTCGGTCGGTCGGTCGGAAAATATCCGTACCAGTTCCATCCCTAACCAAGAGCCACTCAATCTCTTGCATCTACACTACCAGCTACGAGAGACAGTGCAATTTTGAAGAATTAGGTCTGATAAGCTGGAGTACTTATGATGACATAACACCTCATCCCTTACCACCACAAGTTATTTTTGCAACAAAAATATCAGTTAACCATATTTGAATGTTTTGAGACCATACCCTTAGTCCAGTATTAACATCCAGCTCTCTATTGCTTATTTAAATCTACCCAAAAGTCACAACACACACTGATTTTGGTCTTACCACTCTCAAGTAACATGAGATTTCCAAATTTCTTAGGCAAATGCATTTTGTTCAAGGTATTTAAACAACTAGAAATGAAACCATACATCAAGGAGCCATGGAGAAAACCCATTCATAAAAGCCTTCTAACAATAACACTACACCAGATGACAGTTTCTTAGTGGTTAGTGGTGACTGGTGAGCAGATGGTCACCCCATCTTTAAATGATTATGTAGGTTGGTGGTTTTGATAGCAGTGTTGATATGCCGGTTAGTGGTCCTGATATGCAAACTGGCTAGCCTACCTTGTACACTTTAGCACACGAATTGCAGGTCTAGCAACCTTGATTTAGAACACTGTTCTAAAGAATAATTGACTTTCCGTTAAAAAAAATTTCCCATTCATAAAGAATAATTGACCATGATGCGATACTATTGATGCCAGGTAAAAATTGCTTCCTGTATACAGGCCATAAAATCATTTTTAGTGTAATGTTCCCCTGGTATATGAAAGACAATCATCTGGTGACAAAGAAAAGTATAACCACAATGACTTCATCATCGTGGAGAGCCTGTCATTCTGTGAAGAAACACTGCCACAATAAAGCAGAGGACCACCATGTGATGTCATGGAAACCCCTTGCAGGCTTCACAGGCCCTAATTCTAATTTTAAACCTTACTACTTAAAAAGAAGGAAGTGGCGGTTGCGGTCACAGTGGTACGTCGTACCTCCCAATTCTCCCTTCCACCTCCCAAAAAAGTCTCTAACAAAAACAGAAATAGCAATCTACAAACAAACAAATTCCACCTCCCCAAAAATTCTCTAACAAGAAAAAAACAGCGAAACCCTTTCGGGCATGCGGTGGAGCCAAGGGCGGTGCGACACCACCATTGTCGGAGCTCGGCCGAGTACGGAGGCAGAGCGAGGGTGTGGGCGTGGCAAGCCGATCCTAACGATGTCGACATGAAGTGCTGGGGGGTAATACGATATTTTTTTATCGTTAGAAAAGTACAGGCATTCAGCTAGTTAATAGAAAGATGCATGAGCACAGAAAGAAGATTGCTAATGAAAAGAAAGTACCTAACAGCTAGTTATGACAGTACCTGAATAAATCGAACAAGTTCGACTTCAAAATGAACTTCTTCAAGGCCTTCAAATTGTGGCATTAGTGAGGACTTTGTCAAATATGTACTGCTAACATAAATAGTTGATTTTTCCTTTCTTGCCATTGTTCCAATTCCCATCTCAAGCCCTTTAGGTACCTAAACTAAAACAGTAAAATGATATTGCATAAAAAACAGGAGTTAGGAAAAATCAACAAGAGCCATATAAGCTTTTAGTGCTTCTTAAATTGATATAATCAGCCAATGAGTTCGTATTACACAATGGACCATATGAGTCAAAACCTATACACAATTATACACTACACTCAACATAAATAACTCAGTGTTGAGACTTTAGCATGATATTAGGATCAGCACACTAGTCTTACAAATTGGTTCCACTGTTTTGCAGCTTGATGTCAAACAGTTCATGTATAGTGTATAGTCAAAACATGAAACAAAAACCACCGGCCAACCACGTATCTGTATTGGCATAGGTCCAAACTGCTACCAACTAATCCACCGTAAAAAGATCGATTCCCTAAAAACAGAGAATCCAAAAGGGGTAATAAAACTTGTAAAAGTGAGCGCTATGTGTTCTCATAGTAGTAGCAAACTTCAACAATATAAGTGTTAAAAAACACATAATAAATCTATATCCTATATTCCTATTAGATGCAACAATAATAAATCTATATCCTATATTCCTATTAGATGCAACAAGAACATCACTAATCTTAAATTTACACTTTGAAAAAAGACGGATTTCAAAAAGCGCATAATATAGTATCCTACGTTCCTAACACATGCAACAAGAATGTAGCTGACCTCAGATTTACCAAAAGTAAAGAAATAGGGCTCTTCTTTACTGGGAAGGATTTCTTTTCCATCTGCTGTTCTTGCAGTTATCCTGGAAATGACAGACAAAAATGTCTTAGTTTAATTAATCTTCATAAGAAAGAAGCCAAGAATTAATATCACCATAGATTACATATATAAATGCATCTTTCACCAAGCTGTTGTAAATAGGCCACAGCAATTGTGGCAGACAAGTAAGATAAGAAAGCAGAAGTACAGGTTGACATGCCTCTAGAGATATGTATCAGTCTATCAGATACTCCCATTTGCATAGTTGTCCTATCAGAGAATTGTTCAAGACAAGGGTAATTTAGTCAAAAGACCTAAAAATACCAATGTCTTGTCACTAGTACAGAAAACCTTATTACAGACAGTTCACAAACGTCATCACAGACAATTTTGTGAATCATCAGTGAGAATGGGTCAGTGATGAATGAGATCATCAGAGACGGTTTTTTACCTGTCTGTAACATGGGGCAACAGATATTAAAGTAACATGGGGCAACAGATATTAAAGTCAACGAGCAAATGCAACATGTCATGTACCTCTCTCTTTCCTTCCTATGCAAATTAAGCATTATGTGTTTGTATCATCAAATGTAACTAGTTGAATGCTCGTGCTTTGCTATGGATAAAAAAAACAATATCACCTCACCACATAAAGACTCAGCCCAAGCCACAAATCAACTCCATGGGGACGCTCAACTACTCCACGATGGGCTGCGTCAAATCTCCGCCACCATACTCGTGCTACACCTAAACTGCATCCTTGGCACCGCCACCATGGCCAGCTGAGCTCCGTTGTGCATGACAAGTGTCTCACGTCTGTTATGGTGTTCGGCGTAAGCCACGCCATTAGCTTGGTAGTCACACCCAGGCATCTGCTTGACACACATCTTGCACCTCCGTTAAGATGCTCAGATTGAGCTGCGTATCTGGCTACATCAACATGCCCAGGCGTGCTCCAATGCGGCAAATAATTTACAACAAAATGTAATATTCAATTGTAAGGTAACATGTACTAAGTAACATGTTTTCATGTGCTCATACAAAGCAACTAACAAGTGCTCATGCAAAGCAAGAGCAAAGCAACTAACAATTATGAAATTATTAATGTATCATTGGAAAATAGCATCTAGAGTCCTAAATTGAATTAGTGCAGCATGTTCAGTAGTCAGTGTCGAGTCCATATTTCCTGCCTATTACACACAAGCGAGTGAGCTTCAGTAGGAATTTTGTAAGGTCATGGATATATCCCTGTCCTTTGTCTGTCTAGGCGTGTGCTAAGGGGGCGCACTCATGTGTGTGCGCGCGTGCGTGGTGGTGTGTGCGCGTGTGCATCTTCATTTTAATCAAAAAAAAGCCCACAATTCCCCTGTATGAATTATCGAACAGTGCAGGCACCATTAGTTGGTCCCAAGGCAACAATATCTTAATGCTTAATTCATCTCATGGTTGTCAAGGCGACAAGGCGAGACGAGGCACCAGCCGAGCGCCTGGAAGCCTAGGCACCTAGGCGAGGATTAGGCGACCAAAAATTGTGAGCAATAGTAGTATATCACTAATACATATATAACATATATACCTTGTATGGATGCAAATAAATAGCACAACAAGATGTCAATTAAGGGATGAACCCAGAAACGGGCACAGTACACACCTGCATCATATATGGCTCCCCACAAATCTGCTCCAGACTTTATCCCCCACCGTGGCATCCATCGTAAAGAATAGAAAGTGTTTCACGTTCCATAATTAATCCCAAGCAAGCGTAGCGACGACAAGGTCGTCGTCTCATCCTTCCCCAAGCACAAGCTAGTTACCACCTATCCGGCCTAGCTACTCCCTCCCGACCCTTGTCTCCAACTCAGCGAGCAGTCAAGATGGTGCTCTCCCACGATGTGTTCGGCTCCGACGACTCCGTGCACTCCACCTTCGCCTCCCGCGACGCAGAGCAACAGCGGCTGTGACAGCAAAGGAGGAGGCAACACAGAGCAGCAGCGTTTGGCGCAGAGGAGCCGATGCTAGAGGCGACGGACAAGGAGGCGAAGGAGGCGATGGAGGATCGAGTTTCGGATCTACAGCCGCCATCGGTGGAGGTGACGGAGGTGGTGGCGGCACCATGGCAGAGCTCCTTTGTCCTCTCCTCTCCACGCGCTAGGTACGGCAGACCCAACTTGAGATAGTCCCCATCCCCTTATCCCTTCTCCCGGTGCCAAATCATGCCACCCAGCCTCGCCTGGTGACGCCTGTAAGCCCAAGGCAACACCTGGAATGTCCAGGCGACCGCCTTTCCTCGGCCAGGCTAGGCGAGGGGCCATGGCGGCCAACGACTAGACGCCTAGGTGGCGCCTAGGTGACGACTTAACAACCATGATTCATCTCACAATGAATTCTACAATTGAGTCACACAATACATAATAATCTGACGATAATCTATCAAAGTTTGAACTCACGCATTCAAGATAACAATTTAATAGTTGAACAAATAAACGGAAGTGCTAGAACCATGCTCAATAAGCATCACAGACCTAACCAGTGCTAGGATCATGGTTGCAAGGTATGCTCGCTTCAAAGTGGTCATACAAAATTACATTCCTATTTTGACTAATCACCAGCGATCATTAAGCATGCAAATTAACGAGCCAACACTACAATTGCTCGAAATGTGAAAATGAAATTCAGACAGACTCACCGGTTGATTTGGTGATTGAGTCTGGTATTAAACTTTGATCAAATTTAAATTTCCTACTTAGTTCTAGTTGTAGCTTTAACCCCCAAGGCTGGCCTTCGTGCTACACTGACAAGGTTGATTTTGCTCGGATGGCTTGTGCGCGGGAACACAGCAGTCTCATTGGCTTATCCGCGCGCGTGCTCATGACCGCACACTCATTGATGCCCTGCGGCGGCATCGATCGGCCATCGATAGGTTCACCATCGGTCAGGCGGTTCGGGAGTCACCTCGTGTGCAGCGGTAACACATGACAGTGGACACTGCAAGCGACATCCATCTAGCATACATGCTGGGGAGGACGATCAGATGCGTCCGCCATTGATAGATGGACACTGCACACGACATCCATCCACAGCGTGTACTTACTGGGGAAGATAATAAGATCCATCCACCATCGATGAGCGTTTGCCGCGTTAGGATGTTGGTCGTCATCACACAGCTTATTATATCACGATATTGTGGGTGGAGAAGCATGTGCATACACAGGGTGCATCATACGGAGCTATCAGTTGCGGCCCAGCCGAAGAGTTTAAAGAGAAGTTTGTTTTTTTTAAAAAAAAAATGAATAGGATTTTGTTAGGAAGAAAGAGGCACAGATTAGGTTGGGATAAGATTAGTTTATTGGGTTTGTTAAGAGTTTTGTTTAGAGAAATTTGTTCATAATGCTTTTATCTCTGCTTTCCTGTTTTTTCTGGTATTGGTTTTCGAGACGAGGGCCAAGGTCCCTCGCGACTTCGGGACAGACGAGGGGAAGGGGTGAGGGGACGAACTATGTACCACCAACTCCTTCTTTTGAGTAGTAGACACTATCCCATTTCAATTTTCCAGTAATCCACAATACAACCAGCAATTATGTCAAGCATCCACAGGCACTAACATTAAGTGAAAGACTGACAGCCACGAAGAAAGAAAATTTATGCACTGATACTACCAAAGCACTGACCAGCATTCAGTAGATTTAAAAACTAAATATTTACCGTGCTGTCACTTCATATGGTTCTCTAGGTGTTTCCCATCCCTTGCCTTCTTCAACTATCTGCCACATTTAAAAGTTTGCCACAACACCGAGGCATCCAGTCAGATTTACTTGACCGCTTATTGCACAACCAACAGAAAGGAAGTCCACTATGGCAGTTTAAATAACACTGATAAAATTTGAGAAATCCAAAACTTTAGGTATGAATGCTTTTGCTGTTAACTTTGCAAAGTACCAGGACTATTCAAGAGATACACCAAGCATAGAGAAAATCAGAATTCAGAATCTAAACTGCATAATTTGAACGTATTTGCTGCAATCAATATGGGAAGACTGCTTACCTTCTTTACAACCCCTAAATCCTCAGCCACGACCTGAAAGACAAAATATACAGAGTTTGTAATCTTGTAGCAATTAAAATTTTCACATGTCTTATTGGTTCTTAGTGCTACAGTCAATATCGGGTCATGGAATCAAGGAATCTCATATGTGGGGACAGCAATGGAGAAAAAAATTTAGCACATCAACTTGGCAAATGGAACTTAAGTGAACCAAGTAATATAATGCTTATCCAACTAACATAATTGTTTGCATGGTACAGTTACCTCAATAGCTTTCATACTGGATGCATATGGTAATCAAAATTAGTCATGAAAAGGCAAAACCAAGTCTCTATAATTAACAAACAGTTTCTTATGTGATACATATGATGATGTTGTGGTACTTTGTGAGATATATTGGCCCAACAACCTAGATAGTAACAGAAACAATTGGTAACCATAAATGTTACTTGGATTATGAAGATGACATATGAAACCACATGATAAAGCATGCCAAAAGCTGTATTAGGCGCCTGCTATATTGGCCAAAGTCGCAACTAACATAAATTACATAATATTCCATAACTCATATCCATGCTGAAAAAAAATCAGAAATAGAAAGTGAAACTAATGGTTGGAATTGTATAGCAGTTCAAGTCATACTTAAGCCAACATTTAACAAGACTAACCTTGGCTTTAAAGAAATCCAACATCTCAATCTCAAATTGAAGTTGGTCATCTTTCGGGAAGCCATCTGGAGCTGTAACTGGACAGTCATCCTCCGCATAGTGTATGTGAGGCTGCATTTTGAACTGAAAAAAGAAATTATTAGAGACAGAGAGAGAGAGAGCTGAAAATGACAAAATGACATATGTTTTCATATTCTTGACATGTGTATTTGGAATCATTGCACTCCAAAAATGAGTAGAGGCTTCTTATTAGAATAGTGTTCATTTTAATTCACTACTTTTATAATTGGCAGTCTATTTAACAGAAATACCATAGCAGCTTCACCCTTCAGCATTGTAGGAAAGCCTTCAGCAAAGCCAAGGATCATTTTGCTCTTCCCTAACACAAACCTGAGTGGGATTCCTTTGCCTGTTATAATAGTAAAAAAGATGATGATTTAGAGCCCCAGTACCCTGAGCTGACTACACATACAAACGAGACAATAATATTGGATGATGATAAATTCGTGTAATAGCGAATTATAAGATACAAAAAAGGCCATAAAAAGGTTTTCTGTTTGTCATATCTAATATGTTGTTCCGTTGGATGGAAGAAGCATGCTTTTGCTACAAATTAGTTCCTGGAAGAATTAACAAGAAAAACTAAACATGGTTGAACTTTCCCACTATTTTTCACAGCATACACAAACTTTCAAATTATAGCTGCCGCATAGGACACTGGCACCATATCAAGAAATAAAATTATAGAATCAAGGGCATTTTTTAACAAAATCTCTTGGCAAATGAAAACCTGTGAACAATGAAGAACCATAAAAAGAAAACAGCGGGGAAAAAACACAGTCTATGAAAATCAAGATGGGAAACTGAAGCAATAGAAACTCTAGGAACAAGATAATAGAGTTCTACGAAGAATATAAGAATTTGTCGAGTTTGAAGCATCCTCATGATGTTCAAAAACTAATAATACAGTATATATGTAGTGTTAACTGTTAAGTGTTGAAAGAAGTTTCCTAGTCACCTCCATGCTCCCTTCTTGTAGAATTGACAACAATGCCATCCATGGTTCGAGTAGTGCAATGAAGCACGACCTGAAAACGATTAGAATGAGCAAAGATTTTACCAACGAAAGGTCCCCCTGTCTACTACAATGAAAGAAACTAGGGACTGTCCAATGAAAGGTTGAGACAGCCATTATGAGGGCCAGAGATAAATGCAGTCATCAAGAGGGTAAAATTATTGTAGTACCATCACAGGATCCTATGTATGCTGTATAAATATTCTGGCAGAGGAGTTTTTTTACCAAATTACCATCAGGGTAAGCTTTATCAATGAGCATTTATAGGAGATAATGGCACAGGACTTTATATGGATTAGCTTGAGTGATCAACATCACCTAAAAACTTGAGCCCAGAAATGCAACATGCACAGGACTTTAATTGATGTATATTGCAAAAATTATTGGATGATGCGGTCAATCAACTAAAATTAAAGTTCCAACTTCTTCATACTTCAAAAAAACGCAAAACAACAATCTAGAAAGTGGACGTTTCCAGAAACAACACATTTGCAGTGTAGTCACTATGATAGTCTAGCAGCATACTTATGAAATAAGAAACTTATGCATGTAGTTGTTTCAAACCGACCACTATAGTAAATGGACATATTATGCATGCAATGCATTGCCGTTTTCTATTCAAGCAAGTGCAACTTTTGCTTGGAAGCAGTCACTTAGAATCTCAAACATGTCAGAGAGGTGTAAAAAAGTAAAAAGATTACAGATGAGCATCAAGGAAAGACATTTCCTGACAGCCTTTGTATAGGAAATTTTCCATTTTCCACCAACTTTTTATCAGATGCCTTTCCACAAATGTGAAATTAGAGGTAGTTCTCACTGGGAAATCCATAAAGTTGTAATCCCACCCCAGCATACCCGGTGGCAATCAAACTGGCAGCCTCAACAAACAGGCTCAAGTCATCACATGATTCCAAAGCAATCGTTTACTAGACACCCCCCTTTTAATCGACTTTACTTACGTTTTCCTTAATTGTTCCTAAGTTTGACTAACAACAGTAGTCAAACTCTAGCAGCGTAGCAAACCCGGAAACTTCAAGGAGTGTGAAGTGGTAAAAGTTTGATGCCGGGCGACCTATATCACAGCATTCTGCAGCAAATGACGTTTTGGAACGAAGAACAAAAAAATGGCGTTCTGACCTGATCTCCCTCCGCAGGGGTCGCGTCGCCGCTCCCTGACCGGATAGCCGCCTTCATCAAACTCCCCGGAGTAAGCTTCTTCCTCCTGCGGCACAAGCATGGCGTGAATACAACCTCTCCGCAGTCCTACCCCCACCCCCAAAAAAAAAATCTAAAACAAAAAAATTGGACATGATTCCGCACAACAGGCCTACGCCAACAAACTCGCCGCGTCGATTCCTGGTTTCTAGGCGTCGGAATTGCGGGGGAGCAACAGGAACAGGGGCAGGGACAGGGCTGACCTCTTCTCGGTCTCCTCCTCGGCGAGCGACTTCTTCTTCGCGGGAACCGGCGGGAGGCCGCCGGCGTCGTCGTGGGACATGGCCGAAGCTTCCGGAACAGACGCTCTCGCCCGCCGCGTCGAGATGGGGGACCGATCGATCTCTTCCCCAATCGGCCGTGTGCCGTAATGGCGGAGTTGGAGCAGCTGTTGCGGTAGCAGCAGCAGCGCTGCTCACCTAGAAGACGGGTCCGACGCCTGGTGCTGCCAACGGCGGAGAGTCCAAGACACGCGGTCGGCTCCGGAGTCCGGACTGGTTTCCATATCGGCTTACTTTGAGATGGGCAGAGCCCACTCGTAGTTGGCCCGGCCCAAGCCGGCTCTAGACCTCTCGTCGGTCAGACGGCTCAAGACGGCAGCACAGCCGCTTACTCCGCTCGTTCTCCTCTGCCCCCTCCCCCCTCCCTCGGAAGCCGCCGACGCCGACGCCGCCGCCCCCAAACCGTCCTCTCCTCCAGCCCCTGCTCGGCTGCTCCGATCCGCCCCGGTCCGCTCCCGAAGGCCTTGCAGGTGCAGTTGGTCACCGTCCTTGGCGCATCGGACTCGTCCCGCCATGGCCACCCGTAAGCTCACTTGCTTAACTCCTCCCTGCTTCTTTGTATTAGTCTGTGTGAGCTGTTGTAGTTGGTGTGGCCTTTGTGCGTAGCGTAGAGAGTCGTCGTCCCCTTGTATGTCATGTCGGCGGTGGGCTTTATCAGCTATCAGGCGTCAGGCCCGAGATTAACTGCCACTAGGATTGAGGTTTACTTGTCATTTACTCTTTAGGTAAGTTATGTATTTTTTTTGAAAAGATTTGATTATTTGCCACAAAGTTGATGTACATTAGATAATTTGGCACGATATGTCTTATTGATACGTGGGCTCTTGGCCTAAATGTCGGTGAAACACAGGGTGGCAAATCATCACGTACACATTAACTTTGTGGCAAATAATCAAATTTTTTTTATATGGCAAATAATCACAGCACCGATAAGGTGTTTTGCATCTGAATAACGTGTTTTTGTCACTGCAATGGTCTATGACCGGTGCGGTTTGGGACTGGAGTTGGTTCCAAGTTACAATCATAAGTTTGTCTAAGCATATCTTGTTTGCACGCTTACAAGAGCAACCTGGAAATCTGATGCTCAGTTTATAATCCCCCTCTAACTGGGTGGGCTTACTCTTGCAATACAGTGATAGTTTGAGGGATGCAAAATCGAGGTAGACTGCGTGTGATCTGTGCGTGTAATATGTGCTTTTGTGGACTTTGCTGTAGGTATCCAATTCGAGAACAATTGTGAGGTCGGTGTCTTCTCCAAGCTGACAAACGCCTACTGTCTCGTTGCAATTGGGGGGTCGGAGAGCTTCTACAGGTTACTCATGCATGTTTTGTTGGGTTTAACTTTTTGTGTGGAGTACAGCGCAGATCGTTGAACCATTGTTCTTTGGAACATCTTTCAGTGCATTTGAGGCTGAGCTTGCTGATGCTATTCCTGTGGTCAAGGCTTCCATAGGAGGAACCAGAATAATCGGGCGCCTGTGTGCCGGTGAGTATTAAAGTCTGCATTTGCCAAGTTCGGCCTGCATCTTTATCTCATTGTTTTGCCACTTTTGTGCAATCCAGGCAACAAGAATGGACTTCTCTTGCCCCATACCACCACTGATCAAGGTACTCTATCTATTTCTCTCTTTGAATTCTGCAAGTAAAAACTTCACATTTGTGTTTTATAGCAGCTCTGCTTAGCTTGCCCCTTCTTACTGCTTGTGTGGTTACATGTGAAATAGCCGCTACTCTGTGGATTTTTTTTACCTTACTGTTTCACTGGACAAATTAACCTTTGAGCATTTGCTCTTAGTAGAAGGGCTGGTATAAACTTGCCAGCTTGGCTAAATGCTTAGATTTTTGTTTGCTTCTGTAAAAAGATTATGGGCTAAATTAAGACGAAGTCCAAAGTTTAGGGAATAAATCGTTACCTGTACAGTTTATATTCTTTAGCTCCGCTCATTCAAGACAGATTTCAGTGTGATGAAAAATGTATTTATACAATGAGATTATGAGAGGCCATCCTTGTTGAGCTAAGCTAGCGCGATTGTTCAATGGAATCATCGCGATCAAACTATTCAATATGTTCTGATTTTTTTTTCTTCACATATTCTTTGCATTCCATGTAACAAAGGTGCAAATTCCATATTATTGCTACCTTTGTATTACGACCAGCAACAAGTTGGTTGTGCTGGTTGTGCGGTCATTGGATGTGCCATGCAGTTTTTTTTTTATGAAACTGTTCCAAATTTTGTTCCTGAACTACTGTTGATATTTTTTTAGAGCTTCAGCATCTGCGGAACTGCTTACCTGATCAAGTGCTCGTCCAGCGTATCGACGAAAGGCTGTCAGCTCTTGGCAACTGTGTAGCCTGCAATGACCATGTTGCACTTACACACCCTGACCTGGACAAAGTAAGTCTGCTTATGTCCATGCTGTTTCTTTGAGGCGCCTTAAAAAATAAAATAAATAAATAAAAAGGCAAGTTACCATGAATTAAATTTCCTTTGTTGCTTGCATCCCAGGAAACAGAGGAGCTCATTGCAGATGTTCTCGGGGTTGAGGTCTTCCGGCAGACGATTGCCGGGAACATCCTTGTTGGCAGCTACTGTGCATTCTCCAACAAAGGTGGCCTGGTAGGATGTTTACCATGTTACCTCTTCGTTTGCTTTAAGATTTGCACAACTTGTACTAGAAGGAAAAGCATAGAAGCACTGTTCTTCGCGTTTTCGCGTGATCACGAGTTTGGCTACGGATACCCTAAATGTACCGTTACGCTGGTGATACAGGTCCACCCTCATACATCAATTGAGGATCTTGATGAGCTGTCCACACTCCTGCAAGTCCCCCTTGTTGCTGGAACTGTTAACCGTGGCAGCGAGGTCATCGCCGCAGGCATGACGGTGAACGATTGGACTGCATTCTGCGGCTCCGATACGACCGCCACTGAGCTCTCTGTCATCGAGAGCGTATTCAAGCTGAGGGAAGGGCAGCCGGCATCGATTGTGGAGGACATGAGGAAGTCTCTGATCGACAGCTATGTGTAACTGTGCTGAAATGTATGCTGCAAGCTGTGGTGACAGTTTGGTGTGTTGTGAGTAGCAGCTAGCAAACCTGAAAAACCATATGTATGCATTTTGGGTAACTTTGTCTGTGCAATGCGTAGCTTATGGAAAATGTTTCGAAAGCTGTTTTCCTTTTTGTTACTGTTTGGTAGTATGTTCATGCACAGAATGCTTGTGTTTGTGACGGGAATGCTTGTCCAACTAGAGCTTCTTTAGGCCAGTTTTAGCTTTTGAAAAGCTGGCAAACCCTCCTCCCCTCTCCACAGCTTAACTTTTAGGCGGTTTTTAGCTTTTGCAGCTTATTACTAAAGAAAATTAGCTTATTATCAAACGATCTCTTATAAAAAGCTATAGCTACTTTTTAGCAAAAAAACAAAAAAAAAACTTTTTAAAAAAGCTACAGCTCTCTAAAAAGCCCTTAGGGCTCCAGCTGCTTTAGCTATCCATTTAGGGGAGAGATGCCATGTTAGCAAGTATAGTAGCTTTAAATAATGTTATGATAATTTCAAAATAATTTCACTCCACTGTGAACAACTGCTTTAGCTATCCACGTAGGGAGAGATGCCATGTTAGCAAGAGCAGTGCTTTGATGATTTCTCTCCCAATATAAGTTACACAAAATCTTGAAGCAAGTGAAGGGGTAAGTAATCACTATCTACTCTCTATTTATGTTTTAATATTTGTGCAACTTTTAAAAAGAAAAGCATGGAAGCGTCTCTCTTCAAAATAATTTGTATGGGTCCATCTTGGAGCAACTCCTTTCTGAGTGTTGGGGCTAGGTATTGAAGCTTCACTTCAGTTTTTTTTTTTTCTTTGGGTCTATGCCGAAGTTACTTTGCATTGAGTCGCCTGTAGCTTTGATTCAAGGTATAATTGCGCGCGGGGGTTACCACACTCTCTCGTCAAAGGTGCTATTCATTGGAGATGCAACTACATGAAGCTACTATTCATTAGAGATGTTTTAGTTTGCAGTTGTTGTGTCGTACTGCGTTGTGCCGTGGAATCTAGTTGGTTAGAATCTTTATTAATTGTGGTAAGATTTTCCTATTATGGCCCCAAGAAGGTGATTTCAACTTACTATGATATCCAAAAATAGAATAAAAATAACATTCAGTTTGGCTCCACATAATTGAATCTGATCCATTCTGTTGGTTTCCAAAATCCTATTCTAGGATAATTTGAATTTGATTCAAATCAATTCAAGTTCCAAAAATTCGGTTTGGGTGTCCACAAAAATCAACATCAAAACTCAGAATTGCCATTACATTATCCAACGTCGTTGAGCTCCCACATCCAACACCGGCCGATGTCGCCGCTGCTCGCACCAAAGCTGTCACCCCCGCCGTCGTCCCTCGTGACGGAGAAGGTGAGATTTCATGTCCTGTTGCTCCATCTTTAGTGCATCGGTTGCCTTAGCCCCTAATCTAGCACCAACGGGCATCAAATCTTTCACCGACGTGGCCGGGCCACCCTCAGAGACCCTCTCGAGGGGCACGACTCTCCCCCACCTAGATGTGCCCAATCCAGCGCACCCGAATGCAGTGCAGGAGGAGGAGGATGCAATCAAGCAGCGGTGAGAGGAGCCTGGAGTAGGGCAGCAGAGGGGAGGCACGGTTGATGTAGAGGGCGGAATCGAGGTTGCGACTTGTGAGCATTGAGACGCATGATTCGGAGCAAATGACGGGCATGAGTTAAGGATCAGATCTCGTTGTATTTTTGTTCTTGGAATGGGGATGGAATTGTTGGTTCCAATTAAAAGTGGCAGCCAAATAACCATGTATTTGGAACTAAAATCCAATTCACCTATTTCAAACCCAATTCTTGAAGCTAAATGGGGTGTAAGGCCAGCTTGTTTAGGCAAGCTTTTTGGCTTATAAAATAAAGCCCATTTTATTAGCTTAGGCTGTGTTTGTTTAGGCTTCTGCTTAGGCTTATTTGGCTTCTAGGCCTTCATAAGTCACAAGCCAAAACAAACAGTAATTTTTCAGCTAGCTGGAGAGGAGAAGCTCCAGCCCAATTTGCACTACACGAGAGAAGCAAGGAAAACGATGCTTCTCGGGCTGGCTAGAGCTTCTGAAAATCCCACTTCCCTGGTACCCTTGCAACTTGATCTTATTTACA
The DNA here is from genome assembly GCA_036346355.1 of Rhipidocladum racemiflorum. NCBI lineage: Eukaryota > Viridiplantae > Streptophyta > Magnoliopsida > Poales > Poaceae > Rhipidocladum > Rhipidocladum racemiflorum. Next base: position 32,199,547 of record CM070580.1, on the reverse strand, counting down.
AAAAATTGCCATCCCCTTCATCAAGTCTCTTCCACTCAGCCTCCACTCAGCCAGTCGCCTAGCTTCTTCCACTCCAAAGCCTTCTCCTCCAAAGACTGACCTAAACAAACACAGCCTAAGAATCTTATAAGCACCTTAGCTTTTAAGCCAAGCCAGGTGTATTGGTTGCCTTCTTCAGATGTGGGTGAAGGATAAAATGTCTTAATTTCCTTTGAGGGTTTTTAGGACTTGTTTCTGCCTTGATTTATGGTTTGTATCAATGTGTCTTAACTTTTTCTTGCACAGGAATTGAAAATTTGGCACATGCGTGCGCACGCACATGTGAAACAAAATAGTTTGGACGTGCGAGCATGATCAAATTTTCGACATTGCTTAATGAAAGAAAATAATATAAAAATACAAACATTATCCAATCAAAGGAAACACCACAAAACATCCTCGTATTTGCCACCCAGTTTTTAACCATGTCAAAATTTTGGTAGATAATATTTTTGTCCTTTGTAAGGAGCTAGATAGCCCTTTTGATTGGAATAGCCAGCATAATATAATATTTTCTAAGCATCAGAAGCCGATAACTATTGGCGATACAACTCGGGAATGCCATCATAATAATTAATTATATGTTCAAAGAAGCAAGGTACCTACAGGATGGTTTGGAAAATAACTTGAATACTTATCTCAAGTATTATTGAATATCCTTGTGCCATGGGTTGAACTCGGCCATCTGGCAACAATGAAGGTGAAACTTATGTCAAAGTCACACAACGCCATCACATTTTGTGATGTATGTCTGTGGCGCCCGTTGTGGACAACCTACTTATATGATGGCACATCAACAGGTACATGTGTGCCATATGTTGCACCAATGCAATTGTTGACATGTGGTGAGAATCGATTATCTTAAAGTCTTGGATGCACTATTATGAACTTTGGATCTCTTGATTTAATATTATCTTTAGATAAATGATACACACATTCTAAGATTTCGTGAAACTTTCAATGGATTTTTTCAGTTGACCTCTTAAAGCGATTCTCAACTTGGATAACTGACTAAGGATCACCAACCGTCCACAAGAACATAGCCAAAGAGTCTACAGAACACATCCATAGTTGATTTCAAGCCATATTTTTTGAACAAGATTTTGTGCAATCTATCAAAAACAGCACTAATCATTCTAAACATCTTATAACAATCTCTCTCTATGCTCAATTGCTCATCAACTTATTCATATCAGTCATCAGTGCTAGTCTCCTCTTCTTTTTGTTTAGGTAAGTGTTGAAATAGAGCATACCTATGTAACCAGCTGCTACAGCAAAACCTGAAATGGTAACTTTCTCTTTTTGTTTTCTCAACTTCACTTTCGCTGCTATCACTCTCGGTTATTGAACCATCAATGTCAATTGACGAGCCAATCTACAAATAATAACAAAGATCAGTAACATATAACATGACATCATGACATGATTTAAGTGACAACACATGATCACACATTAGAAGATAATAACACTGCATGACAGGGAAAACAATGCATATAATATAAATCATTACATAATTAGTATTTTCAACCACATTACATAATCAGTGCTACTCAATAATACAAGTATGACATAACTAGATAGTTCACAAATTAAAAAAGGGCAACCAAATAATCATAATCCATCTTTATCTTGAGGCTATACATACTCTTGAGCCAATTAATATTTCCTTCATTGGTCCTTATAGTGACAAGCGCTTCTCAATTTTCCAGTTCAGTAAAGAGCCTTATCACAATGAAGTGTTCATCACTTCCTTCTAATACCCTAGTTTAGACAACTATATCCATATCAGCTACTATCGATAGACCATTCGAAACAGGCCCTCAAGCCATATTGTTCACCAAATGTTTGAAATACCTAGTTATAGGATATTTCTTGTTCTTATTTGAGCAAGGGTTACTACTAGCAGCCCTACGCATCATAGTGCCCTTTGGTTTGTTGTTGGCAACCTCATTAGTCTTCGATCAACAGTTGCAACTATCAACACCACCAACGGTATGGCCTTCTTGTGTAGGCTCACTTGGGAAGGCTGAAGTTTCACCCATGACATAAACATTCTCAAACATCTTGTCCATCTCAGCTAGGTTTATTGGTGATCCAACATGAAAATGTTTTGGATATTGTTGGAAAATAAATAAAATGACTGGAGTTGGCTTAAATTTAAATTTGGGACTATGAAATAAAATAAACAGATATTTCTACAATGACTACATTATGCTCCTACTGCCAAGCATCATATGCATATATAGTCTTTTTTGATGATTCCAACAAACCTAGTTGCTTTTTGTCTTGACCATTCACAAGTTGTATTCTTTTTTCGATGATACTCAATGGTTTTTAATTGCTTTTTACCGTGCTTTCTCCCTACGCTGTCAAAGAACTTCTTTTGTAGGTTATTGTAGCCAATGGACTTGAAACATCCCAATGGTCTATTCCCAACAGCAACTTCCTCCACACAAAACTCACAAAATGCCCTGTTGCCATGCATCCCAATTTGCTTTTTTGATAGGAACTAGATCCATCTAGACAATTTCATTCAACCATAAGCATTTCATAAATAAACATTGTCATTATGGAATTGACATGAAATATAAAAATGCATCAAATACATCCATGATCCATCCATTTTTGTTATATCCATTTCTTATAAGCAAATATCATGCACCGTATACGTGCACATATTGTATTATCGGTAATTTCAACAAGCCTCCCCTATAAACTAATAGGTTACCAGATTATTAAAACCACACAATAAAAAACACCACTACTTCATCTAAAATATTGGTACAAAACACCCGAAAGATCACAGATTTTCGGTGGCTGAAGCCTCGTCGAGCCAAGGAAATAGAAAATTCTACATAATCCATGCATCAATACATAAGCATACAATACTACTAACAGCCCTTGAGCGCCCCAATTAAATACATGTAAATATCGATTTCATTGACTTCAATAACAAATAGAAAAAAACTAAACCACTTGTAAATTTGATTTCATTGCAAACTTCCAGAACTAAACCAATTGAATAGGGATTTAGTGATGTAGATGTTAATGGTTTTTTTGTATTAGATGCAGGCATCATTCAAGAGAACAGAGATAGTGTTAAGTTTTTTTTCCATTAGATCCAAGCATTGTCTGCAAGAACTCACCTTTAGATCAGATCGGGAGTAGGAGGATCTGAGGATGACAGCCTAGGGAGGATTTGAGGATGGCAGTGACAGAGGAATGAAAGAGCAAGATGCAGAAGGAAAATGTTGGCTGGTGAAAGTCTTGGAGGCCAATGGAGTCATGGGGGGTGTTAAGACCCTCAACTTCAAATTTCTGGGACATCCGGATTTAATGTCCGGAATATCCGGATACAACCTGGAATGTCCGGATAAAATGTCCGGAGTATCTGAGTTAGAGTTACCGAACACCTCAACCCGGAGTGTCCGGACTAATTGTCCGGACTGTCCGGGGTGTTCGGGATTTGTTTTACCGAAGGCCCCAACCCGGAGTCTCCGGGTTAATTGACCGGAGAGTCCGGACTGTGCGGGGGTTTGGTATAAACACTCCATTTCGTGGCTCCTCACTCATTCCTTCTTCCACCCATTGCTCCCCACTACTGTGTGTCTCTCCTCCACCCAAGCCTTGACTCCGGTGAATCTCCGTGGCTCCTCCCCGGCGTCCTCAAGCTCCTCCCCAAGCCGGTGTTCTCCTTCTTCTACCCGGCTACTCCTTCCTCTTCCTCCTCCTCGAAGGTAAGGTCCCTTCCGGGAGTTGATTCGTGGGTTTCTTGGGTTCTAGGGCCGTCCATGGTGGGGTTAGAGTTTGGATTTAGATTTGGGAGTTAGGGGATGAATTTTGGAGTTCTAGGGTTTTGAGGTGTGGTGATTCTTGGGTTGGATTTGGGACTTGGGTTGGTGAATGTGGGTGCCAGGGTGGTAGATCGGGTAGCAATGATGCCTTCCCGAGAGCTAAAGTAGGTTGGTTGGGGTTTTACTCTAGCCAGCGCCGTTTTCTCGAGGTTTGGGCTAGCTCGAAGCTTCTCCGACCGTGCAAGGTGTAGAAAAGTCGTAGATCGGGTCGTTGTGAAGCCGTAGAGATGGGTAGAACTTCCATCCCTAGGTCGTGATGGACCAAATGCTCCTGGTCCAGAGTATCCGGACAAAAGGCCCGGACTGTTCGGATTATCCGGACTATCCGGACTGGCTGGTCTGTCTCTCGCGCGGGATTCCCGTCAGTTGAGCTATTACTTGGGGGTTTTACAATTTCACTTCATTCATATGCATTGCATGCATCTTTTTTATGCATTGTACCCGTGTAGAGAGCGATCCCGCGGGACTTGACTCTGCGGTGACTGAGGGTGCTACCGGAGAACCAGCTACCACCGACCCGCAAGCAGAAGAACAAGGCAAGCACCTATGCATCTTGAACCCTGTGTAACTATATTTTTGCGAATCAATGGCTTAATCGTGAATTACTTATTGCATTAGGAATTGAATTGTGGGATAGGATTAGATCCTAATTGTTGCACATACCCTCCTTCATACTTGTCGAACAACTCCGTTGAAGCTAGATTATGGGTATTAATTGTGTCATGCTTAGTATGCTTAGAAGTCGGGTTGGGCCAAGTGGTGGAAGGTTCCACCGCTTGAGATTATTTACTTCACAAGTATTGGGTTGCAATGGGTTACTTATGAGAAATTGAATGGTTGAAACTGGAGACCGGGCGAGAGAGTTGGACGTTTGGGTAAGGAGACCCAAATGTGGTAGTCCCGCCTGAATCAGCTAAGGACCGATCCGATGTTTAACTGTGGCTGAGCACCATTAGGTTGATCGCATGCCCGATTATGGTACGGCAAGCCGCTCTTTCATCGCATGACGTTCGATGAGCCATGCCCTCATGCGGTTGGACGTGGTTGAGGGCGAGGCCTAGGCTGGCTCTCGAGCGCCAAGCCAGGCTTGGGCCGCTCGAGGGGGTGCTAGGTTTTTGGGTCGCATGAAGATGCCTCAACGAATGGGTATGGACGGGAGGGGGTTGACATGAGGTTCCTTTGTGGCACATGTCGTGTGATCAATGCTTCCCTGCAGGGTTAATTAAGCGATTCGAATTGCCGCGCTCTCGGATATGAGCACGCTTGGTCAGCTGTTACTACACGTAGTAATAACTTGAACTGAAGTTCGCCGTTGGGCTTGAGCTCGAAACAAATGTGGAATAATTGTTGTGATTGTTAGATGTTAACTTCATTTAGTGGTAGACGTTGTTACAACCACATTAAAATTGTGAATTGAGTAGTTCGAGTAACTAAACAACAAATGATAAGCAATTCAGCAACAGTTTACCTTGAGCCTATTCCTTGCTACATCCAAATGCATATCCTTTTGGAGTCGGTCATATCTGGACCAAGGGTAAGACTTGCGAGTACCTTCTGTACTCAGGCTTCTGCTTTTGTGGTTTTGCAGGTGAGGATCCAGCGGGGTGTGAGTTTTGCCCCTATTGTCTGTCGGTGACCGGGCGGGGCACCGAGTAGAGGCTGACGACGCGTGTGCGCCCGGAAGTGTTCAGGGCATGACACTTCCGGAGGAGTTTTACTTTTATTATATAGGATAGGGTTGGATCTTTTGGTTGTACAGCTACGCTTGTGTTTTGTAATGCCATTTTGTTCTCTTTCGTTTTGTCTTGAGGGTGCGTTTGTTTGGTCGTTCTTTGGGCTTCCGTGTGCCGTGTTGTGTATTTTGTTGCTTCCGCGGTTCTCGCGTCTCTGGTAGTGAAGTTTGGGGCGCGATGCCCCTTTGTGCAAATTGAGATTTGATATGGCTTTTGGAACCGGTATGTGGAGATCCTAGGCGAGTTTCGGATCGCATACCGGGGGAATACCGGGATGGTTATCGAATTGCTTGGATGTCCTTAGAGTTGTCTCGATTGGGCTTGGGTGTTAGCACCGAGATCACCTCCGGTGATTTGTTGCTAGGATCCAAATCCGATGGGAGCAACTGTTCATCCAACAACTCGAGGACGATCTGGGCGGCTCCTCTCAGGGGGAGGATGGGGGTGTCGTGGTGGACCTGGTGGTAGAAGTCGTGGGCATCAGGCAGAGGTCAAGGGAGGTCAATAGAGGTCTCAGGTGGCCAAAGTAAGTCACAGATGAGCAGGCCATTGCTGGTCCTTTTCGAGAACCCTAATTGCTTGATAGGCAACTCAAGTGTGAGAGCTAGGAGGGGAGTGGAATGTGAGTAGGGAGGCTTTAGATGGAAGATTTTATACATTGGTGCGTGCAGGTAATTTATTTGAAGTTTAGTGGCAAAATAGTATTCCATCCTGTAAAAGACAAAAAAAGCAGCCCCCCCTAGTCTAGCTTATGACTTATAGTTGTATGGGTGGCTTCACCTTTTCACAAAAGCATGGTTAAAAAGTCACCAATTTATTTACGTTTTGATTTTTTTTACATTTAAGATGAAGCTTAAAGCCAAAAATAAGAGACCCTAATGAGTGTTTCTAAAAAGCCACAATAATGCTGGATTAAGCTTAGAGCTTGACTGCATGTGGCTCTCTAAACTATCGGTTTCTCCAACCCATGACTCATCTCAATGAAAGCATGGCCCCACAAGAGTGGCACACTACCACCCCTTGCGGCGCGTGACCTCCTAGGTCCTATCTCGCAATCCCTTACTTGGTGCCACGCATGTCTTCAACGCGGATACCTCTGCTGCATCGCCCTTCTCCCCCCCCCCATGCTCTGGCTATGCTAGGTACGGGTGTGTATTCGGTTTTTTCAGTCTAATCAGTTCGTTTTTTTTTGTTTTAAAATAATTCGGTTTTTGAAAATTGGCAACCGAATTTCTCAGACTAAAATGAAAAAACCAAACCGAAATATTTTGGTTCGGTTAATTCGGTTTTTTGGTTAACCGAAATATGAATAAATACTAGGTAGATTAGATTTTATCCTTCTCACATCGCAACATAAAGTAGACATAAACTCACATAATATCATAGGTCATTACAGTATAAGTATAGTAGAACATATGGACATACCACACGTATGCATAAAGATGTTAGAACATAATAATTGTTAAATAGATTTAGGAAAAACATTATAAAAGTGGAATTGTACATATGCTATTCGGTTATTTCGGTTTTTGAAAACCAAAAATCGAACCGAACACCGAAAACCGAATTATACCAAATAAAAACCGAACCGAAAACCGTAAACCGAAAAAACCAAAATAATCTGTTAATTCGGTTCGGTAATTCGGTTTCGGTCTAAAAATGCCCACCCCTAATGCTGGGCCGTAGTGGTGCACTGCCTCTCGTGACCAGACGTAAGGAGGGCAAGGACTCTCTTACTTTCCTATCTGATTTTGGGTTCATCTCAAAGGATTGCGCCATCCCAATTAGTTATATTATTGTATAAATTGCATTGTTTGGTTCTTGTTGTCGATGGTATTTGATATGGCCCGATTATGAGCACAACTTTGGATTGTGTTCCTAAGGTGCAAATCAAGATAAATGACCAAAGTAGAGATATTTTGAGAAAAGAAATGCAGTGCAAATTTATGGGCAAGAGAGAGGTGAGAGATGAAGGCCAAGGGAGGTTGTGAAAACCCTAGCACCTAAGGAGAATTGTGTGCATACTCACGCCCGAGAACATCAAGTAAAAAAATCAATCCCTAGCATTCGATCGAGGAGGAGAAAATGGAATTATAGTGGATTTGCATGCAACGCATAAGGGATTGGGCGCATGTTGGGGCAAGCCACATGCGCCGATGCTGCGTAGACCGTGCACATGTGTGAGCGCATGGCTGCAAAGCGAAAGGAGGGAGCTTGGTTATGTGGGCACATCTTTGTGGTATGAGCACATGGAAATGAGAAGGAAATGGAGTAAGTCGTGGCCGGCTAAGAAACCAAGCACAAAACCAAAGCAAGGAGGTTGGTACGTGAAAAGAAGAGGAGAAAGTCAGCAAGCATGGAAGTAAAAACAAAAGGAAATTGTGTCGGTTATGGAAAGGAAGGAAAGACAAGTAGGCAACCTGGTTTGGAGACAAAAAAAAAGGCAATACAATTTGGCCAAGCCAAAAAAGGAAAGAAAGAGATAAAAAGCCAAATTGGATTTAGAGAAGGAAAGAGTTCAACTCAGATCGCCAAAACCGGCCGACCTTAAAAAGGGCATAACTTTTACGTCCGAACCCGGATGGAGTCGTACTTGGACTTTCCTAAAAGCTTACAACACCATCTAACTTTTACTTCATTAAAAGAAGTCTAGAATCCGCTTTCTTTTATGTTTAAATTTGCTGGCAAATTTCAGCCTAATAGTTGGCCAAAATTAGTTATCTATGTGTAATTTTTTATTTTTATGGTAGAGTCTTGTTTTAAATATGATATGGGTGTAGGAGATAGAGTAGGATTCGTCCAACTTGGTTGAATCAAAGGTGAAATACCCCCATCTATGTGAACTATATATTTGTGATTCCCCCTCCATTGTAATGGGGCAACGATTAGAGGTTATGAGTTGAGTTATATAAAATAAAGAAAGGCCTTCGGGCAGCATGATTGGTGTGATTGCCATGAGTTAAGAGAGAGTAAGACTTGTTGCACAAGAGAGGAGAGGGAGAGAGTTGATTGCGCAAGTTGAAGTTTCATCGTTTTCAGCTTGTGCCGAAGGAAGCTCTTGTAATTCTATCTTTTTTATATTGTTTGCAAGTTATCTTGTGTGGTACCATGAAAGATCAGGCATCTCATACATCAATCAACAATTCCCCGCTAGTTTATATGTATCATTTGGTAACAGAGCTTTCGTTGCTCATATTGACACACTAGTACAGAATATGATATATGCGACGGTTATATTTAGTTATTCGAGACGGTTGTGAAATGTCTCGTATAACTGATGTCGCAAAAGAGGTATGTCATATAAAACGGTTATAAACCGCCTCATATGATTATTTAAATACGACATTTGTTAAATTAAACCATCTCATATATATCATCTGTCGACTTCCCCTCGCATTGCAACCGTCTTATATGGGTAAGCTTTTAAGACACTTTATATATACATACATCTTATATGTCTTACCTAAGACACTCTCGTTCTTACAAACCGTCTGTTATGTTGTAATATAAGAGACGATTAAAACCAAACCATCGCAAATGGGGGGTCTGAAACAATGGTCTTAATTAGAACTGACTTATTAGTTTGATGTTTTTTATACAATTGTTCCATAAGGCCGTCTTAATTGTGTTGTTTATATAGAACGCTATAGTCTTAGAACCGTCTATAAAGATTTTATTGCGCAAAAAAAAATACCAAAAATCGCACCACATCAACATAAAAGCATTATTATTTGCATTTTTATATTGAATTAGTGAACAAATTGAGCACTTTAACCATCATGTACGCACAGATTGATAGAGAACAAATATTTCATTTAGGAAAAACAAATCTCCGCCAACTTTGGTGGAAACATTAAACAGATGTTCCAAAAGACAACATATTTACAACATGATAGATTCAATATCAATAGGATGTTCCAACATCAATAGCACGATATCCGCATGCATGATAGATATATCATCCAAAAGGCAACATATGGTAGCTATACAAGTAACATATAAATTCATACACAAAAGCAACTCCAAAAGACTGCGTAGGTATGTGATACAGTCAACACCAATAGGATCTATCTGTCAACCTTTACGGCTGCCCACCTGTCTTCTCAACATCTACAATAAAATTAGCAACAATGCACTCGTAAGTAAAGATAGGTTGATAGACTTTGGAGATTTGTTACAAATAATGTGGTTTCGGTATATATAAAAAATAATTCAAGCAAAATAAACAGCAGAATTAAAGAACATGGTATAGCAGCTTAAAATAATGAAAATAGTTTATAATTGCGTAGAGATAGTAGGCACAAGCTATAAAATCAATCCCATGCTGTAAAACAAGTAATAGCGAGATTCTACAAAATTTTCAACAATATTCAAGCACAAGTAAAGCAAGAATAAATCATAAAACCACTTGGACAACAAGAGCTTGAACAGAGAGCTGCAATTCCGTATTCTATTTGGTCAGGCAAATCCCAAAACCACAGTGCTTACAACCTATCTTACAATGTATGAATATACAAAATGATGAAACCAAATTTTAGGGTTGCATGGTTGGCAGTACTAACCCCTATCAATAATTGGCCATGAACAAATAATTTGGCATACAGACTTATTTGGTTGCTTGCCACATTTCTGGGCAATTAGTCTTTTAACATTTGTATCAGCAGAAGTTACCACCACATCAGGAGTAGGTTTCAGTTTCTATTGTGCTTTTAGCTACACTATCAATACCACTGAATTGGTCATTTATTTTTGCTACCAGTTTTCCACTTGTTATAGTTGGGAGTTCTTTTTACTTTGTTTGTAACCAGGTACTTTGGGCTTAAAGGGTGGTCCAACCAGTAACACTACATATTCCTTATAGGCCTATCCTTTTCTAATTATTTTCCTGCAGATGTAATTTTGCAGAATTTCTTTCTGAGATGTAAGAGTACGTGCAGATGGATACAACATGTTAAAATTTTATGTACTTAATCTAGATGATGACATTTACCAATTCTAAATGTTCTTCTTTTGTATTAGTGGTCTGAACTACAGATTTTACATTTTTTCCCTTTGATTCTGCAAATAGACCATCTGTTATGGTTGTATATATGGCAAATATGCTAAATTTCCTCTTGTTCTTGCAAATAGTTAACCATCCTGTGTTTATAACAAAGAATTTTCAAAAAAAATAAGTAAGGAAATTTTGGAATACATACCACAGAGTCTCTAATTGTATGCAGCCCCATCAACTCTGCACGACCCGTCAATGGCTACCACCTCCGTCATGAAGAACTCAAGCAAGCGCTCTCGCACATTGGCAATCTCGGTAGGCAAATATGGAGAAGTTGCAAACCTTAGGCGACCCTTGGAAAATTAATGAAGAGTAATTTATACTGCTGTCATCAAATTGCAAATCTATGAACACAAGTAGAGACTAGAGCATACCTCAGGATATCGAGAAGGGTTAAGACTAAGTTGTTCTGTAAATGAAAGCATGTGACGCATGACATACTGACCACAAAGCGAAGTAGCAATTGATTGAGTGTGTGCCGGGAAAAAGTTAGTAATTAGTACTAGTGATCTCAGGATCAAAGTGATGTCTATATGACTAGTTGTATCAGTCACCTGGAAGGAAGACCATGTTACGACACCACCATTATCAACGTTGTGCCGATTTGTTTTCTGAACATAAGTCATGAAAGCCCTACAAGATATAAGAACACTTTAATGTAATGAATTAATTCATCCAATAGATTTTGATGAGATGAAGTAAATGAGTAGAGCTAGCTAACCTATTAAACATTGGCATGAATGCATATTCTTTTTTCATGGTCCTGTTGTGGTTGGCCAAGGAGTCGATTATGTAAACTGTGTTCCACTTTGCAAAAATAGCGAAGAGGACCCAGTGGTAACTGAAATGCAACAGGGGCATGTCAAAATAATATAAAACTATAAAGACTAATTCTAAATGTAGAAACTAACCCTTCTTCGCAAACAGCAAATATGCACTCCTTGTCCTGTTGAGCAAGTAATGCTTGGACAACATATGATTCAACAACACTAGGCTCCACAATGATCCTCGTGTGGATCACCATCTCCGGGTCTAAAAAGCCAACCAGGGATCTATACTTATCTTGCTTCCTCATATAGCTATAAAAAAAATAGTTAGTTTGACAAACAATAATAATATTAGAAGTACTTTAGAGATGTTTCACTCACAGGATCCAACTACGGTGCAAGGATATGGCAATTGCTTGATCATTGTACAGATGAAAGACATCACCGAATTCAACAGAATAAACTCCAGAATTGATATGGAAGTCATGCTCTCTATACGATACCATGAAGTGTGTGGCCTTCTCCCTTCGAGATGTCCTAGTCATTGACATGGCCATGTACCACTTGTGAAAACTATGGCTATAAGTACCCATTTTCTTGAGCTCGCTAGGACGTTGTAAAGGCTGTCCTAGCACAAACTCCCTATAAGTCTGCATATGGGAAGGTGATTGCATACGTGGTGGGGTCCAAAGCGGATCAATATCATCATCTGTAGATTGCCCCTTTGTAGATGCGAGCTTCTCCTTATTCGCCTTCTTGTTTTTCTTATCCTTATGTTTTTTCTTCCTCTTATTGTTTTTCTCAATTTGTGTGCTCGGGTGGCTGTCATTCTCAATTTGTTTGCTTGTCTGGCTAGCCATAACGGATGGAGAAACTTCAGGTGTTTGTTGATCGGGTGTAAGCACCTTTGGCTCCTATGGAAAGATTCATCACAAAATGGAGCCACCATTATGAAACTGTAAAATAGTAACAGAGAGATTGAATAATTTACTGTTTGCAAAACATACCTCGCCGAGATCTATACCTGACTTGGGCCACAACACAAACGAATTCCTCACAGAGCCAAGAGTAAATTTATCATCATCCTTAATTGGTATTGGGAGAGGGTACTCCATAAAGTTTTCAAAAATAAAGTCAACCTGCACCCTTGTGTAATTTTCTTGTCGCTCAACCCCATGGACTGTTTGCACGTCCTTAGGAGGGAAAGCCTGTCCTCTAGCTACCGCAACAGTTGTGGTGCCTACATGCACCACAAGCATGCATCTAGTCACCTCCTACAACGTCAAAACATGTTAGCAACTGAAGAAAAAACAAACTAAAGCAAAAACATGTTAAATAGCTGCAGGAAAATAAATCCATCCAACTCTCATTATAAGGGATTTGAAGAAGAACAAGGAGTTATGTCAATATGTACATCAAGAACATTGACAACAAGAACATTCCTTTCACTAGCTCCTTAATTGAATCTTTAAACATGTCAAATAGCTGCTGGAAAATAATTACGTCCTACTCTAATTATTACTGATTTGAAGAAGAACAAGGAGTTATGTCGATATGTGACAGCAAGAACATTACTTTCACTAGGTCCAATAATGAATCTATAAACATGTCAAATAGCTGCAGGAAAATATATACATCCTACTCTAATTTTTACTGATTTGCAGAAGAACAAGGAGTTTTGTCAATATGTGACAGCAAGAACATTCCTTTCACTAGCTCCAATATTGAATCTTAAACTGAAAGTTTATATTTTTTGAACAGATGTAAGCATACCAAATTGCTGAATTTATATTTACTAAATTTAGAACATATGCATAGCAATGATTTTGTAACACCCCGGCATTTAATATGCCTGAATGCTACCAAACATAAGCTAAACAACATCTAAATACCACAATTTAACATAAATTCCAGCAAAGGCGCACATGCTAAAAACCGAGATTTCGGCAGCATCTCCTTTGTTTTAACATGAATTGAAGGAGCAACACAGTCAAGCATTATAAGGCAATATGAGAGACAGCTAAAACATCAATAATTAAATACTTAACGACATTATAAGTCTAATACCAAGCACTTAATGTCTCCAATAGTCGAACGAACAATAAAACTCTCATATAGCAACGCTAAACCTTAAAACAATAATCATCACACGCAATTTATTATCACAACTAATAAGATGACTTGTGGATTCATAATGGGTGAAGCTACGTGTGGACGTGTGACTACTTCCCTTCCCCGCATGTCGTTCTCATGGTACCTAAAACAACAAGAAAACACAAACGTGAGTTCAAAACTCAGCAAGCACATTGCAATGGTACAACAGGAACAATTACATAGCAATAATATCTCACATCATGTAAAAACCATCTCATTCATGGTCACATATTATCATCATCATCAATATGTATGAAGTGCAATGCAATGCCCATGTCTCCTTGGAAACTCATACCGGTATGGTTGAGTACACACCCGTCGGTGTGCACCCTCTCCCCTCTTCCATCCCGAAGATGGAGGGTGCCTACTCCTCGCTTCCGTTCACCGCGGTGAATGGAATCACGATGTAGGACTTACTCATTGGCTCTCCGGATTAGTCATAACTTTTTCACCGACCTTTCCGGATTAGTTATGACTTTCTCACCGCCCGGGCCATGTAACATGCCATGTATGCAAATATGCCAACATCGTAATAAACTTGTACATTAACACATGGCATCATAGCATACTCATCATATCAAAGGAAATCATCAAAGCATGGCAAGTGATCATGTCATGTAATCAAGTTCATCTAGTCTCAACTAGCAACCTACAAACCGCTATCCATTACAATGCACTTGCCTCAACCACGGGCAACGGATTGGCGGGAAGTAGAAGGCACTCCCGGAGTCACACCACCTGCACATAGGTATCACACACTCACAATCATGACCACCAAACAGTATGCAAACCCTCATCTACCCCGACATTGCCAACTACTCGCAAAACCTAAAAACAGAGGTTCTGTCCCGTCGGGACAGCAGCCTTCCAAAAGGCATAACTTGAGTTCTGGGACTCCGAATCAATTAAACGAGTACATCCTCGCGTAGCTTAGGAAATTTCCCAACTTTTTCTAGCTATATGGAAAGACTGATTCGAATTCTAAAGTTGTTTAATCTACAGATTACCGTGATCTGTTCCAATCGCGTCACAGATTTTAACACGCTCGGTAAAACAGCCATAACTTTCAAACGGATAGGAGGAATTTAACGTTCTTTATATCCACTGAAACATAATGAAATTATCTACAACTTCTTCAACATCCGTACGACCAAATTCGGACTCTCAATTGGCGAAAAACCGAACCCTAGGTCGACTGCTCATGCTGTCCCAAAACAGAAACATGGCAACATCTAGATCTAATCCAATCTACTCAAGTCCAGCACCACCAATTGATCTAAAATCATGATAAACACCCTTATAACAGTACCTAGCCCAACCCCAAGGAATCCCATGGCCATACCTTCGCCCGACGACCGAAATCCCAACGAAACTCCTCCCGGATCGCTCCTCGCTCCACGCTCCTCACTCCAATGGATGGATCCACGAGGTGCAGGGGTGGGAAGGCCACCCTAGGGCAGCAAGGGGGTGGAGGAGAGGTGGTGGAGAGGTGGAGAGGTGGAGAGGGCAAGGGGGCGCACGGCCATAATGGGGGGAGGGCGGCTAGGGCAAGGGAGAGGGTGGGGGGCGCACAATGAGGGGGTGGGGCGCACCAAGGGCAGGGGGAGGCCTTTTACCAGCCCCCACACCCAATCCTAATCCTAAATGGATTCCCACTCCATCCCACCAAAGCCCACAACCCCCACTTTTAGGCCCAAACTCCCCCGGGAAGGCCCAAAACCCCGGAAACGGCCCAGAAACGCTATTAACCTCCAAAACCTATGGTTTTAACCTTATTTCCACATCTCATACTGTTTTTGACCTTATCATGCACGTTAAATAAGGTTACGACACTCCGTGGTGTCACAGATTTGTACAGCAATGATATGTACATCCTCATGATGAACGTATGCATAGCAAGGATATGTATTACGAATTTACTTGTATTGAGTCAATAGGGTACTGTGGTGCCGTAGAGTTCAAATGAACTTTTGATGATGAGGAACTACAACCACCATCCAATTGTCTACGCAATTCTTCCAATTGCTTCATCACTTGTGAGTACTTGTCATTTTGCTCTTTTGCCTCAGCCTCATACTTGGCCTTTTGCTCCTTTGCCTCTTCCTCTAGCCTCCGTATAGCATCTTTTGTAGAACGCCGCTTCTTCTTGGTGGGGACTCCGTCTTGTGAAAGACCCATCCCTAAACCTATGTAACCGCTCACACCAGTTGCCCTCCCCGGGTGATTATTCCCTAATGCTGTTGCAAGAATGTCCATATTATTAGTCGATGTGTAGGTACCCGCTGCATTCTGTGAATCTAGATCCACCTACAATTAATAGGGAACATGTGTCAATGTCTTGCATCGATATGAAAAATGGATAGGTTAATAAGTAGAAAGAGTCAATACAATTTTTTTTAATAATAGGGTGTGTCTTAGTTATTGATGCATCTCTAGTGGGATTCCTCGCCCTAGCCCAAAACTTGTGACGACCATCTTGCATGTCTTGGAATGGTATTGGTTTGCCCTCACTAAGTGCCAAAGCGTCCTCCTTCGCCCACCGAATCTTCTGAACAGTATAGCTTCTTCTTCCTAATTTTTGACGAAACTTATTCATGGTTTGGTTTTTCTTCGCCTTCTCACCCATTTCAAGATACTCCTTGCTAGTCACCCACTGGACAAAGTCCATCCAATGATTTTTATTCAACAGAGGGTAGTCTTCAAAGGGCTCCTTATTTTTCTTGACATAATTTGCATTCAGCCTCCACTTGAAATCCCTCCAAGCATGGCATGCGTTAAGATTGAGACAAATTACATAAGTCGGATTGGACAGAGAGCTGCTAGAAGGAAGAATTATTTCTTACCAATAGATTTCAGGGTGACCCTCTTAACATTATTTAATAAATTCACATCCTTAGGCATGATAAACTTGGCCATCACATCCTCCCACAGTTTTGTTTTCAGCTCTATAGGCACTTTCCTCCAATCCTTAATTCTAATATCCACAAATGTGCGTGCTAGATGACCACAAAAGCTTGAAAACTCGTTGACATGTTTTAGAGGCGATTCAGGTATGCCATTCTTATCAAACTCGAGCTTTCACGGGCCTCCTTTGATTAATTTTTTGCATGTACTCGAGCCTCGTTTCTTTCGTGTTGAAATGTCTTTGGATGTAGGTGAAGAAGACTCCTCCACTATGTCCCCTGACTCCAAGTCTTCGGAAGAGGAGCTGGACGACGACTCATTACTTGAACCTGAGCTCGATGAAGAACATGAGCTCGATCCATCCACATTATCATAATCGTTCGACATCTGCAAGTTTAATATAAGAAAAAGTTAATTGTGGGTGATAAAGGGAACATAAACAGGAACAAACTATTAAGAATAAAAAAATGTGGAACTACTACTCATTGCAGGCCAAAAATAAATCGGAAGTACTGAAGTAATTGCAACAGACTTGAAATGATTTGAGTCTGTTCTATGTTGTATAGTGACTGCCATCCCACCTTGTGCTGATATAGTCTTGTTTTATACTTCCTTACCAATTATGGTGGCGAGTTGCTGAATTGTATTGAAGTATGGTGGCTTGTTGCTGCTTCTGTTTATAATATATTAGTGCATTGATCAACTAATAACATTGCATTATGATTTGACCACGTCTAACAACCCGCATCAGCACAAAACGAAAAATGTGAACCTTTCAGAAAGAAATACAATTTTTTCTGTTGCAACCATATGCTAATTTTAATGAGGAAGTACTAGCAAAAGCTAAGTTCCACACAGACGCAAAAGCTAATACGGGAGAGAATCTAACTCATATGAACATTTGCCTCCACAGATGAATCTAAAAATGCAAATCATCAACGGTCTCCCAAAAACTCTACTTTTTCATAGAACTACTCACAAATCCCCCACTGAAATTTAAAAGGAAGCCCAAATCAACAAGAATACATCTCAAAGAATTAGACCCGTGGGCACACTCGAATCTATCAAACTAAAATAGGTTAATTATGCGGTCAAAACTGAGCAAACCATATAGATTAGGTATTGCATGACCTACCTCACACCCTAGATTGGCCGATGGAGAATGATCTCAGAATAGGGGGCAGCGCGTCGACGGCGAACCGAACTGAAGAGCGATGCAGGGAGATCGACCACCAAGGTCTTGGCCGATGGCGTGAGCTCGTGTTTCGTTCTAATGCCCAGACGGAGGAGAGCCGATGGCAATGGCGGGCTGTCGTCGACGGGAAGGGTGCGGCCGGGGCGATTCGAGGGTTCAGGGAGGCGGAAGTCACGAGATCGATTTTGGGGGCGGCGTGGGTAGTGGAGAGTAGTGGAGGGTTAGTAGGGTTTAGATTTTTTGGGTTTTGATACAGCGGGAATTAATTCCGGTGTGCTGGAAATATAATTGGCGGGAAGGATTTTTTTAGGCTGTTTATTGAATAAAACAATATATTACATTAATTACTTATTATCACTTATGTGCAAATAATCATTTTCTTCGGGTTGCGTCTCTTCTCCTTCCCCCTATACAGTAATCCCCAATTTCCATTCAACGCTGTTGCATCTCTTCTCCTTCCCCGGCCTTTCCCTCTCCAATCTCGCACAAACCTTGGCGACACGACGAGCGCTGGCTCGACCTGCCTGCGCGTGACCTCCGCCTCCTCGACCCACCATTCGTCCACCCCTCCGCCATCCTAGGCTGAGAGCCCGACGCGGCCGACGGTGCCTACCCCCTACTACAATTTCACGATCGACTCCGTACCCTCATGCCCGCCCTCGCTGCAACGCCACCCTTCTCCCCCTCCTTGCAGCGCCACCCTCCTCATCACTCCTCTCCTGTAGCGACGCTCTCCTCCTCACTCCTCTCCTGTAGCACGCCCTCCCCCTCACTCGTAACCTGATTTCTCTGCTTGGTCGCCGCCAAGCAACTTGGCTCAATGGATATCAGGTAAATGCTTATGAACCTTGTGTGGGAGGTTGTTTGGATCTCAGGTAATTGCTTATGAACTCTGCTATAAATCTAGACGAGTTTGTTTGGAGCACTTTTTCCCTGATTTTTTAATAGTTTTGTGTGGGACGTGAGAACTGTGGGGCATATCACAGTTTTTTCCCTTAGGGGTGCTTGGATTTGGATTATTTCATTGCAATGTTTTAGGATCTAGTTTAAATTCGAATAGAAACCCAAAACTCCTAAGGAATTACCACTCATCCAAACAGGGCCTTGCTGGTTTTATGTGGGATATGGGAGGGGGAGGTAGATATAATTAACGACAATTACTTTTTGTAGATATGGCTACATTTGTTCACTGGTACGCTTAAGATATAGAGTTGGGCATGGTTGTGTGAAATATGAATCGCCCTACCCTACAAAATGTGAAATTTGAAATCCTCATTTCCAAGAGAATTATTTGAACATTCTACATGCTCTTTCACGCAAATAATTTCAGAAAGTTGCTCTTATAATCCATTTGTTCTCATTGTCTATTTGGAAAGCTTTTTAAATCCCAAATGCTATCGCATATTTCTGTTATCCTTGGTGCTATAATGCTTGTAATTTTCCTTTGATATAACATCTTATCAAAGAATCACTCTATTTATTTGAAAAACATATGTTAGTCAAATTTGAATACACATCTTCATTTTATCTATGCCAAACATGATTTTAAAGATAATACTTCTATTTTAAACACTAAAGATGTTGATTGCTGAGCATTTTATCGATGCCAAACATGATTGTAAAGATAATACTTCTATTGTAAACACATATTCTTTTCAAATTAAATCTGAGTTCATTTTGTTTTCAAACTTAGGAACTGTCTATACATACAAAACACTTGTTTATTTTTGGAACATATAGTGATGTTCAGGTCCAGCAATTGGTAAGAAACCTGTTGGTCTTTCTGTTGACATATGTTTCCGGTGTTCTGATATTAGTTCAAGACAACTAAATGGGTGAGATGCATATGTAATATGTCACTTAAAGAAAAGTTCCAAGTTCTGCTCATAGATGGAAGTGGACTAAAAATTAGTGCAATCCTATTTATGCAGAAGTTGTACTACCATCGATAGAACACTTGTCCATTACATTAATGCTAGTTACAGTTTTGTCAAAATTGCAATGCCCTTACTACTCATTTAATTTGTGCACTTTAAATTTGAAATGTCAATTTCATAATTCTTTTTAATTCTCCATATAAAGAAAACTGAATCAAGCTTGTTTCTCTGTTCTTTTATGGAGGACAGGTGGGGAATGAATATCACAATCTATAACAATACGCATCAGTGTATCTGTGTGGTAGCATCAGTACTATTTTTGTAGTAGTATCTGTTTACTTTTTGTAATTTCTTTCTCGATATATTTGTTGCGCATATCCAACTCTTGAGCTTTTCCTGATAATGATATTCAAGGTAATCTTACCAGGGTTTGGAAATCCGGTTGGTTATTGCCCGGAAACCGGTACCAGTCGTGTTCTAATTTTCCAAACCCTGTGTTGTTTCACCCCTAACATTTCATTGCTTCTTCTATAAATATGCGTGTATTAAACTCTAACATGCAACTTCCATTTACTATGCTATTTACTAAATAAAACAATATATTACATTACTAATTATCTCTGGTAGGCTTAAGGCATAGAGTTGAGCATGGTAGATTGAAATATGAAATGCTCTACCCTACATAATGCGAAATTTCACTGCAACCATGTACAATATCATGAGCTGGTGTTTCATCTATTAGATGTTGTTATTTTGAGTTGGAAATCTTGATTTTTTGACATATGCAGAGATGGGTTATTTATATATCCTTTTATGTCTTATTTTTTGTCCAACTTAGTTGAGAAGAGTAACTGCAGTATGGGATCCAAGCTGTGATTCCAAGTTCTTATACTAAAGAGAGCAAACTTAAGGAGACGACTAAGCTAAACGCACAACCAGATGGTCTAGATAAATGCCAAGTAGAGACAGTACAATTCTTCCAAATTATATTGAGATTGTTGATTTCAGGTCAGTGCCGTTAATTTGGTTTTTTTGTAGATTGTATGTGTGCAGATTCAATTAACATGGGACCTTTGTTGCAGGTTCTAATGGAAAGAGAGTTCTGGATCATGTTCAATTATGCTTACATTTCCAGGAATAGACAAGAGATTAGCCATTTTGTTTTATCACTATTTTGCTCCAAATATTTTTTTAAAAAGCATATATCTCACTGTCATATATCTAGGTGTGGGATGTAACTTCCAATTGAATTTGTTGCCATTGCCACCATAGCCACCTTGTTGGCCTTGTATCGCAGCTTGACTTGTTCGGATTATGTTGAAATTAAATCTGTGATTATTTTCTTCTCAAACTTAGTATTAAATTTCAGATGATTTCAGGTCAAACGATTTGCGAACTAAATGTTATTGCTCATATTGGTCATTAATTCTTATTTATTAAACATGCTACAACAATCATATATCCATGCATCTTGTATCTAATGAACTAATCCATTAATTGCATAAGACACTGGCAAAAGATAAGCAAGCAACAAATTAGCTAGAATATTACCTCTTGTAACCGGTGATCCTCTTCTATCCATCTTCCAGAAAATAGAACAAAGGCCCTGATGGATGTGCAACTAATACTAAATTGTATATAGCCACTGCTGTCACGAACACAGCAAACAGAGAACACGAACACAGCAAACAGACCACGCTAGAACGATATCATGAGGACATATATACGACGCTTCTTTAATATATGCGACGTTTCCTTACGAACACGGACTCCTAGTCCCTAATCCATCTCGGATACGAAGTAGTAAATCGAGTCGGATTCAACAACTAACTGTCGCATATCACACCAGACGGTTGCAACCAACAATGCGTCTTATAAAACCTACACATAAAAGACACTTCTTAGTACAAAACCGTCTAAAATAATATGCGACGGTTATAACTATAGAACCGTATCAAATTCAACCATCATATAAGACGGTTAAAATTGAACCGTCACCTATCTGGCCTTCGGCCACCATTGAAGACGCTTTTAATTTATGCAGGTTGAAAGCGCCTCCAAATGTGCGTCTTATATTACTCATTCTGTACTAGTGACATTGATTTGTTGCTGTGAAGATCATCAATGGATGACATGAATGTGATCATATTGTGCAGCTATGGCTTGGAGAAGTGCGAGGAAGACTATCTACAATAGTCGAGCAAGCACCATATTTTATTGTCATCGTTGCCGCATCGAGGATACCGATTGTTCCAAGATAATGGATGAAGGGATCATTGGAAACATAGCAAGGAAAACACTTGTGCATAGATTGGGGTTGATGATAACGCCACATCTAAAGCCATACAAGTTGATGTGGTTGCACCGCCATATTCCAATTATGCAACAAGTGGAGGTAAAGCTCTCTTTGGATGGATACACTGCTGTTGTTACTTGTGACATAATGTATATACATATGTGAGCATGCTCTTTGGTGCTTGGATTTGAGTTGATGAATAAGCAGGGCACTTAGAGAATTTCTTTTCCAAGTGTTTGGTACACTTTTCATTAGGAAAATATGCGACAAGAGATTGAACCATTGATGGATTAGCAATACTTGGAGGGTCATCAATGACATGATAATATTCAAGCTAGATTTGAAGCACAATAGTAATAACAAAAGAAGAAAGTACAAGAAGAAACTCAAAAGTGGGAAGAAGAAAAGATGGCTGAAGAAGCTAGAAGGCAAATTAAAGAAATACCCATTATTTCATGTCATGAACAGCAAGGAAAGTTGTCTACTTATGATGGCAACATCGACATTGAGACACCGCTAGAAGGTATGTGCATGATGACCAGCAAGATCCGTGTTGACAACGCTACAATTTGTGCAATGGGACAATGAGCCAATGTGTTCAAATTATTAAATTGAAGGCAAAGTTTGCAAGCTTATCATTGATGGTGGAAGCTATAACGACCTCATTAGCAAAGATTTGGTGCAAGCTTTGGGACTAGCAACTTGGCGACATCCGAAACCATATTATGCTCAATGGATGCACAATGTTGATAAGCTGAAAATTACTCATAGTGTCAAAGTCTCTTTTTTCAGTGGGTGATTATCAAGATAAGGTGGAGTTCAACGCTGTGCCAATGCATGTACATCATGTTGTTGGGATGACCCTAACAATTTGATCGCAATGCTACACATCACGGGAGGTCAAATTAGTACTCTTTGGTGCATGAGTGTGCTATTTGATCATACACATTGTGTCCTATGCTGGAGAGTGCAATTCATGCTGAGGAGATCATCATCAAAATGGAGGTTTTGAAGCATATATATGGCCCCAATTACCATCACTACTTTAGATTGTGTTTCTAAGGTGTAAATCAAGATGAATGATCAAAATTGTGCTATTTTGAGCAAAGAAATGAAGTGCACATTTATGACTGAGGGGGAGGTGAGGGAGGAAGGCTAAGGAAAGGGTGTCCAAACCCTAGCACCTAAAGAGGAATGTGTGCATGTTCATGGCCGAGGACAGTAAGTAAGGAATCAAGACCTAGCGTTTGGCCGAGGAGGAGAAAAGGGAGTTCTAGTGGGGTTGCATGCGGGGGCAAGCCGCATGGGCTAATGCTGCGTAGGTCATGCACATGTGTGAGCGCATGGAGGCAGGAGGCAAGGAGGTCGCTCAGTTATGTGGCCGTGCCTTTGTGGCATGAGCACGTGGAAAACAAGAAGCTAGGAAACAGAACGAGTCATGATCGGCTAAGAAACTAGCCCGAAACCAAAGCAAGGAGGTTGGCACGCAATAAGAAGAGGAGAAAGATGACACGCGTGGACAAATACATAGGACTTGATTGATGCTAGCTATCAGAGAATTGGAAAAGGTACTAAGGATGTTGTCTACAAAGGACTTCATTAATTCGCATCTCAGATCTTTTCTTTTGGTCATACGTGTTATTGTGCATGTGTGTGCACCAAGATTGTCACAGCATTTCTACAAGTCTCGATACCTTATATGGTTGTGAGTTAAATAAATATACCTCATATAATACCTTGTATGGCAGAGAATTAAATGAATATGCATCACACCACAAGTAGAGAGCAAAAGAAGAGAGTAGAGGGCACATTGAAGCGAGCAAGAAGCAATGAGCAAAGAAGCAAAGCAAAGAGCTAAAGCATCTAGGCCCCCATCTTGTTTTGGGTTTTGGTAATTAATCAAAATCGAATTTAAAGGACTAATAATTTCTCTTGAGTTTCTGAGAATAGATTGATCCTAGTCATTGCACATGAAAAGGTGAAATCATGAAACACAAAGTAAATCAAGGTTTCAAGCTCAAGGCCAAGGTATAAAAATTGAAGAACCTTTTTGTAGCTTTTTCTGATCTTGGTGTTTGGAGAAAAGATCAGGTTGCTAGAATATGTGCCGTACTATTAAGATAAACCTTTGGCTAGTAACTTGAGAATGCTTAAATTTCATGCCTCAAAGTCTTATTGCATATTTGATCTTAGATTGCATTGAAAATCCTTTTAAAAATTAGTGAACTCTCTAAAATTAGCACTTCTGCAGTGTTATTACGGTACTGCTGCAGAGTTGGCAGTACCGCTCCTATGGAGCAGTAGTTAGGCCCTGTTTGGGAGTTGCAGCTAGGCTGAAAAGCTACTTTTGGCTTGTTGGGCTGTAAAGTAGCTGTAGCTGACGGCTATAATTTTTCTTGAGAGACTGTTTGATAAACGGGCTTTTTGTTGGCTTTTTTGCTGTTGTGGTTGTAGCTGCAGGCGAATCCGAGGTAGCTACTGAGCGGGGAGCAAGTGATCAAACGGTGAGCGGGGAGGAGATGAGGAGGCGGCGGGCGACTAGGCTCTGAGGCGGTGAGGTGGTCAGGGATGGGCGGTAACCGGTTGTAACACCCCAAAATTTTGCTTTTCTTAAATTCATGTGTGATTTGGCACTTTGGTGAATTTTTGGAATTTTCTGGAATTTATTTGGAATTTATTTGAATTTATTCCATTTTGAAATAATTAAAGAATTAAACTTTGCAAATAAAATTTTGTTGGAAATATTTTAATTGAGTCCAAAATGATCCAAAGTATTTTCCAGAATTTTTCTGGAATTTTTCGGAGTCTTTTGATATTTTTAATGAATTAAATGAATTTCTGGGAATTATTTTAAATATTAAATCGCTGGAAAATCAAGTCGGGTCAAGTACTGTGCATCCGACCGGACCCGAGTCCGAGTCCGACTCGAGTCCGACCCGAGCCAAGTGACTTGACCGAACCCTATTCGATCCGGCCGTTGGATCGAGATCCAACGGCCCGCATTGGATCGCACCGCTGAGCCGAGTCCGCCGGATCCGACCACGCCCGCGCGATCGTGGGCCGTTGATCGCGCCACGTGGACGGTCCTCCGTCATCGCTCTCCGCCGAGTCCGAAGCCGACTCGCCGCCGCGCCGCCGCCGTGAAGGATTAGGTTTTCGCTTCGCGCGAAGCCGAGGCTATTTAATGCCCGGATCCCACCCCGAGGATCACCTTGACCTTGCGCAGCTGCTGTTCTAGCCGCCGCCGCAGCGTTCTCGACGCGCCGCAATCGCCGCCGGAGTTGTAGCACTCCTCCGCGCGGTTTTGCCGTTCCGCCGCCGTCGCCGCCCCGCCGCCGTTGACCCCAGATCCGGACTCACCGCGACGGCGCACGAAGGACCTCTCACCTCGCCGGAGCACGCCTGAAGCGCCGTTGCCGTGGTCGTCGTCCCCAACCCCGGCAAGCCAGCGCCGCCGTGAGCCATCGCCGTCGCTCGAAGCTTCTCAGCCGTCCGATCAAGATCCAACGTCCCAGATCACGCCACGTCATCTCACGGTGAGATTCCATCCAAAATCTCAGATCAAATCTCGACCGTCCGATCTAGATTCAACGGTCCAGATCAAACGCGTTAACCCAAACGCGTGAGAGCCAGATCTAATCTGGGCCGTTGAAGTTCAAATCAACAGCCGAGATTGTGCCACGTGTCGGGAAGCCTGACCGCCGCGGCCGCTTCGCAGTGTAGGACGCCGACACGCCGCCCGCGCGTGTCGGCCGACGCGTGACTAAACCGCACCATGACGCCACGCCGACGCCATGGCGGGCTCAAGATGTCGGGCCGTCCCCAGCTGCGGCGCCGACGCCAAGAATGACGCCACAGGTCCCACTCGCCAAGACTGGTGGATCGAGCCCCGCTGACGTCAGCAGTGACGTCACCCGAGGCGGACCCACATGTCAGTCTCACGAGGAGCCGTGGACCGAGTCCACGATAGACCCGAGCCGAGCGTGGACCAAGTCCATGGACCTACCGACGCCGCCAGAGACCAATCGAGGCTGCCACGTGTCCTCGCCGACGCAATAATTAATCTTCGAAAAGAAAATGATTTATTAATTCGAAATAATGATTTGATTTTGTTTCAAACTTCAAACGCTTATAACTTTTATGCGTTTCAACTCCGATTTGAGTGATTCAAATTTCTAAATTTGTATAAAATTGAGATCTACCTAAATATGAATTTTATTTAATTTTTGGACTAAAGTTTTTCTCTGTAAAATTATTTAATTGATTATTTAAACTTTAAATAATCATAACTTTTGCATTTTAACTCCAAATTTGACGATTCCAGTTTCTAAAAATTTATAAAATTATGTTCTCTCTGTTTATGGATTTTATTTGGATGTTTGGACACTTTTTGCCTATTGTTTATTCGTGTATTGCTATTTGCACGCTTTACGAGTAGACGTTGAAGTGCCGGAAGGATTCGAAGGAGAAGTATTGACTCAGGATCCAACTCAAGACCAAGAACAAGTACTTTTTGAAGGCAAGTTGTGCTTTGACCATGTTGATCCTATTTTGAAACTTATTTTGATTTAACCTATTGCATGCTAAGTTCAATTTGAAAATACTTTATTAAATATGGGGGGATTAGATAAATACCAATTTGCTGTATGACACCTTGATTATTTAAATATGTGCCATGACCCTTGTCACCCTAGTTGTGGATTACTAGTTGGACATTATTAAATCGCCAACATGGGTTTTAGACCGTTGTAGTATACTGCTTAGACCTGCTACGTGCTCATGACATGATTTTGGTCAATCAAATGTTAATATTGACTTAATGATATATCGAACCTGTTTTGGAAAGGTATCATGTGATGTTGATGGCACGTGGTGCATGGTAATCAACTGGGGTTTGATAAATAGTTTTTCGACCGGGGCATGTGGCAAGAATAATCAGGTGGGCCAGTTGTGGCATTGGGGATGATGTTTTGGTTCTTCGGGTAGTCTTGCCCTGGTCACCCTAAGGACTTAACCTTGCAAGCCTTTGAACTGGGTCTAACGTGCAACCACATGTCTGTAATGGGACGGACCTAGTTGACTAAGTTGCTAATAACGTACCTGTGGGACCTCAGGAGGTCAACTACACCCTTTGTGTAAGTTGTACGGGAGCGTCTGGGTGAGGCCAGTACCCATCTAACGGTTGATTGGCCTAAACGTCGCCTTAGCTAAGGGAAGGGTTAGTGTGCAAGAACCGGGGAGGACCACTTGTATTGTTAGAAGTTTTCGTAAGACTTTGTTACAGGAACTCGCCTTTGTGGTGTTTGATTTGTATCTTGTGGGTAAAGTGCATAACCTCTACAGAGTGTAGAATCTATTCGAATAGCCGTGTCCGCGGTATTGGACATCGCTCGGGAATTACAGTCAAGGGTTAGATTTTCTCAAAAATAACTTGGACTTGAAAGGTTGGGTTGGATTAATAATGATGTTGATGGAATTGTGGATTAGGATGGGAAAGATGTTTATGAAACTCCTTGAAAAGTTATCTATGCTTTATTTGTTTCTACTGCTTTCGAATCTACTTATGCTATTTGTCAAATCTTTGTTTTACATAAATACACCTTGAGCTATTCCTTTGTATCAAGCCATGCATATAGTATATTAGCTTGCATTCTGTGCATGACTTGCTGAGTACCAAGTACTCACCCTTGCGACCATACAACACCAGTTGAAGAGGAGACTACACCAGCTTTGGAGGAGGAGCTCCAAGAGGAACCGTCTACTTAGGGAGCGAGCCCAGTCAGTTGCCTGTGGTATACTGGATGGCGCCACGAAGTTATCTTATTTTCCGCTGCTACTATTTCTCTCTTAATAGGTTTCACCCTGCGTGGCGTATATTTGTAACTTGACCATAAGGTCGAGTACCCAGTTTGACTACTTAAATAAAGTACTTTATTAGTATCGAGTGGTATGATTGTGATATTTACCGATGTTAAGACTGTGTGCACTAGCGCGTTCCTGGACTAGTGCTGAATACACAGAGGGTCCGGATTTGCAAATTCGGGGTCCCGACACCGGTCGAGGAGGCAGCGAGGCAGGAAGGAGGTGGGGGGGCTCGTGAGGTGTTGAAGCCACAGATGTGAAGCATGGGGGTAGCGGTTGTGGCTTTTGTGCTATTGTGGTTGTGGCTTGGGTGCGAAGCACTAGGGGGTTGCGACTCAAAGCCAAAGCATAGCTAAAGCCCAGCCCCCCCGGACACCCCCTTATTTTCCAAAAGATGTTTTTCTGGATGCTTAGTGCTATCGGCACACTACCGTCATGTATTTTGCGGTACTGTCACAAGTCAGCACTACCACACATATGGGTCGGTACTTATTTTCCAGAGAATGATTTTTGCAATAAAAATTTGTTTCTCTTTGGGCTAGCACTACTACATTACAAATAGTGGTACTACCTCACATCGATAGCATCGGGTTATGAGCGGTGCTTATTTTCCAAAAAGGTGTTTTTGTGAGCTTTCTTTGAGGTTTCTAAAATGAGCACTACCGATGTGTATTTCCTGGTATTGTCGGTGGCCAACAGTACTGCCTTTTAGTGCTAGTACTCTTTTCCAGAGAAGAGTTACTTCGAAGGTTTCTGAGTTCAAAAATTGCCACTACCACATTTGACATGTCCATATTTCTGGGGGTGGGGGTACTATAGCAACAGCTATCTACCTACCGCATTAAATGCCAAAATTAACCGTTGGGTCTGGTATCGGCACTATTGGCCTTAACAAGTCGGCACTAATGATTTTGCTAACTTTTGCAGAATTTGATGCAAAATGGCTAGTTTTTGGTTAGGGGTTATAAATACCCCCTCACTTGCTGCAAGGGCACACGCTTGAACATTCATTGCATTGTGAACCCTAGCTACTCTCTCTTCATCAATTGAGCATTCCATTTACTTGATCAACCTCAAGCAAGTGCCAAGGTTCTATTCTCTTAGAGGTTGTCGCCTCCTAGACGGTTTGAAGGTGTGAGAACTGGTGATCTCTTCAAATGAGATTGTGAAGAGACCTGATGTTGGTGTGAAGGTCAGAGATCACCTACCTAAAGCGGGGAAGAGCTACCACTAGTGATCGAGGGAGGCTCAATTGCGCAAGGAGCTGGCTTGATTCATTCAAGCTTTCTCAATGTGGATTAGGGGAGACCGGTAAGTCTCCGAGACCACGAAAAAATCGAATTATGTCCATGTTGTGGTTTGAGTTCCTTTTACTTAATTGTGCATTTTGCTTTCCTAGTGACCAGTGTGCTTTATCATCTCTCTAAGATTGCTACTTGCTCAGACTTAGCTCGTTGGTGCACGTAGAGACACCTAGTTATTTTAGGTTTTAATTGTTGTAGAATTGTAAATCGTATCATACTTGCTTAACTATCGTATTAGAGCCAACATATTTTAAAAACCTCTTTATTCACCCATGTAGTCGGTTATCCTTAATCCTACAAGAGCAAACATAAAAGCAAAACATGAAACACAAAGAGTAAGAAGCGACCCAAGAGCAAAGCACATCATGAAAATAGAGAGCATGAAGCAATGCAAAAGCAAAGCAGAGTAAAGAGCAAGATGGAGCACACAAGCAGACCAAATCAAAGCAAGAACCAGATAAAATCAAAGCAAAATGTAAGACAAAATCAAAGGAAGAAGCATACTAGAGAAAATTAGAGCTAAGAGAGAAGAAGAAAGTAGGGAGAAGGAGACTAACCTGAGTTGAGGTGACCTTAATGGTGGCAGCAGTAGAGGGGAGTGGAAAGCGACCAAGAGCCCAAGACTACTGGGGTTGACGGCAACAAGCTACAGGGAGGTAGTAAGCTTCTTCTTACAACAATGATGGTGGCAGAAATTAGCCAGAGAGGGGCGGTGGCAGCAATGGAAGTGAGCTAGCTAGTGAGGGGCTATGTGGCTCATCCCCAACCATACTCGAAGCATCAACCCTCTAGATCTGTTTCTCTCCCCTCCTTTCATGTGAACAGGGAGAGGAGAATGCCGCTGAAATGCAGAAGCTGGGAAAAAAGAGGATCCCTCGACTTCATATTCGGGGGCTCAAGCGTGTATGAGTCCAAGCGGAGGCAGAAGCTTACAGCTCGGGACATCAACACGATCGTGCTTGCGGCCCCCCAATACTTGAAGTGGTCAGAGGTCTCCGTCACCTTCGATCGTTCGGATCATCCTGACCACATCCCCTACCTAGCGTGCCAACTATCGATGTTTGGTGTCGGCAATAATCTTAGGGGGGTGTGAAGTTGTGGGGCAAGGCGCTGGATCAGGAACTCGAAGGTAACACAAGACTAGAGTTTAGACAGGTTAAGGCCCTCTGCGGTGGGGGTAATACTTTAGTCCTGTGTTCTGGGATTATCTGGTCTTTCTCTTTGAGGTCCTCCTGTCCCTCTTATATACGGGGGGAGGAGCCCAACTCGGTTACTAAAGTATGAGTCCGAGTTGATTACAAGTAAAAAAATCGTATCTTTCCTTATCCGGGGTGATTTCTCCTACGGTTACAATCTTTTGCTTCGGTTATATCGGGATAATGGGTAGACTTCCGGAATATGCGCGTTGGACTTGGTCCATCCCCTTTTACATTGGGTCTTCTTTTAGGTCTTCATGCGTACACCCGGTTCCCATGTCTCCCACAAAACCCTACCCTTCAAGTGATTATCCCCACCAGGCGCCCATCAGAGTCGGCTAGATGACGCCTAGACAACCATGGTGTCTCTTAGCTTTCCTAGGCGCTCGCCATAAGTCATATGCCCTGAGCGAATGGCCTTGGCATCTGCCTCTAGCCGATAGGACGCCTTGGCGCCAACTTGGTGATGCCTGATAGAAAAAAGGACACCTTGAGGTTTAATTTCATCCAAGAATAAATCATGAACAACATCTGACAGATGATAGGTAACAAATAACATGAGCATACCCTAGATGCATATGGAACCAGTAGATTAGAAACAAACAGTAGAAACATGATAGCGAGTACGTATTGTTCGTGTGTAGAGGAAGTAGTAGCCGTCGCAGTCGTTGCAGTACGTACAGTGTCGAAGACGAGAATGCGCTGATGCCGAACGCGACGTCGAGTAGCAGCGGGCGAATGTGGAGGACGACGAGCCGTGATGAAGATTTTGTAGCAGTCGCGTGAAGCGCTCCCCAAAAACCTGATTTGCCCTCTCCCGGTGCAAGAACTCAAGGACGAACGGTTCCGGAGACTTGCTCTCCCGTTCACTGGTGCACGCTGGTGTTCGGGATAGAGTAGTCTAGATGGCGGCACAACGAGAGGAACTGGCAAAACTCTGTGCAAGTTGTTCTAATTCTTCTATTCATCCCAGCGACAGTGGCGCAGTAAATATAGGAATAGCCTAGTAACCGTCCGAACGTTACTCGAAAACGTGCCACCAATCGTTACTTGAAGACGATCCGTCGAGCGTTACTCGAACCGAGATTTACTCGTGCGAAGACGAGCCGTCGAGCGTTACTCGAGCCACTCGAACGTTACTCGAACCAGTGTCCTTATCACATACTGCGACAACAACTATCCCGAGTAGCAAAAGAATAAACTGCAAAATGAGGTTGCGCCTGGGCACGGCCCTGGACCAGATTTCGGCAGACTACTCACGCAGGTGCCCCACACCCGCGCCACCCCGGCCCGTGCCCGTGAGGTGTGTGCGCGCGCGTTCTCTCTTCCTCTTTCCCACATAGCTCTACCATGGTGAATCACACTCCACTATTTAAGATAGTGTTCACAACTTTAGACTAGCAATATGGGACAATTGTTAGTACACATACCTCCTCATGAGATGGGCCTTTGAGATTTTCTAGGATTATTCTCTCAATTAAGTGGGCTTTGGCCCAAATAATCCAACAATGCCATGACAAACTTGGTGTGCACAATATCCCCTTACAATCAAATGCAAGTGTTGCTTTCCTGAACATTAGAGCTATTAGTTTTCTTTTTCATATGTCAGTTCTAGGTAAACGTTGCTGTTGTTTGTATTCAATGATATTTTCAACCATCGGTAATCCTGTAATAATTTGGCTTCATGGAGTTCAATCCCTCCGCTGAACTTACTGATCTTCAACACTGGAGTGATGTAAACATGTTTCACACCATAAACAGCTGTCTACCTATGTGCTGAGGTAAATGAGTGAACGAACAGTACCTTTCATTTCCATGTCCATGGTGAGAGACCAGTATGACCACCAGTCATGTCCTCTGACAACTAACAGTTAGGGAACTTGTAGATGTCTAAGAGGCAATAACACTGCGTAGAAACGAGTGAATGGACACATGTTTTTAGCAGGGTGGATTTACTGCAGTTGGTAAACTTTTTTGTGGGAAGAGGAACATACTGTGATAGATTAATTACTTTGCGTGGTAATAGGTGGATTGTGCTGGGAAGCAGATTAATGATTGACACATGAATATGACTAAAAATGTTATCAAACATACATGAGCTGTGGCTGGTCAGCCATCCTGAGAACTCTTTGGGATCAATGGCTTGATCATTTATGCTTCAGGTCTAGGATTACGAAAGCAACGATCAGATTGTCGAAACTATTCTGCATTTATATCTGCAACATCGGATCATGCTATCTATGCTAGAGATAACTGACAAGCAAATTATAATCCGTAACCACAACGATTGGAAGCTGAGGCATTCGGGAAAGGCAAACTTGAGAGGCCTGACAGTGCTGGCTGTCCAGCTGAAGCTGTGCCCTGTCATCATGTTTCCTTTGCTGCTCCAATAACAGTGGCATCAATAAAATTGAAATGGTCAAGGGCACAATGTAGCTGTGTTTCGGGGCTTCGGTAGTATAGCTATGGCCTGTCGGCACCAAAACATAAACAAGATGGATCTTACACTGCACTTATTGATTTCAATGCTATGGCTTGGATCATGTTTTAGTTGGCACATTTGCCGCTCTATATCGTGATGTTTTACGCTGACCTGATGATCTTCGATTATTTAATCATTTACAGAGGTTAGTGTATTTAGTTACTCTCTGTAACATATATATACAAGGCGTATTTAGATATACCATTTTAGATACTAAAGTTGACGATTTTGCAGAGCAATTTATTGTTGCATCACATTCTTCTTAGGATCCTTTGCCCTTTTGTGGATTGTGTGAAAAGAAGTGCCATCTTTCCAAGTAAAGCCCTTACAAATTCTGATTTTTCTGATGGTGACAATCCGACGCAAGTCCATGTTTCCTTTGATTTCAAAAGTGGCTTTTGCTTTTCTGCAGGTATGGAAATCCCTTGGACCAAAGGAAGGTACCAGAGGAATCTACTAGTTCTCTTTGGATTTATGCGTCTTTCCAGACTGCATTGCACCAACATATGCAGGTCCTATCAGTTTCCTATAACCGAAGTCGTGCATGCGTGTACGTACTTATTTATACTTTTTTATCAGTTTCCTATTACTTTTTATCTTAATAGATTAGATTAACCGGTATTTATTTATACTTTCTCCTCCGGTAGTACAGTAACAGAAATGTCTCTAACAAATCAATAACAAGATTTGATCTCTACTGCGTATTACATGCCATCGGTATATACGATGCACCGTAAAATTCCCTCCTCCTGTTTCTATCCTCTCCACCGCATATTTTTGACACCTAAGTAAATCCGTTGCTCGGTCTGAGTCTCGGGTGCTCGATCAGCTCCTGCAATTGTTTTTTACCACAGCTGCCAGGAAATCCTGCTTTGTTCAAGGGATTTTTTTCCCCCCACGTCCTCGTTGGCAACGCGTCGCTTCTTTTCCCTGTACGTAAAGCCAGCAAAGACAGCCTCCATCTTTACCTATAGCATGCATGTTTAGGACAAGGTTCTTTTGATACACAAGAGCTACAGTACGGGGGGTCAGAGCTTTTAGAAAACTCCTCATCTTTAGAGGCCATCGGGCGACTTTTTTTATCCACAGCGGACCCGCCGGGTTCAGAAAGTTGGCACCTTCTAATGATTCCCACTCGCTTTCCCTCCCTCCCTCCCTCCCTCCTGCTTTATCCATGGAGATCTAAATCTTTGTATCAGAACTCAGAATCTGCTGAGACCACCTCAAGGGAGGCATATCAAAAGAGGAGCTCGCCAGGACAATCATTGCTCGCAACATTCTTCGGTCGCTCGGTTAATTCCCTGCGTTACATGCACTTCCCTATCTAGCACGCTGTAGAGACATCCCGTGTTGTTGTGTAATTGCTAGTGAATTGTGCCATCCTCTACATTCATACATTGTCCTTCCAACATGTCAGTGTGTATATATGCCACTCGCATGGTACCATCCCATCCACCCTGTACCATTCCAATCCCATTCAGCCTGATACATCCAACCAAACACACCCTAAATTTCCCTTTCTATGTATCTGAGTAGTATGAGAGGTGTTTCTATGCTCTTCCTTTTAAAAGTTGCACAACTATTAAAGCATGAATGAATGGCAGATGGTGATTACTTACCCATTCGCTTGCTTCAAGATTTGTGCAACTTGTACTAGAAGGAAAAGCATAGAAGCACCTCTCGAGTAGTATATGTATGTGAACAGGAAAACAGAGATGAACAGTACGCTAAGCTGAACCGTAAACGAGGCCACCGTGTGCGTATGCCCAGTGTATATATGCACGCACAGGATGCTCTGAAACTGCTCCAAGGGAGACGCATTCAAGGCCTTGCAGGAGATCAGGTTACTACTTGGTATACGCCATGAACTCGAGCAGATCTTTTGCCTCTAAGGGGACCAGCAAACTCTGGTGAATCTTGTGATCCTTAATTTACCTGGTACTTGGATAAGCAGGAAGCCTGGAAATTAAATCACAGAGCAGCACGGGACTGCGTGATGGGGATCCAAATATGTCGCAGTGAGTACAGATGTCTTTTTTCTTTGACTTCCTTTTCGGGGGCCACATGTAAATGCCTTATCAGGAGTGCCTTAAAGATGGTTTTACCCTAATAAATTGTGGCACATGGCTAATCCTGCGTTTTGTTATGGCGTTGGGGATGTGGTATATATTGACCCTTTTTTGAGTTTGGGATGTGTTTTTTTTTTTTTGCAAATGAACTACTGAACATACGACTAGCTTTCTTATTGTCTGCCATAATGTCGCGGCTCCTTTCTATCTTGAGAAATAAATCTAAGCTCAAGGAGACATCCCTCGATCACCTGCCATTTTGCCCATATGATATTCTACATTCTTGAGTGTTAACTATGGTAATTCATATCTAGTCTTTTATAATTTGAAAAAGTGTACTAGATGAATTAATGGTAGTAGAATTAGGATTCATACTTTCTTTTAGAGTAGGATTCCTACTTGCTTTAGAGGAGAGAGCTAAACCTATAAGCTGGTTATAGAGAACCCAAGCAACTATTAAACCACAAACCAACTCGTCTAAAGCAAGAAGTGTACGAGAGGATTAGAGGCTAGGTTATTCTTCAACGCTAGATTCTTTCATAGGACAAGGATCCAAAGGTCTAAACGGTTTGAGAGGTTGTGAGAGAGTAACAATCACTTGTATTCTTTTGAAGCTGTGCTTAAATAATTTGCTGTCGGCTTCATCAAATCTTTTATCTCTCATCGTGGTTGCTTCAATATTGTTATTTTGGTTCTTTCTACAAGATTCATCCTCTTCGTTCTTGAGACCGTGTACGTTCGTGCTGTATCTCACAAAATATCGATCCGATTCGGGGGCTGCCGCGCATAAGAAGGGGTATTAGA
This sequence comes from Rhipidocladum racemiflorum, assembly GCA_036346355.1. Lineage (NCBI taxonomy): Eukaryota > Viridiplantae > Streptophyta > Magnoliopsida > Poales > Poaceae > Rhipidocladum > Rhipidocladum racemiflorum. Next base: position 32,163,958 of record CM070580.1, on the reverse strand, counting down.
GTGCAACAAGTGGTATAAGAGCTAAGGCCAGATTAATCGAATTTGTGAGAATATCGGTAAAGTATCAGGTGGCACAAAATCAATATCGATGTTAACGATGTGGAATCAAGTAGAGAAATTTGACGGCGGAGGAAATTTCACCGTGTGGCAATGTGTGGTGAAAGATGTTCTTGTCCAACAAGACTTAATCGCTACTCATGAATAAGACAAACTAGAAAAAATGTCTGAAGGAAACTAAAAGGTGATGGAGCGGAAGGCTGTTAGTACAGTTCATCTGTCTCTACAAATGTTGTAAAGTATTCAGTGATCAAGGAGAATTCACCGAAGAAATTATGGAATGACTTAGGGGAACGATAAAGTCATCATACTTGTATCATCCCTACCACCATCTTAAGAGCAATTGGTGGTGAACATTCTTGTCGAGACAAGCACTCTCAACTTCAACGAGGCAATTGCATATCTATTGGAGGCAAAGTCCTTGAAAAAGCCATCAGAATCTTTATCCTCGGGTGATCAAGCATTGGTTGTAGTATGTGTTGCATGCAAAAGTAAGAGCTACAGGAAGACGAAGGGCAAGCGCAAGGGCACACATGTATGCTATCTATGTGACGAGAAAGGTCATGTGATAAAGGATTGTCCGAGTTTGAAGCAAATGAGGGGTGCATGCTCAATGGCGGTAGCAAAAGATAATTCAAACGTACTTGTCGTCAATCAATCATGTACTTCTCATGAATGGATATTAGATTAAGTTGTTGCTTCTATATATTTTTGGCAAGAAAGATGTTTAACAAATGATCTCTATGCCTGGCGCATAGAAATGTTCACTCGGCTGATTGCAATGAGTATGCAATAACTGAGGTGGAATAGTTACACTGGAGATATATGATGGAGCACATCACACATTAACGGGAGTTCGGTATGTACCTGGCATAAAAAGAATATAATATCTATGAGGTCGCTTGAACTCGAAGGTTGTGAGGTATCACTTCGAGGTGGAGTCATATGAGTTACTTGCAAATGGCAGGTAATCATGAAAAGTAACTTGCGTATGAGTTACTCCCAAATGTCAGGTAATCATTAAAAGTATCTGGAGCAATGGAGGATATCGGTTTATAGGTAAACTTAAAGGAAGGGCAATCAATAGGAGATCTAAAAAATCCTAATCAGGAGTAGGAAAACTACGTTGTCAACAGTGGATACCCAGGTCTCAACTGTAGTTATATGCAAAACTGCAAAGATGGATGCAAAATCTAACAGTCGCAAAGACAAGGTGTGAAATGTTGGAAGTAGAAAGACATGAAGGGACCAACCACGAAGTACGATCGAGCAGGTGGAGCATGGAGGTGGTACAACCTATGGCATGGATGGCTATAGGAACAGAAGATATGGTTAACGAAACTACACAAAGAAAATGCTCTTAGATGAAGGGTTTGGACGGACAAACCTAAACACCAATACGCACATTGCTGCAACATCCCGAAATTTAATAAAACATAAAATGCATTATTAAAAATTTGCATTTGATTTATTTGTTCATTTCCTGAAATTTTATGCCTTTTTAATAAATTTCTTGTTCCAAGTAATTGAATTTTGGAATTTTAAATAGGAGATCATGGTAAATGGTAAAAGGATAAAAAGATAAAAGTAATAAAATTTACCCAAAAGCAGTAAAAACCTTAGCTTAGCCTGGAAGCCACCTTTTCCTGGTCAAAATTAGTATGAACACAATTAAAACCATGAAAAGATCAATTTTGGAATTAATTATTAAATCTGACCAAAACAGTAAATGATTTTTGTAGATTTTTGTATAGCTTTCCAGAGACTAAAAGTTTACCGTGAGTTCACCTTGCCTTCACCCTTATCTGGAAAAATATACAAAAATTAATAACCCAGCTTATTATTTATCCCTACTTAATTACTCCAATCCTGAAAATCTAGGAAATGAAGAAAATAATTTTTATAAAATAAATATTGGGAATTTAAGTCTAAAATTTTTATGGTAGGTCTCTTATATCATTGCAATCTTTTTTAAAAATATAAAAAATTAATAAGTTTATTTAAGCTCTTAAATAAATCAATTTTCAAAATAAAATTTTGGTACAGTTAGCAGTGTTAGAATTATTTTAAATTATCCACAGAGAATTATCATCTAAAATTTTTAAAGTACCTAAATAACTTATCCAGGGAGCTAGTAAAAAAGTTTCAAAAAATATTGAATGGATTTAACACCTAGAATAATTAGCCTTAGCTGGCTGTCAAAGGATAAGGCATACATTAAATTCTTTCTTCTCTCTCCCTTAGACTGATAGGTGGGCCTTTACTTTAATACAATACTGACGGGCTCTTTGGCCCGTTATTCTCTACTGGGTGGACCCATTTTCTTCCGGTCCCACATGCCATACTTTTTTTCTTTTCTCTCTCTCTTTTTCTCTCGCCGGCTGATGGCCCCGTGGCCCACCAGTCAGCTTCTTCTTCCTTGGCTTCCCCTTTTCTTTCCTTCGCGCGAAGCCAAGCCAGCTAGAGAAATCCTCTCGCAACGCCTCATTCTCTGTCTCGTCTACGCCGCAATTCCTCATAGCCCAAGACCAGGTCTGACCGCCTCTGCCAGCCCCTGCCCGCACCCATGCCTTCGCCATACCTTGCCCTGTAGTGGTTACCGAGAAAGCCCGATGTGAGACCCCGGATCAGCTATCCGAAATCTCCTGTGTATTTCTGTACTAGTCCCAGATCAGTAGCTAGTACACACAGTCAACAGTGATACATCAGTGCCGAACAAAACGAAATTGTAACATAATAATAAAGTATTAGCCACATGGCTACTTATTACAATACTCGATCACGAGACCGGAGACACGACAGCGGAAGCAAAACGACAAAAAGCGAAAACCAAAAACACCACAGGCGACAACAAGACAAGCGACTAGCTTTCCTGGCGATACGCGTAGAACTCACCGTCGTTAACGGTGTCCTGATAGTTCTCTGATGACAACAGTTTATGAAGCACGTGAGTACAAGAGTACTTAGCAAGTCTGGGAAATTATGCACATGAGGGTTTTCCAAGAAAGGCTTGTTATGGTTCTTTTGCATAAAGCCAAGTTTCATCAAACCATACTTAATAATAAGTTTCATAAAGCATATTTTAGCAATTCTTTTTAACAATTGAATTATGTAATATTTCAGTGAAGGTTCTATCCACCATCACTAGTATAAGGGCTCTAACCGCCACAAGTTTAGAAGATCAAGGTCATCCACACATGACTCTATCCATCATGACACAAAAACAGGTTCCATCTACCTGTTTGGCTCAATCCGCCAATTAATCATCCGAGAGTTCTAATCACTCCCGAATCCCAAAACCTTATTTTATTTTCAAAACCAAAACCAAAGTCTACCAGTATGAAAGCATTCCTTGCTTTGCCCTTTACCGTAGGCACGGCTATTCGAATAGTTTTAACTCTGCAGAGGTGTACAGCTTTACCCACAAGACATGATATTCTCTTGATGCCAAGCTATTAACACACTTCCTTTCGTGTGCCAGCAGAGATATCATGATAAGGCCTTTACAATGTATACGCCTAACCCGACTCACCCGCTGAGGTTTCAACGCTGTTAGGGTTCTATCAACCCAGTACAGAAGCCTCCTCTTGCGCCGTGTGGGGAGTACAACTTGCCTCTATCCGGCACCCACATTCCACCAACTGGCGAGTCTAAGTTAGGTTTCTACAAATTATTTAGCCATGTCGTACCATTATAGACATGTGGTAGTACGGTAATACTTAGAATGGACAGTCATAAGCGTCGGTCCTTAATTGACTTGGGGCGGTACTTGCATAATGCAAACTAGTGCTCAAACCGCACCCACCAGACAATCCAATCCGCTCAAGTCCAAATCCTTTTTCATTTTATTTTTATTGTATGAAAACAGTACCAAATACTTTACAAAATCTTCCAAATCATACTTTAAATCAAAAATTTTGTATAATTCCACCCATGGGTCATTTTCATCAATATTGGCCCTAAGCAATTCTATCGTACTATTCAACAAAGGTCACCATATAAGGTAAACATGGCATAACAAAAGTTCTAGGGTTACAAGTAAACATGGATGGCAATAACAAAGGAGGTAATCGCAAATTGGATTAATTATTCATCTATATTTGACATACGATGCTAAACATAGCAATGCAAGTTTATAAAACATGTTAAAACATTTGCAATTATAGGATCAAAATGCGTCAAGGGACTTGCCTTCGGTCGCAGCGAGGGTGTCAAAACCTTGGAGTGCGGTGGCGGGATCGGCGGACTCGGACGGCTCCTCGGCTACGCGCAAAACGAAACAACAAATAAATAACAAGAAAATAAATAAAATCTAAAAATTATAAAAGTTATACTGACAGGAAGGTCTTGATTTTAGATGAATTTAGGAATTTGAACGGAGTCAATCGGAGTTCGGACGGAAAAGTTATGAGCCTCCGAAGTTTGGAAAATCATGAAAATACGAAAATCGGGAATATTCCCGGAATCTTTCTTTTTGGGCTGATTTATGGAATTGTTTGACTCTTTGACATGTGGGACCAAGGTGTCATACTAATAGGGCTTCTTCCCCATTGGCCTTAGCCATGAAACAGAGGAGCAAAGCTCCATGGGTGGCCAGCCAAGGGAGACCAACTGGCCGGCGGCGGGGTTCGGCGATGCCAGGGAGGGGTCGGCAAGTGAGGCGCCTAAGGCACACGGGGACGGCGGCGGCTTGGGCTGCGCGTGGTCGGCGGCGTGGGGGCCTCGGCGGGGCCGGGCGAGTCTGTGAGGAGGTGGCGGCCAGACGGCAAGCTAAGCCGGCCATGGCGAGGAGGTCCCAATGGCGGGGTGGCGTGACGCCGAGGCGGCATGACGGCACGTGACGGGAGCACCAGCGGGAGCGGCGGAGGGGTGGCGCGGGATGGCGGCGGGCGGCGGTGGGGTCGCCGGAGAGGGGGCGACGGTAGGGAGCCGGCCGGCCGGCGCGCATGGGCAAGGCCAAAACAGAGAAACTCCAAAATCCCCCAAAATCCAAAACTTGCAACAATTAATACGTAGCATTGCAAAACTAGATAATGGATTAGCTTGGGGACATCTAGAGGGACATTGAAGAACAAGGAATTGAATCCAAGCTCACCGGAAACGAAGAAATCGACGAAGAACGGTGGCTCGGCCAAAATGACTCAACTCCGAAATTCGTCGCCAACTCTTGATGAATCCTAAAATGGATTGAGGGGTTAGGATCGCGGCTTCCACACGCACACAGAGAAACAACCGGAGTGGAGATTGACCCACCGGAGAGGAAGATATGACCAAGAATGTGAAGAACACAAAAACGGCATTGCCGCGGCGGTTTTCTTGATCTTGCGGTCGAATGATTTGAAGAGGAAATAAGAGGGTGCTACCACCGGGAAGAGGACTCCAACACAAAGTAAATGGAGGTGGAATCGCGCGATTTGACGGAGAAACGACCGAGTTATGAGTAATCAAAGCAATTTCGATTTTTGGAAGATTGAACCGTTTCCGGCGTGAGTTAGGGATGAAGATCATGGGGAACGGAAGGGTCTCGTCCATACGAATCCAACGGATACGGCCGTTCGCAATTTGGAGCTTTGATTGGAGAGCTATGAAGATTTGAATGGATGAATAACACTTGAACTCCTTCTCTGTTCTTTCCCTGCCAAAGCACCATCGTGCAAGCCATCCCAAGGTTGGGGATGATGAACAGTGGCGACACGTGTCACCTCGGGATTGGCCGAGAGTTACGCGAAAGTGACGCCCTAGAGAAAAATTAGCAAAAATGGTTTAAAAATTTTGGAAAAATTCCTAGAACCATTTTGGAATATTTGGAACCCAATAAAATTGGTTTTGCGGAATTTGGATGAAATTTGGAGATTTGAATATCCTAGAGCGAATAGCGGGCATTAAACAAAAGCCGCGCAAGATAAAATACCAGAGAGCTTCCAAAAATCTTGAAAAAATTCTCAAAATGTTTTTAGAATATTTGGAACCTAATGCAATAGGTTCCATGATTTTTGGAGCATTTTTTGACTCGGGTGAAATTTCGGGTACTGACGGAATCTGGAAATTCGATTTTTCAAACGGAGGGGAAATGATTTCCGATGTTGGAGGAATAAGGATGCCAGGTTAAAGTAAACACCAAGGAAATTCCAAATTTTTAATTTATTTTATTTTAAATTAGATTTTTCCAGAACGCGAAACTGAGGATGTTACACCCGAGAAGAGCTTATACCCGTTTAAACCCTATTCCACCCCTTTTCTTGCTATTTAAAGGGTCAATCGGGTGCGTCGATTTCACCTTGACTCAGACCCCACATCCATTCATCCTCTAAGACCCTAATTTACCCGAATCGCGACCTTATTCCCCAACTCCGGTGTAAACCTGGAAAGGGGGGATCCCGAATTGCCAAGCTACGGTGAGACTTAATCCAATTAATTGTGCGTGAAGCATCCTTGATCACTCACGAACAATTTGCGCACTTTGATTTCAGCGGAAAGTTCCCGGAGTAAACCCTCACCGAGCATCCTTCTCCTCCGCCGCCACCACATAGTGAGAACACAAACCATCATATCTTCCTCTCGGCTAAGCCTGGTAAAAGGACCTTTAAGACCTTCTAAAGCTTATGCACATGTTAATTTCGCTTGAATCAAACACCACGGCAGGTTCGGCATGCCACCGACGAGCTCACCGCCACTCACCGCCAAGAACCTTTTTCCGACCCCTAACCACCAACGATAAGTGCATCACTAGAATCACATGATCCCCTGAAGCTCATTGCATAACCCATTCACCGATTCCACCCAGGGTTCGCCGTCGGCAAGCCTCGCCGGTGATCTCCTCTTCCCGGAGTCACTGCCGACTGGACCCCGATGTCAGCCACTTGCACTTGCGTTTCACTGGCCAGTGGCTCCAGTCATCAGCACCGGCCAGTCTAGCGCGACCCGTTTCGCTGACTAGCGGGTCCCACCCGTTGATCACTCAATGCGCGCACTCTTGCCCCTCTTGGGTTGCTGGTAGGAGGGCCCTCACTGTCAGTGACCTGGCTTTGTTCTAAAAGATGCACATGCGCAAAATACAAAAGGCCCTTTTAGCACATGAAAGAGTATTTTGTATTTTATTTTGATTTATTCAGACCGACAATTTTCAAACTGCAATAACTTTTAAACCATAGATCCAAATCAAGTGCAACAAGTTTCTTAATTTTTGATAAATCATGTAGATTAATAATATGAAAAAATATTTAAAACTTATTTAGCAATTTAAATCAGAATTCAAATTTAAAAGTATATGTTTGAATATGCTACATATAGATTTTGTGCAAATTAAGTCCAAATTGAATGAAACCAGTTTCATTTGAATCCTTGTGTCAAATGCTTTGTAATTATCTAAAGAAATATAAATTTGGAGTTAGTTTATACCATATTCTAATTAGGGTTGTAATCGACATGTTAAATGTTCAAACAACCATAACTTGTACAAATAAAGCCAAGTAAGGTGAAACGAGTTTCTTTGTACTAGTTAGACAGCCAAGAACACGATTCTGAAATAATACTTAGGGCATACAATGCTACTTTTATTTGTGCTCAATCTGTTGCTTTATGTACTAATTTATATTAGTGCAAGCAATTTTGACCTCTTGAATTCGAAGTTAGTTATAATAAAATTTACAATCTTAGCTTCTTGAATTTGTAAAAAGAAATAAAAAATATATAAAAATTAGTTGTGCATGCTGTATAACTCTAAACTACTAACATCAGATAGAACTATACGATATTACTGTCACATGAAATGATGAAACCATGACTGTTGCTTTGCTTGTATATATGATGATTTTATTTGGTTCTTCCATCGATCTCTTTTGCCACTATTAAAAGATGGTATTTGCTATGTTCTTATTCAACGACGTGTAGACACCGACGCTACCGACACCGCTGTTGACGACTCCGACCCAGAGTACGTCCCAGAAGAGCAAGGCAAGCACCCCATTGATCATTTTGATCCCAGTTTTATAACCACTTAAAATGATTGAATAAAAACCTTGCATGCATGCTTTATGTTCTACAAAATTACGCAGTATGGTTCTGGTAATTATAATCCCTCAGTAATGGATTCCCTTAATCATGTTTATCATGCGAACCTTGATAACCTTAGTTGATATTTATAATGTTAGAATGGGTATAATCATTTATTATATGCACATGCTTAGCCCCGCTTTAGTCAAATACTGGTGTCAGATACACACACACACACCTGCCTTTCTTAATGAATTTTCTAATGGTTAATTATAATAGTAAAGGATAACGATACTTTATTAAAAATGAAAATAAAACTATGGTTTTGACATGGGTGATTATTGGCAATAGCCGGTTGTGCGAGTTTTAACTTGCACGTAGATAGAGGAGATTTATCGCCCATGTCACATTAAGGACCGAACGTAGTGTTCCATGATCCAAGTAATAACCGTACAACCATGAGGGATGGTATGGGACGGTCATAACCTATTAAGTTATTTGAAACTAGCTTTGCATATTGGAAGGCGGTAGTAGCATAAGCAGTAAATCCTGTCGAGTTTGCTTGTAAGGGGTTGCCACAAGCGACTTGTGGGTAAATGCATACCGGTGCAACGGTGTACGCCTGGCTATGGGGAGAAACAGTTGTTTGTTGAGCTCAAGAATTTTTATGATCTATGTGATTGTTTGTTTCTGTCGCCATAACAAGGATTTAACGTCACTGGGCTGACGCAAAGCTAGGTTTGAATAATGTAACGGTTATGTATGATCTCTTTGTGGCACACAAAAGGAAGTGTGTTAATTAAGCTTTGCAAAAAGAGATGATCATTCCTTATGGGTAAAGCAGTATACCTCTGCAGAGTGTAAAACTAATCGATTAGCCGTATCCACGGTCATGGATAACTTGGAGAACTGACACTAGTTAGCTGTTTTCTAGTTTCATAAAATTTGGACAGATGGTTTGGAAATGAAATTCTCTTATTAAATCTTTCTTATGATCATTATTTTATTTTCTCACGAAGGACTGTGAGTTTACTCACGAAGGATTGTGAATAAATTGTTACATTTTACTCACGAAGGGATGCGAGTAATTTGCTTCTTTTTGTTAATTACTACTTGCTATTTTAATTACCCATCAAATTATTTTTAGAGAAATGCTTCTATGCTCTTCCTTTTAAAAGTTGCACAACTATTAAAGCATGAATGAAGGGTAGATGGTGATTACTTACCCTTTCGCTTGCTTCAAGATTTGTGCAACTTGTACTAGAAGGAAAACATAGAAGCACTGCTCTTATTTTTATTTCATTTATGCTTTCAATTTACTATTTAGTATTACATTTCAAATTTTAGCTTTATACAAAAATTAACCTTAACAGCCTTTCACTTGGTAAAGCCTACATATATTTAGACTTTGTGATTCGATTGTATCTTCCACTCACCAGTTTGCTTAAGCTGAAAAGGTGCTTGGATGATCAGCTTATGCTTAGTTCTCCACTTCTCCTTGATGAAACCAAGGCCTTTAGATGCTCTATTGTTCCCAGGAATATTTACTGTAGGACGTGATGGTAAAACTGAATAGGGGCTATCAATAGAAGACCTTTTTTGTCAAACATGAGTAGAGGTGGGCATTGGGCCGGGCTTTTTTGGGCCGGCCCGAAGCACGATGGTATGGCACGGTGCAAAGCACGGCACGCAAGATTCTGTCGGCCGGTAAGACGCGAATCAGATACACGCCGCGTGCCCGAGGAACCAGGCACGACGGCGGCGACGCGACGGCGACGACGCTTGATTTGGCCTGCGTTTAAGACGGCACGAACGGGCACGAAATCACGGATTAAGGCTTAAAAGTTGGCAGATATTGTTGATTCAGAGCATCTTCAAGCATTCCATTTATGTTTGACATTTTGTTGATGTGATTAGTCTCTTATGTGATTAAAATAGGTAGTTTAGTAGTAGTGATTTGTTTTATTTCTTTGTTCGTCACAATAGTAAAAATGGGTCGGGCTTGGGCCGGCACGGCACGAAGCAGGCACGAAGCGCAAATGGGCCGGGCTTGGGCTCGCCAAAAGTGAGTCGGGCCGGCACGGCCCAGCACGGTGGGCACGATGGGCCGTCGTGGCACGGCACGGTTTCGGCCCGAAGCACGATGGGCCCGGGCCGGGCCGGCACGGCACGGCACGACGCCCACCTCTAAACATGAGTATATACTATGCGCTTGATTCATTCATAAGTTCACTTCAGTGGGCTAACCTTTTGTTTTTACCAACGCACTGTGGTTTTTTTCTAGGAAAGAGGCCAGTGCTGAACCCTGAGCATAATTAGATTTGGGAAGAAGTGGTAGGAAAGATCTGTGCTTGCATGGCTCTCTCTCTCTCTCTCTCTCTCTCTCTCTCTACGCAGAGCCAGGCCAGCCAGGCAGCCACAGCGCATAGGTCCAGTAAAAAGGCAAAAATATATATATAATTGCTTCAGATGCTTAGAGGCCAGGCAAACAGTAGATACACACAGAAACATGTAAAACTGTTCTCTTCTGCGAATGAGATTGTGAAAAGAAGAAGAGGAGGGGAGGGAGGAGGCATCGGCGCATGTGACTCCATGTGGTGCAACAGAAGACCAGACAGACAAGAGGCCTCGGCTATGCACTTGTGTGTGTGTGTGAGAGAGAGAGAGAGAGAAAGAGAGGGGCTTCAGAGAGAGAGAGAGAGAGAGAGAGAGAGAGGCTTCACTGCACCGCACAGAGCTTAGCTGCGCTCTGCAGATTGGTAGCTAGCTTGTGTAGTTCAAGTTTAAATGTGTGTGTGTGTGTTGGAACCTTCATGCACATGAGCCCTGGTGTCAACTCACGTGTGCAGTGCACAAGCTTGGACTCATGTCTGTCCGACTGAGCCTAGCAGCGCCATACATAGGCAGAAATAATTAGTGAGCCGGCAGTGCCGCATGCATGGGCTTGTTCTGCTAGCTCAGCTGTGCGCCCGCTCTATCTTGTATATGCTCGACTTGGCATATCTATATATATAAATAAAAACAGCTAGTGATATTCAAGGCTCGACGGATCAGCAATACAGTCGATCTCCCCTGGGAAGTTATCATGTGTATCCGCCGTGTGGTTAATAAAACACCGTTTATTTATTTAGTAATTCTTAGTGATTGTTACACAAGTTGAGATGATGAGTGTACAATATATATATAACCACACATATATGTAGCTAGCCTCAATATGCTAGCTAGCTAATGTACGTAAAGATGATTGCATGTGTGCTGAGATGGAGGAGGTGGTTCACCGCTACGATGGCCTCTGCTAGCTTAATCGATGCAGAAACATTTAAATCTAGCGCGCAGAGGCATTCCTGTCTCTACTATCGCCATGGCAGCAAGAGAGCGAGAGCGGGGGGGCATGCACATGTGGGCTGTGTAAGAGTTTGGAAGAGGGGTGGTAAATTCACATCTTTACACCTCCTCTTTATGAGCACAGACTTTAATCAGTTTTCCCTTAATGCTCTGAACCCTGACCCACATACCTCTCTCTCTCTCTCTCTCTCTCTCTCTCTACTCTCTCTCTCTCTCTCTCTCTCTCTACTCTCTCTCTCTCTCTCTCTCTCTCTCTCTCTCTCTCTCTCTCTCTACTCTCTCTCTCTCTCTCTCTCTCTCTGGGGGGAAAGAAGGAAATGTTCTCTGAAAAGCTTCACTTGGCGAGCTAGGCAGCCTCCTTATCTTTGACGCGCCTTTTCTCTGCACAAGGCGCGATCGTGGGATCTGTGGTTGTTAAAAAGAATGAACCTTTAAGCAATTCTATGGCCACCGAAATATTTGGTATTCTCCACTGATTTCCCTAAGCTCCACTGCTAGCGGGCAGGCAGTCACCCTGAGAGGCACATCCATCTGTAGAATGTTAGCAAGCTACTGAATGATTAATGTTTCCAGCCTTTCCTGCCCACTGCCAAGTCACAGATGCTCTAGTAAACAATAATCCAGAAAAATGTATGTGGGTATTGCTAAACCACGGAAATATCGAAATGTTATTTTGAATTTTGGTCAGGAGCCCGGAGTTGAGCATCCGGGTAAGTCTTAGACTCGAACCTGGGAGGACTTCTCGCACAACCACGAGGCTAGCCATCCCAGTAATGGCTCGGTCTCAGAAAATATGGAACTGTTATCCTATCATTTTTCTTGTTTTTTTGTCGAGGGAAAAACACATTTTCTCTGATCTTTACGCAAACATAACTTTGTACTGGGTTCTGGGATCGATGATGGTGGATCTGCTTGTCCCCTTCCTCATGTTGGTTGCTGAACGCTTTGCCCGGGCCAGCATTGGTGACTATAAATTATGGTCGCCACTTCCGCAAAAGCCATACATTTGCAATGGTAAATGTGAGGATATTTTCTATCTTATTGGAGTTCTCCATGCATGGTAGAATTACATTTACATAGGAATCGACTTTTTGCTGAGGAAGAGAGTGTTAATTTGTTCATCTAAGAGTAGTCAATGGTGTATTTTCCCTACTTTATTTCTACATACCTAGTAATTAAGAGAGCTAGATATATGGCAATTTAATCAAGCACATCCAATTGTCACGAGGTTGCAGGTGCAAGAGCGGCAATCATGCTAGAATCCAACAGGTGCACCTCTTCTCCATGAAGTCTAGCAATATGGATGAACAGTGGTCTATATTCACGTGAGATCTATTCTTGCCGCATCATATTTTCGTAGAGCTCTCTGCTGTTCCTAGTATCTTACTTGTTCTTAATTAGGATCATCAATGGTTGATGTGTCATTTCGATCCAACAAATCAAGATGGCTGATATTAATTACATGAAATTGCATGGGCTGAACAACGCTACAATAATCTGATATATATACACACACTCCTCCAGCATAAAAAAATCTGATGTGGAAATAACCGAGTCCAGGGATCTCAGGATGACCGACAATAACTGCCAGCTATATACTACATGTCTAAAAAGCTGGGGTTTTTTTTTTGTAATGTGACATGCATGATGTCATCGTATTATTTTTGGCCTGATCTACATATACACCCAACACATACTACTCCCCTCTCTTTCACCGGATATGTAATGTGACGAGGGAGGTGTTTCTGCGTATCATTATTTAAAAATTATACGAATCTTAAGATATAAATGAATGATAGATAATGATTATTTACCCCTTTATTTGTTTCAAGATTTGTATAACGTACTTATATTAGTAAGGTGATGCATGGAAGCACTGACCTCCATCTCATCATTTCCCTATTTTTTTTTTCTTTGTGTATTTATACGATCCACCCAGTCAAAGATAGATCCAGACCTGCCCAGTGGCCACAAATGCAGTGGGCCACATGTGGGATGGAGAAAGGTCATGTGATGCACTCATAAAATGTCTCTGCAAACACATCATTAAAGCAACTTGTCATATATGGAACAGAATCTTCCATGATATTCAAATTTCACAACCAATCCCCAGTCCCCACAGGACACAGAAGAAAATTGTTTTTGTCACAAATGTATGTGTTTGTGCCATCTCCTTGTGAGCTATGACTTGTTTAGTGTTTATTTAGGTGCCATCCATCTCTTCTAGTTCTTGGCCCTCGAGCTGAAGGCCTGAAGCTGATGTGCAACTAGGGCAAATGTAGGTCAGTAGGCCATGCACACCTGCATTGATGCATACGAATATGTTACTTGCAGGGTTGTGGCATCTGAGAGGCATGCCAAGACCCTGAGCTGCATCACCAGGTGTTGCTCTGAACTCTGAAATGGATGTGGGCATGGGGTGGCAAATGTGGCATATGCCCTCTTGGGGCTAGTTTGAATGAGGCAAACTGGTGCTTGGAAAGCATCAGAGAAAGGAAAGGGAAAAGGGGTAGAGGAGGGGCTTGAGTACTGAACCCCAGAACCCCCAGCTAGATCTCCTTTGCAAAGAAGCAATCCACAAATCATGTCCAGCACCCAGCTTTTATGTGCAGCTATGGGCTCCAGGCTCATCTCTTTCTTTCATACTCCCTCTGTCCCACAAAGAGTGCATTTCTAGAATTTTTAAGACAGATTAGTGTGCAAAGTAAATGACCAATGTGACCCTCATTACTCCATACACAAGCATGCTGATGCTTCGGTTTCCACAAGCACTTAAATGAGCATGCATACACTTACAGCTGGGCCCTACGGACTAGAAATGCACTCTTTGTGGGACAAAATTTGAACACTACAAATGCACTCTTTGTGGGACAGAGGGAGTATTGTTTTTCTGCCTATATGCATCCTCATCTCCCCTTTTGTGGAGAGTAGCCTTGATTTTATGAATCATATATAATCAAGGTCTTCACAGACTTTACTCCTTATTTCCTCAAATCCCAAGCACTAAGAAACATGCATGCACCAACTTTCATGATCTAACTGGACACATACATGATGATGGTGCAATTAATCAATCCATGTTGGAGTCAAAAGACAAGGAAACTTTGTTGAGTTAGCATTTCAAGAAGTTGGGGTGGAATTGTTTTGTTCTCTTGCACATAGATATGGTATTAATGGAAGCAGTTAGCAGCAGCCTTGCATCACAGCCATGCATGCAGTCCAATAGCAGGGAAGAGCATAGGAAATTATTTTTTCTATCTCACTTATGATATCCAATAGCTGCATTAAAAGAGGATACTCATTAGGGATGTACTCTCATAAATAGTTGTTATTTTAGACATTGATATGATATCTAAAACACAATTTTAATTATTAATTTCTATTATAATATATTTATAAAACACAAAATATTATAAAAAAAATACTTTTCGAGACAAATATACACATGCTTATGATTCTCACGTATCCAATTTAAATATGTAAAAAGTTATTATTAATCAAATTTTTGAAAATTTAATTGCACTTACGTCTAAAATGACAACTTTGTGGCAAATAAGGGAGTATTACTATATACTCCCTCTGTCCCATAAAGAGTGCATTTTTAGGTTTTTTAAGACAGATTAGTGTGTAAAGTAAATAACTAATGTGACTCTCATTACTCCATACTTAAGCATGCTGATGCTTCGGTTTCCACAGGCACTTAAATGAGCATGTATACACTTACAGCTAGGTCTTACGGACTAAAGATGCACTCTTTATGGGACAAATTTTGAACATTAAAAATGCACTCGTTGTGGAACAGAAGGAGTAATTATTTATCTATCTCACTTCTATTAACTCCTGTGAATGCCCTGGCGTCACGGGCATGCATGCCTCGAAACTTGTAAGTCATTAACACAAAAGTATCCTTCCTTCTTTCCCTGCAAACAATGCAACTAGCAAGGTGAGGTGTGTAGAACAATTTGGTCACTAAATACCATGGGGATACCAGTCAGTTGACAGTACAGTGCACAATATATGCTTCTCTCGCCTGCAAAAGAGTAATGTAGAGCTGCTCTGGAGTTCCTTTTTCCCCCCGTTCCATGCATTCTTGCATAACTTTTGTTTAAAGTATTTATGACTCGTGCATGTGTTTATACTGCCTTTTGTGTATGTGTAATTTCCCCTTCATGCCTTTCTTTAGGAGAGATTATGTATAAGATGGTTCTTTTTGGTGCAGTTATCTTTCTTGACATATTTAGCTAGTTAGGTAGTGACAGTGTACTAACTTTTGGGGTTATGCGCGCTGTGCATATGTACCATGTTAATGTCAACCAATTTGCTCAACATAGTATAATTAATACTTCAGACAGAGATTCTCAACTGAAGCCTGATACAGCACGATACTGAGATGCGGTTACATATATATATAAATTTTACGGTGCATTAATATACTGGTAGTATATAATGTGTAGTAGAAATTACATTTAACCGTTGATTTGTTAAGAGTATTTCTACTACTCTACTACCAGATGAAGTATAAGTAAACTCTAGTTAATCTGATCCATTGGATCGAAAAGAATGAATGGTTCATATTCAATTTAGTGCACCGTAAAAGAGTTCATAATATAATACATATATGATATGGTCGTATAGACATTGGTGATCGATATGATCTCACAAAAATCATAAATCAAGCAAATACATATTGAAGGTATATATTTCAAAAATGGTTTATGTTTTTTTACCATTGAACAGAGTTAACTATTAAGCACACAAAATTTAATTATAAACCTCTTGCTAATGAAATTAGCTAGTTAATTAGTTAAAAGAACAAGTCCACAAGACTGCGAAATATTGAACATTCATGCATGAGAGAAGTTGAAATTAGAAAATGCATGAAACCTAGAAACCTAGCTATCTTCTACATTGAGCCTGATTGGGTTCTAATTTATGAAATCCACTGCCTTCTAGTTGTTAAAATTGTTTTTGCTGAAATAAAAATGGTTTATAATTTCTAGTTCGGCACCACACATGTTTGATTGACTCTAAAATGGCTTGTACTTAGGGACCAATTTTTGCAGAGATCTAGATCAAAGCTGTCGTGCTCAAAATTATATATTGGGAAAGAACTATTATCTCCAATATTAGCAATTTTAGTTATGGACTAATTCGTTTTTTTTACGTACGATGCTATAACATACTTTGAAGAAAGAAGGGCTATATATTACCTCCCATACGCAACATGCATGTTTTACATTGGCACGATTAGAGTCATATATAATTAATGGATCAAAGTATTAGAAATATCTGAATAATCCTTCACTTCCTTTACCAGGTATTGGAATTCTGAAGCTGCTGGGACATATATATATTTGCTACCGGACGAGGATCAGTCTCCTCTAACTACGTGTTCATGCATGACCTAGCTATATAGCAGTGTTGCAGTGAACTTAATTATATATCATGATTCCATAATTAATCTGTTTGACATGAATGTATTAGAGCAGTGGCGTATGCAAGCAGGGACTAGGGCATTGGCTCCGATAGTTATGCGTCTGGTATCTCTTAGGGTCTGTTTGATCCATTAGCAGCTAATAGTTAGCTAGCTAATAGTTCCTAGCTAATATTAGCCAGCTAACTATTAGCTAGCTAACTATTAGTTGGAGGGTGTTTGGATCCACCAGCTAATATGTGGTTAATAGATGCTATTGTCCAGAATACTCATGCTATTAAATGCTATTGGTGGTAGACGTAAAGGGTATTTTGGTTAAATGCAACCTATTAGCTGCTATTAGCTGGGTTTAGCTAGCTAATGAGATAACCATTAGCTGGGTGCCCAGCTAATAGTTAGCTGATCTATTAGCTGGGGGTGTTTGGATCCACTTCAGCTAATTTTTAGCAGCTAACTATTAGCTGCATGGATCCAAACAGGCCCTTAGTCTCGCAGTTTTTTTCTAGTAGTCTTCAAGGCGTAGCATTGACTGCCCGTCATGAACGCAACAAAGTGCAGCAGTATTGAGCATCCTCTTTGTTTTTCTCCTGCCTATGCCACTAGATATCAGTTGTAACATCTCAAAATTTGCAAGAAAAAGAAAAATGCACATCTAAACATTTAATTGTGTCTAATCTTGAAATTTCCAGCTTTTACTATTATTTTTGGATTTTTGCTTTAAAATAAAATCATTGTGTGAATTAGTAAAAATGTCAAAGTAAAAAGTTAAAAATAAAATGCGAGCAAAATTTTTCAAAAATAATATTGAAATGCAAGAAACCTCTGGAATCACTTAACAACAGTCAAAATATGTGTGAATGCATTAATCAAAGATAAAAGGTGAAAATAATAATTTTTAATGTAAATAGTGTAATTTTATAATTTTGTAAAATTTTACAAAGATTATATAAAGCTAAAATTTTGAATATACATTCCTCAAAGTAATTTTTATCTTTAATAAAAATATAAAATTTAATAATCACATTTAGTGCCATTTAAAATTCAAAAGCTAAAAACTAGAAAATCTAAAAATTGTGTTGTTAGATTTATTATAAAATAATTACTCAAGATATAAATCTGAAAGTTTTACACAAGATTATTTAGCTCATAAAAATATTTTTAAAATTTTTCAAAAATTATTGATCTCACTAAATCTTAAATTAAATGAAAAATAGAATAAGTTTATTTATGCAGCAGAGCTTGTCAGATTTATTTAAATTTTTATACCAAAATTTTGAATCCAAAATTTTTCAAGTAGATGGATAACCCTTTAGAGACCTTATATAAAAATTCATAAATTTTTTTTACACTTGACTAGACCCTTCAATTTAATGCCCCAATTGGCTGTCTGAAGGAGAAAATGATTTTGCTTTTCACTACGGCATACATGTGGGCCTGACCCACATGCAGACCCCACCGACCAGCATCAACCAGGACACTCCCTCCCTCCCTCTCCCTCTCTCTCTCTCTCTCATTCACCGGCTACCATGTGGGCCCAAACCCCACTCGTCAGTCTCACTTCCCTTCTCTTCTTCTTCCTTTCTCTCCCTCACTTGCCGGAGCACGACCACCTCCGCTACGCGGTCAAAAGCGATCGCATTGTGATGCCTGAGGCCACCTTGCTGGCTCAACTCTGCGTCGCCCATACCCTGGCATCGATTTCCCCATGCCCTACACAGTAGAACACCCAAGAGAACTCTCATGCACCACTTGACCAGTCGCCGCCCCTGTCTCGCGTCCAAATGATATCAAACCGCCATAGCTCGACTATAAAAGCCATGCTCTTGCTGCTCCCATCGTCCACACACACCACAACCTCCTTTGTGCCCGCACTAAGGTCCTAACCGCACATGTATTAGCTTCTTTCCTGTCTATGGTTGTATCGCCGTTGTGATCCGAGCCGCAGCCCAAGTCCGCCTCTACCCCATTATACCCAAATCCATTGCACCTGAAGTAACCTCACCTATACAAGAACCCATTTCCCTCTTTAGTTGAAGCTTCTTCTCACCAGTGAGCCATCGTCATGACTGCCTAATGTCGGGACCCGAATTTGCAAATCCGGACCCTCTGTGTATTCAGCACTAGTCTAGGAACACGCTAGTGCACACAGTCTCAACATTGGTAAATATCACAATCATACTCAACGAAATAATAAGGTACCTTAATTAGTTAACCAAGCTGGTTGCTCGACCTTAAGGTCAAGTGCAAATATACGCCTCGCAGGGCAAAAACTTATTAACAGAGAAATAGTAGCAGCGGAAAATAAGATAACTTCGTGGCGCCATCCTGTATACCACAGGCAACTGACTGGGCTCGCTCCCTAGATAGACGGTTCCTCTTGGAGCTCCTCCTCCAAAGCTGGTGTAGACTCTTCTTCAACTGGTGGTGTATTGTGGCAAGGGTGAGTACTTACTCAGCAAGTCATGCACAGAATACAAACTAATATACTACATGCATGGCTTAGTATAAAGGAGTAGCTCATGGTATAATTGCTAATAACCGATCAACGTCGTTATTAGCAACTTAATCAACTAGGTCCGTCCCATTACAGACATGTGGTTGCACGTTTGACTCAGTTCAAAGGCTTGCAAGGTTAAGTCCTTAGGGTGACCAGGGCAAGACTACCCGAAGAACCAAATCAACGCTCCCGGTGCCACAACTGGCCCACCCGATCATTCTTACCACATGCCCCTGTCGAAAACTATTTATCAAACCCCTAGTTGTTTACCACGCACCACGTGCCATCAATATCATCATCAATAACACATGACACTTCTCAAAACAGGTTCCATATAGCATTAAATCAATATTATCATGTAATTGTCAAAAACATGTTACGTGGCAAGGCTAACCATACTACATCGGTCTAATTACCCACGTTGGCAATTTAATAATGTCCAACTATTTAATCTACAACTAGGGCGACAAGGGGTCATGGCACATAAATAATAATCAAGGTGTCGTAGAGCAAAGTTGGCATTTAACTAATTTCTCAAAATTAATTAAAGCATTTTCTAATTAAACTAGCATGCAATAATTTAAATCAAATTAATTTGAAAATGGGATCAACATGGTCAAAGCACAACTTGCCTTCAAAGAGTACTTGTTCTTGGTCTTGAGCTGGCTCCTGGGTCAACACTTCACCTTCGAAGCTTTCGGGCACTTCAACGTCTACTCGTAATGCGTGCAATAGCAATCAATAAATAAAACAGTACACAAGAGTGTTCAAAAGTTCAATTAAACTTCATAGACAGAGAGAGCACATTTTTATAAATTTTTAGAAACTGGTATCATCCAAATCGGAGTTAAAATGCAAAAGTTATAACCATTTAAAGTTTAAAGAAAATATTAATTAAATATAAAAAGAGAAATATTCATAATCAAAAATTAATTAAAATTCATATTTGAGTAGACCTCATTTTTATGAAAATTTAGAAATTTGAATCACCCAAATCGGAGTTGAAACGCAAAAGTTATAAGCGTTTGAAGTTTGAATCTATATTTAAAATCAATAAACCGAATTAAGTAAATAATTTCTTTTTCGGAAATGATTTATTGCGTCAGCATGACACGTGGACCAATCAGAGGCCGCCACGTCGCCTCGGGTCCATGGACCCGGCGCACGGTTCGACTCGGTCCACGGCACGTGTGCCTCCGACAGGTGGGCCCCTCGGGTGACGTCAGCGCTGACGTCAGCGCACGGCTCGGGTGAGGGCTCTGACACACGGGCTCCACCGTGACATCATGGTGCGGTTCGACGGTCACTGACGCGCGGGTCCCACGACGCCACGCCACGGCGATCGGGCCGACCATGGCCGACCGCGACGGCCGAGTTACGCCATGTGGCTCGATCTCGGCCGTTGATTTGGAAATCAACGGCCCAGATCAGACCTGGGTTTCACACGTTAGGAAACTACACGGTCGATCTGGACCGTTCGATCTTGATAGGATGGTTAAGATCCGATCTAAAGTTGACAACGTGGCTAATCCTAGCCGCACGATCTAGATCTAACGGCTGAGATCTATCCAAGCACGGTGCAGTTACGGCTACGTGGTGCAATCTAAACCGTTGGATCTAGATCCAACGGTTGAAAACAGATCTAAAAACTAAAACGTGAAAATTGCCTGGGGATGACGTGGACGAATCCTGGCCGCTGGATCTTGATCGAACGGCTGGTGGAGCTCGCGAGACGGCGACGGCGTGCGGCAGCGCTAGCAGACCGGAGTTGGGGACGACGACCACGGCAACAGTGTTGCGGGGCTCCTTCGGCGGAGTGAGTGGTAGTCTCCGACGCGTCTCGTCCTTGCGGTTCCGGATCTGGGCTCGGTGGCAGCGGAAACAACGGAGAACCGCGGCGGAAGCCTAACCCAAGTACGGCGAGCGATTGCGGCGCAACCACAGTGGCTCAGGCGTGATAGACTAGGGCTACGGGTGCGCAAAGAAACGGAGAACACGATGGCGACGGCGCATTAAATAGGCGCCTCGGCTGTAACACCCCAAAATTTTGCTTTTCTTAAATTCATGTGTGATTTGGCACTTTGGTGAATTTTTGGAATTTTCTGGAATTTATTTGGATTTATTTGGAATTTATTTGAATTTATTCCATTTTGAAATAATTAAAGAATTTAATTTTGCAAATAAAATTTTGTTGGAAATATTTTATTTGAGTCCAAAATGATCCAAGATATTTTCCGTAATTTTTGGAATTTTTCTGAGTCATTTGCTATTTTTAATGAATTAAATGAATTACTGGGAATTATTTTAATTATTAAATCGCTGGAAAATGCGAGTGGGTTTGTACTGTTCATCCGACCGAGCCCGAGTCAGACTCGAGTTCGAGTCCGACCCGAACCCGACCCGAGCCAGTTGACTCAACCAAACCCGTTCTTAACCCCAATCGATCCCGACCGTTGGATCGGGATCCAATGGTCCGGATTGGACTGTACCGGTTCGAGCCCGAGTCCGGTCGGACTCATTCGCGCGTGAGCAATCGCAGCCGCTCATCGCGACACGTGGACGGTTCCCAACCATCGTCTCCGCTCCGACTCCGAGCCGGAAAGCTCCGCCGTGGCCGAGCGGGACACGGCTAGGGTTCCGATTTGCACGCACGCCGAGGCCGTATTTAAGGCCCGGACCGGCCCCCGAGGTTGCCCTCTCCCATGCGCCCCGTTTGCCCTAGCTAATAGAGCTCAAGCCGCCGCCAAGCCGTGCCGATTGCTCGCCGAAGTTGGACGGAGCCGCTACGGTTTCCTCGTCTTCTCCCAAGACCGATAGCCCTTGTCCGCCGTGTTGAGGCCAGGTTCGAACCCCAAGACAAGGCGCACTGCGGACATCTCGATCACGCCGAGAACGCCCGTAGCGCCGCGCCCGTGGTCATCTTCCACTGGCGCCGGCAACCCAGCCTGCCGTGACTCCATCTCCGTCCACGAGCCTGCGGCACCGTTGGATCTTCATCGACGATCACGATGAGTCCACGCTTTCCCGAAACTTTGGAAAACCAGATCGGATCTCGACCGTTGGATCAAGATCCGACGCCCACGATCGCCACGTGCTAGAAAGCTGCGTTAACTTAGGGTAGATCTAGACCGTTGGATCTAGATCCAACGGCCGTGATCATGCCACGTAGCCGTCGTCGCGCCGCGGCGTTGCGCCATCGATGTGCCGCCGCGTGCGCCGGCCGAGCCTGGCGTGATCGGCGTCCGCAGACATGTGGGGCCCGCATGTCGATGTCTCGCCGAGAGCCGCCAGTGCACGTGACTCCATCGACGGTGGGACCCGCGTGTCAGCGACCCGAGCCGTGGACCGGGTCCACGGTGGACCGAGCCGCACCATGCGCCGAGTCCGTGAGCCGGCTGACGTCAGCTGCCCAATCAGGGGTTGACACGTGTCAAGGCTGATGCAATAATTAATTTCCGAAAAAGAAAATGATTTATTAATTCGAAATAATGATTTCAGATTTTGATTCAAACTTCAAACGCTTATAACTTTTGCGTTTCAACTCCGATTTGAGTGATTCAAATTTCTAAATTTGTATAAAATTGAGATCTACCTAAATATGAATTTTATTTAATTTTTGGACTAAAGTTTTTCTCTGTAAAATTATTTAATTGATTATTTAAACTTTAAATAATCATAACTTTTGCATTTTAACTCCAAATTTGACGATTCCAGTTTCTAAAAATTCATAAAATTATGTTCTCTCTGTTTATGGATTTTATTTGGATGTTTGGACACTTTTTGCCTATTGTTTATTTGTGTATTGCTATTTGCACGCTACGAGTAGAGCGTTGAAGTCTTGGAAGGATTCGAAGGAGAAGTATTGACTCAGGATCCAACTCAAGACCAAGAACAAGTACTTTTTGAAGGCAAGTTGTGCTTTGACCATGTTGATCCTATTTTGAAGCTTATTTTGATTTAACCTATTGCATGCTAAGTTCCAATAGAAAAATACTTTATTTAAATATGGGGGATTAGATAAGTACCAATTTGCTGTATGACACCTTGATTATTTAAGTATGTGCCATGACCCCTTGTCACCCTAGTAGTGGTTTACTAGTTGGACATTATTAAATTGCCAACATGGGTTTTAGACCGTTGTAGTATACTGCTTAGACCTGCTAAGTGCTCATGATATGATTTTGGACAATCAAATGCTAATGTTGACTTAATGATATATTGAACCTGTTTTGGAAAGGTATCATGTGATGTTGATGGCACGTGGTGCATGGTAATCAACAGGGGTTTGATAAATAGTTTTTCGACCGGGGCATGTGGCAAGAATAATCGGGTGGGCCAGTTGTGGCATTGGGGATGTTGATTTGGTTCTTCGGGTAGTCTTGCCCTGGTCACCCTAAGGACTTAACCTTGCAAGCCTTTGAACTGGGTCTAACGTGCAACCACATGTCTGTAATGGGACGGACCTAGTTGACTAAGTTGCTAATAACGTACCTGTGGGACCTCAGGAGGTCAACTACACCCTTTGTGTAAGTTGTGCGGGAGCGCATCGGGCCGAGGCCAGTACCCATCTAACGGTTGATTGGCCTAGACTTCGCCTTAGCTAAGGGAAGGGTTAGTGCGCAATAACCGGGGAGGGCCACTTGTATTGTTAGAGGTTTCCAAAGACTTTGTTACTGAACTCGCCTTTGTGGTGTTTGATGTATCTTGTGGGTAAAGTGCATAACCTCTGCAGAGTGTAGAATCTATTCGAATAGCCGTGTCCGCGGTATTGGACATCGCCGGGAATTACAAATAAGGGTTAGATTTTCTCAAAAATAACTTGGATTTGAAAGGTTGGGTTGGATTAATAATGATGTTGATGGAAATGTGGATTAGGATGGGAAAGATGTTTATTAAACTCCTTGAAAAGTTATTTATGCTTTACTTGTTTTTACTGCTTTCGAATCTACTTATGTTACTTGTCAAATGCTGTTTACTGCAAATATACCTTGAGCTATTCCTTTGTACTAAGCCATGCATGTAGTATATTAGCTGCATTCTGTGCATGACTTGCTGAGTACCAAGTACTCACCCTTGCCACAATACAACACCAGTTGAAGAGGAGACTACACCAGCTTTGGAGGAGTTCCAAGAGGAACCGTCTACTTAGGGAAGCGAGCCCAGTCAGTTGCCTGTGGTATACTGGATGGCGCCACGAAGTTATTTGATTTTCCGCTGCTACTATTTCTCTCTTAATAAGTTTCGCCTTGCGAGGCATACATTTGTAACTTGACCATAAGGTCGAGTAACCAGTTTGGTTATTTAAATAAAAGTACTTTATTTGTATCGATTGGTATGATTGTGATATTTACCAATGTTAAGACTGTGTGCACTAGCGCGTTCCTGGACTAGTGCTGAATACACAGAGGGTTCGGATTTGCAAATTCGGGGTCCCGACATCGGCTTCCGTGAATCTCGCGGAGACCGAGGTCCACCCGGCTGCGGCGGCGGAATCTGAATCCAATTCGGATTCGGTGATGTGGCTCAACGTGGACCGTTGGATCAAGATCCAACGGGCACGGGGTTTGGGCTCGTGTCCGACTTGGCGACCTGGCTGGCTCGGTCGGGCTCGGGTTCGGGTGACGTGGCACAATCGTGGCCGTTGGATTTCGATCCAACGGTCACGCGGTTAGGATTAGGTTGGGCTCGGGTCGGGTCGGGACGTGGCTCAAACGCGGCTCGGGTCGGGCTCGGTCGGATGAACAGTAAAACCCGGTTCGATATTTTCCAGCGATTAAATATTCAAATTAATTTCTAGAAATTCATTTAATTCAAGAAAAACAGCAAAATACTCAGAAAAATTCCAGAAAAAATCTAGAAAATATTTTAGGACATTTGGGACTCAAATAAAATATTTCCAACAAAATTTTATTTGCAACTTTTAATTCTTTAATTATTTCAAAAGGGAATAAATTCAAATAAATTCCAAATAAATCCAAATAAATTTCAGAAAATTCCAAAAATTCTCAAAAGTGCAAAATAACATTTAAATTCATGAAAACCAAAAATTTAGGGTGTTACACCTAACCACACCACTGCCGAAGCTCGTCACTAGCCACCTCTGATTGCCACCGACCACCACCGAGGCCTCCACTAGACTCCCCTCACTCTGCTAAAGCCGATAGTACCGCTCATCCACCGCCGATCGGTGACAATGAGCTGCGCCTCTGCCCTCACTGCTTTCTGTCACCGCCAAGTGGGCCCTCTCGGTCAACCTCTACACCTAACCAAACCAGCTGACCAGTGGGACCTGAACGTCAGTCACTCACATGCATGTATACTCACCGACAAGCAGGCCACCCCCTATCAGCCAGTAGCTTTGCTATGAGCATAGACACTAATAGTGGGCCCGACATGTCAGTGACTGCAGCTGATTCGAAAGAAACCCATGCGCGAAAGAAAAATACACTTTCAGCTTTAAGAAAATGTATTTTTTAATTTCTATTCAATTTTCCTAAACTGAACAAATTCAAATGCGCACAACTTTTGAAATATAGCTCCAAATGAAGTGAAATAAGTTTCAAAATTCATGTTAAATAATGTAGTTTCTAAATATGCAAAAATATTTTAAATGTGACCTATATGTAAAATTTAAATTCAAATATAAGGAGAAGGGTTGAAATATGCTGAATACAAATTGTGTACAAATGAACTCCAAATCAAATGAAACTAGTTTTATTAGAATCCTTAGGTTATGAGCAACCCAAATATCTAAAAAGATTTAATTTCAACTTGTTTTAGGCCTTGTTCTAATATAAATTTAATTTCAAAATATTAAGTATTCAAATGTGCATAATTTGAGTAAATAAGCTCAAAACTAAATGAAATTAGTTTCTATGTATCATTGAGCCAGAAAAAAACTTAGATATGTTAAAATACTTAGGATGAACCACTGAATTTTTACATGATTTACTACCTGGTAACTTGATGTCTTATTATTATTAATCCAAATAATTTTAGCTTCTTGAATTCAAAACTACACAAATAATTATACATAATTTTAACCTCTTGAATTCATAAAATAAAAGTAAACAATCTACAGAAAATAAAAAGTCTTGTTTCAGTATAAGCTAAGACTTAACTAGTACTAAAGCACTATTAGAATTAAAAGACAAACCAAAATACGAGTACTTAAATTGCGAAACCCTAACCCTAAGCTACACCTATTTTATGTAATAAGTTTTTATTTAATTTTCTATCTGATTTCTTTTTTGCCCTTATTAAAGTTTATTATTTGATATATTTCCGTTGAACGACGTGTAGGACCCGATGTTCTTGATTCTGTTGTCGACAACCCAGACTTTGAACTCGATGACCACTAGCAAGGCAAGCACCCCCCCTTGATCATATTGATCCCAACAATTCAAAAATGTTTGTCAAATGTTTCATGCATGCGCTATATTTCATAAAATGCTATATTGTGGGATATAGTAGATATAACCTTCATTAATGGGATTTCTTTAATTAATATTGACATGTGAACCTCGATAACTTTAGGTGATGGATGGACACATAAAAAGGTGAAATGGGTATACTCGTTAATAACTGCACATGCTTAGCTATGCTCTAGATTGTGAATATGAATAGATGAGTATACTGTTCGCAATGAATTTAAATATTGGACATGATGAACATGAACTTTGGGCATGTTGGAATAATTGTGGTCATGAATAATTTGGTAAAAATGAAAATAAAACTATGGTTTTGACGCGAGCGAGTATTAGCATTAGTCAGAAGTGCATGTGACTTGCACGTAGATAGGGGGAGATTTCTCGCCCGGGTAAGATTAAGGACCAAACTATTGTGTTGTTTTCAAGCTAAGATAATAGTACAACTATGAGGGCCTTAATAAGTTACTTAGAACTAGCTTTGCACATTAGAAGACTGTAGTAGCATGGACTGTTCCGTTATGGTTTGCTTGTAGGGTGTAACATCCTCATTTTGGCTTTCTGGAGAAAAACCTAATTTAAATAAAGTAAATTCAAAGTTTGAAGTTTTATTGGTGTTTATAATAACCTGGCATCCATTCCCCTTCGAAATCGGGAATTAATTCCCTCCCGGGCGAAAAATCGGATTTTCCAGTACCGCCGGTACCCGAAAATTCACCCGAGTCCAAAAGTGCTCCAAAAATCTCCAAACCACTTCTAAAATGTTCCAAATATTCCGAAATGATTTTAGGAATCATTCCCCGGATTTTTGAACATTCGTTCCTATTTTATCTCGCGCGGCTTTTGTTTAATGCCTGCGATCCGCGCCCGAATATCCAATTCCACAAAAATCATTCAAATTCAACCAAATCAAT
This sequence comes from Rhipidocladum racemiflorum, assembly GCA_036346355.1. Taxonomy (NCBI): domain Eukaryota; kingdom Viridiplantae; phylum Streptophyta; class Magnoliopsida; order Poales; family Poaceae; genus Rhipidocladum; species Rhipidocladum racemiflorum. The sequence goes on along the minus strand of CM070580.1, from coordinate 32,136,292 downwards.
TCCATTGCGTCCCAAATATTCCAAAATGGCTCTAGGAATTTTTTCGGAATTTTTAGGCCATTTTTCCTTATTTTTCTCTAGGGCGGATCAATTGCGTAAAGGAGAACCAACCGCAGGCCGCCACGTGGCAAGTGAACAGTGCGTCTTCCACCTTGGGATGGCCTTGTACGTGTGTTTTCCTGGGAGAAAGAACAGAGAGCTTCCCTTCTCTCATCCATGGATCCAAATGCATGAAACTCCTTCCATGTTTGTCCAAATCAATCACCGTCGGATCCGTTAGAATCACGACGGCCTCCTCTTTCCATCCATGGAGATAATGCACCCTAAATCACGTCAGAATTTGAATCATCCTTCCAAAACCGAAATCCACACTTATGGCAATAAATTTGCCGTTTCTTCCCCAAATCACGCACCACCGGCTCCTAAACCTCCGTGGCGGCGCCCTCTCTCCAGAACATCTATTCTTCTCTTGCCTCTCTTTTCCAAACGGCCGGGAGATCGAGAAAAACCGACGAACTTTCGGTGTTCTTCGGGTTTTGGATCACATCTTCCACTCCGGTGGATCATTCTTCCTCCCGTTCGTTTCTTTGGGTTCGTATGGGAGTCTAGATTCTAATTCATCCATCAATTTCAGGATTCCTCGACCGTGGGCGACGAATTTCGCGTTTGCTTCACCTCGGCCGAACTCGTGTTCTTTGTCGAATTCATCCTCTTCGGTGGGTTTGGATTCAATTCCTTTCAGTTCTAAGTTCATATAGATGTGTTGTAGCTATTCCATCAATTAGTTTGGTAGGTTATATTCAAAGTTTGGGAAAAATTCGGATTTTGGGGCAAAACGGGGCTTCTCTGTTTTGGTTCCGTGGTGCTGGCCACGGCGCTTCGCCGGCGTTCGCCGCCGCCGCCGGCCGGCGACGACCCGCCGCCGTTCCACAAGACCGCCGGTCCGTGGCGCCGCCACCCACGGCGCCTCCCATGCGCGCTACCGCCGGCCGCTCGCCAGCGCTACCGCCGCTTCGAGGTCGCCGGCCGCCAACCGGCCGGTTAGCCTCGCCGCCGGCGATATCGCCCGCCGCCAGCCCGCCGCCGCTTGCCGGCGCCGGCCGCCTCCGCGCCGGTTCGGCAGATGCCGCTTCGCCGGCCACGCCACTCGCCGCCGAGGCAACCATCGGCCAAGGCTAACCGCTGCCGCCGCCGCTTCGCTGCCGCTTCGCCGCCCGCCACGCTGGCCGGCCGCGTCTGGCCGCCGCCAGCGCGTCGCGCCGCTTGCCGCGCCTCGCCGGGCGCTGGCGCTGGCCACCTCGCCGGGACCGCGCCTCGCCGCCGTCCGCCATCGGCCGGCCGGCCCCCTCCTACCGGCACGCATAGGGAGCTCAAGCTCCCCTGTTCTTGGGCTTAATGGGGAAGAAGCCCCATTACTATGACAACTAGGGCCCACTTGCCATAGAGCCAGTCCAGTCAAAGTCAAAGTCCTCGGTCAAACTTTGACCCAGTCAAACCCGAGAGGAATATTCCCGGAATATTCTCGATTTTCCAATTATTCGAAATTCAAACTTCGGAAGCTCATAACTTTCTCATCCGAACTCCGTTTGATCCCGTTCAAATTCCTAAATTCATCATAAATCAAGATCTACCTGCCAGTACTAATTTTTATATTTTTTGGATTTTATTTATTCTCTGTTATTTATTTATTACCTCGTTTTGCGTGTAGTAGACGATCCCGCCGCGACCGCCGATTTCGTCGTCGAGCCTTCCGAGTTCGACACCGCCGCCACAACAGAAGGCAAGTCTCCTTGATGCACTTTGCTCCTATGTTTACAAAATGATTTAAATTGTTTATCAAGTTGCATGGCTATGTTTAATGAAATATGTCAAATATAAGTGTTAGTTATACCGAAATTGTCGATTCCTCCTTGACATTGTTAATCATACCCATTGTAACCCTAGAACATTGTCTATACCATGCTTAGGCTTATATGGTATCCATTGCTATGTAGTGCGGTAGAATTGCTTAGGATCTTTTCCGATGACAACAACCCAGGGGTGGGATTATACAAAAAGAATGATATTAAATGTGATTTGAGAGTTATTATTATGGTTTTGGTCCTGTTTTCTAAAATCAAAAGAAAGGGAAAATAATTTCGACTTGGGCGGCATGGAATGTCGGGTGGGAGCGGATCAAGCCTTGATCCTTTTGTGCAAGTACCGCCCCAAGTCATTTAAGGACCGACGCTTATGATTGCCATTTTAAGCATAACCGTACTACCACATGTCTATAATGGTAGGACCTGGCCAACTAATTTGTGGAAGCCTAGCTTAGACTCACCACTTGGTTGGATGTGAATGCCGGACGGAGGCAATGTTGTTTTTCTCACACGGCGCAAGAGGGGCTTACGCCTTTGGGTGGAGGGAACCCTAACAGCGGTGAAACCTCAGCGGGTGGGTCTAGTTAGGTAGATACATTGTAACGGCCTTGTCAAGATATCCCTGCCGGCACACCTAAGGAAGTGTGTTAATTGCATGGCATCAAGGGTATATCTTGTCTTGTGGGTAAAGTTGTACACCTCTGCAGAGTTAAAACTATTCGAATAGCTGTGCCTACGGTTAAAGGCAAAGCGAGGAATGCTTTCATATTGGTAGACTTTGGTTTTGGTTTTAAACTCGAAAAGTGTTTTGTTTTGGGGTTTGGGAGTGGTTAGAACTCTCGAATGTTGTTTGGCGGAAAGAGCCAACCCAGGTGGAAAGAACCTGTTTTACCTTTGACGGATGGAGTCACATGATTAACTTTGATCTATTAACTATTGGCGGTTAGAGCCTTTATGTCAGTGATGGTGGTTAGAACCTCACTACAATATTAAATAATTCAATTATTAAAAAGAATTGTAAATGATGCTTTGTGAAATTTAATACTTAAGTATGATTTAATCAAATGTGGCTTTATGCAAACAAACCCTATTAAGCTTCCTTTGGAAAGCCCCTCATGATCATACTTTCCCGACTTGCTAAGTACTTTTGTACTCATGTGCTACCCCAACATTGTAATCATCAGAAATTTATCAAGATGCCGAGGAAGAAGAGGAGTTCTTCGAGGAGGATTGCCAGGAGGACTAGTTGCGTTCCTAGTCGTCGCCTGTGGCGTTGTGGCGTTCGCTTGTTGCTTCCTTTTGCTTCCGCTGTTTTGTGTGTCCGGTCGTTGGACCGAGTATTGTAATAAGTGGCCATGTGGCACATACTTGAATATTTATATTACAAGTTTCGTTTTGTTCGGCAATGAAGTATCACTGTGACTGTGTGTACTAGCTGCGATCCGGGACTAGTGCGGAAATACACAGAGATTACGGATAGCTGATCAGGGTCTCACAGCGGTGGTATCAGAGCCTGGACGACTGTAGGACGTGACCTAGTTAGCATGGCAAAGCCTTAAGGACTTATATTTTATAAAAATGTACTTGCAAAAGTTTAAGTTTCTTTGCTTCTATCTCCTCTATCTTAGTATCTTGTGCTTATCCTCTCTTGTATTTAAATTTTGTTTACTAAACTTGTCTTCTTTCAAAATTTGTAGATGCCGACTTACACCACTTTTGCTTCGTTGGCTGGAGGCTTTTGTGCGGAGCTGTCCTTGATGCTCCAAGAGTTGGAGTTTCCCCACCGGCCTGAGTACCGCTGTACCTCCGTGTCGAGCTTAGGCCATGCCACGTGGAAAGTTAGACTGATGGTGCAGGCCCGAAGTCCGTTTGTGGATGAGCGTCCGTTCTACTTCACTTCGGAGAGGGTGAAGTTGGGTGATGCGATTCAGGATGCGGCGAGACAGGCCATTCTTCAGCTTGGCAGCAGCTACAATGACCGACTGGAGGACTCGCCGTACCGCCTGTTTCCCTGCTTTGATGAAGAAAGGTACCACAGTAGGTTCCGGGGTACGGAGCAGGAGCAGGACCCAGCGTTGGTGCATGTGGGAGCGCTCGTCCGAGCCCAAGATGAGGCCTATGTCAGCACTCTCCATGAGCTCTGGGATCAGTATGAGAGCTTGGCTGCGTCTCGGGAGGAGAATCGTCGGCTCAAGGATGAGCTGGAGACCTTGCGTGCACTTCTTCCACCGCCAGCACCTGTGCAGGAGGCACAGCCCGTGGCGTCACCGCCACCAGCCCCGGTTCGGGAGGACCCGCCGACCCGCGACATCCCAGAGGATGCGCCGCCAGCCAAGCGTCATTAAGGTCTGAGGCTTCGGACGACTGCGCGCAAGTCCGTTCGTCTCCCTTCGCCGCCAGGGTTTTCTCTGAGTGCTTTGGCTGCCCCTGGAGGAGCAGGACCTTCGCCTTCCCGCAGCAGGAGCGAGGAGGAGGAGGACCCGTCCCCGCGCGTCTTCGGCAGTGACGCGAGTTCTTAGTTGGCTTCAGGCTGCAGGATCTTAATTTTGTCGCGTTAGAGCGTTGAATAAGTGATTGCGGGATTGTATCGTGCCCTTAGGCATTTGTGATACAGCCACCTCCAAAACTATTTGATTTTAATTGAAGTTCGGTTGGTTTTTCTCTTCTGTTGTGTGCTCCTGTGGTTGTGCTCTTGTATTGAGGATGTGGTCTAGTCCCCTGACTCTTATCTGTGCTTTTCCTCCTTTCCTTGTGCTTGACCGCCTTGTGCAGATGGAGAACATTGGTCGTGGTCGTGGAAGGCCCGCAGGCCGTGGACGTGCCCGTGGACCGGTGCACTTTCAAGAGGAAGCAGAGTTCGTGGAGCCCCCACAGCAGCAAGGACAAGAGCAGGTTCAGCACCCAGCAGCTCAGCATGATCCGCCGCCGCCCCCACCACCAGCTCAGCCGCCGAATATGGAGCAGATGATGGCGATGCAGCTTCAGATTCTTCAGGCGTTAGCTCAGAACGTCCTGAACCAACCTCAAGCAGCGGCAGCACCCGCTCAAGCTCAACCGCCCCAATCCAAGTTTGGGGAGTTCATGAGAACTCGACCCCCGACCTTTACTGGATCCGCAGATCCGCTGGATGCGGATGACTGGCTCAAGGAAGTTGAGCGCAAACTGCACTTGGCTCAGTGCGATGACATAGAGAGTGTGCAGTACGCATCTCACCAGCTCAAAGGAACTGCAGCCAACTGGTGGGAAAACTACTGTGCCGCCCATGCTGATCCGCAGAATATTCCATGGAATGAGTTCGTGGAAGCCTTCAGGGCTACCCATATCCCATGGGGGATTATGGAAATGAAGCGTTGAGAGTTTCATAAGCTTCAGCAAGGAAACTTGTCCGTCTCAGAGTACCTTAACCGCTTTACTCAGCTATCCCGGTACGCGACCGCAGATGTTGCGACTGATGAGGCCAAGATCTGGCGATTTATGGAGGGCCTTGACCCCAACTTGAAGGTACAGCTGGTGTCGAGCGACTACCCGTCGTTCCGGCATATGATCAACAAGGCGCTGATCCAAGAGGATGCCCGTCGGCTATCACGAATCCATAGCGGAAGATGAAGTTTCGTAGTCGGCCAGCGGGCAGCCTGGCGACTTTTCAAAGAAGAAGCAGCCAAAGGCCGCCAGCAGCAGCCAGTGGCCCCAGGACCCCAATGTCTACCCCGCGCCCCACTGGACGAGCCCCTGCGAGCAGTGCAGGAGCTCAGGCTCAGAAGAGTGGGACCGCTTTGGCAGGAGTGCAGTGTTTTAACTGCAGGGAGATGGGGCACTACGCCAACAACTGCCCTAAGAAGCGCCAGCCCGTCACCCCGGTGAGGTTCAACTTGGGATCGACGCCAGCCCGCGCTCCTGCGCCGGCTCAAGGAAGAGGAACCCCACAGATTCCGCGCATGCCAAGGACTGCAGGAAGAGGACGCGTGAACCATATCACCGCGGAAGAGGCTCAGGGTGCGCCAGACGTGGTTTATGGTAAGTTCCATGTGAACTCGATTACACCTTGATTCTGTTTGATTCTGGTGCAACCCATTCTTTTATATCAGAGTACTTGGTTAAAAAGCATAACTGGAACACAATACAGTTAAGAAACCCTTTGCTAGTGCAATCCCCTGGAAAAGAATTAAGAACAACTATTGTCTGTCCGAAGATGGATATAGTAATAAAAGGGGTAAAGTTCCTAGCGAACTTAATACTGTTGGATACTAAGGGTATAGAAGTAATCCTTGGGATGGATTGGTTAACCAAGTACAAGGGTCAGATAGACTGTGCTAGTAGAGCTATCTCTCTTACCAGCCCTGAGGGGATTAGAGTGGAGTTCTTATCTAATCTTTCCTCTAAGGGGGGTAGCACCCTAAACCGTCTGAAGGGTACATCGTTGGAAAAAGTGCCGATAGTCAATGAGTACCCCGATGTGTTCCCGGATGAGTTGCCTGGTATGCCACTAGATCGAGATGTGGAATTTGTGATTGAGCTAGTACCTGGTACAGCTCCAATCTCGAAGAGACCGTACCGGTTGCCTTCTAACGAGTTGGTTGAGATGAAGAAGCAGATTGAAGAACTCCAAGAGAAAGGATTCATCAGACCCAGTTCGTCACCTTGGGGATCGCCTGTGATCTTCGTCACTAAGAAAGATGGTAGTCTAAGGATGTGCATAGACTACAGGTCTTTGAATGAGGTCACCATTAAGAACAAGTATTCGTTGCCTCGGATAGATGATCTGTTTGATCAGTTGAAGGGAGCTCAAGTCTTTTCCAAGATAGATTTGAGATCGGGATATCACCAGTTGAAGATAAGAAAGGAAGATATTCCAAAAACAGCCTTCACCACCCGATATGGACTGTACGAGTTCACAGTCATGTTTTTTGGGTTAACCAATGCTCCTTCTTATTTCATGAATATGATGAATAAGGTATTTATGGAGTATTTAGACAAGTTCGTCGTAGTCTTCATCGACGACATTCTTGTCTATTCCAAGAGCAGAAAAGAGCATGAAGATCATCTGCGGATAGTCTTGGAAACACTAAGAGAGCATCAGTTGTATGCTAAGTTTAGCAAGTGTGACTTCTGGTTGAAGGAAGTGTCTTTCCTGGGTCATATCATTTCTGCTACAAGAGTAGCAGTAGATCCAGCGAAAGTAAGAGATGTTTTGGATTGGACACAACCCAAGTCAGTCCCTGAGATCCGAAGTTTTCTTGGATTAGCTGGTTATTATCGGAGATTTATTGAAGGTTTCTCGAAGATAGCCAGACCTCTTATTCAGCTTCTGAAAAAGGAAAAGTAGTTTGAATGGACTAAAGCCTGTGAGCAAAGTTTTCAAGAGTTGAAAAAGAGATTAACCTCGGCCCCAGTGCTGATTTTGCCGGACATCCATAAGGACTTTGAAGTGTATTGTGATGCTTCGAAGCTAGGACTTGGATGTGTTATGATGCAAGAAGGAAAGGTAATAGCCTATGCGTCAAGACAACTGCGACCTCATGAGGAAAACTATCCTATTCATGACTTGGAATTAGCCGTAGTTGTACATGCGCTCAAGATATGGAGGCATTACTTGATCGGCAATAGATGTGAGATCTATACGGATCATAAGAGTTTGAAGTATATCTTCACTCAGCCTGATCTCAACCTGAGGCAGAGAAGATGGTTGGAGTTGGTGAAAGATTATAATCTGGGAATCCATTATCACCCTGGAAAAGCAAACGTTGTTGCGGATGCTTTGAGCAGGAAAGCTCACTGCAACAATGTATTGGTACAACAACGTCAACCAGCGCTTCATGAGGAGTTTCGGCGCCTTAACTTGGAATTGGTAAATGAAGGGTGTATTTATAATGTGGAGGTCAAATCAACCTTGGAAGATCAAATCAGGGAAGCCCAGAAGGAAGATAAAGATATTGCCAACCTGAAGGAGGGCCTAAAGAAAGGAAAGCACCTCGGATTTTCAGAAGATGACCAAGGCACAGTCTGGTTCGGGAAAAGAATAGTGGTCCCTAACCAGGAGGAAATCAAGAATGTGATCTTGAAGGAAGCTCACGATTCAGTTTACGCTATACACCCAGGAGGCACCAAGATGTATGCTGAATTGAAAGAGAAATATTGGTGGTCCAATATGAAGAAAGAAGTTGCTGATTTTGTGGCACGTTGCGACGTGTGCCAGTTGGTAAAAGCAGAGCATCAGAGACCCACCGGTCTATTGCAGCCTTTGCAGGTGCCGGTCTGGAAATGGGAAGAAATTGGAATGGATTTTATAACTGGATTACCCAAAACTAAATCCGGTTATGATTCCATCTGGGTTATTGTGGATCGATTGACTAAAGTGGCCCACTTTATCCCGGTAAAGACAACCTATTCTGCAGATAAGCTTGCCGAGTTGTATATGGCCAAGATTGTGTGTTTACACGATGTACCAAAGAAGATTGTGTCTGATCGAGGTTCCCAGTTCACCTCGAGGTTCTGGCAGCAATTGCATGAGGTATTGGGCACGAATCTTAATTTTAGTACTGCATATCATCCCCAGATAGATGGCCAGACCGAAAGGGTCAATCAAATCTTAGAGGATATGTTAAGAGCCTGTGCTCTAACATATAAAGGCTCGTGGGATCAGAATTTACCGTATGCAGAGTTTTCCTATAACAACAGTTATCAAGCCAGTCTGAAGATGGCGCCTTATGAAGCTTTGTATGGAAGAAAATGCAGAACACCCCTGTATTGGAAAGAAACCGAAGGAGGGAAAATCATTGGACCGGATATTCTGAAAGAAGCCGAAGAGCAAGTTAGACAGATCCGCGTAAATCTGAAAACAGCTCAGTCAAGACAAAAGAGTTATGCGGACAATCGTCGACGGAACTTAAGCTTTGTACCTGGAGATCATGTGTACTTGAAGGTATCCCCGTGGAAAGGAATGAAGCGATTTCACGTCAGTGGGAAGTTAGCGCCCCGCTATGTCGGACCGTTCAAGGTGATTGCCCGAAAAGGAGAAGTTGCTTATAGGTTGGAGTTGCCGCCACAGCTGTCAGGGGTACATGATGTCTTTCATGTGTCTCAGTTGAAGAAATGTCTCCGAGTGCCGGAGCATCAGATGCCGTTGGAAGACATGGAACTGAAAGAAGACTTGTCTTATCCGGAGTATCCCGTCAGAATTTTGGATGAAGCCGAGCGTCGGACGCGAAGCCGAGTGATCAAGTTCTACAAGGTTCAGTGGAGCAATCATTCGGAAAAGGAAGCTACTTGGGAGCGTGAAGAAGATCTTCGAGCAGAGTTTCCCAACCTCTTTCTTTCTCCGTCTGAATCTCGGGGACGAGATTCTCTCTAAGGGAGGTAGGTTTGTAACATCCTTATTTTGGCTTTCTGGAGAAAAACCTAATTTAAATAAAGTAAATTCAAAGTTTGGAGTTTTATTGGTGTTTATAATAACCTGGCATCTATTCCCCTTCGAAATCGGGAATTAATTCCCTCCCGGGCGAAAAATCGGATTTTCCAGTTCCCGCCGGGACCCGAAAATTCACCCGAGTCCAAAAGTGCTCCAAAAATCTCCAAACCACTTCTAAAATGTTCCAAATATTCCGAAATGATTTTAGGAATCATTCCCCGGATTTTTGAACATTCGTTCCTATTTTATCTCGCGCGGCTTTTGTTTAATGCCTGCGATCCGCGCCCGAATATCCAATTCCACAAAGTTCATTCAAATTTAACCAAATCAATTCCATTGCGTCCCAAATATTCCAAAATGGCTCTAGGAATTTTTCCGGAATTTTTAGGCCATTTTTCCTTATTTTTCTCTAGGGCGGATCAATTGCGTAAAGGAGAACCAACCGCAGGCCGCCACGTGGCAAGTGAACAGTGCGTCTTCCACCTTGGGATGGCCTTGTATGTGTGTTTTCCTGGGAGAAAGAACAGAGAGCTTCCCTTCTCTCATCCATGGATCCAAATGCATGAAACTCCTTCCATGTTTGTCCAAATCAATCACCGTCGGATCCGTTAGAATCACGACGGCCTCCTCTTTCCATCCATGGAGATAATGCACCCTAAATCACGTCGGAATTTGAATCATCCTTCCAAAACCGAAATCCACACTTATGGCAATAAATTTGCCGTTTCTTCCCCAAATCACGCACCACCGGCTCATAAACCTCCGTGGCGGCGCCCTCTCTCCAGAACATCTATTCTTCTCTTGCCTCTCTTTTCCAAACGGCCGGGAGATCGAGAAAAACCGACGAACTTTCGGTGTTCTTCGGGTTTTGGATCACATCTTCCACTCCGGTGGATCATTCTTCCTCTCGTTCGTTTCTTTGGGTTCGTATGGGAGTCTAGATTCTAATTCATCCATCAATTTCAAGATTCCTCGACCGTGGGCGACGAATTTCGCGTTTGCTTCACGTCGGCCGAACTCGTGTTCTTCGTCGAATTCATCCTCTCCGGTGGGTTTGGATTCAATTCCTTTCGGTTCTAAGTTCATATAGATGTGTTGTAGCTATTCCATCAATTAGTTTGGTAGGTTATATTCAAAGTTTAGGAAAAATTCGGATTTTGGGGCAAAACGGGGCTTCTCTGTTTTGGTTCCGTGGGTGCGCACGCTCGCCGGCGTTTCGCCGCCGTCGCCGCCATTCCGGCCGGCCGGCGACGACCCCGCCGCCGCCCTGGTTCCGCCCGTCCGTGGCCGCCGCGCTGCCGCCTCCACGGCGCAGCGCTATCACGCTTCGCGCCAAGGCTGAGCCGCCACCTCGAGCCGCCGCCGGCTTAACCGGCCGGTTAGCCTCGCAGCCGGCGATGCCGCCCCGCCAGCCAACCTCGCCCGCCGCTTGCGGCGCCGCCGCGCCGGGCCGGTTCGGCCAGATGCCGCCAGCCACGCCACCTCGCGCCGCCGAGGCCACCATCGCCAGCCGCGCTAACCGTTGGCCGCTCGCCGCCGCCGCAAGGCCTTGCAGCGCTGTGCGCCGCCCCGTCGCCGCCTCCCCGGCCAAGCTGGCGCCGCCGCCTCACCTCGCCGGACCGCCGCCTCGCCGCCGTCCGCCGTCGGCCGGCCGGCCCCCTCCTACCGGCACGCATGGGGAGCTCAAGCTCCCCTGTTCTTGGGGTTAATGGGGAAGAAGCCCTATTACTATGACAACTAGGGCCCACTTGCCATAGAGCCAGTCCAGTCAAAGTCAAAGTCCTCGGTCAAACTTTGACCCAGTCAAACCCGAGAGGAATATTCCTGGAATATTCTCGATTTTCCAATTATTCGAAATTCAAACTTCGGAAGCTCATAACTTTCTCATCCGAACTCCGTTTGATCCCGTTCAAATTCGTAAATTCATCATAAATCAAGATCTACCTGCCAGTACTAATTTTTATAATTTTTGGATTTTATTTATTTTCTGTTATTTATTTATTGCCTCGTTTTGCGTGTAGTCGACGATCCCGCCGCGACCGCCGATTTCGCCGTCGAGCCTTCCGAGTTCGACACCGCCGCCGCAACAGAAGGCAAGTCTCCTTGATGCACTTTGCTCCTATGTTTACAAAATGATTTAAATTGTTTATCAAGTTGCATGGCTATGTTTAATGAAATATGTCAAATATAAGTGTTAGTTATACCGAAATTGTCGATTCCTCCTTGACATTGTTAATCATACCCATTGTAACCCTAGAACCTTGTCTATACCATACTTAGGCTTATATGGTATCCATTGCTATGTAGTACGGTAGAATTGCTTAGGATCTTTTCCGATGACAACAACCCAGGGGTGGGATTATACAAAAAGAATGATATTAAATGTGATTTGAGAGTTATTATTATGGTTTTGGTCCTGTTTTCTAAAATCAAAAGAAAGGGAAAATAATTTCGACTTGGGCGGCATGGAATGTCGGGTGGGAGCGGATCAAGCCTTGATCCTTTTGTGCAAGTACCGCCCCAAGTCATTTAAGGACCGATGCTTATGATTGCCATTTTAAGCATAACCGTACTACCACATGTCTATAATGGTACGACCTGGCCAACTAATTTGTGGAAGCCTAGCTTAGACTCACCACTTGGTTGGATGTGAATGCCGGACGGAGGCAATGTTGTTTTTCTCACACGGCGCAAGAGGGGGCTTCTGTACTGGGTGGAGGGAACCCTAACAGCGGTGAAACCTCAGCGGGTGGGTCTAGTTAGGTAGATACATTGTAACGGCCTTGTCAAGATATCCCTGCCGGCACACCTAAGGAAGTGTGTTAATTGCATGGCATCAAGGGTATATCTTGTCTTGTGGGTAAAGTTGTACACCTCTGCAGAGTTAAAACTATTCGAATAGCCGTGCCTACGGTTAAAGGCCAAGCGAGGAATGCTTTCATATTGGTAGACTTTGGTTTTGGTTTTAAACTCGAAAAGTGTTTTGTTTTGGGGTTCGGGAGTGGTTAGAACTCTCGAATGTTGTTTGGCGGAAAGAGCCAACCCAGGTGGAAAGAACCTGTTTTACCTTTGACGGATGGAGTCACATGATTAACTTTGATCTATTAACTGTTGGCGGTTAGAGCCTTTATGTCAGTGATGGTGGTTAGAACCTCACTACAATATTAAATAATTCAATTATTAAAAAGAATTGTAAATGATGCTTTGTGAAATTTAATACTTAAGTATGATTTAATCAAATGTGGCTTTATACAAACAAACCCTATTAAGCTTCCTTTGGAAAGCCCCTCATGATCATACTTTCCCGACTTGCTGAGTACTTTTGTACTCACGTGCTACCCCAACATTGTAATCATCAGAAATTTATCAAGATGCCGAGGAAGAAGAGGAGTTCTTCGAGGAGGATTGCCAGGAGGACTAGTTGCGTTCCTAGTCGTCGCCTGTGGCGTTGTGGCGTTCGCTTGTTGCTTCCTTTTGCTTTCGCTGTTTTGTGTGTCCGGTCGTTGGACCGAGTATTGTAATAAGTGGCCATGTGGCACATACTTGAATATTTATATTACAAGTTTCGTTTTGTTCGGCAATGAAGTATCACTGTGACTGTGTGTACTAGCTACTGATCTGGGACTAGTATGAAAATACACAGGAGATTCTGGATAGCTGATCCGGGGTCTCACATAGGGGTATCCACATAAAGGTGTGGGTGAAACACATAAGAATACAACAGTGTACGCCGTGCTATGGGGAGAAGTGAGACAATGGGATGTGAATCCATTTGCCCCACCATAGCAAGGGTTTGTCGTCATCGGTCTAGTGCAAAGTTAGGGCTAGGTAATGTAAAGGTTATGTATGATCTCTCTACGTGGCACATCAAAGAAAGTGTGCTAAAAATACATTGCAAAAAGAGATGATCATTCCTTATGGGTAAAGCAGTACACCTCTGTAGAGTTAAAAACTATTCAAAAAGCCGCACCCATAGTCAGGGGCATCTGGTAAAGTCATCACATAGTTATATATTTTAGCATTTTCATAAAATAAATTGAAACTGGAAAAAAATTGGTATTAGAAAATTTACCTTACAGATGATTCAATTCTTGCCATGTGTTAACAAGGATTGGTTTCAACTATTGTGCCATGTGTTTGCAAAAGATTGGGTATATGCCTTATGTTGGCAGGGAACGATTCGATATGTTGCTCACATTTATGGAGGAATTGTGAGTTGTTAAGATTATGATGTTATTCATACTTATTATTTTATGTATTTATCAAATTACTTTACAAAATTACACTTTCAATTTATTATTCAGTATTTACAATTCAAGTCAGTTTTATGCAAAATAACTGTAGTAGTTTCCTTTGATATAGCCTGGATGTATTGTAGGTTTTGCAAAAGTCTTGCGAGTATATATTGTACTTAACTTGCTATTAATGTTGTTTTTAGATGATGAGATAGAATACCCCGAGGAATCTTATTTTGTTGTAGGTTACGGGGATAATGGCGATGAGTTTATGTAGGATTTACCTTGTCAATTGCCTACATAAATATTGGGATAGAAGGCATAGCAGCTACAAGATAAAAATGTCTCCACTGTGTTAAATTTTGTTTTGTAAGAATATTATGTAAGAACTACTTCCGCTATAATATATATTGAAATATTATGTATTGTTGTGATCTTAGCTTGTGAATGTGCGTGCTATCTATTGATCATGAGACTAGCATTGAATGCACATTTAAGCCTTTCTTTTATATATGATATACTATATCAATAAAAGGAAGGATCTCACATGTTCACCCAACAACGTACTTCTCGACTCATGCATACACATGCATATATTGCTTGTGCAGGCCAGCTACGCATGCTATACACATGTACATCTATGTATATCTATGTACCATGAATGAACAGTTCCCTAAGAGCAGGAACATAATTACATATGCCATGAAATTAAAATCAACACCACGTGGCCACCCAGCAAGAGCTGTGTATGAAATACTAGCTAGAGCTGCGCGCTCCGCCGCGTCGTGCGAAATTTGATCTAAGTTTTTATCTCTAAAAAAAGGCAGGAATATCTGAGTTTTTTTTGTTCGCTTGGGTATTTCTTGGAAAAAAGACGCTATGTAAGAACCATCGACGAACCAGCGAAACGACGGCCATTTTTTGGGGAAAAAAAAGAATAATACATATTTCGAGAAATATTAGATCCCAAACCACCAAAAAAAGTTATAGACGCTGAGTTTAACACCCTATGCGGTCAACAAGCAATAATACATGTCTTAAAAAATATCAGAGATCGAGCCGCAAAAGGAATTTTAGATGCCCACCCTATGCGCTTATTTTCCTGTGAAAAATAAGCAAAAAGCGGGAAAAAAACGGAGAAACGACGGACGGAAAACGAATTTCCATATTTTTTTTTTGGGAAACGGCCAACGAAAACATTTTTTCCATGCTCTAGAGAAAAAATGGATCACGATTTTTTTTCCAGGCAAAATGGAGAAAGAAAATGGTCTCCCATATATTTTTTTTGGGGAAATAGCCATCGAAAACATTTTCCCTATGCTCCGAAGGAAAAACGGATCACGAAAATATTTTTCGCATGCTCCGTAGGAAAAACGGATCACGAAAATATTTTTTTCCGGGCAAAACGGACAAAAGAAACGGTCTTCCATTTTGGGGGGGGGGAATAGCCACCAAAAACATTCCCCCCATGCTCCGGAGGGAAAACGGATCACGAAAACATTTTTTCTGGGCAAACGGAGAAAGGAAACAGTTTTCCATTTTTTTTTGTTGCAAAAACGGCTACCGAAAATATTTTTCGCATGCTCTAGAGAAAAAACGGACCCCGAAAACTTTTTTTCGGACAAAACGGAGAAAGGACCCGAACGTAAAGCGTGAGGACCTATTTGTTATAATTTTGGACCTGTTCGCTATTTTGAAAAATTAGGAAAGGGCTTGCTCGCGATTCGTACCTAACGGGAGGTCCTCCATGCAAAACGGCAAACCAGGGACCTAAACGCGAACCGGGAAAAATATTTTCCTCTCACATAAAATCGCGCAGGGACTTATTTGTAATTTGGAGAAAGCCGAGGGGTTTTTTTGAAAAAATCACGGGGTGAGGTGGCACCACGGCTGGGCTCCGTTCGTAGGGCTTATAAGAAGTGTAATATGAGTACATGTTTAGGACCAGGATAGCCATTTGAAACACCCAGTACATACTAGCTTGCATAGATATCCATGCATATGTACAATGGCAAAGTCATCATAAAAATAGAGGTTAGGCTTGAAGAACTATGCTAAATTGAGATGAATATAACAAACATAGTCTCATGCAATCGCAATCATACATGAACAAAAAAAGCATAGCCAGAAAGCAAAATACAATAAATGTACCTTGCTAATAGAAAGACATCCTAAAAACACATGAATATGTGTCCAAATCGATCTGTATATCCAAATTTACAAAATTAATGACACAATAGAAAAAGTGCAGTATGCCACGTATCAATTGACCGGCCCAGCTGCGAATTGGTGGATTAACTACTGTCGTACTCGTTCAGGAGAACAACCCATCTCTTGGGAAAAGTTCACCTCCCAGTTTCGTAACACCTATGTACCTCTAGGTGAGATGGACATTAAGAAGCAGGAATTCTAGTATTTAACCCAAGGGAGCAAGACAGTGATAGAGTACCTCTACAAATTCAATGAGTTATCCCGATATGCCCCTGAGGAAACCGATACGGATGCTAAGAAAATATACAGGTTTAAGAGAGGGATGAACCCACACTTGAGGATGCAATTGACTGCTCACTTAATAACTGAATTCCAAGACTAGCCAATAGAGCCATTCTTATAAAAAGAGAGCAATCCCAATTAAATGAAGAGAGGAAAAAGAAAGAGAGATTTGATATTGGGGCACCTACTCCTAACCCGCTGAGACCTTTTAGATCACCCATGCCAAACAGAAACCCCTCACCTCAATCAGGGATAGAGACATCCAATCCACATCCTAATGTCCGACCCTCAGGATTTTTGCCTAAGTGCTACAAGTGTGGAGGTCCCCACTTTGCTAACAATTGCTCCCAGCAAACCGGCATTTGTTATCATTGTGGCCAGGAGGGACATAAGATATTTAACTGCCCACTTCTAACCAGTCAGCTGGGATAGAATGCTTCAGAGCGACCGTCAAGCCATGCTCCATCAGCAAGACGTGATCAAGGAGGCCCTAGTGCCATCTATTTTAGAGGATCTAATAGCGGAGCACCAACTGTAGGATCCGCTCGCTTAAACCATGTCGCAGCAGAGCAAGTGGAAGGAGCAATCGACACGGGTATAGATGTATTATCCATTCTTTCATTTCAAGTAGTGTAATCCTGTTTAATTCCAAAACCCTTCCTTTAGATGAGCTGGATTTCGGGGACGAAATCCCATTTTAAGGGGGATAGGATGTAAGGATCCTGAAATTCAAACCCAATTAACTGCTGAATTAGGGGTCCAATTAATAGTAATGCATGTAATTAGAATGGGAATAGAATCAGTTTGAATAAGCATGCAAAAATGACTAAAGATGCTAGTGTTGCAGTGAAATAGAGAAAGACAGTCATGCCTTGTCCAACCATTAGAGCTCGGGGGTAGTGAGGTAATTTGGCAACCGGTAAAAGGATAAGAACCGATTCACAGTGAGGTTCACTACACTTTCCCCCATTTCACAACAATAGAGCCACCTCCCATCGCTTTCCCCAGCCAACCGAGAGAGGGAGAGAGAGCACAAGAGCATGGCCAGAGACGGCTGGAGCGAGGAGGAGAAGGCCAGCCGACGCAGGAGCAATCAGAGGGGATCCAGCGCTGACATCAACCACCTCCACCACAACTACCACTTCCTCTTCACTCAACCGAACCACAGGAGCACAATGTAGAATGCAAATGAGTAGATCTAGTAGAGACAAGAGTATATCGGGGGATTTCCTGTAGGGTCTCAGTAGGGGAGTTTCCTAGGGGCTCGTGTGGTTCGTTCTAACTGTTCCCAAGCCCTCATCGAAGAGCTAGCCAGCCAATCTTGGCACCACAACCTCCAACCTAGGTCATCTAAACCCCAAAATCATCCTTGACCTAAACTTACTGTAGAATACTTTAAATCAAATATTAGCCAACTAATCGGTAGATCGACCAACCAGAGCCTCAAATCCAAGCATCATGCAACCAAGAACCTAGAACCGATCCACTGTAACTGAATCCCAGCAAGCAATCGAAACCTCGAACTGAACCAAGAAAGCGAAAATCCCCAAAGTCCCGCAAAGGATCCAAAACCCTAGAGCCAAATTGCAGTAGGGAGCGAGCTCAGTAGAGAGAGTGGGAGGGAGAGAGGAGGTGCTGCAATAGGGAGGAGCCGCCATAGAAGCTTCGGCCGGGAGGAGCCGGCAAGGGTGGGGGATTTTGTCGAGGGAAAGGGAGAACTGAGAGGGAGTTCGGGAAGGGGGAGAAGTCAGGTCGGCAGAGAGGCGGAGAGACCGAGCGCTCGGCCGAGAGAAAAGAAAGAAAGAACGAGAGTGATGAGGGAGACTGTGCCGAAGGCCCAGTTGGCTGGAAGAGAGAAATAAAATGAGAGAAAAGAAAAAGAGAGAGGAGAGGAAAGAAAAAGAAGAGAGACAAAGGGAAAAGATGGGGAAAAGTTAGGAAAGTGGTTTGTCGCCACTGAACATGATTAGTTTAATTAACCATTAGCTGTTTATCTCAAAATAAGAATTAACACCCTTCTTTAATTAATATTGCTACTATTAGAATTGGTTGGACACCATTAATCAGATTCAAAATTAAGTAGTAGCAAAAATTAATAGTCGGCATTATTTTCATGACTAGATCTAAATCATTCAGACCACCAACTTAAACTTTTGAGTGAAGACGATTATATTTATTAGAATTTAGGCAAGTTCCTTTGATCATGTCTTATTAAATGCTTTCCAAGATTTTCATGAAATACTTCACTGCATAGAAAATTTTTGTTGCAACTAAAACCTTAAATCGGATGTGGATGGGTAGTATGGTTGAAAAATGGATGGATGGATGGATTGGTTATTGGTTTGGTATTAGAATGGTTTATTGAGTGAATAGATGAGTTGGCGTATATTATTATCGTGGGTAGAGGGCGCCGATGAGTTGGGAGTAGCCAGCGGGGTCCTCTACATATGGTTATGATATAATGATAAATAACTAACACTTGGGTAATGAGCCATATTACAGTACCAACCATAGTGTGTGGAATTAGTCAAAAAAGGTTTTTTTGGGAAGGTATTATGATCTCCACATTGGTGGTTAAGTAGTTAAATAGGAGTGTGAAGCTGGGTATACTGGGAGTCCTAGTGATGGACATGATATCAACTACGGTTGATCGGACGCTATATTTAAAGCCTAGAGAGTATCAGTGCTGCTGCGGTAGCATGATACAACTGATACGCTAAGGGTAGCATGATACAACTGATACGCTAAGGGTATCAGTGTTGCTGCGGTAGCATGATACAACTGATACAGCTGAGGACACCACTACTCGTTGGCTATCAAGGTTGGAGATCAAATACTGGACTAACGATAAACATTCTGGGGCCTCATGGGATGGGGTCACTATGGGTAAGGTGGTAAAAACCTACGCAGGGTCAAAATCATGAATTCATGCATATCTCCTGGATTGGAGGCTGCAGAAGCTAAGTCTGCCTCTTATACGAGTGCTAGTAGCATTTGGATAATTAAAATGACACAACTTTTTTAATAAAACTCTATTTTATGGAAAGTGGATTTCGAGAGGAAGTGAACTTGGATGGACATGAGTTGAATGATGTGAGGAAAAATTCATCTATTGCATTTTGTTAATAATGCTTGCTGAGTACGTTTGTACTCAGTCTTGCTAACTCCCCCTTTGCTAGATAATGGCCCTGGTGCTCAAACGTCTGGTTGGTTTGACGAGGCGGCTGAGTTCTACCAGGAGGGATAGAAGGACGAGTAGCCGTGCATCGGCTTCATCAGGCTTTTGGTGTATTTAGTATCTATGTAATATCCTTTTGTTGTACTTGGATCTGATGAACGATATAAGTACTGGACACGTAGCCTGTGGCATGGTTTGTAATATATTTACATTCATTCTCTAATTATTGTTCTGTTGCAACACCCTGAATACGGTGTACTAATTGATAAAATATCGGGTGCGCTCAATGTTTTGATTAGTTAGTATATCGAGATTCGTGTAATTAACTCAGTGTAATGACAATAAAGTTGTTAATTACCTGGGCTAATTGGGCAGGTCATCACAATATATTAATACTATATTATATAACTAATATTAGGCTAGCACTCACCTGTAACATCCTAAAATTTATTAAAGAGTACGATTGAAATACTAAAATGTGCATCTGAATTATTATTTCATTTCTTGAATATATATGCCTCTTGATTGAATTTCTTGTTGAAAAGTAATTGAATATTGGATTTTAAAAGGAAGATAATGGTAAAATGGTAAAAAGATAAAAGTAAGAAAAAAATTACCCAATGGCTATAAATATCTTTAGAGACTTTTGGATCAAGATTTGGAAGGTCAAAATTAGTATGAACACATTTAAAACCATGAAATGATTAATTTTAGAATTAATTATTAATTTTGACCAGAACAGTAAAAGATTTTTGTAGAATTCTTTAGAGCTCTCTAGAAGCCAAAATTTTTTACCATGAGACCTTCTTATCCTTACCATTATCTGGTAAAATTAAAAAAATTAATAACTACATTTGCTATTTATCTCTATTTATTTAATTCAAAATTGAAAATCAGCAAAACAGGGTAAAAGAATTATTAGGAATTAAATTTTAAATTTTTAATCTAATTTTTTTTGTAGATCCAAACATCATTAATAACCTTGCATAAAATTTTAAAAAATTAATAAGTTGATTTGGCCCCTCAATTAAATAATTTTTTGAATTGAAAATTCTGTACAATTAGCCATGTCAGAATTTTTATAAATAATTGAAAGCTAATTATCATCTCAAAATTTTACAGCATATAGATAAGTTGGTCAGGAACCTTGGTAAAAATCATCAAAAAATCTTGAAGCCTCCTGATGCTCCAATTAATTCCTTCTGTGCTGACTATTAGAAAAAGGTGGAATGCATCGAACTTAATTGGTTCACAGCCTTTCACTGACGGTGGGACCCACACCATTAAAAATAACCGGCCGACCAGCCATTTGACCCCTTCACTGCCGGGTGGCCTCGCTTTTGAGCTCGGGCCCACGTGCAGACGCTGGTCTCTCTCCTCTTTTATCTCTCCCTAACAAGTGGCCCTCGGCCCCACCTGTCAGTTCTTCCTCCGCCCTTCTCCTCCCCTCATTCTCCCCTCTGCCTCGGCTACTCTTTCTCTTCGGCAAGAAAGATCCCAAATAGCCTCGCCGATTTGTCTATTTCCTTGCTGATATTTTGCGTCGCTTGAGACCTTCAGTTACGCCCAGTCATCCAGCACTGTGCCATACCCTACTCTGTAATGCGGTCGAGATAACTCGGGAAGGATTTGACCAGCTGCCGTGGAGCTCCTTCGTTTGTACATAGCTTGAAGCACCTCCCATTCCTATTTAAGGGCAACAAGAGTTGAATGGAACTACACTGCAGCATTGAGTTCACTGAGAAACTTCAAAACGAGCACTAGTTCACTTCCCTCCTTCACTCTGGCCAAATTCCCCATCGAGATCAAATCTCAACCTAACTCTCTCCATACGCCTTTACCCTCCAATTCCCTGTGACTAGAGCACCTACACCCCCTTGCGAACTGAACCCCCCCAATCAATTTTAAGTATTAACCACTATAATACTTCCTTGCCACGAGCCCTATCACTTCCTTTTCTGGCGATCGTCGACAACCCTATTCGAAGTGTCATACTCACAATGAGATGATCCATTATACTCCTTAGACCTCATAGATGCTTAAACATCAACTGATTGAAGTAACTTAAGCATAATTTGCCGCCTAGACCAATCAGCCATGGCAACACCACCGACCTCTGTTGAGGTCGATGCTTCAGCCACAACCAACCTAGATAGGCTTTCCCATTAGATGCGTGTAGTAGTGCTGATTCTCCCAAGGGTATCCATTTGTTGTCTTCGAGTCTGTCTTGCCGCCGGTGAGCTCACCGGCTGTTTCCCCTATCCTGGGTCCTTGGCCGAACGGACCCACTGGTCAGCCGCCTTACGCATGCATAGACAAGGCACTTGTCGCTGACCGAGCGGTCCCACAAGACAGCCGCCTCTCGTGCACGTGCATGAAGCGCGCGGAGTACCGACTGGTGGACTCCATTGTTAGTGACTGCAACTCGGTTTAGCTAATCCAGCATGCACAAAAATATAAGAATACGCTTTCAATAAACCAAAAGCGTATTTTCAATTTTTGCCGAATTATTTAAACTAAGCTACTTCAAACTACCCTAAATTTTAATCCATATATCCAAATTGAGTGAAACAACTTTCTAAATTCATGTTAAATCATGTAGTTTTAGAATATGCAAAAATATTTGAAGTTTGATTAGCAGTGTAAATCAAAATTCAAATTTAAAAGAGTATGTCTGAATATGCTACATGTAGAATTTGTGCACTTCAAGTCCAATTTGAATGAACCTAGTTTCATTAGAACCCTCATGTTAAATGATTTCAAAATATGCAAATAAATTTAAATTTGTAGTTAGTTTATACCATGTTTCTGTTAGGGTTGAACTTAATACCTAAAATATTCAAAATGCTATAACTTGAGCAAATGATATTCAAATAAAATGAAATAAGTTTCCTTGTGATAGTTAGATAGTAAAGAACATGATTTTAAAATAATACTTAGGGTGTACAATGCTACTTTTAATTGCTACCAAACCTGCTACTCTATGTACTGATTTATATTTATATAAACAATTTTGGCCTCTTGAATTCGAATTTAATTATAATAAAGTTTACAATCTTAGCTTCTTGAATTCATAAAATAAAATAGAATAATACATAAAGAATAGATGTGAGAGCGGTATAACCCTAAAACTACTAATACCAAAGAGAACTGTAATATAATACTGACACATAAAATGATGAAACCCTGATTGCAACCATGCTTGTATAAATAATGATTTTATTTGATTCTTCATTTGACTTCTTTTTGCCACTATAAAAGTTGGTGTTTGTTATGTTCTTATTCGACGACATGTAGACACCGACGTTGATGATACCCCCGTTGACGACTTCGACTCCGAGTTTGTCGCAGAAGAGCAAGGCAAGCACCCCCTTGATCATTTTGATCCTAGTTTTCATAATCACTTAACATACTGATTAAGAATTTGCATGCATGCTTTATATTTTACAAGAACACATATTTTATGGATCTGGTAGATATAATCCCTTAATATTTGGTTTTCCCTTAATCATATTTGACATGTGAACCTTGATAACCTTAGTTGATATTTAGAATCACATGTTAGACTGGGTACAATCGTTTATTATTTGCATATGCTTAGCACTACTTTAGAGGAATACTGGTGACAATCACACCCACACCTTTCTTTATGAGACTTTGAATGATTAATTATGGTAGTAAAGGATACTGATATTTTATTAAAAATAAAAATAAAACTATGATTTCGATATGGGTGATTATTGGCAATAGCCGGAGGTGCATTTAATATGTACATAGATAGGGGGAGTTTTATTGCCCAAGTCAAATTAAGGACCGAACGTAGTGTTGTATGATCCAAGTAATAACTATACAACCATAAAGGCTAGTATGAGACGGCCTTAAACTATTAAGTTATTTAAAACTAGCTTTGCACATTGGAAGATTGAAGTAGCACGGGCTGTTCTGTGATAGACTGCTCGAAGGGGTGCCCTCACCGAGGTGTTGGGAATAATGCTTGCCAATGTAACGGTGTACGCCGGGCTATGGGGAGAAGCAGTTGTTGTTTTATTGAGCTTAAAAAGATTTATGATTTATGTGATTGTTTGTTTCTACCATAGCAAGGGTTTTACGTCACCGGGCTGGTGCAAAGCTAGGTTTGAATAATGTAACGGTTTTGTATAATCTCTTTGCGGGACACCAAAGGAAGTGTGTTAATTAAGCTTTGCAAAAAGATATGATCATTCCTTATGGGTAAAGTAGTACACCTCTGCAAAGCGTAAAACTAATTGATTAGCTGTATCCACGGTCATGGATAACTTTGAGAATTGACACTAGTTAGTTGTTTTCTATTTTCATAAAATGGAACAAGTGATATGGAGTACATGCTTTCGCAAATTTTCTTTATGTTCACAAAATTATTGCCATGATGGCTTTGATTACTTTATTTCTCACGAAGGACTGTGAGTAATTTATTTATTTTTCTGTCATTTACTACTTGTTATTTTAGTTACTCATCAAATTGTTTTTATTTCATTTACGCTTTCAATTTACTACTCAATATTACATTTCAAATTCTAGCTTTATGCAAAAATAACCTTAGTAGCCTTTCATTTGATTCAGCTTGTATATATTTAGGCTTTATAAAAGTCTTGCAAGTACTTTTGTACTCAACTTGGATTACGATTGTTTTAGGTGAAGAAACGGAAAACCCCGAAGACATTTATTTTGACATAGGTTACGGGTTTACTAATGATGATTCTTCCTAAGGATTCACCTTTTCTGTTTCCTATGGATTATTTGGCTTAGCTGGCAAACAATAAGAAGATGAATTTCCACTACTGTTTACTTTTGGTTATGTAATATTATGTGTATTAAACTTCCGCTGTAATAAAATATTGTAACTTTTATATGATTGTGTTTTCAAATTGTGCTAGTGCGTACTAGCTACTGATCATGGGACTAGCACAGTATGCACTACAAAACCTTTCTTTTATGTTACACTATAGCATAAAAGGGAAGGTCTCACATCACCCCCTCGCTCCTTGGTTTCTCAAGTCACAGACCATGAAGGAGCAAGCAGAGGTAGTGTCGTGGTGTAACGGTCCAGCTCTAGCCATCCCTCACGACAGGCAGCCTCTGCCTCCCCTGTGGCCGGTGGCCTAGCTCCGCTGCCTCCACCTCGCAGCCTGTCCGCCTAGCCCATCGGGCCTCGGGGCGAACACCCTAGGTGGTGGTTGGTGGGTGTCTCCCTTCTTCTCTGCTTGTCTGCTCAATCGCGCTGCCCGGCATGGCACCCCCTCGACCCCCTGGCTTGGTGTTGCCTCATCGCTGACCCTCCCCCGCTGGGCTACTCCTCGGCTCCTCGTTGGGCATTGCATTGATGTAGTTTGTCAGGCACCAAGTGCGATCCTTTGTTGTCCCAATCGGACTGGGATGGACAGATGGGTAGGCCGGTAGGGGAACGTGTGGTGTGGATGTGTGTGAGATGCAAGTGAGCCTTATGAGATTCGACAAAGTCCCATGATTCAGCTTCCCTTTTTTTCAGCGCAACTCGTCATCCAACGGTCTGTTAGAATAGGATCACTCAATCTTTTGTTTTGCCGTAACTTTGATTTTTATTGCTTTTCTCTCATGCTTGTTTTTAAAATAGGTACAAAGCCTCTGCTTATATAGGCTATACCCTCCGACTAACACACGTCCTCAGACTCCTACTGGAACACGACAATGAAGCCAGACTCGTCTATAATTTGGACAACCCCTGTTCATACGGACTCAACTTTCCTAATTACAAGATTAGTTCCAACATTCGCCCCCTAATCTTGTAATATCTAATTTCTAACACAACTCTAACTTGTTGAGGCAATCGATCTCATCTACGATTTGCCCAACTCTTTTATTCGACACTGGATAGAGAACACATCTCTTCGACACCATATACTCAACTTACTTAATTCAAGACAGCGAACACATCTCTTCTACGTCTTGGACCCATCTTCAATGCACATGAGTTTGGACGCGCGAAGGCACCTTTTCAATGCCCTGGACTCAACTTTGACGGACTCGACTTTGGAACGACGAACACACCTCTTGTCACCAAGCGCTTTGATTTTGTTGACGACTGTCGTCAACCGGATGGCGAAGTCGTTGACTGACTCCGTCTCTGTCATGCGCAGCCCCTCGGACTCAGCTTTTAGGGTCTGTACCTTTGCCTCCTTCTCACGATCAGCGCCAAGATGCATCGTCTTCAACGTTTCCCACGCAGCTTTGGCCGTCTCCTTTTCGGCCAGTAAGAAGAGTGTTTTTTCTGGGATGCCTCTGTAGATGGCCGCCAATGCCATTTGATCCTTGGGCACATCAACTTTGTCATCCACGATCGCTCCCCACATGTCTTGAGCCCTCATGTACAGCTTCATCTTGATTGCTCATGCTGCATAATTACTCTTCGTGAGCATCGGCTAATGCAAGAACATAGCGGAACTCTCTTTCGCAATCGCACTTGATGTCGCCTGATCACCGGTGTCACCACTTTCTGGAGATTTTGACATCTTCTTGAGCAGCAGATTAAAAACTTAGGTACTCAGGCTCTGATACCAATTGTTGAATCAGCTCATGAATCAAATACCCGATCGATAAGTCCTGCTGACATGCAGGCGAGAGCGCATTGCGTCCCGTGCTCACGACGAGCTACTTTGGCCAGAACGCTAAGATATATACACAAGCCTGAGTTACGTACTAAGAGAATACAAGCGTTGCGTTGCTTTGCTTCGGTCATGTCTGTGGAGGCAGCCGCTGAGGCTGCCCTAGATAGGGGTGAGGGGGGATCGGTGCTGATGGAGAGTAGGCTCAAGTCTGAGTTGGATTGGCTCCTGCATATATGCATACATAATTAATGATGAGAGAGACAGATATAGAGATTGGAGGGGGGGGGGAGGTCGGTCCAGACAGTGACCCACATGAGAATATTTGAAGGGTCGTGGGGTGTGCGTGCATGTGTGTATGTGTGCTCCAGTATGAGACAGTGAGACTGGAGATATGGAGTAGCTAGAGGGAAGAGGAGATAAGAGTCCCTCTTCTTCACCCCTCTCTCTCTCTGGCATATATTGCCTAGCTTGTTCTTTACAGTAGCCACTTTCTCCTCTTCTTCTGAGTTTACACTGACCAAGGGAAGCTTGAGCTTTGCTTATACTGAGCTATCTTACAGTATCGAGCATATATATAATATATATAGATGGCATTCCTTGTGGAGAGGTGTAGCGGTGAGATGGTGGTATCCATGGAGGGCTCACACGCCAAGCCGGTGCCTGCCCCCTTCCTGACCAAGACGTACCAGCTCGTCGACGACCCCTGCACCGACCACGTCGTGTCGTGGGGGGAGGACGAGACCACCTTCGTGGTGTGGCGGCCGCCGGAGTTCGCCAGGGACCTCCTCCCCAACTACTTCAAGCACAACAACTTCTCCAGCTTCGTCAGGCAGCTCAACACCTATGTATGTAACTAATTTGCTCAACTATGTGTGTGTATGCATGTCAGCCGCTCTTAAGCTTTTCTATGCATGCAATGTGGTTCTAGCTAGCTAGGTAGTTTTTGGATTTGCTTAAGCTTTTGATTTCATTTCAGTGGCTTGTGTTGAGAGATGCGTTGTTTGTGTTTCTTGATGTTCTTGGTGGTGAACAAACAAAAAAAGGAGCACATAATACTATATTCGTTTTTTGTCCGGAGATTTTTGTACGTGTTGGTTAGTGCCGACATTTCGTTCTTCCCATTTCTTGTTTCCTAGAACGGGACAAGGTACGTTAATTTGTTTTGGATGGTTAGCGAATAGAGTGGAAAATATATAGGTCATCTTATATATACTGATTTTGCTGCTAGCTAGGAGGGATTGGGAAGGCATTAATTGGTGTATATACTGGCTTCCTTGTTCTTGCATTGTGTTCCTTTGGACTTGAAAATAGCTTATGATCAGAATCTTCTCTCCTCTTCACCTGAGTACTACAAATTAACTGCTCCCTCGTGTGGTCATGTACCTAATGAATTCCACAGCTGGTACCTCTAGATCTCTTATGACCTCAAACCAAAGATCGTAGTATCTCAGTACAAAGATATGCAGCTCTCCTTGCGTCTTCTCCCAAAAAACCAAAACTCTATGGCACCATCTGCACTACATGACTACTACATATACTGCTAACTGCAGCATCATCCATCTCCCCCTTCCCCTCCCATCTCCAGTTTTCCGCACTAGACGCCATGCATATTCATGCCCTCACGCACCAATCAATACATCGTGCAGTGCAGTGATCTTCACTCCCAATCATTGGCAGAGAAAAGATTGACATCACACAGGCACACATGTAGTACAGTACACAAACTCCTATGTCAATGGCGCTGTGTCTATCCAGCATCAATTTACACGATAAACACAACCATATGCATGCATCAGTGCTTCACCTCCCAGTCACAACACAATCAATCTTGATTATTATTGAATCTTGATGTGACTACCAAATTCACATGCATCATCTCCTGATTCTTGAAAAAAAAATTTATGTATGTATGTATATATATTTGTTTACAGGGTTTCAGGAAGATAGTGGCTGACAGGTGGGAGTTCGCCAACGAGTTCTTCAGGAAGGGCGCCAAGCACCTCCTCTCGGAGATCCACCGGAGGAAGTCGTCTTGCTCACAGCCGCCGCCACCGCCGCCGCTCCATCCGCACCAGCCTTACCTCAGCCTCTTCTCGCCGCCGCCGCCACCTCCGGTCTACCATTTCCAGGAAGACTCCCCGGAGGACAGCGGCGGCGTGGACTTCCTGGCGTCGCTGTCTGAAGACAACCGGCAGCTGCGGCGGCGCAACTCGCTGCTGCTGTCGGAGCTTGCGCACATGAGGAAGCTCTACAATGACATCATCTACTTCCTGCAGAACCACGTGGAGCCGGTGCCACCGCCCACGCCCACGCCACCGGCAAGCTGCAGGCTGGTGGAGCTCAGCCCCGCCCACTGTGGAACTGGCGCCTCGCAGCAGCCTAGGCAGCGGGGCGACGTCGACTCGGCGGTGAAGCTGTTCGGCGTGAGGCTAAACGAGGGCAAGAAGAGGAGGGTGCAGCTGGAAGAAGGAGGTGATGGCGACGGCGACCAAGGCGATGGTGACGACCAGGGCAGTGAGGTTTAGGTCACTGTAGCAAGTAGTTTAATTGTGTATATATGGAGATGAGAGGTACGTATGTAGCTGCAGGCTAGCTAGCTAGGCTTCCATTTTATGCGGCTTAATTGTTTGAGAGGAATGAGTAGTAGTCCTTGTTAACCTTTCTTTGAAACTGCATGGCCTAATTAGTTACTTCTTTCCAAGGAATGAGGAGCTAACTAGTTAATTAGTTAGGGCTAGTAGTACTCATGTTAGAACATGGAATTACTGACGATGACATAGGAGTAGGACGGCCAATGAACTCGTCGTGGGAGTGAGGCTGTTCATTCTCGTCAGTCAAGTAATTAAGATTTCTGGTATCGACACGGTGTACGTATCTTGTTTAATCAGATTACGTACACGTGTGTACATTTAGTAGGAATACATGTCACCATGCTTAGTGAGGTCCTAGAGCCTCTACAAACTTTTAGGCATTAATCGGTTATATTAGTGTTTAATATCCAAACTAGGTTAGCGGGGTTCATCAAGGATACATGCGAAAACCGGTCAATCCGGTTCTAATTACTGACCAGTTTGATGCCCATTTATGGTAAAGAGATGTGTGTTGCTTCTTGGAGATGATTCAAACACAAATCTTTAATGTGTAAATGAAAAACCACCAGATAATCGATTGGTTATCGCTAACCGGAGAGGCAGCACTTTTCCCGATTCAAATGGTTTACTGAACCCTATGTTAGCTTAATTATGTTAGACATCCTAATCCTTGACGAGTTAAAACAATTTTTTCTGCCACAAGTGTATTTTTACCCTCTTGTTGTACTGGGGATTGAAACCCAAGTCAGGAGGTGTAAGTGCACTCCATTCTCACCACTAGGAAGTAGGAACCCATCACAGACCCCAGAAGAGTCAACTTAATTATTTCTCTTATTTGTTGTGTTAGCCAAGATGAAAAAGGTTAAAATGTGTTGGTCAGGTTAAATAACTCAATGTAAGGCATGACTCTTTGTTAGCCCTAGCATACCTCTTAATCCTTAAGGCGCATTTTGGTACATGGTTAAAATTAGAGTAAATTTTCATAATCCTACACATGTAGTTTGTGCAAACAATCGCAAAACAACACATTTAACAAAAGGTTTCAGATAATTACACATAGATCGGCAAAATGTATCAGAAAACTACACGGCAAGAGACGAATGTCATGACGTCAAACCGAGTTGCCTAGAACGGAGTTTGGTTAAAAGTCTAGTTTTCTGACACGCCTTTCAATAGATGTGTAGTCCTGTGAAAGTTTCATTCTCTCTCTTGATGGTGGATTGCCTAGAATGGAATTTGGTTGAGTGTAGTTTTCTAATACGTTTTGCCAATCTACGTGTAGTTTTATAAAACCTTCTCCCCTAAGGCCCTGCTTGGATGAGTGGTAATTTCTTGAGAGGTTTTGGGATTTAGTTCAAATTTGAACTAAATCCTAAAACATTCCAATAAAATACCCCTAATCCAAGCACCTCCTAAATGTGTAGTTTTGTGATAATCTGTACAAAGTAGATCTAATTTTATGAAATTTACTTAAGATTTATGTTATTTAATCCTAATCTTGCTAACTTGCTAGATTAGCTTTACTCAAGTTTTGTGTTTGGTAAAAAAAACCTAGTTAGCCCAAAATACTGTTTGGCTTGGTTAGGTGAGTAAGCAGGATGCCTGCATTAATTGGCATTTGAAAAGAGAACCTAGGGTAAATTGTGCAGTGGGTTAGCTTATATATACAACATTTTTGGGGTTATTTTAATCCTGGGTGCCCGGGTGTGGGTGGTCTCCAGCCCTAGGTGCCAAGGCCATATTGTATCTACTACTAGTTACATGCCCGTGCGTTGCTACGAAAAACAAAATTGATAACGAAAAATAAAGATTAAAAAATAAAAAAAATTATTTCACAAAATCAAACATCTATCTTTAACGTTTCGTTTCTTGCGAAAGCTGGCTAATTAAAGCAATGCTTCGTTTCTTGCGTAGGGCAATTAAGCAGGGCAATTAAGTAGGGCAATTAAGCAGGGCAATTAAGCGACAATTAATGACATGAGAAGAACGGACCACTGCCACCAAGTGCTGCTTTAGAATAGTAGAGATATACATGTAGTGATTTTTGACTCGGGGTCTAGTACGTAGATGATTTGTTCAGGTAGAAAGCAAGAGACTTAAGTTCAAGCCCAATACTTGAATGTTATCTGCAGATTTCCAACATATTAAGTTCTACACGCCCCCTCCTTTGGTCGTTTCAGACGCGCTCCGATTCGAGTTCGTTACATCAACCCTACCAAACATGTTTGTCTTAGGGCATGTACAGTGGTATAAATGGCAGCTGTCTGTAATGTAGCTCCATATCATCTACAGACAGCATTACAATAATTTATACAATGGACCGTTTATATAGTTATCTGTAATGATATCTCATTTAATTAACAGACTGTCCATACAATGATACACAAAATATAAAGCTGTCTATAAGCTATCTATTAAATAGCAAACAACAGTCTTCTCTCTCCTTCTTTTCTCTCCTCAACACATCACTTAAAATCTTACGTGTCATCTCTTATAGACAGCTGAATGTAACTATTGTACATGCCCCAAGGGGTTCTTCAGGATATATGCCACTCCCCTGAGCTGGATTTCAGGATGTGTTAGTGACGTGCGAATCTGGAACCCACATTTCAGTGAGACTTTCCACTTGCCGTGGCATATCCTGGAACTCGAATTGGGGACTGGTATCTCCTGAAAATGGCAGGTACATCTCTTCCTCTTCAGCTCATATCGCACCCATTTCTAATACCTTCTCTACTCTTTTATTCCACCGAGGTGGCAGGCTTTCTAATAAGCACAAGCAACCAATTTTTCACCGCGAATAGCAATCTCTCTCAAAAAAAAAAAAAAATCTACCCTTTTCGAACTAGGAGCACACCTAAAAATAACCAAGAGCAGCAAGTGCAGTACACCAGGGTACATCAGTATTCAGTACAGGCAATTTACACCTCATGAAAAAGGGGTGGAACCCGATTATCTCCACAATTGAAGCCTCGAGGTGCCGGTTGATAATATACATACAGATGATGAGAATGAGAAGGATGTGGAATATATGCACCCTATATAGCTGCAGACAAAATTTCTCTTATAACCTATTCCCTAATTGCAGAAGAATGAATAAACAATTTAACACCTTTTCCTGAATGTAAGAACACATGGTGTATCTGAACAAACATGCTGCAGTGAATTCAGAGTGCAGCGCTGGCCGATTTCAGTCTTCTTCAGCGAGAATGGCAGCATTCAGCCAATTCCATGCCAGCTTCATGATTACTCGGCTATCCGTGTGAAACCTTCGAGTTTGCTAAAAGTGCGAGCCGCGTCGTATAAGGGATTTTGAGAGGTGACCAGGTAGCTATGTACCATCAATCATCTGTATAGACTGGCTTTTGCCAAACTTTGGTGTTCTTTTTGGGATCATCGCAGAGGGTGAGATCATTGTCAAATTCTTTCATTGTCTTCACAAACGTCTTCGCTCCTTGCATCATTTGCCTCTCCACCATGAATAGCTGATAATTGTTCTCAATTATTGGCTCCAATATGCTACTAAAGTTGGACGAGTATGCTAACTTGTACCTGGATTGGCACCATAAGAAACAAACAATACCAATGTCCACATGCTTTTTGATATAATAGCATAAATATTTGTAATGATACAGCGAACCGGGCACTTGTATTGGCAATTCCTTGAGGAACTATACATGAATAAGATCAAAGTATGGCGTCCTACGCATGGAGGTAGATAAATGAATTGAAATTTACTAGCTTTTACATAAACATGAGTTGTTTAATTAAAACATGTATGTGTAGCTAGCTAGCCTATTGCAGGTAATAGATTATTGTTAACTTTATTAACCACGGCACCTTGACCAATTGGATTGAAAAATAAATTTCAATGCCTTGGCTAAACCAGAATATGAATCACAAGAATGAGGACACCTCTGTAACTGTGTTTACCTAAATATGCTTTACCATTAAGATGCATGGGAAGATAAATGCTAATGCAAACAATGCCAGAGATGCTCGTGTGAGGAGCGCAATAGACAAAAAAGTGCAAATCTTACCTGTCTGATAGAGGGGAAAAGAAGCCTGGTGTTCTTTCATTTGAGGCAATGAATAGAGTTCGGCCTGGTGGAATCCACTTTGCAATTCTATTTTTGATGAACTCAGGGCGGGTGTCTCTATCCAGATGAGGATGAAGGCTCCGTTCAACACCAAATCTATCTTTCCTATTTTTCAGTAGATCACCTCGGCGCACATGAATAGCATCATAATCACCAAGTATTCCTTTCATCTGAAACAGAGTGAACTGATTTAGAGGGATACAGGGCAGGTTGTAGTGTTGTACTGATTACTGAACTTGAGCAGACAATAGAACTTTTTACTTATTGATTAAAGAACACTTGAACTGGTTTCACTTGAATGATTTTACACAAGAAAGTATAACAAGCTAGCTAAACTGGTTCCTATACCTGCAGGGTGCCGGTTATATACATTGCTTTGTGGATGCAGCATTTATACAACAGCAGATTGCATAACTTAGTGTACACGTGAATGGATATAATCAAATTGTTGGGTCTTTATCCAAGGTCAAGGACCAGTTGGCAGTAATTCACCAAGTTAGGTAGGGTCCCATATGCTAATCTGTGGTCTACAGCAGTTGAATGATTCTGTGACATAACTGGGTCCAGTTCTACTAATGGGAGGAAAAACAAAAGCCTTTATGCTATGATGCTATCTTCCATGGAGGAGAGCTGATAAGTGCCTTGGGAATTGGGAGATTTTGCATCAACTCTTGGTCCAAATGCAATGCATGGAAGACAAAGTTCCATGAAAGGTCTTCTAAGCATATTCCTCAATCTGAAAACTTCGTTGTAGTCTATAGCTAATCACTTTGTTAACTAGGGTGCGTTTGGTTGCCTGTACCAAGTGGTACATGTATGAGAGATGGTTCAAGAAAAAAGTTATCCATGCGTTTGGTTGCTTGAATGAAACCATCCCATCCTGGATCAAGTGATACAAATTTAAGGAATATTCCCTCTAGATGCGGAACCATCTCATTCACCCAAAATATTGGAACCAAATGGTACAGGACCATCCTATCCCATTCAATCTCATCCCATGAACCAAACACACCCTAAGTGTATGGGGATATTGAACAGCAAAACTATGTATGCTTCATCTACAGAAAACTATGAAACTCATATGTGCATAGAATACTTTATTTTCAGATTGCTCCTGGGAAGACAAATACAGCACTAGTAACCTGAAATAATGGCCACACATAATAAAATTATTCAGCATTTCTGGTGGTATTCTTGCATCACAACTTAAACATCAATTTATATCTGCAAAGTTTCAATAATGAGCCTTTACACAGACAAACATGCAGGTCTAGGGATGGCAATGGGGCCCCATTCCCCATTCCCCGGGGGAATTCTCCGATTAGGGGACAGGGATGGGATTGGTTTTTGCCTCCGTGGGGACGTTTATGGGGAGAAATCATTCCCTATCGGGGCTACCGAGTTCGGGGGCATTCCCGTGTTACTCATCCCCTTTCCCCATCCGGTATTCCACGCCAGAAAGGAGGGTCTCGACATTGTTCTTTTTGTGTTCATATTCATGACTAATAGAAATTGATTTCCTCTCCATGCATGTCATTAATTTCCTCAAAATTTATGATTTGTTTAGTTTTTTTTATACCTTGCTATTAACTTCTTGTCGGGTGATGGGTCACCCACAGGGACCACTGGGACCTCCCATGGGTGGGGAACGGGAGCAAGTGTCCCCCGATTCGGGTGTCGGGTGCGGGGAACGGGGAGAAATAATCTATCAAGAGCGGGGGCTTTCTCCTACTCCCCACCGGGGAATGCCCCTATTGTCATCCCTATGCAGGTCCAACCAAAGTTCTTTGATCACTCCCCGTCAAAAAATATATATATCTTTGATCACATGCAGAACATAGCATATAAAAATATCATACAATTAAAATGGGTTTAGGGAGCATGGTGGTCACAGCATGCCACTCCTTGTCTACAGAAGAAAGGATAAGTCAGACAGAAGTGGTAGGGAAGAAAAAAAGGAATCCCCAAAGTTTCATGCTCGACGCCCCGCTTAAGGATGTGAACATAAACAAAACATTCAGGGGGGTACTGTACTAGATTACCCAGTCCATTTCTAAAATATTTGTAAGACTGAACATATACAAATGCATGAAATGATACCTTATTTGCTGCATCCCTCAATTTTTTCGCTGGCATCCTTGGCAAAAAGGTGTAGGATAACATCACAGAGCTGCGGTTTTTGCGATCTTTGCAATCCATAAACCTGAATTTCAGCAATGGTCAAGGTATGTGCTTGAAGTTTGGGCATCATTGGATAAAATGATCATAGGCATAACCAATAAAATCGTATGAGAGGTGCTTATGTGCTCTTCTTTTTTAAAGTTGCACAAATATTAAAGCATTAATAAAGGGTAGATGAGAATTACTTACCCCTTCGCTTGCTTCAAGATTTGTGCAACTTGTATTGGAAGGAAAAGCATAGAAGCATTGCTCGTATAGTATAGCTTCTATTTATTCATTGGTTCTGACAATGGGAAAATAAGCTAATATTTAATGCAGGAATGGTGGAAAACCCAAGGATACTAAAAAAACCTGTGTACTTACCAAGCAAGAGGACTTGCCGTACGGTTTATTAGGAGAGCTCCAGAGTACAGGGGATTTTCTTTGAGTTCAGCTCTGCTGATTCCTTGCACATGTACCATGCCTCCCTCTTCTAATTTCATACTTCTTGATATTATCTCATGCCATGTCTTGGAATTGTCCAAAATAACAGGTACTGTTCTTGAGATGAGATTTATATCATACAGAGATTCCATTGCGCAAGAACTTTCTTCCCATCTACAAAATACTTGCTTTAGACACTCAAATGCAGACCTAAATATTGAAAAAACAACAGACAGATAGATGTGGTTAAGAAGCAAAAACCTTTGCTCTGAAGTTGCATTGCTTGAATGGAGCATCCCCTTTGTGTTATGTACTGAGCTAAGACACATTCTTGAAGGCATGACAAATATTCTGCAATGCAGCAAAAATAGTTATGACATTTTTGCATACTCCTTAAACACATATGTTCACATATATTTACTCCTTAAGCAGAACACAGCATGTCGCAAAAGAATAGCAGTTACAATTCGAAGGTTCAAGACATTAGCATGGACCTTCTGCCCTTCTGGCATCACTTTTGACCTTCAAACTTATGGTCTTACTTGCAATTGTGGCTTAATTGACTTAAAAGGAAAAGATCTTGGAACTAACTCCGGTGGAAGCTACGATGAAATGAAGGAAAGAAGGGATACAGGAGATAAGCCCCACGTAATCAACACCGAGTAACCGGACGACATAATCCAGGAATGGGCCGTTTCTATGGCGAGCGGTAAGCACCGATTGATTGTACGGTACCTGCCGAGGAAGAGGGCCTCCTCGAGGGCGCAACGGAGGCTGGACTCCTGGTGCCCGAGACCCGCGCAGGAGCCGCAGTGCTTGCCGGGGCAGTCGACGCGGCCGCCCCAGTACAGGTACTTGTCGCCGCTCTTGGCCCCGGATCTCCAAGAACCCGACAAGGAGGAGGAGGTGGAGGAGGACAGGAGGCACAGGATGGCCAGCGCCGCGGCGGCGGCGAAGGCGGTCAGGAGGGTCCTCGCCGGCGGTACCGGTGGCACCCTCGGCTTGCGGCCGCCACCGCCGCCTCCCGCGATCCGGGGAGGGATCGCCATAGGGGATGCAGTGAAGTGCAAGGCTGTGGTGATGAAGAATCGATGCTGTTGCGTTTTGCGGGAAAGCTGCAAGCAAGGGATCTGACCAGTGCGAAATGTGTAATTTCAGAATTTGACACTCAATTCGCAGGCCTTTCGGCTTATTTGGATGACATATGGGACCGTCTGTGTGTATGACAGTGGGCCAGAGTGTCAAATTCCGAAATGCGAATTTTAAAGTGTGTCAAATTCTGAAAACTCTCGTGCGAAATGGGCCAAATAGTGTCTGTTTTGAGCTGTCTTTCAGTTAGGCTGCGGCTTTAGATCAGAAGCCCTCTCAAATAGGCTGGTTATCGAGCGGCTTAACAGCCAAGTCCTCTAAAAGTTGTAGTCATCTCCTCCATACTTCACCTCAGTTTTGATCTCTCTGCTACCTCCTCCCCACCGCCAGGTTGCCACCGCCTGTTCCGCCGCCTCCTCTCCATCGCCCAGTGGTCTCGCCCCGTCGTTGGCCACCTTCTCCTAGCTGCCGATGGTCTCACCCGCTGCCTTCTCTCTATCTCCCAGTCTTCGCCACCTCCTCCCCACACCCAGGTCTCCGCCGTCCGGTTGTCTCACCCCGCTTGTTTGCCGCCTCCTCCCCATCCATTCATTGTCTCCTCACTACCCGGTGGTCGCCTCCTCCCAGTCTCATGGGCCACCTCCTCCCCGCACGTCCGCCGCCTCCTTCCTACCCAGTGGCCTCCTCCTCCCCATTGCACAGATATAATATCGCAGATCTTTTTCTAGCTTTTGGAAATTCCCAGTCGGGGTGTGGGGGACCCTCTTGCAGGCGGTCTCGGGTGCTTGGTGGACCTACCTGTGATCAGCAGGGTTCAAAATTTTAGTGTGTGGTAGAGATTCTCCAAGCCTTTTTTCTTCCCTCCCTCTCCTTTTTTTTCTCCCCCACCCGATTACCTCTACTCCCCCACTCGGTTTCTCCCCCCCCCCCAACAAGCTCCTCTCCTCTCCAAGCACCTCCTCTTCCTCCTTCCCATGGCAGCAACAACCCACTCCTTCCTCCTTGTGGGTAATGGAGGTGAGGATTTCTAAGGTTTGGAGGTATGCATGTTGTTCTAGGGAGGGATTTCCCGGTTTTGGGTGCTCTAGGGTTCTCAGATTTGGAGATTTTTGAGGGAAATGGTGGCTCTAGGGTTTAGAGAAAGTTCTGAATTTCGAGCTGAGCAAACCCTTTTCTTTGAGCTGTGGTTTGGGTAATTTAGGGGCATCTCCTGAAAGTTTGGCTGTAGAGAAGGTTGTAGATCGTCACGCTCTCTTTAATCTGAGACCAAGATCACTCAATTTGGTCCAATCGTTTGAGAGATATGCTAGTTTTACTGCCGGCTATTCTGAATCTGTATGCCTCTGCAGCTGTTGTGGAAATATGTCGTTTAAGGATAGTTATAGGCCGAATTAGAATTTATCAATACCTAGAAAAAGATGAAAAATTTCCTGTAGATACTGAAAATATCTTCATTTGCTTAATTTGGAGTTGTATAGCAGTAGTTTTGCCCTGTTGAATACACTGTCTAGAATAGCCTCCCTGCAGGAAGTTTAGAATTTAGACTGAGGTTCATATTGCGATTTGAAGTCTTAGAGCCATCTCCTGAAGGTTGGCTGTAGATAAAGTTGTAGGTCATGATCTTAAGTTTCATTAGAGACTGAGATCACTCAATTTGGTTCGGCCGTTTAAGAGTTATGCTTATTTTACTACCGACTATTCTGAATTTGTGTGTTCCTGCAGCTGTTGTACAAACCTGTCTTTTAAAAATAGTTAGAGGCTGAATCAGACTTTATCAATACATAGAAAAAGTTGGAAAATTTTATGTAGATACTGAAAATGTCTTCATTTGTTTAATTTGAAGTTGTATAGGAATAGTTATGCTCTGTTGAAGGTGCTGTCCAGAAGTGAACCTCTACTGAAAAATTCAGAGTTGAGCGGTTTGTTGGATTGATCTTCAGATCGAGTTTTGAGGTTCTTAGAGCCATTTCCTGTGGGGTTGGATGTAGAATAATTTATAGATCGTGGTCTTATGTTTAATTAGAGCTCAAGAGCATAATTTTTGGATAAATCGTTTAGGAGATATGATCTTTTTGTGCTTGTTGTCCAAAAGTCAATTCTGCTAGCTATAGCTGCGATTTGTTTTGTGCTCGGTTAGTTAGAGGATGAATTAAATTGTTGATGCCGCATGTTATGATTGCAATATTTTGAGATGTATGTAATTGTTGTTTCAGGAAGTGTGACTTCGGGTTGGCCTCAACCCCGCGCCACCCCATTCTTCACGGTTAGAGGCAAGTGTATCAACTAAAATGATGATAGGATGTTGTTGCTTACCTATGACTATGAATATGATTATGCTAACGATTATGGTTATGTTTATGAGTATGTCTAGGATGATGAATATGTTACGATGATGCAAGTGCATGTTCGAAACATATATGGTCAATTATCCTTGCTCGTGATTGTCTAAATTTACTCGCCATACTATATCAATATGATGTGATATGATGATGATGACGAGTACATGTGGATGGCCACTTGGTAATGTGGGTATATGGTGAATGATTATGGAAAGTATTGCATCACTTACATTCATATCATGAGAAGTACATATGAGCTAGGCCCGTTATAACATCATATAACTAATCCGGAGTGCATACACCAGGTCGGTGAGAAAGTTATATGACTAGGCCCTGAGTGCTCTTGAGTAGGACCTACTTCGATAGGCCCCTCCACGGGATGGATGGGAATGAGAGAGTGCACACTGACAGGTGAGCACCCAGCAATACCAGTATATGCTATGAGATGGGCATTATGAGCATGCATGTTACATTGCATCACTAATGATGATTATTGTGTAAATATTGGTAATGTGTAGAGTTGGATAGAGTTGTGGACTCATCCAAAGAGATTTAATAAGGTATGTATATTAAATGAGTAATGAAGTAAAGGTGGTAACTGACGGTGATACCATTGTTTATGTACTTGCTGATTTGGTATAAGAAATGTGATCATGCTATTTCTTAAAATATATTAATTGGTTAATCATGTTTTGATATGATACACTTTGCTGAGTTTGAACTCACACTTGTTTGTTTAATTTCTTTTAGATATAATGAAGTCGGCATGCATGGATGGGAGTAGTAGCATATTCACGAATGTTGTCACCACCTGATCATCTTGATATCTATAGCTTATGTTTGTAAATAGCTCATAGAATAATTTAGACAATTTCTACCTTGGGATAATTGTAGGGCAACTAGTCTCATGAGAAGTTAGTTGGCTATGTTAATGTTAATTACCATTGTGGCCTTTTGGTTATGTCATGTTAAATTATGCTTGTGATGTACGTTCTTGTCATGTGACAAGCCAAATTAGATTTGTTATTATTACTCCTACTACCTTTCTTTGGGAGCATCCTTTGGTGGATGTTTGATACTCATTAGTAGAGTTGTATTGTGATTGAAATTTGGATGGAGATAGTAAGTTAATGCTGGAATTGAGGTTTAACATGGATATATGATTTGTTGTTATGTCGTCTTGGTGGACCGTGAGTATGAAATATGTTATGATGTTATTACTTGATGATTGTTATCTCTTTGCTTGCTGAGTGAATGTCCATTTAGTAGGGGAGATCTTGCCATCTTTTTTTAGAAATTAGGCAAGTCTGAGTATTTGCTTTTGTTTTGGTGACACTCTGAGCACGTTTGGCGCTGGGGTGTTACAGTTGGTATCAGAGTAGGTGTTAGGTCCGTGGTGCATGAATTTAGTAAATTACTCTAGAGTAAACTAAAATGCTGACTTGGAAAAATAGAAGCATGGCTTAGGTACCTACTCTTTAAAATTTGGCCTTAGGACAATAACCTTAAAATCTGAATTAGATTGGTTAATTAATTTAAAACTTGACACACTCTGATGCACAGTACAAATGGGTATGTGTATCATTGCATTACGCTTAAATGTTGTATTTAAGCTTTGATGTTGAATGCTAAATTTGATGATGCCTATTGCTTTCATTATGAAAGAATTATTTGAATCAATATGTTTATGTGATTGGGTTAAGTTGAAAGGTTTCGGTCTTGTTCTTTTGGCCATGTTGAGGGCCTTTGTGGTGGGTGTGACTGGTTAGAGCCACCCCTTGAGGTTTAGGAACCTCTCGTAGGTGAGAGTCGTCGTCTTTTGCGACATAGTTTAGAGAGTGGGTAGAGAAGGTTAGTTTCTTTTGTCTTCGATGGTTGGAGACAAAGAGAAAGAGATTGGTGATGAATCCTTTTGGATTTCTATTACTACCGTTTTGGCGTTCGGTTTGGTTGGTGGTTTTGTGGAGAAAAGTATTATATTGTTATATTGTTTGTCATTCTTTGAGTTCAAAAGAGCTTATTGAAGTTTTGATGTAAACTTAAGTTGTGTGTATGTAAGTGTTAAGTTTTTACGAGAAAAGGATTTGGTTGATCGCTTGGTTTTTTCTTTTGTGAAAAATGTCCTTGTATCCATCTTCCTTTATGGAAGTTGAAAAATTTGAG
The DNA here is from genome assembly GCA_036346355.1 of Rhipidocladum racemiflorum. Lineage (NCBI taxonomy): Eukaryota > Viridiplantae > Streptophyta > Magnoliopsida > Poales > Poaceae > Rhipidocladum > Rhipidocladum racemiflorum. Next base: position 32,095,613 of record CM070580.1, on the reverse strand, counting down.
ATTTGTTTGAAGATCTTTTGCATGCTTGAGTTGGGGATTTGAGAGTCGAGTTCCTTTGTGAATTATGGATGAGTTTTTCTGGAAAGAAAAATGTTTACTGGTGTTCATTCATGCTTCAGAATCGTTGTTTTACTTAATGGATGGGGTCACATCCTGTTATTTCAAGGGTAGGTGACCCGAAGGATGTTCAAAACTTTTAAGTCTTTGATGCGTAGTTAGAACTTTGAGAGGATGTAAATGACCGATTTGGTTAAAGTAAAATTGTTGGTTGTTTAAAGACAACCTAATTTAATTGCTGGTAGAGAAAAGTAATCGTGAGGGTAGATGATCATAAAGTAAAAGTTGATTAGAGTTTTATGCAAATTGTTGCGAGTCATGAAGTAATTGGAGGTTTTGGATTTGTGTTCCTATAAGGCTAGTATTGATTACGACTGATAAGGTTTATAATGTTTCGTTCGATTAATTTACTATAGCTAGGTGTTGGTGTAAAGCACTAGAGTGTGATGGTGTAACGTCATGAAGTTGTTGGTCTATGTTGCTTATGGATCCATTAATATTGTGGGTCAACAAAATGACTTAATCGTTGTGTAATCAAAGAATGAGGATATATGGAATGATTGTATTGGTGATTGGGGTCTGTCATTGACGAAGGTCTGTCTTGGGGGCTTATTTATGAAATGTCTCGTGAGATCATATTGAGTGGTTGGAGTTATTTATCGGTTGAATGAACTTGGGATACTAAAATGTTGACTTATAGGTTGTACGAAAGTTATTTGTTGATCATGCTGAAATTATCATTGAAACGTTGTGTCTTAAACTTGGAATAGATGGTTGTATGATTGTTGGCACGTGATGGTTAGTAGACCAGAAGAAAAATGTTGATGCACTGTCTTATGTTGAATTAATTGTTATGTTAAATGTGCTGGGAAAAAAATGATGACGTGATTCTTCTTGTTGAGTGTCATGAGATAGATTGGGTTTAGGGTTAGATGATAACATTGCCAATTGTGGTTATAATTGTTGGAGAACGTAATCAAAGGAAGAGTGGTTATGTAATTCAGGTTAAATCTTGATGGGGCTCCTCAATGTCCAAATTGGGAGCATCGAAACCTTTAATGGCAAGAGTATTGGAATATAAGAAATAGTGGGTTGTAAGGGGAACTTATGTTCAAATAATGATGGATTGGTCTATTGGTGTGATCTTTTGGGATGTTCGGCTTTTGGCTAGGGCATTCTGACTTGTGAACAATAGAAAGTTTCTAGATTGGTTTGCATTTTGACAAGTTGCGGAGTTACCTTTGATGATTAACATTGAGGATGAAAGAATGTTTAATCATGAAGAAATTTGTCGATGGTTTTTGGAATGCTTCATTTCATTTAACCATGCCAATCTTGTGTCTCGGCTAAGTTATTTAGCATATGTTACGAATGTGGGATTTACACTCAAGAGTGTATGAGTGGATCATGCTTCTTAGCGTACAAAATGAGTTATCTTTGAAAATATTATTTGAAGGAAATATACAAATTTACTGGAATGTGTTGGGAGCTCTTGAGCTGAAAATATGTGTAACTCTATTTTGACTAGAGTTGGATTTAATTAAAAATGTGTGTGGCATTTGAGATTATTTCAAAAAGTTGAATCTTATGATTGTATCATAAGAGATTTTTGCTGGTGAAGCGGTTTTTGCTGGAAATTAAGTTTCCCTTCCTTTTGGAGAGAAAAGGTGGTGGTTGTGTGTATGGATGTTTGATTCTATGATCAGTTTTCTCTTTCCGAAACGTTGGCTTTGGTTAAATGTGAGATGATTTGCTTAGTGAAAGCGAGCTAATTTATTTTGGTTAATCTGAAGGCACCTGTCAAAGATTTATGCGGTGTTTCTCTTTTAAATTGAGTTTCTCCCCGATGAGAATTTTATCTCATTGATTTGAAAATGATAAAAGTGATTTATGTGGTTAAAGAGAAGTGAGTTTTCCTTTGCAATCTAGCTTGGGAAAAGAAAATGAGTGATCATTGGGTTTTGGTCGAGTTTCTCACCAAGGTGAATTTTAGCGCTTTGGGTTCAAGGTGGTGAACGTCGTTCATTCGGTTAAAGAGAATTATTATTTCTTTTGCGTTCTAGCCTGAGTTAAGAATACAAATGCTTATGGTATATTGTTGAGTATATTAAAGGTTCATACTCTTGGGCTTGGTTATTTGAGTGAAAGAATGTGAGGGCGAGACCCTTTTAGGAAGAGAACCGAGTGTGATTTGGTAATGATCTACAGTCCTAGCCTGGGCTAGGTGTTAACCATTAGTGGTTTAAGGGTGGAATTTGATGGAGGCTTGTGATGTCTCGGTTCAAAATCTTTTGGGAGTATTGTTTGGTTGTAGTGAAGGTGATGGCATTTGAAGTTAAATGTTCTGTTGTGAACACTTATCGTAGCTAGTTGTCCCTGGATGTGAAATATACCTGGGAGACGATAGCATAAAAATTTTATATATCGTGGTTTGCGGTTGGAAAGAAAATTATGTCATAATGGGTTATTTTCCTTCGATAGCATTGGTTGGTTTTGGTCCTTTTGTTAAAAAGGTCAATCATTTGGGGAGGTGAGGATCCATGTTATGGGCTCTTGGGGGTTCAAGTTTGGAACCTGAGATCCATACTTACTCAGCAAATCAATCGTGTACATGTTTATTTTACATTGAAGTAACCTCCTCTCTCAATCTGAATAGCCAGCTCCCTTGTGGGTGATAGCACACAGGCAAATAAGGACTGGTGGTGCTTAAGCATCTCCTGGATGATCAGCCTCTAACAAGCACCGAGCACTCCAGCTGATTGCCGATCTGAGCGCCTCAACCAGCTCTCCAATATAATCCCTTTTTCTCTGAATGCTGTGCGCCACCGTCGAGAAACTGCTTTGCCTGGAAACCCTCGCATCCCCTCGCTTGTGCGGCCGTTGCAGTATATTTTATAGGCATGCGCCCTGGGCCCAATGGCTTGCCATACGCTCCTCATGCAACTGTAGCCTGACGCGCTCCTACGTGCCCCTGATGCCGTGCCGCCTCCACGCGCTGCATGCTGCACTGGCCACACCTAGCCCAGCCACTTCATGCATGCACTTACTCCAGTTCCTGTCCGTTGCATGCAATGGATCTTTTTACCGACCTGTCACTGCATGCTTTTATCCGATTCCTATCAATAGCCAAACAAAATACAATTCTTTCTCCATAAATAGATTAATCCATCATAAATATATTATCACATTCTTTCTCAATTAAATATTAATATTTCTTCAAATATTTCTCTCTTGTTGTCAAATCGACTCATCACAAAAACCAGAAAACAACATGAAAGATGTTTGAGATGTGTTGAACTGTCCTAGATTCTGACACACCCAAAACCGAAACACTAGATACAAACTGTTTCACCGACATGTGGGTCCCACATGTCATCCACATACACCTGGTGCACCAAGTCAACCATGGACCATAGCATCTTCATGGACCTGGTCCATAGACTCTGGTCCCACATGTCATCCTGTTTAGTTTAGTTGAAGGAATATTTCATATAATATTCTCCACTCTCTCAATTTTCAACATTTTCTTTCCCAACCAAGCTTTAGGAAATCCATTCTCTTTCATACAATCTCCGGTTGAACCCGTTCAAGTTTCTAAATTAATCTCAAATCAAGCCCTACCTTTTAGTACCACCCATTCTCAATTTGAAGTTTATTTGAATTATATTTTTGAATTATGTTTGTATTGTATTTTCTCTCTCGTTAGACGCCAACGATTATGGGAGTCAATCCATGATAATGAAGACAAAGAGAACAACAACATAAAGTATAGCTAAGGCAATTCCTAACCTGATCAAGTTGAACCAAAAGTATTTTGTTTCATAAAATATGCATTACTTTTATTTCAACATTATTTGTTGGGAATAGTTACATACCTACTTGTCATTATGCCACCTTGGTTATTCGTGTGCCATGTATCCATTGTCACCCTAGGTTATGTTATTATTAGTTGGACATAATTGTAATACCAACATTGGGCTATCATAGTTATGCTTAGCCATACTTAGTTGTATGATGTGCCCATATAACATGATGAATTATGATAAATTTTACTTAATGAGATGTGGAACCATGGCGGGTAACCTTGTTGTGAAATTTGTTGTTCCATGGAACGATATGCCATTGATCTTGGTTAAACAAAATGATTTTCACTTGGGCGAGTGACCAGTAAAGATGGTGTAGGTAGCGTATTTAGGATGAGGATATCTCTCTTGAGAATGATTAAGGACTTAACCTTGTGTGCCATTGAACTGAGCCTAAACGTGTAACTGCATGTCCATTATGATATGGAGCTGCTTAATAAACTATCGTATACTGGTGCTCCTTGCATGGTTGAATTGGAGGGTTTACTCCATTCGGTGTGCAGGACGAGGGTTTAGTCCGATTCGATGAGACACATGATGTTGATTCATAGGGTACACAATCTCCCTCACAATGGTGAACCCTCATTAAAAATGTAAGTTATGGAGCTAGATCAGCTAGGTCACATCCCAGGTTTGAGGGAGTAACCTCATTAGGCAGGTGTAAGTTCAAGCACCATTTGGTTTTGTGATTAAGGCTTAATTAATAATTAATGACAAATCTAATTATTATGAGACTAATATTATTATTGAGTTTATATTTTATTAGTCTCATTTGGATGAAAGGATGGAATTATCAAAGGTATGCAATCGATGTTACATTGATATATATTGTTGCATTCCTTGATATAAAATTCATGATATATTGATAAATCCCAATATGAAACTAACTTGTTTATTGAGTATATTTTTTATTAGTCTCATCTAAATAAAAAATAGAAATTCAAAAGGTATGTATCCAATGCAACTTTAGTATTTCTGTATGCATTCCTTTGATTCAAGATAAAGGATGAACTACACCATTGTTTCAACCTTAAGATATGAATAATGTTTCAATTCCATATACACATGAATGCACACATTTAGGGGGATTTCATGCTTACACATGAGTATATTGATACATTTCATCTTGCCAAATAAAATAAGGATCTTTACTTTGAAACAACTCCTTGAGTATATAAAACCTGCATAGTTGTAATATATGCATGATAAATTAAATATAGGATAAACTCCAAAGCAATCTCAAATTCGAATATGTGCATATTGGTTCCAACTCAAATATATGTATGCACACATTTAAATGGAGTTTACTCTATATTTAATGGTCTCAATGGTATTGATCCCTTTCCATCACTCCACAAATTAAGGATCATCACCTTGAAACCAATCTCATAAGTATATGAAATTTGTGTAGTTAAGATATACTCATAACAATTTAAATTATGTTCGGTTATCATTAAATCATCAAAGAACTAGATCATTGGATCTAGGCTCTCCATCATGTGTTGATGGTGTGTTATGTTGATTGAGGACAATTGAAAGTGCTCCAGTATATGAAGCTTTAGTAGCACTAGTTTACTCAAGATCAATTTAATTTAAATCAATCATGATTTGGGTTATCGTCCATCATCAAAGAGTATATTAAGAGATTTAGGGCAACCATTATGTGTTAATAGTGTGCGTTGATGATTGGAACAACCGTGTTAGTTAGACTAACAATTTTCAATGAGTTGTGAAATAGGTTAAATCCAATTTTGATGAAGACTTTGCATGACATCATATGCTGATGAACAAAGATAAAGACCCGCACTTGGAGAGAGAGGATGATTGTCTTCATTGAAAGTTCCAAGTGGTTGCCCGAGGCAAGGTACAACTAGCATAGTGCTAAGGATGTGTTCCTAGTCTTTTATCGGTCTCGGTGTTTGGTTGAGAGACCGGATTGCTAGTATAGGTTGATGTACTATTAAGAGGGGTCAAGTCTTATAGCTTGAGTCTCATCATGTGTTCATGGCTTAATCCTGTTTCACTAGCTCACCTATTGGTGTAGTTTTTGCATGAAGCAAATATTTGCAAATGTATTATACAAATAGTTGTAGCCCATGCTTGGAATTTTATTAATGTGTTCTTTGTATGTTGTTTGATTTGCAAATGTGTATCGCCTACACCGCGTGCTTGGGTTACGGTCCGTTTTTCTTCCTCAAGCCTAGCTATGATATTCTTCTTCCCAGCGTCCGACGACATGCAACAGGCGATACTACGCCACCCTCCTTCCGGCGACACGTCCGACGACATTCACTCAGGCGGAAATTTTGCAAGAATCTGAGAGAAACAGGTCAATTTCTACAGAAATCGGGAAAAATCCCACCCTTCCAAACGGGGCCTCATTTGGCACACGTCTACGTGAACGTAAATCAACAGGAAACACTTGGGATCCATTTGGAACTACTATTTAAACACCGAGTCAAATGATTGCCAAATATTCAGTTGCATTCACAAAATTAGCTGCCAAAACCTTAGTTCATATTCTTGCCGCTTGGCCAAAAATTCAGGCAACCGAATTTGTGAGCAATTTTAGCTCAAAACTGGTAAGCCAAAATTTGCTGCAATCGGCCGAGCTTATTTCTTATCAATTTGACATAAACACAACATCCATACCAGAAGTGGTACTTAATCAAAGAACCACACCTGCCAGAATGCCGATACCACTGCTCCATTTTTGCTCACGAGTGCGTGCTCTGAGATGTTGGCAGCCCATCTCTTTCCCGTTCCAACTTCAAGTGAGATGTGAAGAGTCCATGAGAGCAAAGGCTGCTCCCATTTTCATGAATAACCAGGGATTAACAACTAGAGGACCTGCCTTTTCCTGAAAGCACTTCCAAAAGCAATCATTTGAAGTTGTTTATCGGGAGGAGTACCAAAATTTTACAACAACAAAAAACCTGCACATTACCTCTCGCAAGAAGCATAAAATGAGAAATACAACAGCACAATCTGTCATCAGGGCAGCAAGCAGCGCAACACAAGTGAAGGCAAGGTGTAAAGGTATTATCGAGAAAGAAGGAGCACCACACAACGCAAATACCCATGAAAAACAAGTCTCAAATCTTTAGCCCTTTCATTCTTTTTCCCTAACCTCATCTGTACATTCGTCTAAACAGCTTGAGTACAACATCAATCCATCTGGTGTGATGAGGCGATATTGTAGACCTAAATGAAGAGCTTTTTACCTCTTACACTAGGACAGTCTGTTAATCTTTGTATTGGTTTCATGCAACTTTTCCAACCAGCTATGCACCAGTCAGAGATTAGTTTAGTCATCACCGTTTTCCTTGGTTGATGTAAGAACAATTAATCTTAGGCTTTTGGGATAGTACGTGAAGAAACTCCATGCAATAGTTTCATGAATCCGAGGAAACTGAGTTTTCCATCAGAATGTCTGATCCAATCTTGGAGAACGACATGAAGGGGAACCGAAGGGCCAAGTCCAAGTTCCTGAAAGATGAATGGCATCATCAGTGATGACAAATCATTGTGCACAAATTTGCGGTAGAGATCAAATTATACCGATGCAAGTTCTTCTATCACAATTGGTCGGTTGCCCTCCTTATCAAATAATTCATAAGCTTGACGAGCATGCTGTTCCCAGGTGTCCAATCCTTCCATCTGGTAAATGCTGATGGCAGAGGCAGAAAACTCCTCAAAATCCAACTTTCTGTACTGAATATTGCATATCTAGCACCATGAGTAGGATAGGTAAGTGGTTATATCACATCAAGAAGTAATTTGAAAAGGATAATAAGGAAAGTGGAGGCTTACTGTATTAACAAAGTCAGCAACCCTGGAATCCTTCATTGCATATGTGGAGTTCTTCATCAAGGCCTAGAAGTTTCATGTACTTTTAGCAATTGCACGGCATATATTAGTTTAGATTGGATATTACAAAAACAACTAACCGTCTTCAAATTTTGCAAGGTGATATGACCACTTTTGTTTGGGCCTAGCAATTCGAACTGCTCTTTTAGGTAGAAGAGCTGATGTGCCGTCAATGTCTTGGCAAGGGCCTGCAGAATATGAAGAGCTGCTTAGCAAATTCAATCTGAAAGTTTCTTAAAGTAGCCACAGTACTATTGTCAGCAAAACATGGTATTCCAAAATAAATGCGGATACAGGAAATGGAGGATTATAGAATGGAAAAATAGAACATCCTCAGGATGTTTCTAAGATCATGTTGTTATATGTTACTCCTTCAATCTAACTCTGGACGCTTTATGACAATAAATAGAAAGTGCAGAGTACAATCAAGTCCATGCATTTGGGGAAAAGGCACTGCCAGCAATAGATTATTTATGTTAGCGAAGACGAAAGAGTGATAAAAATTTAAAAACAGGTTGACTTTGATTGGGTTTCTTTCCTAGCCTACCCCAACTTGTTTGGGACAAAAGGCTTGGTTGTAGTTGTTGTTTGACAATATACTAGATGATGTGGATGAATATTGGCCACTAAAATACCTTTGAAAAAAGGATCAACATAATATATATAATTGGCATTGTTTATGCTAGAAAAGGAAGTGGGCATCTCATGCAATGTATCACAGCAATTTTGGACAAGAAAGACAATGATCATCTGCAAGGATAAAGTGCAAACCAGTATAACACACTACAAGAGTATTACCCTCAAAGCAGATTTCCGTAGAGAAGATGAACTTATATAAGCTCTCATAAGCCTGTAAATTATCATGTCTAAAGGAATCTTTACTTCCTGAATGCCACGAATCCATGGATGACCTGTAATTGTTGGTGTGTAGAAAAAAAATTAAGTGTCATCTGGGAGCTGGACAATAGTGTAAACCAAGTTAAAAAATAAGGTACTTACAGAGAGCTTGTGAAGCAGTCATCCTCTTGCGGTAATCCTTATTAAGCAACCTTCTTACGAAGTCTTTCGCTTCAGCAGAGAGGGTAGGCCACGGGGCTTCATCAAAACTAGGGTCTGCTTTAAGGACAGTTCGAAATATTCCCGACTCGGTTCGTGCCCAGAAAGGGCGGCTTCCACAAAGCAAAATATATGCAATTACTCCAATGCTCCACATATCTGCCTCGGTGCCATAAGATCGATGGAGCACTTCAGGAGCAACATAATATGCACTTCCGACAATGTCATTAAGTCTTTCATCTGCACAATATAATGATGGTCAAATGTGGCAATAGTTAAATAGATAAGACAATAATAAACAAGGATCAAGTAAAATCTATAAGACCAACCTGGCCTTACAAAGTCAGACAAACCAAAGTCTATGAGCTTCATGGCAGAGTTATCATCCTTTGACATAAAAAGGAAATTCTACAAAATGGAAGTAAAAATGTAAGCAAACATTATCATCAGCATAAAAACTAACAGGCTTTATTGTACTTTTGCTTAAACAACAGCAGTAGCATTTCAACTAAGAATCCACAAAATTAGCAAAAAGGACAAGTGAAAAGAAGGCATGCAGAGAACTTCTAAGTTCAGCTCACACACATGAGGCATCATGGTAATAATCCATCCAGCTAAGAATATCTTGTAGATGCATACACAAAAATGGAGGCAAAGGGATTAAATTTGATGCTATATTGATGGCAGAGACAGAAAGTTACCATGTGACATGTGAAAATGTAATATATATATATATATATATATATATATATATATATATATAGAGAGAGAGAGAGAGAGAGAGAGAGAAATAATTTCTTGCAAGGGTGTGCGTTTTCATGGGAGCTATGTGGGTTGCCTTGTGACAGTGTCACGGGGTATGCAAGGGGTGGGCGTACAACTGAAGAAAAATGAATGGTATAAAAGATGATTTCAAAAATTAGTTGTGAATTGCTTGGTTAAAAAATACCTCTGGTTTCAGATCCCGATGAACAACACCCTGAAGATGGCAAAATGAAGCAACACTTAGAATTTGGTGCATAACAACCTTTGCATCTTCTTCAGAATATTTTCCACCTCTACAAAGCAAAAGTAGGCAGTTATGTTCAGAATCCTCGTAGAGTTAATGAAAGGAATTATTCTAAATGATTCTGAAGTTAGAAATGATATGTCCTGTAACTGGAAGTACCTAGCCAAAATCCTGTCCAGCAGTTCACCTCCTTTGCATAACCTGAATCAGGGAAAAATAATTCCAATAAGTCGAATATAATCAAGTGGTGGAAATATTCATGTCTTATTTGTATATTAATGAATAGTTCTACGAGCTCAGATCCTGAAAAATTGAATAAAATAAAAAGATTACAGTGTATAATATTCACTCTGAAAAACATGTGTTGGAAATCACAAATTGAAGTGAGTCTGTAGATCTAAGATGCATGCTGTCTAAAAAAGCATCCAAATTGGACGCAAATATAGTTAGCGTCCACCAAGGTTTTAAATCACGACTTTCCAGATTTTGTACATGCTGATATTGAGTAGTCAATTAAATCTCCTATACAATCCATATTATAACTGAAAAGAATCCATTTTTCAAAAAACATAAATAGAATCATGTTGTAAATATGACTATATATCACAAAAGTGAGGAAGATTGGAAAAAACACTTAACATGTACCATAGCACCATCTATTACAGCCACAAGCTATTAGCTATAGTGCTAATAGCAGCCTATTTCGCAGCCATAGATAAGTTTGCGGCCTTTTTCGGCATAGCGTTACTTTTGAGGTCTGAAAAAGCTATAGGAGGGCTATCACTAGCTATTTAGAACATTGGGTCCACCAAGCTGATGTCCATAGCTAACTTGTGCATGGGTGCATATAAATGTGCAATGTTCTTGTCCTTGTACTAGTGATGTCCAAGCTACCTTCATGGGCAAAGAAGTAAACTTGCTGGCTCAATATAAAACAGACCTGAATCTCTATGCTTACAGGGGATAGATTCTTCAATGCATGTCCATAACAAGATAGAGGAAAAACGCTTCTTCATTGGCCTGGAATACCGTTAAATTGACCAAAGGGTAATAAGCAACGCCCTTCTAGCTCAATCAATTTGATCACAATACAACGCTTGTTCGTTCAATAGAATCAATACAACAATCCCTTGCCCTAGCCTAACATTTCAATGCAATGCAATGCTGCTGCAACTTGCTTGTTGGAAAAAAGGCGGAATCGGCATTCTGAATGTGAATGGCACTGCTAGCTCTGGACACTATTACCATGGGTCATGGGTGTCCTCCTTAGTTTTAAATTTTCCACAGTGCGGCTCACTTTTGTGATTTATTGTTTAATTTTTCCTACTTATACAAATTTGGTACTAATTAGAAGGATTTCTACTTGGATTACCAGGTATAATTTCCAGGGCCTTTCCTACTCAGAGTGAGCCAAATCCATCATGCTGGTTTCTTTCATAGCTTTGACAAAATATTTACACCATTCTGGTTGGTGACTAAATTTGGCCACATTCAGTTTTGTGTGCCGCATGTTTCCAATCCCTCCTTTTGGTTTGCTCACTTACTTGTAGTTGTAGCTTCATATTTGGTTACTTGATTTTCTTCCAAAACAAACGGATATCATATAGTCAACCAAAACAAGTGCTGGCATGCCACGTTTGTTTGTACAAAACATAACGAATTTTGAGCATTGGCAATCTGTACTGGAATCAGAACATCATGTGTTCCAGCATATAAAGACAAAAGCTGAAAAGGCTCATGCTGTTTATTTCACATAAGAATACCTAAACTCTAGTTATAACTTTCAGGAGCTCACTAGGGTAAACTGGTGAATGGAACAAGCATGAACTTACTCCATAACTATATACACATTGTCTTCATCCTCAAAAGCATCATAAAATTGCACTAGGTTGCTGTGCCCTGCCAGAGAACTCAATATTCTGACTTCTCTCCTGACATCTTCAATGGCAATAGCAGTTGTCATCTGTCCAAAGAAGTTGCTTGAGTGAGACTAGTTAGATGCACTTAAATTGGACTTTCAATGGATTCATCTAACAGGTAATAAGAAAGCAATGAACAGACAATCCAACTTTTACACTCATATACAAGTAACAACATATACAGAAAATAGGCAATTTCAATATAATTTATTAACTGGACTATATAATCATAAGACTAAATATAGATTATTTCTTGCTAGATATGACAGTGCAAACTGTCTGTCATATACTGCTATAAAAGAACCATCTGCCATAAGAAATACATAATAATAATATAAATAGTTAATATAATAAATATATGTGAGATTAGATGCTTCATTTTCACTTTGTAGGCTCAAATTTCCTCACAAAAATCGGCCAGATTTTTAAACCTCCTTAGCTTAAATCATAATGGCGTTTAAAACTTACTAGATAATTACATAACAATATGTCAAACAGTTAGGCCAACTACACAAAGCATGTAATAACAATTAGGGATGAAAACGGGACCGGATATTCCCGCCCGATCCAGGACCGGATTTGACCATACGGCCGGATTCGGGTCGGGATCCAGATACTTGAATCCGGATACGGGGTCGGATATAGAGCAACTAATATCTGGTAAATACGGGACGGGATCTGGATATTCGGATATCCAGATTTTCCTATTCGGATCGGATATCCGGATATTTCCTATTCGAATATCAGCAACATCCATGGTTATCAAGGTGACAAGGCGAGGCGAGGCGCCAGCCGAGCGCCTGGACGCCTAGGCGGGCGTCTAGGCGAAGATTAGGCGACCAAAAATAATCTAGCAATATTAGCATATAAGCAATATTAGTATATCACCAATATCAGTATATCTCCAAAAAAGATCCGACTCCATCTATTCTCTCTTTTCCTCCTTTCTTTCCTTTTTCCTTTTTCTTTCCCTTTTTCGTTCTTTCCTTCCCTTTTTCTTTCCTTTTTTTTCCTTTCCTTCCTTCCTTCCCATTACTTCCCATATTTCCTCTGTTTCTTCCTGGCGAGCCTCGTTCGACTCCTCGTCTCCCCCGCACCCAGCGCCTCCGTGCCTCCTCCCCCGTCGTCCCCGCGCCCGTCACCGAGGGCCCGTCGCCCCCTCGCCCGTCGCTCCCGCGCCTCCCCCGTCGCCCCCGTGCCTCCTCCCCAGATGGCGGTGCGGCCGGAGACGGGCGAGGCAGCAGTGGCGCCGAAGCTAGGCCGCGCAGCGCAAGGCGAGGTGAGTACGGTGGACTTGCTCTGGCCAGGCGAGGTGAGCGTGCACGGCGGTCTCCCTCCCTCGCCGGGACGCCTAGGTGACGCCGTGATAAGCATGGCAATATCCAGCCCATTTCGTCACATTTTTTAAAAATATTAGCCCATTTATATTGGCAATTAGATGGTTTTATTGATCCTAAAGTAGCATATTCTTTCTATAACGTTTATTAGGTTTGATTGATATATAACTTACTACTATAGTCATGTACTCGTACGGTTTAATTCAACATATATTACTTTATATATGCGTGCATTATCCGTATATCTTTATCCGTTTCCGACCCTATCTGTCACATATCCGTATCCCGAATAACCCGGATTCGTATTCGTATCCGTATCTGAATCCGAGGGGGGAAAAAATATGGGTTAGGATACAGGAAGAGCAATATCCGCCCGTATCCAACACATCTTCATCCCTAATAACAATATGATGATCAGCACAATTTTGCTAAACTCTGGTTAGTTATGAGAAACAACTGTCCAGCTTAACATTGTACAGCAGAGCACAAGACAGACAACAATACATCAATTATAGGTATCAAAAAATAAGATGCCCCGTGCTGGCATTAGTGCTGGCAGTACACAAATTACACAACAATAGACAAAAAGGCCAACAACTTCATACTAAATAAAATAAACATATGGAAAAAAAAAAAAGGCAAGCAGCTCTAATTAATGTCGTTCAGAGTTCACATGCATAATTATTAGTTAACATTATCAGGTAGGGAAATCAGTAAAAGGAAGTAGAGCAACAAGTCAACGACATGACTGCACAATTTGGACAATCTATTAGGCTAGACCGCTAGATTGAATTGAGAAAAAACAGCATTGCTGACATCCTAAAATTGATGAATAGTGCAAATACATGAAATATGAGTATCTGTCAAGCAACTCGGCCTTGCATAAACAACAGGATGATGATTGGTGTAGAAAGGCCAGGCGCCTTGAATAAACAACAGGAAGTACGTAATACAACTATATGGCTCGATCATAAATCAATGGTTCCTCTATCACCTAATATGATATCAACCTGTAAAATTCGACAAAAATCACAAGCATGGCAACTGAAACCAAAACGAGGACAAGGTGTAACTCAGGTCAAACCACACAAAAGAAAGCTGAGCACGAAACCGAGAAGAAAAGCCATCAGTCCAAGTAAGCCGAGCATCAATGAAGTAGAATTAAAATAGTGATGAATTCGCTCAAGTATAAACAATGCAGGAGCAGATTTCAGTTCTAATTAAACCCAAACAAATAAATAAAGAATAACAAGATTCAAAACGAAGCAATGCAAACAAGTGAAGAGCTGAACAGAAGAATTAGCCCCAGGGAAGGAAGAAAAGTTTGCACCTTGGCCTTGGGGATGACCTTGACGGCGACGTCCTCGCCCTTGAGTTCGGCCTTCTTGGCCTTGGCGGCGCAGGTGTACCCGAAGTGGCCGCGCCCGACCTCCTGGCCGAGCTCGTACTTGGCGGAGAAGTGCTTGGAGAAGCCGAAGCTCTTGTCCAGCCCCACCCCCGGCTCGCCGGCCTCGGGGATGGAGGCCTCGTTCGGCTTCACCGAGCCGTGCCGCCGCGCCAGGAGCGCGCGGATGTGCTTGGCCGGCGACGGCGGCGGGAACGGCCGCTTGAACCCGCCGCGCGCCGGCGTGGACGCCACGCTCGAGTTCGCCGGCGAGCCCTTGTAGCTCGACGGCGGGAGAGGGCTCGGCATGTAGAACGAGAACTTGGGTTGCTTCGGCGTGCCGGGCTTCGCCGCCTGCGCCGGCGACGCGGCTCCGTAGCGGGCCGCAGCAGGGGTCCCAGCGCCGTTAGCTACATGGTACTCCTCCTCCGCCTTCGGCTCCGGAGCAGCCGCCGACTTCCCATGGCAGAGTCCCATGTTGCCGCCGGATCAAGAAACCGAGGGGATTCGAGCTCAGGAACCTCCCAAAATTTGGGAAATTGGACTCAAATTCAGCCGAAAATTGCCCAAGAAACAGGACGACAAAGGCCGGTCAACGAGTCCCCCTGGCTTCGAGAACCCAAGAATCCATCATCGCATCTCGAATCCCTCGCAGGGCACCATTAAACCGCACAGAACCCTCAATCCCTCCCTTTTGAAGATGCCCTTCCCAAATCAAGAAACAAACCTGCCAAACAAGGAAACGGAACAAACCCCCCCGGGAATCCAAAGCAACAGCCTGCCTGCAAAGGGAGCTGAAATTCAGCTCCTCGCAAGAGATGACGATCCAAACAAACAAAATCCGTTCATCTCTCGAACGGACCAAAGCCCGAGCACCAACGGAAACGGGAAGAGACGGATCAACCAGAGGAAGGGAGGGAGGGAGGAAGAAACGAGGCGATTGAAGAGCGCGTGAGTCCTGTGGGAACGGGGGGCAGTGGGAGGAAAAGGAGAGGCTCGCTTTGGTTGCTTTCTGTTGCGCTCGCTCTCCCCCTCCAGCCTCTCTCTGTATCTTTCCTTCTTCCTTCTGAAGCCTCTTTTTTTCTCTTTCTGAATGGACGCACTGTAGCCTGTGGACAGAGAGCGAGGGAGTGGGGCGGCGGTGGAAATGTGGAATTTTGACAGCTTCAGCTGTTCGTGTTCTCTCGCTGATCATGTTCTTATCATCGGTGGGGAAAAAAAAAAGAAGATTTTTAAATGCTGTCGTAAAGATTAAAAAAATGTCATTGTACTGAATACTAAGACTGGTGTGATACGGGTTTAAATTTTTGTTCTCGGAATCTATCTTGGAGGTGGCTAGAAGCCAAAATTTCGAATAAAATTCGGATGAAATTTAATAATCTCTACTATATAAAGTGAGAGTTTCTTCCCACGTCATTTCATCAAAATTACCAGTTCTGCCATTCTTTAATTACCCACCTCTTTAATTAACCACTCCAGATGTGAATGTGAGACAGCACACAAGACCATTCTTTAATTACCCCTCTTTAATTAATTAACCACTCCAGGCGAAAGAAACGAAGCGTCAGAACGCTTCATTTACATAGAAATATAGAAATACTGCTTCAATAGTGTCCTACTGTATAAGGTATTATTTACACAACATATTTTCTTGTTTAGCCGTTCAAAATGTAGATACCGTTGCAACGCACGGACACCTTGCTAGTCAAATTTAAAATTTGGTATCTTTGGGGTATTGAAAACCAAATTTCAGTCATTTTTTGACTGAAATTTTGGCGAAATTGATCGAAATTTCGGTCATTTCATGTCCTTGTAAAATTTCATTTTCGGAATCTATCTTGGAGGTTTCAAGAATCCAAAATTTCGAATGAAATTCGGATGAAATTTAATAATCAAATTTAAAATTCGGTATCTTTGGGGTATTGAAAACCAAATTTTGGTCATTTTTTGACTGAAATTTTGGCGAAATTGACCAAAATTTCTGTCATTTCATGTCCTTGTAAAATTTCAGAAAAATTGACCGAAATTTGTGTGTGTGTGTGTGTATGGTGCAAAATTTTCACACATGTTTCTCAGAAAAGATATCACAATTTTTCACAAAACAAAAATTGATACTAAATCCAGTCATATTAGTAACAATTTTGCCGAGATTTCTCAAAATTACTGTAGCAATTTGGAAGTTTTCAAAACAATTATCCTGCTGAGATCTGGTATATCAGCCCTGGTTAGAGACTGAAATCTTGGCGACGTTTTGATCCATGGTATGACATCTGTCGCTTGCCTCTTGCTTGGCTGATTACTTCACCTAAACATTTTTGACTTAAATTCATGCAGCGTGGGTTTAGATATCAGCAATAGATTCTCAACGCGTTTGATACGGAATTTACTTTTCTAGACCATGATGTTTGGTTAAGTTTGTGTACTTGCAAATTTACAATCTAGCTTGCGTCGTGTTCAGAATCTTCAATGAAAAAGACTTATGCTTTTTTAATTTTGAAAAGTTGTTCCTGCGGAAAAAATTTACTGTAGTAGCACTTTGCTATTTTTTTATTTGGTAAAATAGTCTCTAGCCTAACAAAATTTCGAAAATAGCACCCTTGCCGATCACAGGAGGCCTGACGTGCAACATGTGGCACGTCCCACGACCCAGCGCTGAAATCATGGCGAGCGCGGCATTGCCAGCAAGCGCAGAGGGACGCAAGGTCCCACGCATGAGATGCACCGAACGTGCTTCCACACGCACGTTGCATTGGATTCCGTGGGACCAAAGGCAGGATGCGACGGACGTGATGCGCGGACAAGACGGCGGGCACAGGCACTTTTCGCGCATGGCTAGCATTGGAGGTCGGCTAATTCCCGCGCTGGCCGAGCACAGATGCACATAGCGTGCGCTAGGGCCTAGGCTAGCACATGTGGCGTGGCATTTTGCATTTTGTGTCACCTTGCTACGTCCCATCGGAGCGCCGAAAGCACAGACCGACAGCTGCTTCTCCCGTGCATGTGCTCTAAAGGGTGATATAAAATACAACTCCCTTTGATAGTTTGCATCAGGCATTCAATGAAGGAAACAAAGCAGAAGTGCTTATAATTTGAAAGATTTTATTTTAATTCGTATCGCGAGGAGTCAATCTGAAGTTCATATTTTGGAGTATTTCATTCGAAATACTCCCTCCGTTTCTTTTTATAAGGCGTATTTGGTTTCGTTAGGACAAGGCTTTGACCAACAATTACTCTATTAGCATATAATTTTTATGACACAAAATTGATATTAGCAGATTTGTATTCAAAAGTACTTATATATAATTATGATTTTGTATTGCATAAATGATATATTAATGAAGTAATTGTTGGTCAAAGTCTTGTCCTAACGAAACCAAATACGCCTTATAAAAAGAAACGGAGGGAGTACGTATTTTGCAGGTAATCTTTAGGAAAGTTAGTATTTTATGTAAATATTTATATGTGAATAGTATAATATTTGTGTAGTACAAAAATGTAATAAGATTAGTACGCCCGTATTATAACATGAATGCAATTAGTAAAATATTAGTATAATTAGTAGTGCATAAAATCATGATATTAGTATAGTCAGCATCACGTAAAATAAAGGTAATTGTATAACGAGTAGTACATAAAATCACAGTATTAGTGTAATAAATATTACATAAAACCACGATACAAGACGTATAAAATGGGATATAACTGGTGTGATGTCAGTGCAAGTAGTAGTACGTGAAATGGCTATGGTAGTGCAATTAGTATACATTTAATGACAGTATTAGTACAATTAGCTGTATGTAAACTAACGGTATATGGCGTAACTAATGTCATAATGTTAGTGAAATATTAATATGAATATTGTAATATTGGTGTAGTACTAGTACAATATGACATAATTACTAGAGTACGTAAAATGATAGTATTACTATAATGAGTAATGTAATGTTATCTTATTTTTTTAATGTCTACTGTTGGAGGATTTTACTTGGTGTTCACATTTCATACAACTTTACCCTGAGCTCATAATGTTGAGTCTTTGGGTGAGGTAGTGCATGTGTTGCACTCTTACATTTGCTTCTTGGGCTAAAAAGTGAGCCCTAATTGCGTGTGTTGCAATTAGGAGAGGATTGATAGCCTCTTGTTTATGTGTTGCACTTGAGGAGGATTCTAGTTCATGTGTTGCACTTAGGAGGTCAACATTGTGCATGTGTTGCACTTGGTGGAGTTCAAGCTAGAAGGGCTTGACTTGTTTCTCTTGGTGTTTGCCGACACCTAGACAGCGTGGGAGGTATTATGCGTAGTGAGCTTCTCAGTAGAGGTTGTGAGAAGCCCCAGCAAATTGTGAAGGTTGGTGCTCACCTACCTGGAGAGGGAAAGAGCAACCAATAGTGGATTCGAGGCAGTTGCTCAATTCATGAAGCCAGTCCAAAGTGGTTTGGGCTTGCCTCAACGTGGATTAGGGGAGACCGGCAAGTCTCTGAACCATGGTAAAATATCTGTGTATCCCTTTTGCTTTGCAATTATTTATTTACATTGTTGCAATTTATATTCCTAGAATTAAATTGCTTGCTTGACTTTAGAATTACAATTTCTTATTTAGAGACTTAATTAATTAGTGCAATTAGTAAGCCTAATTCATTTAGGTCTTAATTGTCAAAATCTTAATTTATCGCTTTCACATTATCCTTGTTAAGGTTTTAACATAGGGGTACTTAGGCGATTATAAATTAATCATAGTGAAAGAAATTTTTAATTCACACCCCTCTAATCGGCATCCTCGACCCTACAACACTGCCCAGCTTTCTCATAGCTAAGTGATAACACGCTGCCTATTGCTTTGTCACACTGATTTAACAACACACTTCCACCTGCAGCAAGAGTGATAGCACACAGCCACCACATTTGAAGAACAACATGCTGCAACAAGCTTTGTCAGGTGGATTGGACAACATGCCTATAAAACCACCGCCCACACAGGTATCACTTCTTCACTAGCCCAACCTGCACTCCATTGCAATGATAGATAGAGGAGACACCTTAGGCCATGGGAGGGGTAGACGGGGTCAGACCGTACCTTGAGGCTGTGACCCTTCATGGTTTTGAGGCCATGACCCTTCACTCAAGGCCTATGAAATCTACGATCCCCAAGACCACGATCCTCCAGGCTAGATCTTCCCATTCGAACAAGGGAATACTACACCCCCAAAAATCCAATCCACGACGGCCTCCCACTCCGCCCCCTGAAGTGGCCGACGTGTAAGCAAGACCACGACGTTGTTATGCAAGTTTGCGATGAGTCCAATTCCAACCTAGGAAGTCATTTCTACTGATTCCCTCTATTCATGGTAACCGGTACAATTCTTACATACCATTCGACATATGTCTCGCTATATCAAATGGAACCAAGCATGCAGGCAATCATTCTACATCATGAGCCAATACCATCTCAATTATAAGCAATTTAAATTGTTATCTTATAGCTTCTAGTCTTGTGTAGGTTAAGTTGCACTTTGAGGACTTTTGATATTTGTTTTCTTTTTTATGCCTCAAAGTGCATTTTGCCAAAAATCAAGCTAAAAGAAAACTCTTTGCAAGAAAAAGTTGTTCTAAAATGTTTAAATTAGTCTAAAGTTGGTTTCTTGAAAGTTCTAAATTATTTGGACTTTATTTTGAAAAGTTTCGAAAAAGTTTGCAAAGTTTGAAGTTCACAATTGCCGAAGTCAGCACTACCGCACCTGAATGGCGGTGGTACCGGACCCTCGGCACTACCGGTGTTGTGTGTGCAGTAGTGTTGGTATGGCTGGCTGAACTCTGAAATGTTTTGAAAATTCTGAATTTTTTAGATTGACTTTGGGATATCTTTTTATTGGTGTTTCCCTTTTCAAGAATTATTTTTGGAAAAGATTCTTATGATCCCAAAGTATCCTTGAGCAAAATTTTAAATCTTTTGAAAAATTATTTGAAGGTGTTTTCAAGTGGTATGAGCTCGGTCTTCATTTGAAAAATCTTTAACTTGGTTTCAATTAGTATCGGACTTTTATGACTTTGAGTTATTTTTGAGAAACTCTTGATCATGAAAATTGATTCTCCATCAAGTGGTCTTAAATGACAAAATTAATCAATTCTTGGAGATCAAAAGGAATCAATTGTAGAGTCCTTCTCTTGAAGCTCAAATGAATTTTATTTGCCCGCTCTGATACCTTTTCTAAATCTGGGTGATTTAAATTTTCAAAACCAAAAAGCTCATAAACTTGCAACTTTTGTTTGCTCTGATTCCTTAAAGTTATTGAAAGCTAAGGGGATTTGATCTTTACAAGTAGTTTCTTGTCACCCCTTATGCATCTTTTTGCATTTGCTCTGATACCCTTCAATTTTCATTTGATTTCTTTCAAGTGGTATCAATTTGATTGTATTTTGGATTTATAAGTGGTATCTTTATTATTTTTTGAAGTATTGCTCTGATACCCAAACCATTTGGTCGAGTTCGCCTTTCAAGCTCACATTGTAAGTTCAATCACTTAAGAACCCTATGTGTAAGATTATGTATGAATTGAAATACATAAAGAGGAGAATTCCATGTTGAGCATTGTTTTTCAAGAAAAGTTCTTTAATACTCATCTTCCAAATGGTTGTTCAAGTAGTACCTCTTGAGATTGTTTGTAAAGTGGCATTTTCTTTTATCAAGTGTTATTGTTTTTGCTTTAAAAAAGCTTGAAGATCCTCTTTAACAAGTGGCATATTGAAATTTTGAATCAATTTCAATTGGGTTCCTCGTTTAAACCCTGTTAGGCATATTATGGACTCTTCAAGCAAGTCATGATGATTTATTAAAAAGCCTAATAAAATGAGGGGCATTAATTGAACTTGTTTCAAGTAATCTTTTCAACAAGTGGTATCTTGTTGTTCTCTAAATATGGCTTCTTTTCTTTTCAAGTGTTTATTCTTTTTAGGCCATATTTCAAAAGATTGCAAACTTGTTCATTTTTCTCTCAATTGGTATCAGTCCTTCAATTGATATCAATTTTAAAGTTTGTAAAATATTTGGTTTTATTTTAAAATCTCTTCTTTAAAACCAAAATTCCTTACCAAGGTCATTTGATTCTATTTCAAATCTTTGTATGACCTCCATTTGATTGCTGCCATTACTAAGCTCTATACTCTACCATTTAGCACTCGGTATTTCAAGTGGTATCTTTGGTACCCAAATGATCTCCTTTTGGTTCGGTTTTCTATTTTTGATGTTTAATGCGAAAAGGGGAAGAATTTATCGGTGCCTACTAATTCCCTCATTTGGATTGTCTTAAAAAAGGAGGAGAATTAGAGAGATGGTTGAGTAGAACTGGTATAAGAGCTATAATTGGTAAGTGGTATGAGAGCCTTCTTTGTGTTTAAATTATTTATTTGCCAACAAGGGGGAATTTCAGAAGTGTTTGATGCAAAAGAGGGAATTGTGAAAATTTAAAATAGTGTTGCCTTATCTTCAAAACCTTTTTGCATTGTTTTTCATCTAAATTGGAAATTAATAGTGAATTTATCATCAATCACCAAAAAAAAGGAGGATTGTAAGTTCAAGCTCCATTAGTGATTGGTTTTAGAATAATGCTTAATCATTGTTTAATGACAAATCTAATCTTTGTGAGACTAGCATATTTATTGAGCTTATTGTTAATAGTCTCAAATTTGGATGGAAAATAGAAAACCTTAGGTATGCACTTGTATTAATGTTTATTATCTTATTACATACTTAGAATTCAAGTTGAATTATGAATTCCTCCATTACATTAACCACAAAATGTGCATCATGTTTCCCAATCTATATATTTCATGGATGCAAATATCTAGGGGGGGTTCATGCTCTAACTTGATGTTTCATAGTATTGATCCATGTCTTATTGCCAAATATAAAAGACCAAGATATTGAAACAAAATTCTTGAGTATATATTATTCTTGCCTAGTCGTAGTATACTAATGGTGATATAAGATAAACTGTAATGCAATCAAAATTAAATATGTGCATATTAATTCCAAGTCAATTATATGTATGCACATATCATTGTCGTAGTATAGGTGATGTCCAGCTACGATGTAAAACGAGCACTCGGACACCAGAACCTTGTGAAAGGCATCTGGGCATTCGCACCAACTAAGGTGACGTCCAGCTACGATGTAAAATGAGCACTCAGACACAAGAACCTTGCGAAATACAACTGGACGTTCGAACCGACTATGGTAATGACCAGCTACGACGTAAAACAAGCACGGCGCCAGAACCTTGCGAAAGGCGTCTGGGCGCCCGCACCGACCAAGGCGGCACCTAACTACGGTAGAAAGCTAGTACCCAGACCAGTTGGAGGAGCTCCCCGACAACCAAAGCCTCAGCGTCAACTCCGTCTTGGCCTACTGTGCCGACTCTGATCAGACCTACGTCTAGACGGCCCTAACGTCGCCTGAATGCAGCGATCGCCCGCCGGGCATTCGTGTCGGGACCCCGAATTTGCAAATCCGGACCCTCTGTGTATTCAGCACTAGTCCAGGAACGCGCTAGTGCACACAGTCTTAACATCGGTATATATCACAATCATACCAAACGATACTATCAAAGTACTTTATTTAAATAATCAAAGGGTTACTCGACCTTATGGCCAAGTTACAAATATATGCCTTGCAAGGCAAAATGTATTAAAAGAGAAATAACGGCGGAAAATCAAATAAAACAGTGGGCGCCATCCAAGATTATACCACGAGCAAATCGACCGGCTCGTGATCCTAAGTAGACGGGTCCTCTTGGAACTCCTCTTCCGAACCGGGCGTAGTCTCCTCTTCAACTGCATTGTGTTGAGGCAAGGGTGAGTACTTGGTACTCAAGAAGTCATGCCAATGTAATGCAAGCTAATATACTATATGCATGGCTTGGTACAAAGGAATAGCTCGAGGTATATTTGCGATGCTTGACTTTGACAAGTAATAAAAGTAGATTCGAAGTAAGAGAAATAAGTAAAGCATAAATAACTTTTCAGAAATTTAATAAACATTTTCCCCATCCTAAACCACATTTCCATCATCTTCATTATTAAACCAACCCAACTTTTCAAATCCAAGTTATTTTCGTGAAAGTCTACCCCTTATTGTAATTCGAGCATTGTCGATGCACGTGGACTCGGCTATTTAAATAGATTCTACACTCTGCAGAGGTTATGCACTTTACCCACAAGATACAATCCACTCACCACGTCACCGTGAATCGCCATACAAAAGTATGCTTGAATGAGCGATCATAACAAAGCCTTCCGGAAGCCTCAAACAACAGGTGGTCCTCTCCGGTTCGTGCTCTACACCATCCTTCCCTTAGCCAAGGCGGGTATGGGACCAACACACCGTTAGATGGGTGTCGGCCCACGACCACGATACGCTCCCTGCACAATCACACAAGCGGTGTAATCGACACCTGAGGCTCACAAGTGAGTCCTCAGCTTAATTTAGTCAACTAGGGCCGTCCCCATTCCACCCATGTGGTTGCAAGTATGACCCAGTTCAAAGGCTTGCAAGGTTAAGTCCTTAGAGTGACCAGGGCAAGACTACCAGAAGAACCAAATCAACATTCCCAATGCCACAATCGGCCCACTTTGATTACTCTTGCCACATGCCCCTGGTCGAAAACTGTTTTATCAAACCCGCTTGATTACCATGCACCACGTGCCATCAACATCACATGGTACTTTTCCAAAACAAGTTCAATATATCATTAAGTCCATATTAGCATTTGATCGTCCAAAATCATGTCATGAGCACTTGAGTCTAAGCAAGATACTACATCTAAACCCATGTTGGCAATTTAATAATGTCCAACTAGTAAACCACAACTAGGGTGACAAAAGGTCATGGCACATACTTAAGTAATCAAGGTGTCATATAGCAAATTAGTATTTATCTAACCCCCATGTTTAAACAAAGTATCTTTCTAATTAAACTAGCATGCAATAGTTTAAATCAAAATAGATTTCAAATAGGATCAACATGGTCAAAGCACAACTTGCCTTCAAAAAGCACTTGCTCTTGGTCTTGGGTTGGATCACGAGTCAACACTTCTCCCTCGAATCCTTCCTAGGCTTTCAACGCCTACTCGTAAAAGCGTGGCAAATAGCAAATACCCAATAAAACAATAGGCAAAAACATCCCAAAACTCCAAATAAAATCCATAAACAGAGAGAACGTAATTTTCTGGATTTTAGAAACTGGAATAAGTCAAATTTGGAGTTAAAATGCAAAAGTTATGATTTATTAAAGCTTAAATAATCAATTAAATAATATTACAGAGAAAAACTTTAGTCAAAAATTAAATAAAATTCATATTTAGGTAGATCTCAATTTTATACAAATTTAGAAATTTGAATCACTCAAATGGAGTTGAAACGCAAAAAGTTATAAGCGTTTGAAGTTTGAATCTAAATTTGAAATCATTATTCGAATTAATAAATCATTTTCTTTTTTCGGAAATTAATTATTGTGCGTCAAAGCATGGACACGTGTCAGGCCTCTGATTGGGTGGGTGGCGTCGGCCGGTCCATGGACTCGGTCCACGCTTGGCTGGTCCACGGTGGACTCGGTCCACGACTGCGTCTCGGCCGACATGAGGCCCCACCTTATTGTTGGAGTTTCACGCCAGCGTGGCTGCGTGACACGTGGGCCCTTCCGACTCGCGGGTCCCGGTGTCGAAGGAGACGTTTCGCCCCACGCGGCGCGGTGAGCACCGATGGCACAATCTCGCCGCTGATTTGAAAATCAACGGTCATTGGATCTAGACCTCGTTCAAAACTACGGTTGATCCGGGCCGTTCGATCTAGATCGGACGGTCCAGATCTAACCCTAAAGCTACAACACAACTAACCACGACCGCATTTATCTAAATTCAATCGGGTTGAAACCCAATCGAGCGGAACAAGATAGCAGCGTGGCCTCGCCTCGTCGTTGGATCTCGATCCAACGCGGCACCGGGCTTCATGGATTTAGCGATGGCTCGGCGGCGCTGCGTTGCCGGCGGCGAGGACGGCGACCACCCCCAAGGGCGCCGGGCGTCTCCGGCCAAGTGAGTGCAGGCGCGCTCGGCTGAAGCGTTCTCGAATCCGAGCTTGAAGGCGCGGAGGATGACGAACGGCGAAAAGCGAAAAACCACGGCGGCACTCCCCAAACTCCGGCGAAATCGCGAGCGCGGCAGCGCAGGCGTTGGAAATTAGGGCAATAAGC
Source organism: Rhipidocladum racemiflorum (assembly GCA_036346355.1). Lineage (NCBI taxonomy): Eukaryota > Viridiplantae > Streptophyta > Magnoliopsida > Poales > Poaceae > Rhipidocladum > Rhipidocladum racemiflorum. Next base: position 32,069,876 of record CM070580.1, on the reverse strand, counting down.
GCGCCTAACGACAGCGATCCTCGGCGATAACCCACGCCTTAAATAGCCTCGCGGCAGCGCACACAAGCGGAAACCTAATCGATCACGGCGGCTATGCGCGGCGAGTCCGGCTTCCGATCCACGGAAGACGACGCAATCCCAGCCGATCCCAGCGTCCACGATCAACGGCCACGATCGCGACGGCCAAGCGATCGGGTCCGGAGTCGGACACCGCTCGAATCCCAGTGCAGGCGGATTCCGGCCGTTGGATCTTGATCCAACGGTTGATCAATTAGTTTTCAAGTTGGTTCGGTCGAGTCAATCGCTCGGTCGATCGAGTCCGACTTCGGTCGGATGAACAGTGACTTGACCCGAGTTGGATTTTCCAGCGATTTAATAATTAAAATAATTCCCAAGAATTCATTTAATTCATTAAAATAGCAAATGACTTCCGAAAAATTCCAGAAAAATTCTCGGAAAATACTGGATCATTTTGGACTCAAATAAAATATTTTCAACAAAATTTTATTTGCAAAATTAAATTCTTTAATTATTTCAAAATGGAATAAATTCAAATAAATTCCAAATAAATCCAAATAAATTCCAGAAAATTCCAAAAATTCACCAAAGGGCCAAATCACACATGAATTTAAGAAAAGCAAAATTTTGGGGTGTTACAATTCGCCACAAGGTAAAAAGCGCAGAAAATAAAAGCCCGAGGGGGGCGATTCGCCTCCCCCAGCTGCACCACCAAATACTCCAAAAATATTGTTCATGGCCAACCACAAAAAAAGGGGGGAGAAGAGCAGTTATAAAGATTGAAGACGGCGGTCACCCCGGAGCTCCTTACGGAATGGCGTCTCCCTCAGAGCTGGAGGAGTTGTCCGCCGCTTGGTCCTCCACGCGCAGCCGCCCCGCTAGGCCCGCCAGCGTCTCCGCCGCTCGCGTAAGGTGGAAGGCGTACTGCGCCGCAGTAGCCTCCAGGGGGTCGCCCAACCTCACGCCTAGCGGCTCCAGGCTCCTGGCAATGCTCTCGTACGCTGGACGGAGCATGGCGACGAGCCCGTTGCCCCGCCATGACCAGCTCCTCCTGGACGCCTCGAGCCCGGGCCTGCAGGGACGCCGCCTCTACCTCCTGGGCGGAGGCCACCGCTGCCACAGCGTGCCGAGGCCTCCAGCTCGACAATGGGCCGACACCGCCGCTTAGGCCCTCGCCTCCGGAGGGTGCCGAGGGCGGGCGATAGGGCGCGGGGCGGTCCGACGACGACTCAGCGCTGACAGCGCCGCCTGTCATGCCGGCAGGCCCGAGCGAGGGGCGCTGAAAGAAAGGCCCGGTCCATCCCAGGGATAAACGCACTAAGAACTTACGCTGCGGCGGCAGAGGAGGAGGAGCCGTCGCCGGCGCGAGGCCTTTTTGGGGCTAGGCCCCAGAAATCGCCGGGCGCCGGGCGCTTGCCGACCCCGCGATCGCCACCTGCATCATCGCCCCCGCTCGCCATTGCCGCTCTGAAGAAGGAAGGTGGTGAGAGGAGTAAGGGGTGGGAACGAAGGAGTGCACACGGAAAGCGAATGGGGGGAACCGTTCCCGTTCCCCCTATTATATAGACGCGCACAGGGAGACGGAATGACATGATCCGAACAGCAACCTCGTCGAATGAGGGGACGTGCCCTTCTGCCTCCGCCGTTGCATACTAAATTCGCAACACGGCGGCATGAAACGAGGGGACAGGGGCCAGAAGGGCTGTCCAGTCCCCAACGTAAGCAGGAGGACATCAGGAGCTTCGCCAAGAGGATTCTGTGCGCCTGCATCGACAAGTTCACCCCCCGACCGGCTCTCCGACCCGCTTGAGGGCTCGGGGGCTACACCCACCGGGTGCGCTCGCGCGCACCCGGGCGAAAAGATCGGCTGAGAGTGCCCGCACGCACTCGGTCGGGCCTGCATCGACAAGTTCACCCCCCGACCGGCTCTCCGACCCGCTCGGGGACTCGAAAACTACACCCACGGTGCCAGCGCACAGAGTGAAAAGACGGTGAGCGCCCGCCCGCACTTGGTCGGGCATGCATTGACAAGTTCACCCCCCGACCGGCTCTCCGACCCGCTCGGGTGTTTGGGGGCGCTCGCGCGCACCCGGATGGACCGATGAATGACATCCGACCGAATGGCAAAGCAAGCAAACCCCCGACCGCCTCTGGCAAAACACGCTCGGGGGCTCCTGACGAGTACACGTACCATGGGTATCCCCAGCAGCCCGGGACAGTGAACGGGCTGCCTTTGAGGCCCAGTTTCGACCGAGGGCCCGTGGGCCACGAAGGTATTTTGTCCCCGGCCAAGCACAAATACAGACGCGCTCCGACCCCCCGAGGGTCGGGGTGCCCAGCTCGCTCCGACCCACTGGGACGGAGCGTGCCGCGGCTCCATCGAAGCATTTGGACACCTGCCCTGCCGGCGTGACGTCCCAAGACATTCGCACCAGGGTAGGTAGCCCCTTCCCAAGGTGTTAGGGAGGCCGCCTAAGAAGTCAAGCTCCGGTCCCGTCATCCTGACACGCAACAGAGGGGAACGCCCCCTCCCGAGGCCATGCCGAGGTCAAATACCATTAATGCTGGCTCCTGACAAACGTACGGAGCAGTGCGTCACTTCTCCAACCCGTCCGAGAACCCCCCGCTGCAAGACTACCGACCCAGCGTGGGGGTGGACGGAGGCCGGTCGGACAACAAGACCGAAGACCAGATTCCGAGACATAGGACACCCCTTTCTTTTTTTCCTACCAAACTCCCATGTAACCTGTCGCTCCCGTCTATATAAGGAAAGGCAGGACCCCGGGGAGAGGGGGGAACGCAAGAAAAACACCACACGCGAAAAGCAGTAGATCGTTCAGTTCTTCTTCCTCCCAAAGGAAGTCGCGCATTGTAACCCCCCGAAAGGACAATATATACTCATCTCACGAACTGGAGTAGGGACGTTCGGCCCGAACCAGTATACATCTTGGACTCCTTGAGTCAGGCCATTCGAGGAGAGGGAGCGCGCGAACCCCCTAGACCGAAAATTCGTATTGCTGGTGGTCGAAACACCGACAGTTAGGTTAAGTCCAAAGGATGAGATGAAGAAGCGGGACAAGGACACCATCGAGAATGGATGGGCGTCAAGAGGAGATCCCGAAAATAAGAGAAGTTTCATCAAGAGTTGGTAAATAAGAAGAAAGAGTCGGGTGCTGATCCTAGGGAGAAGAATGATTGAAGATCATAAAAGCCCCAAAGGGGATCACGTGCGACATCTAAGGTATAACTAGATAGGCTAGAGTGTCTGGTTAGATCACTGTACTATTAAGAGGAATTAAGTCATTTTCTTGAGCTTCAAATCTTCTTATTTGGATTTTGCATAGAGCTAACCATTTGGCATGTGTTGCGAATGGGTGAAGCTCATGCCCTGGTTGTTACATAATGCTTTGATTTGCATGTGTTGCAAATGGAAGAAGCTTATACATTGGTTTTTTTGCTTGGAGTTTTGATTTGCATGTATTACAAATGGGATAAGCTCATGCGTTGGCTTTTGCATGAAGTTCATATTTTGCATGTGTTGTAAATGTTGAAGTTCATGCTTTGTTCTTCAAATTAAAATATTATTTGAATTGGTATTGCTTGAAGCTGAGTTTTGCATATGTTGCAAAAGGGGAGAGCTCAAGAAATTTTGTGTTTAAGTGGTATGCATGGAGCTAGAGATTTGCATGTGTTGCAAATAGAGAGCTCATGCATTTAAGGTTATTTGGCATTGCTTGGAGCTAGGTTTTGCATGTGTTGCAAAACGAGGATGCTCAAGCAATTTGAGTTTTGTTGTGGTTGCATGGAGCTAGAGAATTATATGTATTGCAATTAGAGAGCTCATGCGCTTGTTGATTTGGAGCTAGATTTTTGCATGTGTAGCAAAAAGAGCATACTTAAGCATAAAATGGTTTAATTGTTATTTGCAAATTTATTGTGCAAATAAACAGGAGGTCTCTGAGTCTGGGATCCTAGAGCATGTGAATAGGGCTTGCAACGGGGGTTTGAGAGTTGACTTGATCTCGTGTTGATCATCACATGGCTAAGAGGATTAATCTCATGGACTCGTGGGTTATTTGCTTAATACATTTTTGCAAATATGTCATGAGTTGTTTGTGAAATGTGTTTTCGCAAATTTGTTAGAGTTTGAATGAGATTCTTTATAGCATGTGATTTGAGTTTGCAAATGTATTTTGCAAAGTGGTATGATCATGTGTTGTTCATCACATGGCTCAAAGAATTAATCTTTGAGAAGTTTGAAGAAATGATTTTGTTGAAAATTCTAATTTTCTCCTGACGCCGGCACTACCGCGATGCAAACACCGATAGTACCGCTAGACCGATAGTACCATCGTATGGGCGTTGGTACTGCCGCTTGGTCGATATTAACGCTATTTTGAGCGGTAGCTATTTTTCAGAGAATGTGTTTCTTGGAAAATCCGCGAGGCCGGCATTACTGTTGTGTAAAAGCCAGTACTACCAGGGGACGATATGACCGCCAGTTTGTGCGATAGTTATATTCGAAAAAGGGGTGTTTTCTGAGACTGCTGAAGCCAGAGCTACCGGAGGTTTTGAGTGGTACTACCGGATGATGGTAGTAGTGGAACCTAGTTGCCAGTAGTTATTTTCTAGAGAGAATATGTTGCTAGGATCTAAAAGTCAGCACTACCGGACCTTGAGGTCGGTAGTACCGCAAGTCGATACTATCGTGACTTGCATGTCGGTAGTACCAGTGTACTGTGCCAATGGCTAGTTTTTGTACCATTTTTTACCGTTGGGTTGAGGCTGGTACTATTGGACTTTTGCCGACGGTAGTACCGAATTTGCTGGATTTTGCCTAATTTGCCCCCCCAATGGCTAGTTTCGAGTGTGGAGACTATAAAAGGCCCCCTTGGGGGGGCAAGGGCAAGTTGTTGCTGCCATTGTGAGTTTGTGGAGGAGGTTTGCATGTGTTGCATTCTCTCTACTTAACTTTTGAGCAAAAGGTGACCTCTAATTGCATGTGCTGCAATTAGAGTGAGGATTGAGACCTCATTGTGTATGTGTTGCACTTGAGGAGGATCCTACTGCATGTGTTGCACTTAAGAGGTCACTGGAAGCACATGTGTTGCGCTAGGTGAAGCTCGAGTAAGAAACTCGACTTGTTACTCTTGGTGGTTGCCGCCACCCAAACAGCGTAGGAGTGACGCGTGCGGAGCTCTCAACGAGGGTTGTGAGAAGCCACCGAAGTTGTGAAGGTTGGAGTTTAGCCTACCCAAAGGAGTGAAAAACTTCCACTAGTGGAATCAAGGTTGGTGCTCAAGTGCGAAGCCGGTCCAAAAAGTTGAGCTTGCCTCAACATAGATTAGGGGAGACTGGCAAGTCTCCGAGACCATGAGAAAAAGTATTGTCTCTTGTCTCTTTTACTTTCAAGCATTTACATTATTGTATTATTATCAATTGCTTGATTATATTTAAAATTGCTTATTCTTACTTACTTGATTAGTATATCAATTCTTGAGTAGAGACTTAATTTAGTTAGTGCACTAGTGAGCCTAATTGATTTAGGCCTTAATTGTCAAAACCGTAGTTATTCTCTTCCGCAGATTGTGTATGTTTTGCCATAGGGTTGATTAGAGCGTATTCGTTAGCGAGAGAAGATTTTTATAAATGCATATTCACCCCCCCTCTAGTCGTATCCTCAACCTTACAATGATAGACTCTCTCTTGGCAATTTGACAATATGCAAGAACCACCTGTGGGATGTTAGAGACAGGGGTCCCGCAAGAGGGGCCTACACCCGACTGGGCTTGACGGGCGGAATAGAAAGCCCAAAGCCCAGAAGCACCACGACGGGCCCGGAGGAGGTTTTTGACTTGTTCCCCAAGGCAACTCCTGATCCTTCGGGGAAGCTTCGCGCCACGCCCGAACAACCCGCCAAGAACGAAGCATGCACCGACATCGCCAGAGCTGCGGATCTGGAACCTGACAGGGCGGCAGGCGTGGGTCGGGGAAAGCATAACCACCTCTCCAAGACGTAGAGCGCGAGGGCCAATGAGGACAAAGCACATGTCGGCCAGGCCACCATGTTCAGGGCCCGGTGGCGCCCATCTATTATGTACCCTTCCCCCAGGATATATATAAGGGGAGGAGGGAGAAACAAAAAAGAGAGGCTCACAAGATATCCAAGAACACAGGACTAGGGTATTATCTCCTCCAAGAGAGCCCGAACCTGTCTAAAAACAGATTGCCCTCGCATCCTGTGTTACCATCAAGCTCAGATCCCGCACAAATCCCCTAGAATCACAAATCTCATTGCCGGCGAAACCGATCGTCGACAGGTTGGCGCGCTGTAGGGGCTTGTGTCAAGATCTTCGTCAAGCTTGATGGCTACGACGAGCTAAGCCTCCACAGCCTTCTTCCCGGCCAGGTCTTCCGCTTCTAAGCCTAACCTTCATCTCCAACGACCTCGGAAGCCTTTCCTCTCTAAGGAAACCGTCTTTGCAGTCACGGCGAGGTTTCCGGCGAGCCATCACCACGACTTCCGCGCCGATTGGAGGGTCCCCTGCCTCGTGCTCTAAAATGCCGAGTGGGGAACCAAAGGCCCATTCCTACTGGGAGTCGGACTCAAGACGCCGAGGTGCGAATGGTGGGGTTCTCGCCGCCAAGCCACTCGGCACCCGAGCGCTGGATTTATCTTCTCCAGGCTCACCCGGCTCGGCCGAGTCGAAGAAAGCCTAGAGAGCTGCTGGAATTTCCGTAGAGTCTGCGTGTCGAGGGCTCGCGGCGGATTCAGCGGCGCCTCGACACCTCGGCCGCCGCCAATTTGGAAGGTGGCCGAGCAATCGAACTCGACGCGGCGGCGCAGATTTCTCGGGACCGCCGGGCTGTCAATGAAGACATTCGCAAGCCAAGATGGGGGACTAGGCTGTTTTTCGCACTCCCCACGCAGAATATCGTCGCCTCCAAGACACTCTTGGATACCACGACCCCTATCTTTGAGGCGGGTGATCCAGCTTGCCCGATCATGGCCCAAGTAAAGGCCATGGTGACGGGCGGCAGCTATCCAAAGAGCCCAAACCGACCGGCCGGCGAAGGAGTCATCACGTGGTCGGTGAGGACCAGACGGCCAAGAAATGGCCAGGCCCGGGAAGCCCGCCAGACACATCATGTTCTACCCCGCGGAGACGACTTGCGACACACCATCAGCTGCGACTGCTCGGACCTCGACGCCAGCGACGCGGCCGAAAGGGAGGAACAACGCCGTCAAGCCGACGAATATGAACGCTACGGCATCCTTCCGCGAGATCGCTGGCACGCCAAGCGCGATCCCTCGCGTCGATCACCACCCGGGTGTCGCGGGTCATCGAAGGGTTCGCGCGTTTACCCCTCACCTACGTCGAGTGGTTTGGCCTGATGGATTTAATCCTAAAGGCATCACTAGGTTCGACGGTGAGAGGGACCCGGAGGCTTGGCTACAAGTGTATGCTCGGCAAATGTGGCCGGGGATCAGAAAGTAATGGCAAACTACTTGCCGGTTACCCTCTCGCCCCTGGCCCAAGCATGGCTCACCGGACTTCCAGCGAACTCTATAGATTCCTGGGGAGATCTGTGTGAGCAGTTCATTTCAAATTTCCAAGGCACTTACGAGCGCCCAGGCACCCCTTGGGACCTATACCAGCTACACCAAAGGAGGAACGAACCCCTCCGGGAGTTCGTCAAGCGCTTCATGCACAGGAAAAGCACCGTTCGGGATGTCACAGATGCGATTGTGATAGCTGCCTTCCAGAAGGGAGTCAGCGACCCCGACCTCATCAAGAAGATGTCCCGGAAGCCACCGACGTCGGTCCGGGAGCTGTTCGCCCTAGCGGACCGTTACGCTTTAGCCTCCGAGGCTCTGGCAGAGCGGCGTGACGAGGGGAAGGATCAGGCTGAACCCCCCCCCCCGGCGGAAAGAAAAGAAGCGCAAGGGTGAAGAGCTGGTGGCAGTCGCGGCACCAACTCACCCTCGCGCCCTCAAAGAGGATGGATATGACAAGGTTATGAACTCGCTTTGCCCTTTCCATCCGAAGGGGAGGCATGCTGCCAAGGACTGCTTCACCCTAAAGAGGTTCGCCCGCGAGAGCAAGAAGCAGGCTGGACAAGGTCCGAGTGGGCACGCCGCCAACAAGCCACCTCCCCCCGAAGCCGAGGACTATCAGGAAGCCGATCTCGAGCTCAACTACATATTCGGGGGCTCAGCTGCATATGAGTCCAAGCGAAAGCAAAAGCTCACCGCCCGGGACATCTATGCGGTGCAGCCGGAAACGCCCCAATATGTATGCTGGTCCGAGGTCGCGATAACCTACGATCGCTCGGATCACCCGGATCACGTCCCGTTCCCCGGCAGGTATCCTCTCGTCTTGGCGCCCGTCGTCCGCGGCATCAAGCTCAAGAGGGTATTGATCGACGGCGGGAGCGGGCTCAATGTCCTCTTTGTCAAAACCCTTGACGATATGGGGATTCCACGGTCGGAGCTAAAGCGCGGATCGTCGCCTTTCCACGGTGTCATACCTGGAACTTCAGCGACACCACTCGGACAAATCACCCTGCCGGTCACTTTCGGTGCAAGGGAGAATTACCGGACAGAGAACCTTGGCTTCGAGGTGGCAGATTTTGCAACAAAGATATCATGCCATCTTGGGAGACCAGCTGGCCAAGTTCATGGCGATACCCACTACACGTACTTGACATTGAAGATGCCAGGGCCGAGTGGTATCATCGCTCTGCGCGGTGACATGAAGCAGTCTTTTTCCTGTGACAGGGAAAGTTGCGAGATGGCCGAGTCCCTGGAGGCATTAGCGGGTCGGGAGGGGATCCGGCGAGAAGCGGATTCCGAGAAGCCGGAAGGCGGCGTCCCCACCCGCAAAGCGCGAAGCCCCGGGATTGGCCCCGAAGAAGGTACCAAAAGAATCCTCCTCGACCCGTCCGATCCGTCGCGAACCGCCTTGATCGGGACAGGGCTCGGGGACAAATAGGAGGACATGCTCGTCACTTTCCTGCGGGCGAATAAAGACGTCTTCGCTTGGAAGCCGTCGGACATGCCCGGAGTTCCCAGGGAGGTGATCGAGCACGCATTAAATATAGACCAATCGGCCAGGCCAGTCAAGCAAAGGCTGCAACGATTTGCCCAAGACCGCCGACAGGCCATCAGGGAGGAGATTACAAAGCTGCTAGCCACAGGCTTCATCAAAGAAGTGTATCATCCCGACTGGTTGGCAAACCCTGTACTTGTCCAGAAGAAGAATAAAAGCTGGCGCATGTGTGTTGATTACACCGACCTCAACAAGGCTTGTCCGAAAGATCCCTTTGGTCTCCCTCGTATTGATCAGGTGGTAGACTCCACTGCCGGATCCCAACTACTTAGTTTTCTGGACGCCTACTCAGGCTATCATCAAATCCGGCTTCGAGAGGAGGATTGCGAGAAGACCTCGTTTATCACCCCGTTCGGAGCATATTGCTACATCACCATGCCGTTTGGGCTGAAGAACGCTGGCGCGACTTATCAGCGCGCGATACAGCGGTGTTTTCACCATCAGCTTGGACGCAACGTGGAAGCTTATGTGGATGATATAGTGGTCAAAACCGAGGCAGAAGACAGCCTCACCTCTGACCTGGCCGAGACGTTCACAAGTCTGAGGGCGTTCTAGCTGAGGCTAAACCCTGAGAAGTGTGTTTTCGGAGTTTCCTCCGGGAAGCTACTCGGGTTCATTGTCTCTCATCGCGGGATCGAGCCGAACCCGGAGAAAATCGGGGCCATCATGAGGATGGCCCCGCCTACCAGCCAAAAAGAGGTCCAAAAGCTCACTGGGTGCATGGTAGCGCTTGGCAGGTTTATCTCATGGTTGGGAGTTCGGGGAATGCCTTTCTTCAAGCTCCTCAAGAAGCAGGACCGCTTTGAATGGGCGGCGGAGCGCGACAAGCCTTTGAAGAGCTCAAGGTGTTCCTCTCCACCCCTCCAATTCTAGTCTCGCGGTGCAAGGTGAACCTCTCTGCTCTCCCTAGCGGCGACAACTCATGCAGTCTGCGCCTTGATTGTTGTGGAGGGGGAAGAATCTGGACACCGCTATGGCGTGCAACGCCCGGTTTTTTTTGTCATCGACGTGCTGGGCGAATCCACGACGCGATATCCTCAAATCCGAAGGCTGGCAGACGCCATTCGATCTCGTCACTAAGCTGAAGCATTATTTACAAGGACATTCGATTTCAAGAGTGACTTCTTTCCCGTGGGAGAGGTCCTCCGTAATCGGAAGCTCTTGGAAGAATTTCAAAGTGGGCGTAGAGCTTGGAGCTTTCGACGTCTCGTTCAAGCCGCGCACGCCGTCAAGTCCAGTGCTTTGGCCGACTTTACTGGCCGAGTGGATCGAATCCCAGGCTCCCTTGCGGAAGAAGAGCCAGAATATTGGGTCATGCACTTCGATGGATCTCTCATGCTTGGAGGAGCCGGGGCGGGAATTCTCCTTGTCTCGCCTAAAGGCGACAGGTTGAAGTATGTCCTTCGGATTCACTTCCCGGCCTCGAACAATGCCGCAGAGTACGAGGCTCTCGTCCATGGGCTCCAGACGCCATATCACTCGGAATCAAATTTGGCGGTTCGGTGCGACTCCCAGTTGGTGGTGAACCAAGTACAGAAGGACTGGTCGTGCGTGGATAAGACCATGACGGCATACTGCCAGCAAGTCCGAGAATTGGAAGGCAAGTTTGACGGTCTGGAGCTGGTTCATGTCCTCCGCCGCAATAATGAGGCAGCTGACGAGTTGGCTAAAATGGGAGCCACTCGGGCAGATATCCCGAGTGGCATATTCGTACAGGATCTTCACGAGCCAACCGTTACAAAACGACAAGAGCCGAATAATGAACCTGGGACCGGGGTCCTGCTCATCGATCCCGACTGGACTACCCCGTACCTTGATTATCTCCTGAAGGACAAACTCCCGGAAGCGACCACCCTGGCAGAGCGCGTCTCCCGACAAGCCAAGTCCTACGTGGTGGTGGGCGACGAGCTCTTCCGGAAGAGTGCCTCAGGTGTCCTCAGGCGGTGTATTTCGGGACAAGTGGGAAGAGAGCTGCTCCAAGAAATCCACTCGGGGATGTGTGGCCATCATGCGGCATCAAGCGCCTTGGTCGGGAAAGCCTACCGACAGGGCTTCTTCTGGCCAACGGCGGTAACGGATGCCAAGGAGATCGTTCGAACCTGCGAGGGCTGCCAGTTCTATGCAAGACAGACACACTTGCCGGCGCAGGAGCTACAAACTATCCCCATCTCTTGGCCCTTCGCAGTCTGGGGGCTCGATTTAGTGGGCCCGCTCAAGAAGGCTCAAGGTGGTTTCGCCTACCTCTTCGTGGCCATTGACAAGTTCACCAAGTGGATCGAAGCCAAACCAGTTGCCACTATCACTGCAGTTAAGGCCAAGGAGTTCTTCCAGATATTGTGGTCGATTTGGAGTGCCCAATCGATCATCACGGACAACGGCACCCAATTCAGGAGTGAAGAATTCCAAGAATGGTGCGAAGGCGTCGGGATCAAGATCTGCTTCGCCTCGGTGGCTCACCCACGAAGCAATGGGCAGGTTGAGCGAGCTAACGGTCTGGTCCTCCAAGGCATCAAGGCCAGGATCTTCGACCGACTCAAACCATACGCTGCTCGATGGGTGAAGGAGTTACCGTCGGTACTCTGGGGACTCAGAACCACTCCCAGCTGAGCAACTGGCCAAACCCCCTTTTTTCTGGTCTATGGCGCAGAGGCGGTTCTGCCGACCGAGCTAGGGTTCGAATCCGCGAGGGTTCGGAATTACAACGAAGCCGAGTCCGAGGGAAGCCGAATGGTGGAGCTTGATCAACTCGAGGAGGCTCGGAACGTTGCAGCCATCCAGTCGGCTAAGTACCTCCAGGGACTTCGGCGTTACCACTCTCGCAATGTCAGAGGAAGAACCTTTTCAGAAGGAGATCTGGTCCTGAGGAGGAATCAGAAAAGCGAGCACAAGCTCTCTCCAATTTGGGAAGGTCTGTACATTGTGGAGAAGATGGTCCGGCCGGGTGCTTATCGACTTAGACGTGAAGACGGCGAAATTTTGGCGAATACTTGGAACGCCGAACAGCTCCGTCGCTTCTACGCATAAGTTATGTACCCGACTCTCACATACTGAATAAAATGGTGATCCCCTTTTATTTTCTGAAGCCCTACTATGTAATGGTAGTCCCGAGTGGTTATTACCTGACTGGTGTAACGCCTAATCCTGGACGCGCTGGTACAAAACGCACGGAAATAAAAACCGCGATGAGCACAAAACTCCGGCAGTTTATACCAACGCGCATAACGGAATGGGTAGAAAGCACTAACCACTCGGGGACTACAATTCACAGCGCCAGAATCTGACCGAGATTTGCCTGATCGAGAGATTCTAGCCGTCAAAAGCTCGTGCCCCAGCGCCTCGTTGCTGGCACTGGAGCAACCGACTAGAACAGTTGATCGGGCGGAACCCTAAACTCGGAATAAACATGACGGCATAGATTGGGCAAGATTCCACATTTTATTCATAATATTAGTAATTTACACTACTAACTTTCTTTTTTTTCTTTTTCTCGCGCTAAAAAAAAGGGGGGGAGAAGGCGGGGCGGCTCCCGCCGCTGCTGCTGCTTCTGCCGCTGCGAGGCCTGGGAGAGAGGTCGTCGGGATCAGACACGACGCGCGCGACGTAGCGCCGCTAGGATCTCATCCTCAACCACCCAAAGGGGCGATACGAGGCGGACGATAGACCTGATGGCCAGGTCGTCGCGGCGCTCACGCCCGATCATCTCCAGGATGATCTCAGCCACCTCGTGGAGCCCCGGAGCCACCTCCAAAGAAGGCGGCCATCGCGGCGTCGCTGGTGGCTCCTTCCTCCTCCTCCGCCTCTAGAGTGGTGAAGTCGAGCTCCTCCCAAAATTCTGCCTCCTCCCAGTTATGGAGTAGCCCGAAGAATCGCTGGCGGAAGAATGCCGCGTAGGGGCCAATGAATCTCCTCGTGCTAGCCATGAAGGAAGGCTGGGAAGAAGAAGAAGAAGGAGACGATCGCTCGAGGGCGGTGACGTCCCATTTATAACCTGTACCTGGCTCCGGAATCGAGGCGACGCCATTCAAAGACGCAAAAGACGAAGCGATGCCGCAAGACTGACAATTCGTTCGGAGTACCAAAGAAAATCGGTACATTGAACAAAATCAAGGGGCATTTCGCCAGACACGTGTCATGAGCAGTTCAAGCTCATTCGGCCTTCCCGCTTAATTCGCCCAAATTAAGCGAAAAAGCCCGGGGGCTGGAGAGCTAGCAAACGACGCAAGCCTGGGGGCTAAACCACTCAGCCAGGTGGCCACAACGTAAGTCCCGACGCTCGAGAGCTGCACGCCAGCCTCTCGGAAAAGCGTGTCTGGGGCAAGAAAGCCACGGGCCAAGACCCTGGCGCCTAGGAGCCAAACGGTCAATGAAACCCACCCGTAAAGGCGCAACAGATCCAAAAGGCTGTGGGCCTATATTCTAGCAACTCAGACAAAGGAGAAAGAGTGAAAGAGGTCTGAAGCCCACTCAGCAGAGGACAATACAGACAAATTATATTCAAGTGAGAAGACACAATATTTCAAACAAGGAGGGCGAGCACTCGGCATCAAGGTCCACATCAAAGTCAGAATTCTAGATTCTCTAACAAGGCTTGCGATGCACCGGACACCTCTTCGAGGAGCGCGTTGGCCTTGTCTTCATCACAGGCAAAACCTTCTTTCACGGCCTTCGAGGTCAACTCTCGGATAATGAGACTTGACCACCGCCAATGCCTGGTTCGCACTCATTGCCGCGGACTCCTTGGCGTAAGCTCGATCTGTCGGCTCCTCCGGAGAGAAGCGGAACAAAGATCGCCCCCTGGCCCGGCTTGACTCCTTCAATACGCAGAAGGTGCAGGATCGGCTCGCAGCGGCAGCGATTCGATCTGGCCCTGTTCGCGGCGGCCATCTTCTCCTTGCATTCGCAACAAAGTCAAACGGCCATCAAGAGCACACCCGACGCCAAGTATGTTCAACCCAAGTCAAAGAAATTTACCCTTCACTCCCGTGCATCCTCTCCAAGCCGACTCGAGCCGAGGCCGAGTTCTCTGAAGCCTCGGTCGGGCCCTCACCAAGAAGCAGTCGAGTCGCTCTGAAACACGAGCGCCATCATCCTCTCCAACCATCCAAAAGGCATCCAAACCGAATCCAGGGAGAATCTCACCTTCGAGCATATGCTCAAGCTTCGTCTTCTCCTCCGGATCGTCATACACTCGCCTGAAGCCCGTGGACCTCTTTCCATCTGTCATACCGATCTCGCCGAGCTTGTCCTGCATCGCTTCGCTTCCTTGAGCTTCGGGAGCACCTTCCGGAAAAACCGCGACCTTTGCTCCGAGCGCCCCCCATGTCCTAGGTAACAGGCGTAATCTCGAGGAGAAGTCAGCAGGCAACAAATTGAAGACAAGAAACTCACCGTGACGAGCGTGCTACACCTGACGGTGAGCTCATAAAGCTCCGTCCGAGCCGCTCTCTCCATCTCGTCGTCCTCTTCCATCCCTTTCCAGTCGGAACCCCCTTCCCACCATACGGTCCGATTCGGAGGCTTCGGCAGAGGACCGAGCGGCGGTGGCTCTCGAGGCACCTCCTCCACTCCGGGAGACGGTGCCGGGTCGATCTCGTCGGCGGATGGACCACCGGATGTTTCGACCGTTGGGCTGCCGGCGCCCGGTGGCGACGCCCCGGTAGTCGGCGGCGAGGGTGACCTAGCCGACGCGGCGGGGGGCTCCCCTTGGGGAAGCCTCCGCCTGGGGCTCCTTTTCAGGAGACCCCTCCACCGGGACGTCCATAGCAGGAGTCCTGAATCAGCAAAAAGGGAAGACACCTCAAGACAGCAAGAATAAAAAGACAAGGATCGCCCAAAAGAATACCTTTTGGATTTCTTGAATTTCATCCCAGGTCTCATCCGAGACCCAGCACCACTCGGAGGGAAGTTAGCGCCTGCAGCCGGGGCTGCCCCTGGGACAGAAGGCTGTGGCTCTGTGCTTCGTGATCCGGGTGCATCGGAGGTCGAAGGCCCGGCTGACGAAAGACCGGCGACCTCCTCCGCCGATTCCCGGCGCAGCTCGTCGACCGAGGTGTCAGCCACTCGCTTCGCCTGAGCATGTTTCAGCCGAGAGAGGCCGACGACCGGAGCGTCAGAGAGGAAGGACGCGCGTTCCTGAAAAAAGGAACGATCGCACCCTGTTTGAATCACACATCAGTCAAAGAAATCATGGAACAGCTTTTCGAGAGAATAGTGCACTCACAGGAGGGGGAGGCCTTGCCGTCGAAAATTTATGAGGGCAGCCCCTGTTGGTGATCACTGTGCCAGGCACGAAGAGATCAACTACCCGTGCTGCCAGCGCCTCCATCGACAAGGACGCATCCGTTTCCCGAGTGGGGTCCAGAGGCCCGTTGTACTGGAACCCCAAATGGACTCTCTCCTTTAAGGGCTGCACCCGGCGCTTCACAAAGCTGATCGCGATCCCGGGACCCGCCACCCTCGGTTCTTGGATCGCCAATCAATGCCGGCTTCGGATTTGGGCCAAACCGCCTCCATCCGGGCGTCGCTCCAAGCATCGGAAGCTTTAGGAGCGCGCCGGCGAAGGGGCGAGGAAAGGGTCAACATTGGCACAATAGAACCACTCCCGCCTCCAACCTTTGAGGAGGTCTTGAGGGGAACGACAAAATATCGCTTCTTCGAGCCCTCCATGGGAGCCCTGGCGCCCCAACGACGCCGGGAGCGGCCGGTTCGGATGAGGCTTGAGCAAGAAGAAGGAGCGGAACAAGTCCAAATGAGGACGTATCCCAAGATACGCCGCAAAGTCGAACGAAGATAGCAATGTGAAGAATCGAGTTGGGGTTCAAATTGATCAACTCGATTTCGTAAAAGTGGAGGAGCCCCCGGAAGAAGGCGCTCCCAGGAATGCTAAATCCTCGCCAGAAGAAGGACTCGAACACCACAATCTCATTCTCCAGAGGTGTGGGGTAAGGGTCACCTGCGGCGGGACGGGCGGAGATCAACTCCAACGGAGGAAGGACGCCGGCGGCGACCAGTCCCTCCAAGCGGGACGTCGTGGTGATGGAGGTCTCCCACCCCGCAGCCGCAGGGTCGGTGCTACCTCCCGACGCTGACGAGGATCCCGAAGAGGAAGACATCTCTGTGAAGGAGACCTGGAGGGAGGAACCGTCGGGGGCCTTGGGCGCGAAATTAGAAACCCTAAGTCGCCCAAACCGCCGAAAGAGGCTCAAAGGTTTCTCAACGGTGGTGGGGGAAGGGCAGAGGTACCTTCGCCTAGCAAGTTTTCCCTCATTTATAAGGAGCAAGCCTTAATTTTCGCCTTACGGCGGGGAAAGCAACGGCCTCCACTTTTGATCCTGGGCCAGATCTAGGGCACGCCCCATGTTGGGCCGATAGCTGGGTTGCGCAAAACGCGACCAGGTGTCAAGTCTGGTTCGAAGTTTGGGATAAAGTGCGCCCCATGATGGGCCTGAACGCCGGCCGCCACGGAAGTTTGGGGCCGGGCACTTTCCGAACATCCCCAAGCGGTATGCCCCATAATTTGGGGCCAATTGCTGGTCACTGCTTCTTAGCGTGATTGGGTGCCGTGCGAGGATTTTCACTAAATCGGTCTTGAGAATGCGCCCCATGAGGGTCTGAAGCAGTGCGCCGTAAGTGGGCACAGGCATTACTCTGGATGACCAAGGTATGCCCCATGAGGGTCGGTTGGGTCTCACAAGCCAATCGCCGCACACCGCAAACGGGTGCGGGTACCGCTCGGCCCTGAGCCAAAAAGACTACGGTACGCCCCATGAGGGCCAGCCGAGCGACAAGCCGGTCGCCGCGAACCGTAAGCGGGCGCAGGTACCACTCGGCCACGAGCCGAAAGACTACGGTACGCCCCATGAGGGCCAGCCGAGCGACAAGCCGGTTGCCGCGCACCGTAAGCGGGCGCGGGTACCACTCGGCCACGAGCCGAAAGACTACGGTACGCCCCATGAGGGCCAGCCGAGCGACAAGCCGGTCGCCGCGTACCGTAAGCGGGCGCGGGTACCACTCGGCCACGAGCCGAAAGACTACGGTACGCCCCATGAGGGCCAGCCGAGCGACAAGCCGGTTGCCGCGCACCGTAAGCGGGCGCGGGTACCACTCGGCCACGAGCCGAAAGACTGCGGTACGCCCCATGAGGGCCAGCCGAGCGATTGCCGCTGTCACAAGACCGTAAGCGCGGCGAGCGCGGGTACCACTCGACCACGAGCTAACCAACCACGGTGGCTTCATACTACAAGTTCTTTATGATCTTTTTCCCGTATAATCCTTATGACAGGATAAGAGACGGAAATCCGATCCTAAAGCACTTGGGGGCTGCTGTGGGATGTTAGAGACAGGGGTCCCGCAAGAGGGGACTACACCCGACTGGGCTTGACGGGCGGAATAGAAAGCCCAAAGCCCAGAAGCACCACGACGGGCCCGGAGGAGGTTTTCGACTTGTTCCCCAAGGCAACTCCTGATCCTTCGGGGAAGCTTAGCGCCACGCCCGAATAACCCGCCAAAAACGAAGCATGCAGCCTGACACTGCCAGAGCCTGCGGATGCTGGAACCTGACAGGGCGGCAGGCGTGGGTCGGGGAAAGCATAACCACCTCTCCAAGACGTAGAGCGCGAGGGCCAATGAGGACAAAGCACATGTCGGCCAGGCCACCATGTTCAGGGCCCGGTGGCGCCCATCTATTATGTACCCTTCCCCCAGTATATATATAAGGGGAGGAGGGAGAAACAAAAAAGAGAGGCTCACAAGATATCCAAGAACACAGGACTAGGGTATTATCTCCTCCGAGAGAGCCCGAACCTGTCTAAAAACAGATTGCCCTCGCATCCTGTGTTACCATCAAGCTCAGATCCCGCACAAATCCCCTAGAATCACAAATCTCATTGCCGGCGAAACCGATCGTCGACACCACCTTTGTCAGGGCAATGTCACAGCACGAACCCTCTTTGTTAGTCTGCTTTGACAACACATTGCTCTCACTTTCTCAAAGTGAAGTGACAACACAATGGCTATTTTTTTATCAACTTGATTTGACAACACGCTGCCTCGCTTTCTCATAATGAAGTGACAACACGCTGCCTATAACTACGCAACCTGCTTTACCATATAGATCATCGTACACTACCACAAACCATCATCATAGCATCCATAGTAAATAACTGCACAACCCTAAATGAGCCTCCAGCTTTGTCAAGCCGATTTGAAAACATGCAGCTTTCTCGGGCAGACTAGACAACACGCTGCCATAAGCTTTATCAGGCAGATTAGACAACACACAGTCACCACCTTCGTCAAGCAGATTGGACAACACGCTGACCATTGTCAGACCGATTACACAACACGTTGCCACCAGCTTTGTCAGGCTGATTAGACAACTCATGGCAGCAGCTTTGTCAGGCCGATTAGACTACTCATGGCAGCAGCTTTGTCAGGCCGATTAGACTACTCACGGGCAACAGCTTTGTCAGGCCGATTAGACAACTCACGGGCAGCATCTTTCTCAGGCCGATTGGACAAAATGCTACCACCGAAAGCTTACTATAAATAAAGAGCGATGTTCAGCATATACATTCCACACTACATCAAGCCAACCCCCACACGGAACACCACATCCCTACCAGCACGACAGACCCCTTCAACGGCAGGTTCACGATGAGCGACTATGGAGTGATTCTTCGTAAGCAGAAGTGGCTTGCTAAGAACACGAAAAGCTATCCAGATATTTCTTGCAAGGATGCACCTATGCCACCAGAGTTTCCCTACCCAAACTGTGACTGCAGTACTCTGGCATGAATAATGCAGTCCAGAAGTCCCGAAACCGCTGGCCAGGTACACTACGCATGATTCTACGAAGCTCGCGTAAGTTAATGACATGCAAGTACATTCCGTAATGTATTTTTTATACTTCTAACTTCGTCCATGCATGACACCAGCAACACGACAGTTGCTACTTCCAATAGATCAATGGCCCAAACAAGTACGATATGAAGAATGTCGAGCACAAATTGTACCTGCACTACGCAGTAGCACCCGAGCGCTACACCCGGTAGAAACCTTCCCCTAAGATGACAGAAGAGAAACCAAAACAGCCACCCTGCTACCTTGAATCATCTCACTTCTGGAATCCCCTGTATGAGCATCGGGAACAACAAAAGAAGCTAAATGAGCAAGCCGACACGCCTCGCTTCTAAGAGGAGCCGAAGATCGCCTCAGAAGATCGCTTCGCCTCTAAGCTGAATGGCTTAAGGGAATGGCACCAATGGATCCTTCCATATAAGGTCTACGACAACCAGCATGACTTATTTACAATTTCCAAAGGCGCACATGTAACATAGTTATACTTCCCGTTCATCGTTTGTCTGTGTCGCCATTTGCACCGTACAAGTACAAAGGCTAACATAGGCAATGAACTGAACTGTATGTATGTTTAATTGCTTTCTATGCCATGCAATGCAACGGTTCCATATGCGTCATCTATCTTCTCTCATTTTGTTCGCCTTTTGTGCATCTTCATGTTTATCACGTGCAAATCGATTTGATTATAATTCCATAATTTTTAAGTACAACAGTCAACAAAAAAACAACAACTATCTATTAAAATTCCACAATTTTACAATACATCACTGAACCCAAAAAAATGCAAAATTGTCGATTCAAATTCCCCAATTTTGTGGTACATCAATGAACCAAAAAAATTCTCAAAATATCAATTCAAATTCTCTGATTTTGTGGTACATCAGTGAACCAAAAATATTTAAAAACTATCGATTCAAACTCCACAATTTTGTTGTACATCAGTGAACAAAAAAACAATAAACTATCGATTAAAAAATCTTAAATTGATGACTAAATTACATAATTTTGCTACTCATCACTAAACCAAATAAATTCCACAACTATTGATTAACTGGTACACCGTGAGGTCTAAAAAAATTATTCGCTGCGTTGGCAGGGCATCACTTCCTCCGGTGCACCCTTGCAGCGGCAGGTTCCTCCGGCACACCCCTGCCATGACAGCTTCTCCACATCCTGCGCCCATGCCGACATGCCGCGGCGATGGGCACAACTGCGGTCGCAGTTCCTCCCGCGGTGCCAAAGCGCTCTTCAGCGCTCCCACGGCATGGCATTTGCCGCGTGTCCACTCACTGTTCCTTCGTGCTCACAATGGGGGCTAGATTCGCAAATATGATGGTGTCGGAGCTAAATTTGCAATAAAAATTATCATGTGGGCTAAATACATGAATAGTTCTTACTTCACCAATTCACCCACGCAGGGTTACAAAAAAATCCAGCACTGGGCTACCGCAGCCGAAGTAGGCTGCCACACTACACTGTCGCGACAGCTCTAAATATGACGCGCTACTATGCTGCGGAAGGGAGACTTCTCGTGGTTCCATGCCGCGGCAAGCTGCAGCTCCCACTTCCGGCCGGCAATGCCGTGGTCATTGCATTCCACGCTGCAGTGACTGCGTTCTACCCATAGGTGGTGCGGGTAGGGATGTAATATGGGTTGACTGTACATTGTCCACATTGACCACAAATATTTATGCGGGATATTACCGCAACCCGCGAAAAGTTTATGCGGGCAATGCGGCATCCACAAAACCCACAAAAGAACAAGTGATATAGAAATCTATCAAGTTTCGATGTTCAGAAGAAAAACCATGTTTAACATGTTGGAGTTCCGATTCACCAAAATCAAGAATATAGACCATGATCGCCGTACAAGATGAAGGTAATAGAAAATAAATGATGTCCTTGGCCTTTTCTTCATTCTTATTTTCATAAAAAATTACCTCTCATATTGATTATAGATACATCTCAACAGTCATCACCATCATCCATATCCTCTGTTGGCGTGTTCTTTTGATGAGAAGAACCTGAAACATTGAAAAGTCAGAAATCGACATATGTTTATTATCAAGTAAACTAAAAGGTTAGAAGCAATTAAAAAAGAATTTACTAGTTGCTTTATGCCAATCTTGAAGATAAATCAAAGCCTTTCCCTACGTCGAGTGCGACGTCAGAGCGGGAGGGGAGAAAGACAGGGAGGGAATAGGTAAAGGAGAGGCGGTACCTCCGGTGGCGTCGAGAGGAGAGGCGGGCGACAGCAATGTGTGGCCAGCGTGTGAAGATTCTTTCCCTCTTCGTGTGACCGACAACCCGGCGTGGGGGAGACGGGCGACACCCTCTTGTGGCCGTCGTAGACTTGGCTGGGGAGGAACAATGCGGACGCGATGCGGACATGATGTGGGCTACATGTGACGGCCGCAAAGCCCGCAAGCACCACCAAAGTGGCTTATGGGCGTCCGCTTTAGGTTTTATGTGGGCTAAATTAAGTGGGTTGGCGGACATCCCGCATCCACTTTCATCCCTAGGTGTGGGATATGCCTTCAGAGGGCTATTTTCGCAAATACTCCCGCATGGGGCCATTTCTAAAAAAAAAGGGCAAGGGGGCAAAATACATTAACACTTCGAGATATATGTTGCTTACGGTTGAATAATGATAGACCTAGTCTTAAGTTTCCATGCGATACAGTGAAAACATATTGTTCGCGCAAAAAACGTGAAGAGGGGTTTTCGGCCTCGAACACACAAGACAAACGCCGGGTTTGCAGAGCGTGCCAGTCAATTTGACCTGAAATTGACAAGGTAGAGTTTGTAATTTGATCAAAGCCGATGAACAAGGATCTATCGGCTTTTCGCTAGTCGGCAAGAACCGATTAGGAGATAACTAGATCAACCGGTTACAGTTGATCCGGATACAAGGTAAAATCGGCTTCGGGAAGGCGATGCGCAACAAAACGAAGCAAATCAAACCTGGGTGAAATCGGCTAAAATCAACAATCGGCGATGCGCAACTATGTTGATTCCGTCGACTTGCAGAGAGATCTATGAAACTTAAAACAATGTAAAGAAAAGCTTGTAAAAAGTAGATGTAGGTGTTGCTGGATTGGTCCTCTTTTTGCTTGACGCCCACCTCCTTTTATAACACGCCTGGCCGATCCGAGTTGTACATGGATACGGTGCATTTACCCGTATCGGCCTCTTATCTGATTTTCTTTCCTTTTAGAAACGGTTTCCTTTTCCGAGTCGTTTACCGATTCCTTATTATATGAATACTTCTTTTCCGATTCAGACCGATTTCAATGCACGCTGAATTTTGGTGCAAACACATATTTTTTAACCAAGTAAAAAAATTATATTATATATTTACAAAAAAAAATTACACTATTGAGTTACCACAGAGACATAAAAGTGGGTAATGGCCCGGCCAAGGGAGCAAGAGAGATACGGTTGGTTTTCTTTTATCCCACGGTCCATATATCGGCGCGCTGCTTTTGTTAGAGAGGATGACAGACGACTGCCACCGATTTATATTTATATATTAGTAAAGATAATTAGGAGTTAAATTAAGGCCCCGTTTAGCAATTTAGAACCAGGCCGTTTCTACTAGAATCTGGGAGAAACCCAACCAAACGGGCTAAAACTCGAAACGATTCTCCTTGAAACGTTTCTTCTTTTTCTACGCCGGGACCGAATCACCCTCAACCCTGTTCCACCCTGATTCACAGAATACAGACAGCTAGCCAAACGGTTTCCAGACAGTGATTCTGATTCCACTTAAAATGTTTCTACCAAGAATCTGAAACCGTTACATAGTGTGGTGTCCCTTTTATGTAACACGGTGAAAGATGTCCATGTCAAATTTGTGAACACGACTGCAAATAAGACGATCTATCAAATGCTTCAAGATCGAACTTTTTGTCGTGAAAAGGAGCAGGATTATAAATTAAGGCTGTCGCCGTCATTATGAACACATCAGCAAAAACTAGCATCAAAGTCATGTTTCTGGTTTTAATAATCCGAAAACATATGTTTCAATAAACTGTCGTACAAAACATGCTATGCATACACATAGATTAAGAGTAACTTGTTATATATAAGAGATCACTACTGAAGTCTGGTTTAGTGAAATGGATTTTTGAGACAGGATGCTCCAGTTGCCTTGCGCCAAATGAGAAAAAAAGAGGCATAACACTTTTTCTAACTGCAAGGGTGGCACACATCATATGCAAAACCTACTCATGTCACGCATATACACGTGTGCACCAGTCTAAATAGTAATTAAAAAATTAGTTTTTTTTTAATCGGGCCCAAGGCCTTCGGCCCATGACCTCGAAGGCTCCAAGCCTCCAATGAAAACCAGCTGAGGCGCTGAGCTGCAGAGGGAACCCTAGAAGCCGCCTCGAACTGGCCGTGCGCCTGTTTCACGCCGCCGCCGCCGCCGCCAGCCGACGCTGGCGCGGCTTCAGACGACGCTCCCCACACTCGGCGCCCCTCGCTGCCGGCCGCGACCGCCGGCGCCTCGCTGGGCCGGCGCTCGCCGCCGCTTCTGGCGTGCCGACCACCGCCTCAAGAACGGCAAGCACTGCCGCCGGCCAAGACGACCTCCGCCCTCGCCGGCTCGCCCGACGCCCAACGCCCCGCCCCGGCTGACGCCCCGCTCGGCTGTTGCTTGCTTTGCTTCAGTGGAACAGAGAATAGAGGACCGAGTGGTTGCTTGCTTTGCTTCAGTGGAATAGAGAACAGAGGACCAGGCGCAATGTAGTTTCTTGCCTTCTTCAATAGTTTAATTGATACATTAATGCACATTTTAGGAACTCTCCATTTGATGCAACTGTGATATGTGAATCATCAAATATGTATTAGAATTGCTAGATATAGATTTGAATATACTGATTAATCAATCGGATTCAATTTGATGTAATTTGCACTGTACTTCGTTATACCTAAATGTCCGTAATTTTTTACGACAGTAATAGTCGCTTATTTCGGCCCGAGGCTTATAAAAATTCTGGCTCCGCCACTGCACGTGTGGCCATATATACATATATACATATATATATATATATATGGAAAAAAATTACAAGTTTTAACTTGTAATTACAAGATAATACAACAGTTTCGCGTATTTACAAAAAAATCAGTCATCTCCGGTTCCCCACGAACCGGCCAAGGCCATGACCGGTTCCCCGTGAACCGGCCAAGCCATGACCGGTTCACCAGGAACCGGCCATGCATTTTTTTTATTTTTTATGCTTTTTTCTGATTTTTGAAACCCAGTTGATTCAAATTCAAATAATTTTTTGCTATACAACTCCAAAAACAACGAGATAACTTTCTAAATGTGTGTAAAATCATTTAGATTATGAATATGCAAAAATATTTTAGTTTTGATTACTGTGCAGCAAACGATGTCCAGGTCACGGTAAATTATAAATAAGATCCGCTAAGCGTAGTTTACGGGAAACAAATTACCTGGATACCGTCACATCAGCACATGCATGCACTGAAAGTTTTTTTTGCCATGAGGCTTAATTAAGATCAATTAAACGCGGTACACATGTATGATTTCAACTAGTGTCAATGTTTACTTTTCACAAATATAGCAGAAAAGTCGAATGCACCTTCAATCGTGCTGGCCTACAATTCCCTTGACGACACCAAGAGGATAACGGAGGGCTTCCAGAACGGGCCCTTGTTCCATGTGAACCTACCATACCGAAACAGACACGGTAAGTACTGATTTTTTTTTTTTGTAACTACAAATCCTTTATACCTCAACATAACTCCCCACCGACTCCTGGTTGTACTTGACTTGACCAAGAATAGTAGCAGTAGCCTCGAAATAATTCAACTCGAGAATATCTTGAACTGTAATGCCACTGAAGAAGTTGTATAAAACATATAGACTGCATCATTAAACCGTTTTAAAGATATTCCGGTTGGTATGTGCAAAAAAGACAACCTCTTGTCAGATACTTGAAAAATTGATTCAGGTAGTGTACCACCTTCATCGGCGCTTCTCAGAAAAGTTGTTTGAAATCTAATACCCTCCTCATCGCTGAATGCAATCACCTGAGATTTACCAAGAAAAAATGAGCAACATGCTCTGTCATGGTGATCTTTTCAGATTTTGATACCACGTTAGCTTAAAGGCATCAACGAACAAGCAATGACAAATGAATTGACACTGATGCATATCAAATCTTACATGCATGTCTTGATCTAAAGACAACGCAATAGCATATGTTTTTCAAGTCAAACACATGACATCGAACAGCTTGTGAATTCTAGACATCAGGGTTGCTAGAATAACCAAAGGTGTTCCATGTATACATTCTCCTCTAGATTAGCGGTGGCAACTCGTTAAAGAAACACTATAAAACTTGTTTTCTCCAGGCTTATATATATATATATATGTATATATGTATATATATAGTACAATTACCTGGGACACCAAGGTGCCTGGGCACCATGATCCAAAACGGGTATTTTCCATATGTATTTGTATGCGAAATTTTTAGGATGTTGAGTTCAACTAGTTTACTAACTAGTTCAAACAAGTTTGAACTGAAATTCAAATTAAAGTTTTCTTTTTTGATGATAGTTTGATTGTAGGTATGTGTTGATCATACATATAAATCAGCAAAGTATATAATCTAAATTCAATCAAATCTTCAAATTTGAGTATATTTTTTTTAAAGGTATGTGTTTCATTTGAATTATTATAGATGGGTATATACCCTAAAACTGAAAGTTTTAAAAAATATATCCGAATGTGACTTGAATTAACGCATTTAAAATCATGATGCCCAGGCACCATGGTGTCCCATTCCGTTATCCTATATATATACATATATGTATATATATATACATATATGTATATGTATATATACATATATATATGTATATGCAGATTTCATACGTACTTTACAACCTAGCTACCTAATCAACATCCCAAAGTTAGATCTAAAACAAAATTTGTTTTTGAAACAAGAGATCTAAAACAATTAAATAGAAGATGATAATAAAACTTTGCAAAGGCATGTAGTGAAACACAGGAAAGACATCCCGAAAGACCATGCTGATTGGAAGCGACTAGAGAACAATATTAAACATTGTAAAATAGTAAAATACACAAGACAAGCGGATCTTATTTATAATTTACCGTGATCTGGACATCGTTTGCTGCACAATAATCAAAACTAAAATATTTTTACATATTTATAATCTAAATAATTTTACACACATTTAGAAAGTTGTCTCATTGTTTTTGAAGTTGTATACCGAAAGTTATTTGCATTTGAATCAACTCGGTTTCAAAAATCAGGAAAAGGCAAAAAAAAAAAAAAATGCATGGCCGGTTCCTGGTGAACCGGTCATGACTTGGCCGGTTCATGAGGAACCGGTCATGGCCTTGGCTTGGGGAACCGGTCATACTTGGCCGGTTCGTGGAGAACCGGAGATGACTGGTTTTTTTGTAAATACACGAAATTGTTGTATCAACTTGTAATTACGAGTTAAAACCTGTATCAAATATAATTTTTTCCATATGTATGTATGTATGTGCATTCTAATTAAATAAGGACACCGTATAAATCCAAAAGGATTAAACCAGGTAAGTGAGAACGAACACCGTCGCTCCTACGTACCACTAGCTAGGGCACCCGTTCGTCCTTGAAGGCATATTGTTCTATTGTCAGATAATACGTACGCACTAAATAGCATTCCAGTTTCTCTTCCAAAACAACAGCTAAAACGCCACATTTCCCACAATTTTTGATCGGGTTTTTTGGATTTTGCACATAACAAATTGTTCGTTTGATTGTGGCAATTTGATTATTTGCCACTTTAAACATATGGCTTCACAAATTTATCACTAGACCCATAATTCGTTGACTCAGATGGTCCCATATGTCATTAGCTCAAGTGACATCATAATCAAAGTGTCAATATTTGAAATGGCAAATTATCAATTTTTCCACGGTAGACAAACATCCATACACCAAGCAGAAGTATTTCGCTCCAGACAACTCTCACAAAAATTCGTAGCTTGTTTTTTTTTTAAAAAAAAATCCAATACAAACCTTGTCGCTGATGTTGCACCTAATTTCTTCCCTTTTGGGTTGAAGCAATGCTTCCCATTTAGGATGGATGATGCTTAATTCACCCGTAACACCTCAGCACTTCAAGTCTTAAGATATTAGTACTACATTAATTCTACTTTTCTTCTTCACTTTAATCATGATTTTAACAACAATTTCAGCAAACTTCCCTGATCCGTTACCGTTGATGTTAAACAGGGTTAATAAGAATTTGCATAATGATATCAACATAAACAGTATCAATATAAATGTTCGGAATATTACATCACCTCCAAAACAGTAAGGAAAGGAGAAGGCCATTTGAATGAAAATGTCCAACTCTACTGTCCCCTTCCCCAATACTCGCAACAATATATAGGTTGGTATCAGCAGTACAAATGTGGGGTCTAGATTTGTCATCTACTCGATTATTTTTTTTTTATCAAGAGGATATCAACAAAGTTGATACCCCAGTTCCTTTTTATCATCTACTCGATTTTAGGTTGTATGCACCCATCATCTATATATCCCTACTCAACCTAAATACATAAATGTATTTTTTTGCGAATCAAATACATAAAGTGTTTTAGCATGGCATGCAGATGTAATATATATATATATATATATATATATATATATATATATATGAAAATGGTTCCATACCCCTAGGAGCACGTACTCTCACTCTCAGTATACCGCTTAAATGATGTTGCTATACCTCTTTATCCTTTTAAGTATACTCTAATACTGATTATAAGATACTTCAAAGTGAATTCTACGAAAAATTTCATTAAAGTCCACCCTTTATAGCATAATTTGTTTATATACTCTTTTTACATATGAAAAAGAGTATATAGCTAAAAAATAAAGGGCTCTGATCAATTTTTTTCAACAATGTCATATTTTAGTATCTTAGAATTATTATTGGAGTATACTGAAAGTGATAAAAGAGTATAACATATTCGTTTAAGTGGTATATTGGAGATGGGAATACGTACTCCCAAGAGTACGAAAAAGGCTTCATATTATATATATATATATATATATATATATATATATATATATATATATATATATATATATATATATATATAGGGGCATATTCGGTGCAAACCTCCCTTACCGTGAAAACTCCGTGAAAACCATGTGTAAAAGTTTTGAAAAATTCTCAAAAAATTATCATAGGTAGGGGAGGTGAGGTTCTACAACCCTGTAAAATTTGAAGACCAAACTCCATCATATTTGAAAGATATGAAAAAGACAAATTGCAAAATGAATAGTACTAAACAGCGAAAAATTACTATTCATACTGAATTTGTCTTTTTCATATCTTCCAAATGCGATTGAGTTTGGTCTTCAAATTTTACAGGTTGTAGAACCTCACCTCTCCTACCTATGATAATTTTTGAGAATTTTTAAAACTTTACATGTGAATTTTCACGAATTTGTAGTTTGCAGATCAATATGCCCCTATATATAGGGGCATATTCGGTGCAAACCTCCCTTACCGTGAAAACTCCGTGAAAACCACATGTAAACTCAACGGAGGGAATATTTTTTTGGCGAAAGTTACAATACGTCTTAAAATCAACGGAGGGAGTAAATGCGAAACCGCGTGCCCAACCTTTTTTTAATCTTCAATTAGTGGCGTTGGAAGCAGATGAATGCAGTCTCTCTGGGACTACAACTTTAGCAGTCTCAAGAGATATAGACCATCTGATCGAGCAAATGAACGATTCAAATCTTTTAAATCCATATGCTACAATATTTTTGATACAATGATGGCTACATTGCGCTATAGCTACAATGCTTTTAGATCGATCTGAACCGTCACTTTTCGATGTAATGGTTCATGCGCGACTCCTTAGGCCCTGTTTGTTTGCCCTATGGATTATATAATCCAGCTTATATAAGTTAATAGGGAAACAAACAGCCTATATTATAATCTAGATTATATAATCTAAAGCATGAGATTATAATAATCTATAAGCAGCCATTAGGGTGCTTATATAATCTCAAACTAATAATCCAACACAGTAATAATCCAGGAAAACAAACAACCCACCGGCTTATTTAAAAGTAGCTTATATAATCCAACACCAAAAAGCTGGATTATATAAGCTGGAGAAGGAAACAAACAGGGCCTTAGTTGCACGGACCGTGTCCAGTGGCGTTGGTTACAACGTCGAGGTTGGAGAATTAATTCTCGAGCTTAAAAGAACGGTGGGAGCAGTAAATCGTCCGTCATTAGCTACACCGGCCGCGTTTTCTAATTAACCTAGCTCCAATGGCCCCAAGTTTAATCTCTACTATATAAAGTGAGAGTTTCTTCCCACGTCACATTAATAGCCCTGCTTAATTGCCCTACTTAATTGCCTTGCTTAATTGCCCTACGCAAGAAATGAAGCGTTGCTTTAATTAGTCAGCTTTTGCAAGAAACGAAGCGTTAAAGATATATGTTTGATCTTATGAAATAGTATTTTTTTATTTTTTAATCTTTATTTTTCGTTATCAATTTTGTTTTTCGTAGCAACGCACGGGCATATAACTAGTTGTACCTAAAAGCGCACATCGGATGTTATTTTCGGCAGAGGTTAATAATTTTCAATGCCTTAATTTGCTTTGGGAGGCGCTGCTTTGGCCTTTTCAGGCGCTGCGCGCGCGCCAACGCCTGCCGTGTTGGACCATTTCACCACATGGATGCTACCACCGCCTCGGGTGCTCAGCTTTTCCAAGGCAGGTCTAGACGCACTGGGAAACAGGAGGTGAGACTTTATCATCTGCATCGATTTAGTTTGTGTAATGGATTATTTGTTCCGTGTGTGTCTATATATATATATATATTCCTATCATTACTTTCGGAAGATTTCGTGGAAGGAGAAGCCGTTCACATGTCACTCCACCAATTTTGCAAAAAAAAGTCCCTCCTTTATCTCTAATTATAGATAGGTCCTGCAAAATTACAAAAAGGTTCTTCGTGAGTTTTTGTGAGGGCAACAAAACAGATTCTAATACCTTACTGATACGTAGTTTTAAGATCTACATATCAGTAAAACATACGGAGTAAATGATTAATACTATAAGTAAATAAGGACAAATCATTAATTGTTCTAAAGAGGAGAGTCAAATACTGATTAGATGTCAAAACCCAAGAATGACGGTGGTAGTAGTTAGGTGGCTAGCTTGCATCGGTGAAGGAGTTTCTTTTCCTCAGTCCTTTCCTTCCCAATACCAAAAAAACCCAAGTCAATTGAAAAATATTTTCTACTCAGTTGAAAAATGCACTCGATTTTTTATAAAAAATAAACTCACGATATTTCAAGTCGGAAAAATTCAACTTGGAAAAATTGAACATGTGAATTTGCAAATTGCAACTTAGGAAACTTTTAACTTGGAAAATTTCATATCGTAAAAAATTTAACTCAAAAAATTTAAACTCAAAAAATTTCAACTTAGAAAATTCAACTTGTGAAACTTTCATCTCCAGAAAAAAAAAGCACTACTACCGTGCTCTCCCTCAAAACCCTTCCCTTCCCTTCCCTATTTTAAGAAAAAAAAAAGTTTCATCTCAATTCAAAATAAATTCCAACTCAGCAAAAAAATCAACTCAATTTTCGAAAAAAAAACATCTCGAAAAATTTCAACTTAAAAAATTCCAACTTAGAAAATACCGACTCGGGGAATTTCACCTCGAGAAAAATTTTGACTCGGGGAACTCGAAAAAATTTAGTTTAGTAATTTTTAACTAGAAAACTCAAGCTTAGAAAATTTCAACTCAAATCTATAAAAATTCAATCGAATACTAGAAAAAATCCTAGAAATTTCAATACAAAAACATCTTAATAGCATTCAAATACAAAAAAATCCAAAGGA
This sequence comes from Rhipidocladum racemiflorum, assembly GCA_036346355.1. Classification (NCBI taxonomy): domain Eukaryota; kingdom Viridiplantae; phylum Streptophyta; class Magnoliopsida; order Poales; family Poaceae; genus Rhipidocladum; species Rhipidocladum racemiflorum. The sequence goes on along the minus strand of CM070580.1, from coordinate 32,038,939 downwards.
TACTACTATGGATTCGTGCATGTAAAATCCTCTGGACGATGTACTCCCTTCGATCACAAATAATAATCGTTTTAGATATTGACACAGACTCCAAAACTCAATGTTGACCATTAATTTCTATTGTAAAATATTTTTAAAAAATCAAATAGATTTATAATATTATGAATGTACATTTCGAGACAAATCTACATATATAATTTTTATCTATCCAATCTAAATATTTAAAAAAATATCAATAACTAAATTTTAAAAAATTTAACTACATGTATCCTAAACGAATGACCAGAGGCAGTACTGCTCCTCTCTTTCCCCAGGTGCGCCCACTGATCTGTCACCAACTCCCTCCGAAGTAGAGGTGGGCACTGGGGTCGTGCCTTTGTGGGCTGGCCCGAGGCACGCCCACACGGCCCGGTACGAGGTGGGTCGCGCTAGGCCGACCTGTCACTGTTCCTTAGGCCGTGCCGGGCCGAGGATCCAGGTACGGTGGGCGGTATGACTGTTTGGGTTGTTCCCATGCTGGCCTAGCACCAAGGCGGTAGCTACGGCACGACGGCTCTACCGCGGGCCCACGGTAGGGGCACGTCGGCCGCAGCAGGGCAGGGCCACCACTGTTGAGGTCGCCGACGCCCACCCGTCGAGCTTCGTGCCGCCGAGGTCGCCGACGGCCGCCCGCCGCGTGCCCGCCGTGGGGGAGGCGGTGGGAATGGGAGGAGGGAGACAACGGGGAGGCAGCCTGCGGGGAGGGATTGAGGGAGAGGGAGGGGCACAGGGCCAGTCGGCCGGGGAAAGGGAGGGGTGCGCGAGCTGGGAGAGGGAGGGAGTGGGTGGCATGGGAATCGAAGGGGCACCGACTAGAGCGGAAAAAGAGGGTGTAGAGGGGGAAACGAAAGGGAGAGGGAGACAACGAAAAAAGAGAGGGAGAGAGAGAGAGAGAGGGAAGAGAGAGAGAGTGCGCATGAAAAATTGAGTGTTTGATTTCATTTTGCACCATTCATCCAGAGAGCAAATGATTGAAATGATAATGATGTGACGTGCGAAAAGAAATAAAGTTGATTTTACCGTAATTCCGTGCGGTCGCGACTGACTTCAATGGTCATTTGAACGGTCATTTGTTGATTTTAACATTATAATCGGCCAACGTCTCTCTTGATGGTTGTAAAATTCTCTCATGAGTTCAAGTGCTCAACGCACATGCACACGTTTTTAGAATACACATTCGCACCCAAAACATGTTCTCTTATTCGTTCTCTCTGTTTACTCTCTATCAGCTCTCTCTTTTTGCTATTCCTCCATGAAACAAAATATTTCGCAAAAGCAAGAGCAGGAAACCACGCACTTGATGTCAAAATCTCCCTCACCGGGATGAAGAGATCGATCTGCACCAACTCTCCCCCAGCATGGTAGACTATGGCATAGATGACCGTCATCTGAACGGTACACATGTAGGGATGAAAATGGTACAAAAATGGTCAGTAAATGGTTGTTCTATTTCCGTTTCCATATTTTTTTATCGGTAACAAAAACAAAATCGGAAACTCCAAAAACAGATAGTGACGGAAACGAATGCGGAACGGAACGAGCGGATACGGAAACGAAAGCGAAAAATACCACAAGAACATAGTATAGAATCACAATATACATGACCACAAGAACAATGTAATTCATTTCACCTCCAAGGTGGACACAAGAATAGTGTTATGTTTACTGGTATCACTAGAAAGTTTTTTCCTCAAATTTGTCAGCTAAAAGCTCGTTATTTATCCCCCATATCAAACTATCATGTCCTCCTCCATACCATTATCATCAATATCCTCTTGCTCCACCAACTACAAAGGTGTAACACCCTAAAATTTGTATATTATTGTTCAATGTTCATTTATGATTTTCTAGGATTTATCCTGAATTTTTTGGAGTTCATAAATACCATTCTACTATTTTTAGAATTACAAAATTAATTTACTCATAAAAAACAAAAACAAAATTATGTTGAAAATAATTTTCCTAGGTTCAAAATGTTCCAAAGTATTTTTGAATTTTTGAACTCTATTTGATATTTTACATAAAACCATTTGTATTTATGAAACTATTTTAATTCAAAAAAATGTAAACTCTCCCTTCTCCTTTTTGGCCCAAACCCATTTCACTTTTTGTCCCATTTTCGTTTTTAATTTTTGGTTTTCTTATACAGAATTTTCGTTTCTGTTTTCGTCAGAATTGGCTCTCCCGTTTTTGTTTCCGACAAAAGATTTCTGTTTCTGTTTCCATACTGGTATTTTCCTTTTCCATTTCCGAAAAAGGCTTCTGTTTCCATTCTTCTCAGGAACGGTCGAAAACTTTCCGCTCCATTTTCATCCCTATACACATGGCATCGAGGATGCCTCGTACATTCCGGATGCACCAAGCTCCGATGCCGCCGCATCGGTGTACCTGGGACGGGCGTCGGTATCGGCACCGAGCTCGGATGCCGCTACATTGATGCAACTGGGAGTGACGTTCATATCCGGCACTCAACGGGCGTAGTACTGGAAACACATGGACAGAACCGTCAAAATTTTAGACCGATGTGAAGTAGTGTATGCTATTTGCAAATATTGTTAAGCTAAATTGTCTACACGTGCATGTAGTCGAACATGTCATCTGAAGAATATATCAGTAGGACGGGGGCCGGGCGAGGGTGTACAGACATAGCTCAACTTCAATACAGACGGTTCGGTAAGTACATGGGTATACAACGTTGATGTAGCTAGAGACAAAATTGCACGTTACATAGTTACAGAGGACCTTCCACTTAGAATGGGTGAGAGCTTTAATTTTGAAAGAATGGTGCAATGTGGTTTTTGCCCCCAATACTAACATATTAGTAGAAGAACAACTACACGTGATATTTATAAAATATTTACAAATAAACTAGAAATGTTAAAATAAAGTTCCATGGCAGCTAGTTTTTCTTTTGCCTTAACATCAAATATATAAATTTTCTCACATCAAAGAGCAGCTTATATTAGTGTTGTTGCGCATTACTTAGATGACAACTACGTACTAAACAAAAGGTCATAGGGTTTAAGCCAATCTCCGAGTCACACACCGGAGTGGCTATCGCTAACCATGCACTTGAGGTTATTACCGACTTTAAAATAGAAAGTAGAATTATTTTCATCACTCTTGATAATGCATCAGCTAACACGACGGCTATAGATTATCTCTCACCACATCTGGAGACTTATGTTGGAGGTTTTATACTCCAACAGAGATGCGTATGCCACATTATTAATCTCATTGTGTAGGCAGGTTTGATTTTAATGAAGCTAGTTTGGATAACATACGCAAAGCTATCCAGTTTTTTAACGATTCGTCTGTAAGGTTTACACATTTCTCATAGTACTACAGGGCCAACAATAAGGAACCAAGAAGATTCAACCTTGATATGAAGATTAGATGGAACTTGACGTATATTATGTTAGAGCGGTGCAAGGACTGCGAGCATATTATCACTGTCTTCATCAACTGCAATAATGGTGAGTTATTGGTTATTGAAGTGAATTGGCAAATTGCCGATCATTTTCATATTTTTTTAAAAACTTTTTACAATGCAACTAAAGATTTATCAAGTGTATACTAATCAACTTCTTCCTTGTCCATCGAGTGGCTTTGGACTATTGCTAATGATTTTAAAGAAAATAGAGATAATTATATTTTACATCCTATTATAGAACCAATACAACAACAAAAATTTAAAATATTTTTAAACTATTGGACATCTTTACTATTTTGGATCCTCAGAGAAAATTATCTGACTTGCAGGGCGCCTTCCACGGAATAGGTGAGGCATTTGATCTTGATTGTTACGAGGCCTATACTCATGTTTATAAACGAGTTTTTTAGAGTTTTCCACAAATATTATGATAAGTTTGGTACCAGAAGTGAAGCAAGAAGATCTACCTCAACAACGCAACAAGCACGAGGCAATTCAACTGCTTCAAACATATGGAAGAGACCGACCTTGACATGGACGAGAAAAACCAACTCAACTTGCTTTTGTGGTGGAAGAATAACCAACGTATTTACCCCCATGCTATCCCATTTTGCATGGGATGTACTTATGGTTCCAGTGTCTACTGTCTCGTCAGAAGCCACTTTCAGTTTGGTGTGGAGGGTACTTGAGCTGAGGAGGTTGTCTCTCAAACCTAAGATGGGTGAGGCAATTACATCCTTAAAAGTCTGGGAGCGTGCAGAACACAGGACACAACATCAACCCGAGGATCCAGAGATTACGGACGCGGTAGCCGACTTTGATAATCTCAGCCTCGGGTAGTTTATGTATTAATGTATATATATGTAGTTACTGTACTTTTTTCCTTACTGGGAGTATCCCACACCGGGGTGTAAAGTTTTTAACAAGGCAGTAACTTTCTACATGTTCAAGATTGAAAAAGATTTACTTCCTTTTTCACAATATTTGTGTCTATTACCTTAGCTTTGTGTGTCTCCGCGTTATTTCCTCTCGTCACAATAGTGCAAATGGGTTGGGCCTGGGCCGATACAGCACGAAGCAGGCGTAAAGCGCAAATGGGCTGTGTTTGGGCTCACTGAAGGCAAGCCAGGCTGGCACGGCACGGCACGGCAAGCATGACGGGCCATCGCAGCCCAGTATGGTTTAGCCCTGAAGTATGATAGGCCTGTGTCGAATCAGCCCGATACGGTACGATGCCCACCTCTACTCCGAAGCCACCAAACAGCATTTCGGATAAGGAGCTCTCTCCACATGTCACGCATAGAGCCCATGTCTGGTGTCGATGCCATGTGCATTGGGGCAGGTGCTAGCTTCCGCGCGTCGCTTGGAGAACATATTCGCATGTAAAGAATGGTGATAGTACTCTCAAATTAGCAAGATCGACTTGGTTCAGCAGATCAGGGGCGGAGGTGGGCCTTTGGCCAGTGAGGCCTCGGCCTGAGGCCCAATCAAAATAACAGTAGTAAAATATTGTTCCTATCTACCTGGGCGCGAGGCTTGTTCTTCTTGCTGCTAGAGTGCTCGGCCTTGACTAGTCTAGTTGGCAGTCATCCAGATTCCAGAGGAGAGGATCAGAGATTCAGAGGAGCACACCCGAGAGCCGAGACGAGACCCAGAACACCGTTCCTCACTCTGCGTCACTGTTCATCGCTCAGGCGCTCCCGCCGCCCTCGCCGCCGAAAAGCCGCCACCAACCCCCGCTGGCCTCGGGCTTTGGCCCCGTCGCCACTCCCACGGCCGCCGACGCCGACACGCCAGAGTTCGTAGATCTGGGCATCCGGCCCCGCCCGCCACCCCACGCCCCCACGACCGCCGCGGCGCCGCCACCCACCTCGACGGCGACTTCGCCTACGTGGCGGCGGCAGTAGATCTGGGCATCCGCCACTGCCACCCGGCCACCCCATGAAGCCACGACCGCCGTGGCGCTGCCCCCGACCGGGCAACGGTGATTCCTGCCCTTGACCTCGCGCCCTCCTGCAGCGGTCCCTGAACTGGGTGACTGGGCCACTAGGGATTGGGGAAGAGCCGAAGAGATCCCAGTCGCCGAATATTTTGATGTCCTAGCAGTCACAAATTCACAATATATTTCTTTTACTAGAAGAAACTGATAGAGTGATAGGTACTCAATCAAGATACAATGTTTTTACTAGAAGAAATTGATAGATGGTAAAATCATATCTTTGATGTCTCACAAGCGCTATGTTTTTTCAGGACTACCAATCAAAACAGAAAAGAGTTATATGCTGGAGCTGATGCTAAGTGCTAAAAACAAGTGAGGTGATGATTTTGCTCCTTACTTCCTATCATCTTTTGTGATCTGTGAATTGTGAATTGTTGTGTGATTGTGTGAATTGTGAATGGTTGTGTGATTGTGTGAATTATGAATTGTGGAGCATGCTTTGTGAATTGTGAATGACTCATGACTTGAACATATTGATTTGAATAACTTATACATTTCGCGATTAATTGATTGGACTCAATTTGATGTAATAGAAATACAGGATGAAAGGTCGAAGCCATTGTCATCTTATTTTCTGTTACAGTCACAGTCCAACCAATCCCCTCCAGAAACAGCAGGAACTGGAGCTAGTAATACCCAACAAAACAATCCTCATGTTGAGCTTAATTTGGAAGATATTGTTGCCAATCCTGGGCTTCGGAAACCTATTGAGGAATTTCATGTGGACATTAGGGATGCTGCTAGAAGGGAGTATTTGCTGCGGGGACCATGCCAACCAAAAGGTCATAAGTTTCCATGAAAATCTATAGGAAATCATAAAAGAAGCTTTCAAGAATACTGGTTCAAAAGGCATGATTGGTTAAAGTATAGTGTTGCTAAAGATGCTACCTTTTGCTTTTATTGTTTTCTATTTAAGCAATGGAAACATGAAAACTTTGGTACTGATGCATATACAAGGCAGGGTTTAGTTATTAGAAGAATGCAATTCAATCTTTTGATGAACATGTTGGTAAAATTGATAGTGCTCATAATAAAGCTAGAAAATATTGTGAAGATTTTAAAAATCAGAGGTAGAGTGTCACACATGTGTGGGTTGATACAAGCAGGAAGAAGGAGGAAGAATATTTGGGTCGTATTACTATTATTTTAGGTGTTGTAAGGTTTTTTCTATTGCAAGCTCTTGCTTTCCGTGGGCATGATGAGTCTTCTGGATCAAGCAATAGAGAAAACTTTTTAGAGATGCTGCAATAGTATAAAGAGAAGGATAAAAATGCATCTATCCTGTTAGATAATGCTCTTGGGAACCATTTAATGACTTCGCCAGAAATACAAAAATAGTTGTGCAAAGCTTGTGCAAAAGAGACCACTAAAGCCGTTGTGGATGATATTGAGGATAGCCGATTTGCCGTCCTTGTTGATGAGTCTCGAGATGCATCTATTAAGGAACAAATGGCTGTGATTTTGAGGTTAGTATGTGATATCTGTGATTTTTGGATAACTTTTTAACTATGCTTATTGCCCTCATAAAAAAACTACGTTTCTTTCTCCATGTAGGTATGTCAACAAACAAGGGCATGTCATTGAGAGATTTCTTGGGATTCAGCACGTTAATGACACGACATCAGGTTCGTTGAAGGTAGCTTTGGATGCTATATTTGTTCGTCATGATTTATCTATCCATAGATTACAAGGGCAAGGATATGATGACGCATCAAACATGAGGGAAATTCCACAGGCTACAAAGACGGGTATTGGATGAAAATCCATATGCATTTTATATACATTGCTTTGCTCATCAGCTGCAGTTAGTGGTTGTTTCTGTTGCCAAGTGTTGTTCTTCTGTTTTGGATTTATTTAAGTACACCACCTTGATTGCCAACACTGTTAATGCTTCTTGTAAGAGACATGATCAATTGGCCCAACAACACTATGATAATCTTGTGAGTAGATTGGAGAGTGGTGAAATTTTTACAGGAAGATGGAAAAACCAAGAAACTAACCTTGCAAGACCTGAGGATACTCGGTGGGGTTCACATCACAAACCCTTGTGTCGTCTTCTCCTTATGTGGGATGCAGTCCTTGAGATATTAGAGAACGTATGTGATGATGCAACAAATACAACATAAAAAATAACAGCTTCAGGTTTGTTGCGACAAATGGAAAGCTTTGAATTTGTGCTTATATTGCATTTTATGATTAGAATATTGGGCAAAACTAATGATCTGTCACATTGCTTGCAAAAGAAAGATCAAAACATTGTTCGTGCTATAGGATTGGTTGGGGCCACATTGTAAAAAATTAATGACATAAGACATCATGATTGGGATGAGCTCTTTCAGGAGGTAAAGACATTTTGTCTCCAACATAACATCATTGTGCCAAATATGTCGGATACAATAACAGCCAAGGGCCGCTCGAGGGGTCGTGGTAGCCAATTGGTAACTTACCAACATCATTTCAATAATGAAATATTTAATGTGGTATTTGATCAAATTATTATCGAGTTAAACAATCGCTTTGCTGAAAGATCTACTCAGTTATTGAGATGTATTGCTTGTCTTGATTCAAAGAATTCTTTTGCCAACTTTGATGAAGACAGACTAATTGAACTTGCTAAGATGTATGTCGCCGACTTCTTGCTCGCGTGCAGAAGCCGAGTGGTGTTTCATCGTACGGTCCAAGTCAGACGAAGCCCTTGCTATATACTCCAATGACTTCAACGGCTGTGCAAGCAACAGATCCTCCATTCCAGTGTTCTCCTACTTCGCAGGAAGTAATTAGACGGTTAGCAGCAGCGTACATAACATGGGTGATTCAATCTTATACATGCGAAGAAATTACAGTGCAAGTCCCTAGTTCACCTCACTCATAAGCTTCTGATGGAGCTGAGGAAGCCAGCCGACAAAGGTGCGACTCTTTGCAGCCGGCTCCGTGACATGAAACAGATCTGAAAAAGTTGCTCGATCTGGAGCTGCAGCGGAGTATTGGCCGGACGGACGGGCGTTGACAAGCTGTCGCCACGAACGTAGGTACAAAAGACCGCAGGCACGTATGGATGCGCTAAGCTAGAAAACAATGCAGGCTGGAGAACAAGGCACGGATCGACGGACGCATGCGGCATGCTGGCGCAGCAGTTTTTATTACATGACAGCGTCGATCGTCAATGAACGTAGGCTGCTTTAGATTTTAGCTATCTTAGGTTTGAAACTGGTAGGCTACAATAAAGTAAATTAGATTTATATTTTTATTTTACAATGTAAACAACATGATCTACCTAAACACTCTTAATATTACTCACAGTTTCAGCTCCACGAACCTGATGAAGCTAGGAATACCCAGCTCCACCAGATTCACGGATCTGGTGGAACTGCACCCAACACATGAACGCAAAGTTCATGCGTGGTTGTACTAGTTTGACTCTACTCTGATAGTAAGAGGTGGGCATCGTACCCAGGCAGCCCAGTACAATTGGTCGTGGGATTTTTTTAAATAATATAATCTTAATAAAAATTTACAAAAATAATAGACCGACTAAAAAATAGCAAAAATTCCCCTATGTAGCTATTTGAAATGGTGATAGCCTCTCTGTCGCTGTTTGAAATGGCGATAGAGTTTGTCGCCGTTTCAAAGCGTGACAGAGAGTCTATCGCTAATTGAAACAGCAATAGCTCTATGTTGCCAATTCAAAGCGCGACAGAGAGCCCCCTCGTCCCAAAAAGAAAAGTGGAGGAGAAGAACAGAAAAGTGGAGAATTTTTTTAAAATAATAATATTTTAATAAAAATTTACAGAAATAATACATCGGTTAAAACAATAGCAAAAATAAAGACAGAAAATCTCTCGCCAATTGAAATGGTGACAGACCACTCCGCAGAAAAAAAGAAAGAAAGAAAGAAAGAAGAGCAGGAGGGAAAGAAAGAGGGGGAAGAGCTAGAAAAAGTCACTTAACCAGTTTTAAACCGATTTGTTTTATTTTTTTCGTAAATAACCGTTGAAACTCCATAATTACACAAATAGCCCATAAACAGTAAAATCCAACGGACGGGGAGAGCGCAGATTTTTTTAATCATTTTGCAGCGGATCCAGTCCGCATAGTTTTTTTTTCTTCGTTTTTTTTGGTCGCCGAAACAGTTTTTTTTCCAGTCGTATAAAGGAGTAGTCAGTGTGTTGTCACTTTACTCTGAGAAAGCAGCTTCTGCGTGCTACCCAATCAATAGGGCACAACTATTCACTGCCTTCATATCAGCTTTTCAACCGATTTGACAACACACTAACACATGTTTTTACAGACCAATTTGACAACATACAGACAACAGCTGTGTCCTACCGATTGGACAACACTTGGTTTATAGACCCTTGCTGCAATGATTTATCATTTTTTTTAATTTTTTAAAAATCACTCCTGTTTGTTATTTTTTTAAAAAATCATTGTTGTTTGTTAAAAATCACTCTTGTTTGTTCTTTTCGTCCCTTTTCTTTTTCTCCTTTTTCTTCATTTTTTTCTTTTCCTTTTCTCCTTTTCTTTCCCTGCACTTCTTCCTTTTTCCTCTCTTCCTCTTTCTTCCTCCTGAGCCCGCGTGACCCTCCTACATCGCATCAGCCTCCTCCCATGCTTGCCTGTTGGGTATGCTCCCTCCCTCTCTTGTCACTGCCTCGCCGCGTGCCTTGTCATTGCTGTGTGCTCCACGTGCCGCGAGTAGGCTATGTTGGGCATATTGGGCCATGCCGTCCAGCATGCCTGGTTTCCAGATCCGACACAACCCATTCACAGGCGTGATGGGTCATGCCCGCCGTGCCACAAGCCGGCACTAAAAAGCCTGGCCCGATGCCAACGTCTACTGAGAGTAGTGAGAATGTGTAGAATTAGCACCACTGGACAACACTAATCAACCAATAATTTAAATTATATAGTGTTATTCTATCTTTTTAATATTTAATAATCGACCAATAATTAATTTTCTTTTTAAAAAAATTAAAATATTACCTTGTCCTCTCTCCCTCTCGACCGAAGGAGTCATCCTCACTCCTCAGTTTCCTCATCCTCGGCAAAGTTTGCTCCTCCCGCATCCCGAGTGTCGCTGGCCCTACCCCCTCCATTACCGATCGGCCGCCAGAGGGACCTCACCGCGCCAGCGTGACGATGCGAGCCCACCTCCATCACTGGATCCCCTCTCCATCGGTCATCATCGTCCGAGGCCCGAGGGACGAGGGGCCCTTTGTCGCCCCGCACCCCTCCGTCGCTGGTGTGCCGCTCTTACCTCATCATTCCCCCTTTGTTGCATGGCGTCACGAGGGGCCCATTGCAGCCTCGCCCACTCCGTCGCCTCTTCCGTCGACCGTGCAGCGCCGGCATGGGAGCCGAACCGATCTGCCGCCTGCAGGTGAGTCGCCCGAGACTAGCGATTGGGGATTTGAAGAATAGTGAATTGGGGATTGAAGATTGGGGATTGAGTTGGGACTAAAGTCTAGTGAGCTGGTCTAATGCAATCAGACCCAGGCTGTGATGCACCAGGTGACCACTCAACAGGATCTCTGCTCTTCTTCAACCTCACCTCTCTAGCTCCCTGTGCGCCTTGCCTCCCCCCGTCCTCTGCCACCCTGCGTCCACAACTGCAGGAAAGAGAGAGGGACGCACATTCTTCTCTCCAATTCTTCGTTGTTAGGAGCAACAAGCCACTGAAGATTCATCGTTGAAGAATCGAAAACAACCCTGAATTGAAACGGCGCGGTTAATTATTACCCATTGTTTTTCTTGCAACTGCATGCTACTGTGCTGTCCTGCAAAGCGCAAAGCTTTGGTACTAATAGATTAATCTGGCCACCCCGACTTGTAATACGCTGTGGTATGTAACCATGGATTACATTGCCAGTTCATGTCAACAGTAAGTGGTAAAACCAAACTACTGTAAGCCTACCTGTATCCTCTATCGGCTCATGAATACTCAGCTCATTAATGGAGTGCAACTTTGGAAGGGATACAGCTACTGTACATGGTCTTGTGGGGGTGCAGAGCTTATCTATGAGGAGCTGCAAGCTGACAAGGGAATGCAGGCGACTTTGCAGTAGCAGGCAGCTGCCACAATCTGGCTCATGCAGGTTTGGTCTGCAGGTCCAAAGCATCCATTATATTGTGAATCTTACTTTTCTAACCATTCCTCTTTCTTTCTTTCTGAAGTTACTGGCACTACATAGTCTGAGCAATCCGAAGTTCTGAACTACATGATAAATTGTCTATTAGATTGTTACAATCGCACAGATATACTAGCGAAAGCGCGTTTCCGGCAGTTGATTAAACAGCAGTGCGTATGTTGAGTGTGCATGTATGGTGACAGAAGCAAACGGAGGAGGCGAAAATGGCGCAATTAATCCAAGAGTCCCTTACTGACAGCAAGCGAGAGGACAATGTATGGGCATGTGCAACTGTGCAACGTTGGCCTTGTGGTGTAGTACTAATGTTGCAGAAGTGAGTGACTGAGATTGGTCCTAATGAATGGAAAGATTCACAAACAAGGCAAGGCAAAGGTGGTCCTGAATCCACATGCATGATTGTGTAATGAAAACTGTTGGAGAGTTAATATTATAGATAAATTTGGGATAGAGTCGGGTTAGAGTCAAATTTAGGATAGAGTTCGATTAGACATAAATTCGGGATAGAGTTCGATTAGAGATAAATTTTGGGATAAGTTGTCAGCCGGTTGTAATCTATAAATAAAGGGCATAGGGTCCTATGGACGAATACACGAACACAATATTATGCAAAATTACAACATGGTATTAGAGCTATCCACTAAACAGAAAAAACTCACCTCAAATCACAGTCAATCGCCGACCACCGCCCCCTTGCAGGTGGTTTGCCATGGCCGTGTTGCACAGAAGCAAGCCACGGTTGGTTGGATTGCGTGCACGCTGCTGCTGCCCATCGTGGGAGAGAGAGAGAGATCCATTGTCGAAGGAGCAGACAAAGACCACCGAATCCGAGGCGACGGAGCCACAATCAACGTGGCGGAGTTTGGCGAAGGTCGATGCAGATTTGAGGCAACGAAGTCGATTGACAACGCCGTTGGAGGTAGACGAGTCTAAGGTGAAGGCCAACAAAGCCCAAAGGTGGCCATTATGGGCAGCTAGCTGGGCTGTCGCCATTGCTTGGGGATGCCAGATCACCACCACCGTTCAGGCTGCCGCTAGGAGCTGGACCAAGGTGGTCGGCTGATGGAGAACAAGAGAAAGGATAGAGAGACTTGAGGAAGACAAAGAGAAAAAGAAAAAGGGGGAGAGGTCACACAGCTAAGAGGAGAGAAAAGGGCGCAGGGAAAAAGAGAGGAAAAGGAAGGGCAAGGAGGAGAAGGAAGGTGTTTGATGCTGCTGCTATCTTCTGTAAGGAAAGAAAGGGAGAAGTTCGGAGAAGAACGAAGTCGATTTGGTGTTGCTTAGGTTTGGATTTTCTCCGGTGTCATTGTTAGACTTGTGGGATTTGGTGTGGCTTCATGTTGACGTTGTGTGGGTAGGGAAGGGTAGATCGAAAGAAGAAAAAGATTTGCATGCATGATATCTTATTGCATGCAAGGGGAGAGATAGGAGAAAAATTTGCGGAGGTGTTATTTTGTTGCTGTGGAGGTGATGGTTGAGGAGGAATTGGTATTTGAAGTTTTAGGGCAAGGTAGAGAAACACCAAAAACAGGAGGAGAATATTGCTCAGGATGTGGCTTTGGTGGTATAGATTGCGCGAGTAAGAATTGGTTAGCACCAGTGAAGACCATGGCTATGATTTTGGTGTAGGTGTTAGCTATCAAGGTGTCAGTGTTGGTGCTAGAGGAAGTAATGGTGGAGAGGTGCAGTAGATGCATTGGTAGAAGGTGGAGGTCAAAGTGGTCGAGGTATGTTAGAAGAGGTGGTGGAAGCTGAGATGATCAGGGGCATGTTGGGAGAGGTGGTGGATGATGAGGTGACCGGGGGCTAGAGGTGGAGATGGTGGAGGCCAAAGCTTAAAGTATGTAGAGATGGAGAAGATCAAAATTGTGGGTGTGACGTAAAAGGTGAATGACTTGATGTTAGTTGAGGCTATGTTAAAGGTAGTCAAGGTGATGAATCATGGTGGATATTTTGATTGGTGGTGTTTGTGAATGGCAATCGAAGGTTGCGTCAGTGAGATGGTGTTAGATATGACGCAGGCGGTGTGAACGATAGGGACAAGGCAAGGACGACACTCTTGGAGGTGAACGTCTTGATTATGGTGTTTGCTATATGTTTGGTAAAAGTAAATGTTCTAGCAGTGGCGGAGCCAGAAAAAATTTAGAGCCTGGGCGAGCTCTAAACAAAGTTGAGAACCAGTAAACCACAATAGTTTTAAACAAAAAATATGATTTAATACATACATAAAAACAAAAAATATGGTCCAATACATACATAAAAATCCATAGATAAACAAAAAAGGAGATACGACAACAAGTACCTCACTAAGCTCGCCGCTTGTGTATCGCTTTGCTCCGGTCAGACCACCGCCGTCGTCTGCTCCTCGCCGCCCTTTGCTCGATCGCTGAGCCCGGGCAATGGCCCAAGCAGGCCAGGCCTTGGCTCCGCCGGTGTGTTCTAGTAAGGTTATTGCATTATGTAAAATGATGACGATAGTTGTATCTCAAGCCTATCTTGAGAGGGAGTGTTGGAGAGTTAATATTAGAGATAAATTCGAGATAGAGTCAAGTTAAAGTTAAATTCAGGGTAGAGTTCGGTTAGAGATAAATTTAGCATAAGTTATTAGTTAATTGTAATTCTTGTAAAAAAACTCAGTTCAAGCATTAGAGTTAAAAAACAACTGATCCAAATTGATGATTGAGACGCTGAATACTGCTTTCATCTGTATCCGGTTTTCTTACCGCGGGGCCACAACTATGCTTTCTGTGCAAGTTAAGGAAAGAGTAGACCAACTCCGAAGCAAGCACTGCAGCTTAATTTAAGGAAGCTTCTAACGCTGGACTTCTGAGCTGTCACATTGCTAGACTAATCACTCTTCACCATCACCGATGCAACCACTACCTCCATTCCTGAATATATAGATGTTATTTTACAATTTTGATGTGATTTTTTTATCATTTTTTTTCTATATCCTTCTCATTTAGCTATTTTCAATATCATTTACTAGCATGGATTAGAGTAAAATACATCATCCAAGATATACTCCCTCCGATCATAAATAGTTATCGTTTTGGATATCGACACGGTCTCTAAACACAATTTTTATCACTAATTTTTATTATAATGTATTTATACACCCCTAATAAAATTATAATACTATGAAAGCACTTTTCGAGACAAATCTACACATATAATTATCATGTATCCAATTTAAATATTTAAAAAGATATCGACAGTTTGACTGCACCTGTGTCCAAAAACGATAACTATTTGCGATTGAAGGGAGCAATAAAGAGAGGTAATATAGTCTTTTGTAGACCTGTGCAGCATACTTATGAATCAAGGTTTTCTTATTAGAGAGATCATCAAGGAAAAGTTGACATGGGCAGGCAGCACCCCAACACTGGCAGAAGTACGATCCTGTGCGATATGGGCCTGCGTGCAGGAGCCCACCTTCTGATTCTGCCATCAGCCCAGCGAATCCATCGGTAAAGGCCCAACGTCCTAACACTCACCTTCACACGAACTTTCTAGACCTCGGCGACAGACCCCCCATTTCCCCATTTTACCCTTGCCCATGGCTCCACCTCCTCACACATCGTGGGGGTAAACCTGTAACTTCCTTTAGAACCCATCCGTGTTTTTTTTCCAGACCTTTTCCCGTTGAAAAACCCTAAACCCCGCGGCTAGTGTTAGGCCACCATCCCATCAGCTTCCTCCTCAAGAAGAAGGGAAGGGAGGAGCAGCTCCTCGCGGCGCGGCGATGGCGAAGCGGCTGATCCCGTCGCTTAACCGAGTGCTGGTGGAGAAGCTGCTGCAGCCCAAGAAGAGCGTCGGCGGCATCCTCCTTCCCGAGGCCACCAAGCAGGTATCCCCCCCCCCTCCAATTTTCTTCGCAGATCCGGGCTTGTACCTGTGCGCTGGTGGCCTTCGAGGCGTCGCAGTTGGTGCTTTAGATCCGTGGGTAATGGTTAGGATCCGGGTGGGGAGCGCGACTGGGCTGGGGAGGACTTGCTTTTACCCGTAGATTAGAGCTCTTTGATTGGTCTCTGCTGATGGAATAGGAGTTATTGATTGATTTCTTGTTAGGTTGGGATTTTTCAGATCGTTCCAAGGTTGTAGTAGCGGCGTGGAATTGAAGCGTGTAAAAGCAATGCTTTGCATTTGGGGGGAAAATTCTCTGTTTCTTTGGGGGAAAATGTTGTAGGTTTGTATATGCCAAAAATAATCTGGTTTGGTGAACATTAGACATAGTATCAATCAGGTTGCGAGATCAGAAATATTTGAGCGTTGTGTTAACCAGTTGCTCCAATGCGGGTCATTCTGTGCGTACCTGAGGAGTGTTACTTGCGACCATGTGGATTTGTGTGTTGGAACTGTACCCGTGTGCCCTCTTAGAATTTAGAAACAAGATTTTGTGCCCTTGTACTGTTTCCAGGAGGTGATGCCGTTATACCAGTGGCAGCTTGATTTCATGATTTCGAATCCGAGCTCAAATCTTACTAACCCTGCCTCAATGAAAAGGTGAAACGTTGTCCCAGTAACATGGGCTTGCCTTGCCCTCCATGGCCTCATGGTAACTTGGTAAGGCAAGGTTAGGCTGCACCTCTGAGGCTTCTAATAGTAGTGCTGTTGTCATACTGATCCAGCTGAGCAGGTTAAGAAGGGTAGGTGTGTTCTAGCCGCAAAGCTACTGAATAGTGTTATTTTGATAACCTTTTGTAATAACATCAACAAAACATGTCTTGTTGAGTTATTTTTCATAGCTTCTATTTCTTTGCTTTATAAGCACAGCTTGATGCATGTATATGTGTTGCAGTTCTTGATAATCTAGTTACTTTCTTGTGCATGTGGGATTCGTAGAAACAGTGTTGTATAATCTGTAATGATATTTTGCTGGTCCATGGTTTGTCAATCCTGGTAGAGTCTTGATTATCTAGTTACTTTCTTGTGCATGTGGGATTGATTATAAACGGGGTTTTATAATCTGTTATGCTATTTTGCTGCTCCGTGATTCATGATTGTGTCAATCTGTTAGGCCATTGTGGTGCCTACCTTGGTTCTGTCATTCTTCGAACACTGAGTATGGTGATTTTGTAATCTGCAGAGTCTAGAATGATATTACTTATGTGTGATCTAGGCTGATTTTTTTTACCATATAACTATGGATGCTCCTACACCATCATCATCAGGTAATAGGTAGGGTCAAGTTCGAGGGCCATTATATTGAATCGAGGCGCTACCTGGTTAGCTTGTGTTTGAAACTGTACTTGGTGTTTGGGGTAATTGAATGATGGTTCACAGTAGCCTAGTAGGTCTGGAGTTTTCGTATATTTATTGGGAGCTAATGTATCCCTTTATTTGAATCCAGCTGAACTCTGCAAAAGTCGTAGCTGTTGGTCCCGGTGAACGTGATTGGGATGGCAAGCTGATCCCTGTATCTCTGAAGGAAGGTGATACTGTTCTACTACCTGAGTATGGAGGAACGGAAGTGAAGCTTGCGGAGAAAGAGTATGTGAAACTTGTAAATCAATAAACTTGGCACTGTTTTTTTACATTTTAGCTAGACACCTCTTCAGATTTGCTGAATCATTGAAATCAAGCACTGTACCTTTCCCAAAAGAAAAAAAAGATTGGCATAGGAACCTGTGTTTGAAAAGGTCGTTTAATAGTCTGAACATGTGCCTGTTTAAGCATGTGACAGTAGCTGGGCCGCTTCCTCAATGAAACTGCCGTGCAGCTTAGCAGCTGTTTGCTTAAGCTGGCTGGCTACTTGAGTGCATAAGCTGCTTAATCGCAAAAACTGACAACTTGTCCTTTATTCAATGCACTAAACAAGAACTTAGGATTAATCAGACTTGTATTTCTTTTTCCATGCTGCTCAGAATTGATGGAAGAAGGATTTGATTTGAGTGTGAAGGTAGCTATTTCAAGCAACATTGTTCAGTAAATAAAGTCTATTGATGTTTTTTGGACAACACTGAACTGAAGTCATACCATTCTTATTTTCAGTCTCAATATAAACATCTTGTAACATTACGTATGTATAGTTCTTTTGGATCTGATAATCTAAGCTCAGCAAATGTTGGTGGTCTAACCTGGCTACTTGAAACTTCAGGTACTTTATTTTCAGAGAGCAAGATATACTGGGACGGATTGAGGAGTAACTCGTGACTGTGAGGATCTCATGCCTCCTGTTTTTCTAATTAGAGATGCTGGAGTGTAGCCACGACATTTTTTTTGTCTGGGAACAAAATCCTTGTAAGAACTTGATGCCATTGTTCGCATCCTGAACATCCATCAAATATGATTAAAACCGTTTATTTGTTTTTTCATGCGTATCTCGAGTGAAATTGCTACTCCGGTCCAAATCTCAGCTTATAATGCAACTTAAAAATGTTCATTTGGTACCATGCTACCTTTCTGGCATGCTCGGTAAATGCCCTTTGCATTTTTTTTAATTTATAATGGTATCTGCATGTTTAGACCGATTAGGAGGCTATCTTATCTTGGGCATATTCTCGTAATGTTTCTGTTTCTCGATGATAATGGATTATGCTGCGTTTCGAATTGGGTTTATATGCATAGAATTGCAAGCTTATTATTGATCAAAGTAGAAGGTAGGACAGGTATTCGTGCTGGGTGCATTCACATGTTGCAAATCTTACAGCTATTAAACCTGGGAGAGTTCCCGGCCAGGGGGGCCAGGCCACGTGCCCCCTACCGGTTTTGCAAAAAAAACCTTTGGTTTTTTGGAATTACAGATAGGTCCCTGCGAATTTACAAATAAATCTTTTGCGATTTCCTGTAATAGGAAAAATTTTTGCCCGGTTCGCATTTAGGTCCCTCGTTTGGCGTTTTGCAGAAAGAGGCTCCAGTTAAATACGAATCGCGAACGCAGCTCTTTTTTAATTTTTTTAAATAGCGAACAGGTCCAAAATTATAACAAATATGTCTCCGCACTTTTCGTTCAGGTTCTTTCTCCGTTTTGCCCGGAAAAAACGTTTTCGTGGTCCGTTTTTTCTCCGGAGCATGAGAAAATATTTTCGTTGGTCGTTTTTTCTAAAAAAGAATGGTAATTCGTTTTTCGTCTGTCATTTCTCCGTTTTTGTTGGAAAATGTAATACTAATTCTGTCTTTGTCCAATTCATTGCACCATGGGAATGGAATAAGAAACAGTAGGAACGAAAGAACAGGGGTTTGGTCTGACAATTCACGCATCAATCAGGTCAACCACTGCTATTGGTTTACTGATCATATGTTCAACGTATTTTCTTCTAGTATTCTAGGATGAGCATCTGCATTTGGACGGTATGGCAGGCACAGTCAGGTATTACAAAACCGTTTCAAGATTTAAAAAAAATTGTTCTGGTACCAGTTTTCGTTAAAAATCGCTCAAAAAATAGTAGAAATCGAAGGGTTTTGAAGTTAAACTCTTTAAACTCAGAGGTCAAAAAAATTCAAAAATTGATCGATTTAAAGATTTTCAAGTGATTTTTTCTGGTTTTTTTTACCAATTTTGTTTGATTTTTGACCGGTTTTTGAATTTTGATTTTTGAATGATTTTATTCGATTTTTAGCACACTCAAGGAAAATTTTAAAAAATACAAGAAAAATTGAATTTTTTTTGAATAAATCCTAACAAATTTATAAAACACCTCGGAAAATTTTAACAATTTTTAAAGTCATTTAGTGTTTCTAGAAAATCAAACACAATCATTAATGAAAAGGAATAGAAATACTATTAAATTTTTATAAAAATTTACAAGCTTGATCTTGTTTTAAAATTTTAATAGTATCATAAAGAGTGTCCAAGAATCATGTAGTAAAATGTGCAGAAATATTAGACTCCATTTAGTATCCCTAGAAAATCAAAAACAGAAGAACATATTAAAAAATATTAGCACTGTAAGAATTTTTTTTTAAATACACGGGACTAATAATCATCTAAAAATTTTATAGAATTATTAGCATTGCTTTAGGATCTCACAATTTTTTTTAAAAAAAATTCTTAATTTTTGAATTTAAATTTGAATTAGACCGATTTATTGAACGGTTTTAAATATGGAATCTCCTTGATACGTTCGAAAATAAAAAAATTTCGAACTGTTTTCGATTTTGTGAACCTACGCAGAGCATATGGCCCGCCTGACATGGCATGGGCGACGAACAATGAGATGCAGCCCATCCCATGCGATGTATATGGAGTTTTGGACCGGTCAAGAGGCTCAGGACAGGGGATGGACGTGCCATTGCAAGAGAGCAATTTGTTGAGGGTGTTAAGGCTATTCCCAATGCAAAGTATCATACTCCAATATCCAAGAATGCCACATAGGATGAAAAGTATGATACTGCATTAAAGAAACACTCTCTACAATGCATAGTATCATACTTATATGGTTAAAATAATTAATCGGTATGATGTTGTGTCTATGAAAGTGGGCCCAATGCGTTAGATTCTGTGCCACAGCCTAAGATATCGTGCCAAAGCAGTATCTTACTCAAAATACAGCTTTCTTCTCCCTCCTATTTAATACTTTGCCACATCAGCAAAAAATCCTATGTGGCATCTATTTAATGAGTATGATACTACCCATTGGGAATAGCCTAAGGACCACCATCCCCACAGCACGCGGTCAACACACTGTTCTTCGTGAACCCTGCCCTACAGTCAGCAATGGTTTAGCCTTTGTTTGGGGCTGTAGTTTTTTTTTAAAAAACATTTTTTATTTTTTATTAAAAAGTAACTATAATTTTCTATAAGAGTTTGTTTGGCAAAGAGCTAATTCCTCTCTGTAATAAATCTTTTTTGATTTTTTGAGCTGAAAAACAAACAGCAGTAGCTTTTTATGAGAGTCTATTTAGCAAAAAAAAATCTCCGTTTTAAGTTGTAAAATATGACTTCTGACTTATCTTTAAAACCATTTAAAAGCTGACATGCTTAAAGGGTTTACTGGTTTTTGAGAAGCTGAAGTTGGTTTAAACCTCACCTTAATGTTTGTTAGTGAGGCAGGTGACCTAGAAAGCCACGGAAGGTTGGCATTTCTGGTTTTGTTAGTGAGGCAACAGGGAGACCTAAAAGGCCACCAAATGGAAAGGCGAATCCTCAACCCGGGTTGCGAGGGTTTCCGTTAGGGTTCACCAAACCGTTTTCGAACCGAAAATCGAGATCCAGCAGTACTGGTTTACCACGAAAATTATCCAAAACCGAAGAGTTTCGGAACCGAGCGTTTGAACAAAAAAATTCAAAACAAATTTAAAAAAATGAAAACCAGTCGATTTTCTCAAAAACCGATCGGTTTTCTCGAAAAACCGGTTGGCGTCTTCAACCTTTTGGGTGGTCGATTTTTTGAGCGGTTTTCGTCGGTTTTCTCGAAAAATCGCTCGGTTTTCATCGGCTTTCGAGCGGTTTTCATCGCATAAATTTTTTCAAAAAATTTGAATTTTTTGAATTAAACCGGTTTAGGATTTCGAATCAGCTCGCTACGGTCGAAAACCGCGATTTTCGATGGTTTTGTGAACCCTGGTCTCCGTAGCTTATGGTGACAGTAGGATCATGAGGGATCTTGTCCAACACCCTGGTTGCAGAATAGTGGTCATAGAGAACCTAATCAACCAAGAAGCTATGAACCAACTCATTCAAAGCAATGGTGCACAAGACAATTAGAGGCTAGCACTAGACTCTTGTATATGGCAAAGATCTAAGGGTTCTGAAAGGTTCGATTGTTTGTGAGAGCGCAACAATCCACTATGCTATTTTTCGTGGGTGCATAAGAAGGGTATTGGAGTGTAACCAGTGGTATCAGAGCAAACGATGGATTAATCAGATTTACGAAAAGGTCGGTAAGCATCAGGAGGCACAAAATCAAGATCGATGTTTACGATGTGAAATCAAGTGGAGAAATTTGACAGTGGAGGAAATTTTAGCGTGTGGCAATGTGCGATGAAGGATGTTCTTGTCTAGTAAGAGTTAATCACTGCTCTTAAAGGGGATAAACCAGAAAAGACATTTGCTGAAGAGTTATGATTCTATCATCATTGATGTTGCGCAAAGTTCATTTCTCTATTACTGCAAATCTACGAAGAAATTACAACTAAATTACTATACAACATCGAGTCGTCAACAAAAGTATATCAGATTCCGAGTTATTGAGCATATGCAAAAAAGAAGTAAAAAGTTAGAATATACTAGTTACATGCCCGTGCGTTGCTACGAAAAACAAAATTGATAACGAAAAATAAAGATTAAAAAATAAAAAAAATTATTTCACAAAATCAAACATCTATCATTAACGCTTCGTTTCTTGCGAAAGCTGGCTAATTAAAGCAACGCTTCGTTTCTTGCGTAGTGCAATTAAGCAGGGCAATTAAGTATGGCAATTAAGCAGGGCAATTAAGCGGCAATTAATGATGTTGGAAGAACAGACCACTGCCACCAAGTGCTGCTCTAGAATAGTAGAGATACCACTACTACAGTCCGATAGTCACTGAAGATACCCAAATCCCCAATCAAACAGGCCAATCCGGCCAATACACGGGCCGCAACTCAGCCAGGGTTTCAGTTATCGTTACATGCGATTTTCGCATGAACAGTGTTTTTCGATAATCGCAAAAATCGAGCCGAAAATCGGTCAAAAATCGCAAAAAATCGCATAAATTCAAAATTCCGATTTTTTGAAAAAAAAAATCAAAAAACGTGGAAAATCGACGATTATCGGTGGAAAATCGACATCCATGTTGAGTTTTTTTGTGCGGTCGACTTTTGTAGCGATAATCGCTCGATATGTAGCGATAATCGCTCGATATGTGGCGATAATCGCGATATTTGCGTCATATAAATTTTTTTGAATTTTTGAATTTTTTGAATTTTTTCGGTTTACCGCTCGGTATTGCATTTCGGCCACCGTCGATATTGCGAAAATCGTGCGATAATCGACGATTATCGACGATAACTGAAACCCTGAACTCAGCTTGCATTGGTGCAGCACCATGCTGCCCCGGCTCCATCTGATGCTCCCCCGCCTTGGCTCATCGTGCCACCGTACTGCCTCATTTGTTCGGTCCTCGCTCCTCCCGTCCTGTGGTACTCCCCCTCTCCTATTAACAACACCAGTAGAGCAGAGATAAACAGTAAGTGAATAATTAATCACATAATGGATTGTGATCAGCGAATTTGCCTTTTGGCTTTTGCTTACTACTAGTCGAGTCGATGATGGCTGAATTAAAAGTTTTTGGAGTAGAAACTTTTTTATTTGAAATTTTTTAAGCTAAAACTTTCTAATTTGAGAATTTTTTATTTAAAATTATTCGAGTTGAAACATTTTGTTTTGAATTTTTTTTAGGTGAAACTTTCCGAGTTGAAATTTTTTTTATTTAAATCTACAGGTTGGAACCTTCCGATTTAATTTTTTTTGAATTGAAACTTCCTATTTAAATTCTTCAAAGTTAAAATGTTCGAATTTTAATTTTTTGTATTAGAGAGGGAAGAAGGGAGGTGAAAGAAGTGAGTAGGGAAGAGTGAAGAGAGAAGGTGGAGGTAGATAGAGAATTGA
Source organism: Rhipidocladum racemiflorum (assembly GCA_036346355.1). Classification (NCBI taxonomy): domain Eukaryota; kingdom Viridiplantae; phylum Streptophyta; class Magnoliopsida; order Poales; family Poaceae; genus Rhipidocladum; species Rhipidocladum racemiflorum. Next base: position 32,015,788 of record CM070580.1, on the reverse strand, counting down.
AACAACAGAATTTTTCGCTGCACTTCGAAATCAAATGACGAATTGCTTCAAGAAGTTAAGGATCAGGCCTCTTGTTGTGCCCTTGATGGAGCACGAGGAATTAAAAAGTTGTTGCATCGTCTAGTGTAACGCAAGCTTTAGCTTTTTTGTTTTTTTCCTTTCTTTCTCTTTTCCTCTTTCCCTTTCGTCTCCTTAGTGTTTCCTTAGTGCAGTTTTCCTGCACTCTGTACTTCAACTTTCCCTTCTTAATATGAGCTTCGGCTTTAAAAAAAAAAGAAAGACATACTATGGTATTACAAGGGGTGTCTTTAAACTTGTTGGTTTGAGGCCATCTGGAGTGGCCCAAGCGAGTGCTGGAAGCGCGATGGCCCAACGTGGCCTGCCCACCGTCGTCTCGTCTCCGTCCCTCTCCAACTCAGAACGTTCTGCTTGTGTTCTGATTTCTGAACCGAGGCATGCGCGATTGGTTTGCAGCGCATGTCGACGGTTGTTTCTGCCGCCGCCGTGCTCTCAAAGAATACACGGAAAGCGCCTGTTTGGTTCACCGCCATGATGGATTCATGTGTCTCCCAATGACTTCAGTGCGTGTCTGAATAATGAGGCGCAATCTTGACTTTAATACTCCCTCCAGTTTGATAATAGATGTCGTTTTGGACATAGTGATGGTCAAACTTCTAAAACTTTGACTATCAATATATTTTTAAATATTTAAATTGGATATATGAAAATTATATGTGTAGACTTGTCTCGAGAAGTACTTTCATAATATTATAATTTTATTGGGTTTTATAAATATATTATAATAAAAATTAGCGGTCAAAGTTGTGTTTTGAAGACCGTGTTCATGTCCAAAACGACATCTATTATCAAACTGGAGGGAGTACTTGGGATTAACTGATCTGCCGTATCTCCATATATATAGAAAGCACTATAAAGGTAGCCTTCTTGTAGATCGCTACACCTGGTTCTTAACTGCTAAGCTATGGGCACAGCTTTGTGCTTTCCATCCCTTCAACGAACGATTGCTCCCTCCCTGTATTGAAAGCTAGCTTAATGCCTGAATCTGGAACGCTACCATTACATGCATGCCTGCTACTACCGTGCAGGCTTGAAGATCGAAGGTGAAATTTGGCTGTGCCTTACTAGTGATATGGCCTAGTTTTGGAAGGGCAAGAAAAGGGCATATGACCTTCAAGTAGAGACCCAACCCAAGAGGGAGGAAGATCCTTTGCCTTGTGGTTTAAATTGCAAATGGGGGCAGACAGGGTCGCTCCTGGTATTTTGGAGGCTATTCATTCTAACTAAACAAATAGCAATATCTTTTATTTTAATTGCCATTAGAATTAGTACATCATAAAAATACAAACTACTCATTGACGACAATCCACTAGCACATTAATATTATAATAAGTCTAAAAAACTATAACATGCCACTAAGGATATATAAAACAATTTAGGAGATGATTATATTAGTCAAAACACGCTAAAGGAAAGTCATGAATCATCATCTATCACCCGCCAAACAAGCAAGCGAGTTATGAATACAATGATCATAGAAAGCAATTTATTCTAACATTTCTAGATGGAAAGTCATTGATAATAGTATCAATATCAATCTGATCCAACACATCATTCTCAATGCATAAATTGGCCAGACTATTCAACTTTTCCTGTGATATTGATGACTTCAAATGGTTTTAACTTTGAAAAGCTTATTTCAGCTGATGCTACAATCATACAAATAGTAAACAAGATTCGATAAGCAATTGAAACATTTGCAACATTCTTAATTCAAAAAAAGTTCATCTAACAAAACATCAAATGAATCATTTTGAGAATTTTTTTTTTTGCAAATTTAGTGCATAACTTTCTCAGTTTAACATCATCCAATGGCTTCATGTTTTTTAAGCTAAGTAAAAAATCCAAATATACTTTTGAACACTTTAAAATTTTCAAATCAATTCCTTCATTCCTTGTATATTTCATCAGTTTAACCGACCCACCTAATCAACTATATTTAATAAAGATGTTGTATACTATATATATATATATGGTATGGGCTCCTAATTTTCGTGGGCCCTAGGCGGTCGCACTTGCTGCCCAGGGCCGGCCCTGATGGCAGAGGACTACCGCAAGTTGCAATTCCTCCTTCCTAAGCCGTCGGATAAAAAAACGAGCGGCTCGGATCAGTTGCTACAGAGATTTGCCACGATGCTACAACGTTTCCTCGTCGTTACCTGCTACAGCCGTTTTTGATCGGGATCGTGGCTTGTTGATCGGATGGCTCAGAAGTACAAATGCATGGTGCTGCCGTGTGACCCTCAAGGCAGAGGATACGAATCTATCCAAGAGGGTGCTCTGCCGGCAGAAAAACCTTACGTGTGCATGTGGTTCAGATGAAAAAAAAAAACAGAAAAACTAGCCTACGGGATACCCTAGGAATAGTATACCTCTGAAACTTATGATTTTTTATACTGAAACTCATGAAACTTAGCACTTTTCCCTAGTCTCCCTAAAAAAAAATGGAACAACGAAGTGTTCTTTGTTTATACTACCTTACAGTTTCCAGACGAGCCAAAGATGCGATCAGCCAATTAGAGAAACCCATTTCCTTTACATGAATACGTCTTCTAGCTAGCTACAACGTCGAGCCGTCTCATCCCAAATGTCAAACGCAAAAACATCCGCCTGCAAGAACGAAACAGCTGCAAACCAACCGCAGATTCGCCTGCCCCAGTGGCCACTGATACGATCGCGAGTTGCAGCTGGTCCAAGCAATCGAAACGATGTGTACCGGTCGATCCCGTCTTACGATTCGCGAAGGGAAGAAACCAAGAACTAATCAAGGGCTCGATGCCCCGAGACGACCGCATCACATGGCGCCGATCGCACAAAATTATTCAGGTTGGTGGCGAGAGGAGGAGGGAGGCGTCAAACAAATGGCACCAAACTGCCTGCCGGCTTGACATCAAGTCCGAGTGGGTCACTCCCCTCGTCACAAAGAAATTCTGCCCGTCTCCCGCTGGAAGCAACCACTACTAGTACTTGAAAGGGAGAGAAGCCTCCTCCTACTCGACCGAGTAGCCACTAGTGTGTTCTTTCGATCTCATCGTGCTCTCATGAGTCACGACTTTATGTGCATCATGCATCTTCTTCTTTTTTCGAGCTTTTTGCGAGATCACATCACCGCACCAAGTGCTGTAGTGCTCTGATCAGTGTCTTTTTAGTAAGTAAAAGGTCCATGTATCACCTAAACTTCTCCCAAAAAATTGTCCGGCACCCTGAGGTATAAAACCGGTCATTTAACCCTTTGAACTTTGCAATTCGGTTCAAGTAACACACTGAACCAGATTTCACATAGTGGTACTGTTCGCGTGGCGTGATGAGTGGGTGGTTTTGCCATGTAGGATGATACGTTGGACGAGTTCAGTTGAATTACATGTGAGCTCATAGGAGCTTCTCTTTCAAATCGAAATAGAGTGGGGATCTACAGGCGCTGACAGCAATGGAAGCATGATTGGGAGCTCGGCGCGAGAGAAGCCCACGTGGGCCCACCTCTCATTGACTTAACTCGGTCATCGTATTATCTTACATGCATAGTAAAACCATCCACTCATTACATCACACGAGCAATATCGCTATACGAAATCGGGCTGTTGTTATTTAAACCGGATTGCAAAATTTGAGGATCAAATGTCTGATTTCATAGTTCAAGATGTCAAACGTTCGATCAAAGTTTAAGTGTTATATATACTCCTTCCTTTTACTTATTTTCATTTGTTTTTACCGGTTGTTTTATTTATATGCATGATTGGAAGTGACGGTAGCAAGTGGAAGGGCCGATCCCAAAACTTATAACCGTGGGGTCAATTATGTAAACTTCTACAATTTGTACGTAAAAATCAGCGTATAAACTTCTATACAATGTGTGTGGTCGATTTTCTATTGCATTCATGCAGGTTCACTTTATCGCGAAAATCATGAAAACCGATCGTATTAAATCAGTTTAAAATCCTAAACCGATCGGTAAATCGGTTAAATTCAAAAAAATTAGAAAAATTTATGTTGCATAATCCGGTCAAAAATCGATGAAAATCGCTCAAAAAATCGTCCGCAAAAAAAAAATCAATTCGCAAGTCGATTTTCGTGAAAACAGATCAATTTTTTCTTTTTGAAACCCTTCGATTTTTGGTAATTTTTGTGGTAAACCGGTACCGCCGGAACTTCCATTTTAACCCTAAATCGTTTTCGTTCACTCTGCATTCATGTCGTTGTCAATGATGTTAACGATTTTGGTTAACTCTGTATTCATGTTGTTGTTAATGATGTTTATTGTGAGAGGGACAGAGAAGAGGGGTTGTTTGTGGTTGGGGGAGTGTGCCAACCCTTAGCCGGTAGGCATGCTGGATCTCTTGAGAATTATTACTGGTACTATTAAGATGGTGGATGGGACATATCCGCGTGGTAATGCATGGCATAGATCAGCGCTACGCTAATTGGGCCACCTTGTTGTTCATGACTTGTTGGGACCTAAGGAAAAGGAAAACGATAATACACATATGTAGCTCCATGACCTAAGTAGCACCCTATTAGCTACGCCTAACAAATGGTCCCAAAACTAAGTCGTCTGGCTTAGAAATTGAAGAGCTCATCGCTTATCTCGCTCTCTCTCTCTCTCTCTTAATCTAGCCTCCCTATACACGTATTTGTAAATTTAATCCTTTTCTCCATATTGGAAGACACGATAGACGGCACGTGTCCCTGCCACGCCCGAGTAGCACGGAAGCTTACCGGCACCGTGGCAGCGCGCGTGAGCGCTGGAGCAACGTGGCCTCCCAAGACAGGAGAGCTTCCGAGCTACCCAGCCGCAGCGAGGCTCACGTTCACACGCCCGCTCCCGTGGTCGGCCGTTTACTTTTGTGCTCGCGCGCGTTGCCGCGACACCGGTAAAGGGTACGTGTCGCCTGTCACGTCTTTCACGATGGGAAAGGAGGCTAAATGTACAAATGCATACGTAGAGGAAGGGACTAGATTTGTAAAAAATAAGGTCTAGAGAGGCTAGATAAATGATGATTTACAAATTTAACTACCGATTTGGGATCACGTTGAAAATGCGTTAGATACTTACATCTGTTTTGAATACACGCAATCATTTTTAAATTACTTTTAGTACTGATATTTGCCACCTGCCACACTAGTGTATTTGGAATAAACTATTTTCATATATCATCATATCTTTAACAAAATTTGCTAACATGTAACTTATTATAAAATAGTGGAAATCCGATGTTTATATACTAGAGACTATATTGATGTAAAAAACAACATGTAAAATAATATATGTGTATATATATACACACACACACAACAAATTAATTAGCTTTATTACTGCAACGTATACCAAATTAATGGAGCGGCGTCTGAACACCATAGTATTTTTGGAGTATTGAAAACTGCACTCATAGTGGGGTTTTGAGCTTTTGGCATCACTTCATCATGCAAAAACATTGCTTTCAAACAGTTTTCATGCTATGATTTTGTAATACCATGATATTGTAATACCATAATATTGAAAAACTTTGCTTCCAAACGAGACCTTAGTTTCTTCTCTCTCTTTTTTTTCCGAAGAAAAAGTGATTGTGAGAGTTGTCTCCAGCTGGGTGACGGCGACAACCTAGCCACGGCATGGTAATGGTGCCTTGGGGCGTCCAAAAATATGGGCTCACGCGAATTTGCCGACATTATTTGCCTGTCCAGCTTTTGCCGACTTGTTTCTTCTTCTTGCCTTCGTTTCTCCCTTGCTCCCAGTCGTAGCACTGACGTTTACTTCCGACCATATTCAGCTCCTACTGTTGTCACTTGGAGTTGGACAGGCAAATAATGTCGGCAAATTAGCTGTTAGCAGTGAAATAAGTTGTGAATTGTGCCGCTCAACTACTCCAATGTTAGGCGTGTTAGCAGTGAAATTGCTTTCCCTGTTGCCTGCCATTTTCACACTATCCCATCCATGCTGAATTTTTTTTAAAAAAAATAATACATTTTTTAAATAAATTTACAAAAAAAAAACAAAAATATACCTCTATCGCCAAATGAATTTGCGACATGCCTTTTATTGTCAAATAAATTAGCGATAGGAATCTATCAGAAGTCTTAGCCCTATCGACGAATTCATCATAAAAATAATATATCGGTCAATTCAATTAGCGACAAAACAGAGGTATATTTATGGCGACAGAAGCAGCTCACAGAGGAACTCCATCCATGCTAGTCAAACAAAGGGGATCCTATCTTAAATCGACGGTGACTCCATGCTCATGCGAACGCGAGCGGTCGATGTTTAAAAACTATTCGATCTCTACCACGGCGATTAAAATCAGATGTATTTGCAGTACTCCAGTAAGGATCTGCTTGTTTTTGTTTTAGATTCTCTAAAAATCAATTCTAAATTGTGGTCGTAGAGAACCTAGTTCTCTAAAAACTAGAATCCAAAAACAGTGGATTGTGGATTCTAGTGTATATGGGTTGGCTGGATTGTGAGAATCGACTTTAGAATTGAGTTATTTGTTTTTTGATTCAGCTTTTAAGACTAAAATCCAGAATCAAAAGCAAAACCAACCCGAAATGGGTGACTGCAGGCAGCTGGCCGCTGGCCGGAAAAACGACTGTAAATTAGACATTTTCGATGGGCATCGGGGACACAGAGAGGCGATGGAAAGCGGCAAACAAATGGCGGAGAATTGACCGCCGGAAAGGAAGAGAAAATGGATCGATAAGATAGCGGTATAAACAATATCGCCAGCATCGGCACAAAAGACGGTAGGGACGACGAGAGGCCGACGTCACTGCGACCAAAAGGATCATCGCTGGATCTTGAGGTCTCCATGCTACCTGTGGGCTGGCGTTCTTATCTTCTGAGTGCTTCACAAGCACACGAGCTTGTAGATTCAAATCCTCAAAATCCACGCGAATAACCCACTCGATGTGTAATCCAGTTGGAATTGAACTTTGTCTACAAAGCTACTCACGCACTGCTGCTGCTGCTGCTGCTGCTGCTGCTGAGTCCCTTGTCCGAAAATGGCAATTTCAGGTGTGCTTAGACTGGAAGGCACATACTGAAAACATGGAGTTGCAGGGCACAGTAGCTCTTGGCTTGGCTTCGGAGGCACAAGCATGGGAGGCCGTCAGCCACGACGTCCTAACGCGTCACACGACTGCACGAACGTAGGCGATACTCATGTCGCCTCAAAACCAAGCCCATACTCGCTGAGTTCAGACCAGGGTTCAAAATCTCGCCGAAATTCGGCGAAATTTCGGATTTCGGACCCCTCCGAGTTTCATAATCCCAGCGAAATTAAAAAAAACCCTACAAAAATTAAAAGTGCTACAGTACATTAAAATCTCGCCGAGATTTCGGTGATTTGGACCAAAATTTCGGTAAAATTGGCCGAGTTGGGTTCTTCACGTCATTTCCCATGTGGGACCGTCGGTAGATCATAATTTCCGCGAAGTTGAAAAAACCCTAAAAAATTGAAATGTGATAGTACCGGAAAATTTCGCCGAGATTTCGGTGATTTGGACCGAAATTTCGGAATTTTGGACGAAATTTTGGATTTCTCGGTTTAAAAAAAACGGATTTGAATTTCGTCCGGATTTGGTCCGAAATTTTCGAATCTCGGCGAAATTTCGGATTTTGGTAGGCGACGAGATTTAATCCAAAACGAAATTTGAAACCCTGGTTCAGACACATGGTGACCACTGACCAACTGACTGGTTTATGCCCCCCTCCCTCCTCTAGAAAGCCGCCAGTGCCTCCCTGGTTCATCGTGTTCCCATCACATGAGTCCTGAACTTTGGAAGTCACCAAGAACTGTCAAATTGACTGGCACAAAGTCCACTGATTTGGACCTTTGAATGGAAATATAGGCTGATAGAGGAAAACATTGCCCCCAGACATGCAATTGCAGTCAAATTGACTGGCACAAAGTTCACTGATATGGACCTTTGAATGGAGGTATAGGCTCAGAGAGAGGAAAACTTTGCCCCCAGACATGCAATTGTTTTGTACCTTTGTGCCGTTTGAGTCCAAGTCTCACCGGGGCAAGCTACAATTAACTAAAGTCAGTGTAAAAGACAGGCCACTTCCATCCAGAAAAAGTGGGCAGTCTCTTTTTACCGAGAAGAGAGAGCATCTACCTTAGTCATTGCAAATTTGCATCCAGACCAAAGAAACAGCAATGTGGTAACAGAACTGGTGTTAGATCTATACAAGTTTGACATGCATTGGAACCAGCCACTTATGCGCCCGGGACTGTTAGGGTGCAACAATAATGCATGTCTGGTGATGTGTTTTCGCGCAGGGGGAACACAGTTTGCAAGAAGCCTTATAGTTATTATGTACCGTGCTTGACTAAAAACTTACCGATAAATATCCAGGGTATAAGCAGCAGTCAGTGGTGAAAAAGAGGAGAATTTTTGGCATGAAAGGGAATATCCAAAATTAGTGAAACTTGATGGAATCAGCGATGGATGCCCAGCTGCTTCCGAATGCTGCTGTTCCTTGGCTTGCCACTGGGTTGTATGTTTCGGTTCCCTTGCTTCGGTAGTTCTTGCGGATCCACCATCTGTATTGTTCGCTGCTTCTTTGCTGCATTTGTGACGAATTGGAGTCATCAATCACTCAAGAAATAGAGTGCTTCGATCAAAACATGCATTGGTAATTTTGTATCAAATGACAACTATTTTTACCTAGATTGCCATTCAGATTAACAGATTTAAGATTCCATGACAGGAATTTAGAAAGCATTACTAGAGCTATCACTAAAATTTCGGATGTTGAAAAGAAGTAAGAAAATTAGAAGACATACCATTACTGAATTCTTGGTAATCTTCTTGAAGCTTTCGCTTTGTAGCCTCCAGCTTTGCGTGATCAGGTTGACTCGATGGCTGCTATACCCAAAGTGAAATGTTTCAGAAAAATAGCATACACATCAAATAAGCACATGGCTGTTGAACAATACGATATGCTTACAATAGGTACAGCTGGTTTTGGTCTTCTTTGAGCCATCAAGATATTCTGCTGCGGCTTAGGCCTCATTTCGGAACATCTTGGCTCGAAATGCAACTTCTGAGGTCTCCCGGGACCAAATGCTGCACTTGATGGCTTTCCTTGTACCCCCGCATTGGATTGCTGCCTCGTTTGCCCGTCGGAAGGCTCATGCGGTCGTGACTGTCTCACTGCAGACTGGTCAAGCCTACAATTCTGTCCTGGATCATACCATTGGCCCATAGGAGCCTCCTTCTTGACTAACTCCTGGTTTGCAGGATAACACTGTACCGGTACGCCCTCCTTGGCATTGATTCTAATGTCTGCAGAAATTTTCATGGCAGCAACTATATTAATGCAATGCATAACCAAGAACAATTACAGCGTGGGATCAAGGAAGTGCAATTACTCACTTCCATCATCATCCATTTCATCGAGGAACTTTGAAACCAAAGCACGGTTCCGAGGGCAAGCAAAGATGGATTTTTGTCAGATCATATGTAGAAGCGTGTGAAATTCCAACGATGCTAATCAAAGTAACAAAACTGATGGTTTTTTCTTTACGAAAAAAATGATGTTTATATGACTGGTACCTCAGATAGTCTGATGGAAGTACACGGTGTGGCAAAAAGAGCAGCCTTGTCCATGGGTGGCGAATGCAGCCTTCCTTCCTGCTCCAAGCAAGAAGCGTCCATCGACTGCGGGGTATGATCTGTGAATTGTTTCAGCAAGATCATACCAGTGCACCTCACCGACAATGAACATTAAATTTGAGTTCTAAAAGAAGCACATCAAATTTGCATTCCTCACCTACAGCGGCACCTCCATTGCTCACCCACTCGTTAACTATAGCCTTCCAACCTCTTCAGTGGGCGTCAAGAATAACATCAAAGTTGCCAACAGTACGAAATTACACAAGAGGAAACGATCGACTAAAATGCCTCGCAAGGCAAGCAATACGAAGAAATTGACAGATTCGTGCTTGGAATAACACAAACATACTCGATGAGCGATCGGACGAGCTGCCTAATCAGCTTCGAGCCGTGCTTCCGCAGCGGTTTGACGGCCGTGCCAATCTCAGTAACCTACGACCAATTGACAGATATGAACAAAGACTTCGATGGAAGTTCATCAAGCACGTGCAGCAGCAGTTTATCCCTGCTCACCCTCATGGTGTCCACCGTGAATTCCATCTGCTGCAGCCTCCGAAGCAGCTCGAGCAGTTCGGCCTCCGCCTGCAAGACGAGAACAGACACAAAACAAATGCAGTCAGTGGTCATTCGTAAAACCAACACCAAAGGACAGACGCGGCGGCGCGGTGGAAGGACGGCGAGAACCTTTTCTTGGTTGTTGGAGAGGGCGGCCTTGACGCGGAAGGCCTCCGCGACGACGGGGTCGTCGCTGTCGCGGCGAGGGGCGGCGGCGGCGCCGTCGTCTGTGATGGCCCCGGCTCGGTCGGAGCTGCAGAGGCTGGGGACGCTGCCGGCGCCCTCGGGTAGGAGTTGCTGGTACTGCTCCTGGTGCGCCAGCTGCGGCTCCGCGGCGGTCGCCGCGGCGGCGGCGACCTCCGCCGGCGGGAGGACGATGAGCGCGGTGTAGAGGCGCTCCGCGATGACGTCGCGTCGCGCGCGGAGTTCTCCGGGTTGGTCGGCGGCGGCGACCCGGATGGCGGCGTCGATAGCGTCGAAGATGGTGGCGCGCGCGCCGCGGAAGAACCCCCGCCAGTAGTCCAGCTGCGGCGGCGGCGGCGGCGGCGCCATCCGAGCCCAAGATCGGCGACCACCGGTCGGAGCAAATCAAGTCAAATGATCCCCCTCCTTTCCTCCTAATTTTTTTCTTAAAAAAAAAGAGATTGGTGCATCCTTTATTAACTCGCTGAACTATTTCTCATCTCCTCTTGGTCTCGCCAAGAGGCAAGAGCTCGCTTGGTCTCTTTTCTTGGGCCGCGCGGGTACTGTATGTAACTAACCTGTAGTAATCTATACCTGTCTATGCTCTCGGAGGAGACGAGGAGGGTGGATAGAGACGCGTTCGCGGGCGCGACGGCGAATGCGAACGGATGCTGCAATCCAATCCAATCCGATCCGATCCGATCCGGATTCTGGTCAGATTGGCCGTGCTACCCTACCTGAGCCGACCCCGCCGTGGTGTCTGACTGTGAGCACAGTTCAAATACCGTATGGTCCATTGTAGTAAATGGATCGTATCGGTACGGTCCAAGAGGATCGTCTTGTGTTTGGGTCCGGCTAGTTTTTTTTTTTCCTTCTAAATTCTAGATTTTTTTTCAAGATTTTTTCTGTATTTTTTTTCAAACTTTTACGATTTTCTATTTCTTCTATTTGTTTCCTGGAACTTTTTTTTCCGAAAATTTTGAATGTTTTAGTGTTAAACGGACCGGTCTTAGCACGGTATGGCATGGGAGCTATCGGGCTTGTGCTTGGACCGTGGGCTTACACGTGGGTCAGCACGGTACGGCCTACTGGTTAGCCGTACTTTGATACACCATGTCTAAATGGATCGTGCCGTGCGTGAAATGAGTTGTTCAGGCTGGGCGACCCGTTAGATCATCTCTAGATGCCACACACGACCAAGGATTCAAATTTCGTTTTCGGACTCCATCTCGGGCCTGGCCGAAATCCGAAATTTCGTCGAGATTCGGAAATTTCGGACAAAATTTGGATGAAATTCAAAAACTAAAATTCAAATCCGGTTATTTTTTAACCGAGAAATCCGAAATCTCGATGAAAAATCCGAAATTTCGCTCCAAAATTCCGAAATCTCGGCGAAATTTCCCGGTACTATAACACTTTCAGTTTTTTAGGGTTTTTTTTTTAACTTCGCGGAAATTATGATCTACCGACTGTCCCACATGAAAAATGACGTGAAGAACTCAATCCGATCAAAATCCGTGTGTGAAATGAGTTGTTCAGGCTGGGCGGCCCGTTAGATCATCTCTAGATGCCACACACGACGCGACGCAAACAAGGAAGAAAAGAGAAGCCTTTGCTAGCTCTTCCTGGCTTTCACTAGGCCTGCGCCGATCGATGTTTCGGCCTGACTAAACACAACACATTTCGGCCTTTGAGGACGGAGCTTGGCCCGGCCTGAGAAAACAGAGAAAGAGGAAAGTGCTAATGGATTCAGGATCTTCACGACCACTTCTTTGTCAGGCCTTTTTCACGTGTGATCGTTTATCGGCATACTGTTTCCTTCCTTGGTGGATGTACGTACGTACACTATGGAAGAATTCGCTGAGCTGATCGTGTTCGAGGTATGGATCAACATCTCGCTAAGATTTTGGTCATTTAGGTCGAAATTTTGTTCTCTGGTTGAGACCAAAATCTTAAATCTTGATCGAATAAAAAAATTTAAAAATTCAAAATGCTACAGTAACATCTAAAATCTCGGCGAGATCTCGGATATTTTGACCGGATTGTAATTTTTATGGGTCGGATTTAATTTGATGTGTGTTCAGGACCATCCACAAAAAAATATTTTTTTATGTGTTTTTTTAATCATTTTTCAAAAGTTCAAAAGTTGATCGGGATCTTGGTGATTTCGGTCGAAATCTCGGATTTTCCGGTTGAAAATAAACATATTTAAAATTTTGTTTGTGGATTTCGTCCAAATTTTATTTAAGATTCTAAAATCTCACTGAAATTTTAAATTTTAACCACGTCCAAAACATATACCGAAAACAAAATTTAAAACCCTCATCGGAGGTCCTCGCCCGCCTCCCGACGAGAACCCTCCTCCGGTTCAAGTCCATCTGCAAGGCCTTGCGCGCCACCATCTCCGGGCGCACCGCCGGTGCTCTGCATGAGGTACCAATATCCTAGGCGCCAAAGACTTCACGGGAGTATTTGTCTACTTTATAGTACATTAGCGCGCCCCGCACCCTAATGCACCCAAGAGGAATTCTCGCTGTCAAATATTTCCATCCCTGTGAATTACTCTCTCCGTTTATTTTTATAAGGCGTATTTTGACTTGGCACAATGATTAAGGTTGCATTGAAATTGAGAAAAGTATGAGAGAAAATAATTTAGATGCCCTCACTTAATTATCTTGGAAGATGAAAGATCCACTTTGTGTGAGTGGTAATGAATAAATGCATATGGTTGAGAGAAAATAAACAGGGGTATAAAAGGAAAGACCTCATTAAATCTACATGCAAGTCTTATATTTGTGAATAAGATCATTCAAAAAAATAAGCCTTACATTTAGAAACAGAGGGAGTACTAAGCAACTTCTTTGCGCAATTGTTAATTTAAAGACGTTCTTACTAAATCGTTGATGAGGATGCTCTTGACATATAGTGGCATCTCCTTCCTCCACATCTTTTTTTCCTTAAAGGCTATCTCATTGTGACACTTACAACATCTTCTCACTCCTTTCCTCACCTATTCCTTTCCCCTCAAACTAAAAAAAGTTTTTTTAAAAATTTTTCCAAGTTTTTAATAGGAATTATTTTTAAGCATTTTTGAAAGTTTTAGAACCAAATTTTTTTGAATTAGAACCAAAAAAATTTTGAATCAAAACTTTTCGAACCAAAAGTTTTTTGAATCGAAAGTTTTTGATTAAATTTATCTGAAATTTTGAATTGAACTTTTTTGTACTAGAGAAGCAAGAAGTGGAAAAGGGGAAGAGAAGGGAGAATGAAGGGAGGAACGCCTTGTGGCAACACTGGATGTGTCCTGATACGGGGTGGCCCGATCTTGCAAAGACGATGATCACACGAGCAGCTATGATAATTCAAAGATAACAAGACGATTTGAAGAGGAGGTAACCTTGCGTCTAGCACACGGCCAACACGATTTGAAGATGAGGTAGCCTTGCGTCAAGCACACAGTCACAACAAGAGTAATCGCACCACAACCCTAACAATAATCCAATCCACACAACTAGCATAGAGGCGAGTGCACAAAGAAGTTGACCATGACCGATCAATCCAAGCAATCTCGAAGAAACCGCAAGAGCAATGGAAGCAAAATAATGACAAAACAATATACTATATGAAAGGACCAACGATGTCGCCTAGAGGGGGGGTGAATAGGCGGATTAAAAAATCGCAGCGGAATAAAAAGTTGGCCGAACAGGTCAATCCGGAGTCTCCGGGTATTTGATCCGGATACTCCGGGTTGTCCGGAGTGTCCGGTATTTTATCCGGACTCTCCGGGTTGGCTGGCTCGGGAACGCAACTAAGGTTGCACTAGCTAGCACAAAGTATAACAAAAAGATGAAAACTTAAGCAGTCTAGATCAATAGCTAGTATGAATTTGAATTAAAGCTAAGCACTAAGCTAGATCTAAGCTTTACAAAGACAAATCCACACAAGCTAAGCTAGAGAGAAGAAAGAAAGTGAGAGACGCGATTTTTCACCGAAGTTCGGATTCTTGAAGGGAATCCTACGTCTCCGTTGAGGTGGCTTGGTCGCACTTGAGCCGGGGTCTCTTTCAAACCGCTTTTTCAAACCGTTTTCCTCCCGGTGTTGCACAAATGCACTCGCCGGCTTCACTTCTTGTCTCTTTCCTTTCGGAGGCGAGACTCGCCTTCACAAACGACCGGGGCACACCACACGCGTTGGTAGCCCCCGGTGACTCCTAGCCGTCTAGGAGACCTTCAACCTCCAAGAGCAATAGCACCACGGAAGTCGCTTGGAGGATGAACTAGTGCTCAACAACTCGAATTGAATGCACCTAGCACTTTACTTCTTCCTCTCCTCACCAAAATGGATCAACTACCAAATCAAATGGTGGGAGGGGGTAGAGGCTCTATTGAATGTTTTTAGAGTGTTAGAAATGGCTTGAATGCTGCAATGAATGAGCTCTATCCAGATCCTAGCCGTTGGGAGAGAGTGGAGGCTTTAAATAGTCATTTCAAAAACTAGCCGTTACTCTCGTTTTTGTACAGGCCGGAGTGTCCGGACAATTAACCTGGAGACTCCGGGTTATCCGGAGACTCCGGACAACCTGGAACTCAAAGTGGCCGAGGGGTCCAACCCGGAGACTCCGGACCAATTGTCCGGATACTCCGGATTGAATGTCCGGAGAGTCCGGGTTACTCAGCTCGGTTGGAATTGAAAACTTTTGCAAACCAAAAGTATGAGTGCTAATTTGAGATGCAAGTTTTGACGTTGAGCACATGCACATCCTAAAGGCGATTTCTCGTCGTATCCTCTTAATAGTACGGCTATCCTTAAGACACAAATATAAAATGAAAATTAAATTACAAATCTTGTCTTGATGCCGTCTTTTCAACTTTGGAGAGGTTGTGGGGGCATCCAATCCCATTCCAACTTGATATGATCTCGATATCTGCATTAATCTTAGTTGAAACATTAGATCACTTTAATTGTGTCATCATTAATCACCAAAACAATTTGAGGGGCCTAGATGCACTTTCAATCTCCTCCCTTTTTGGTGAATTGATGACAACACAATTAAATGCAAAATGGAATGTAAACATGATATAGTCTATACGGAAGAGCTCCCCCTAAATGTGTGCATTAGAAGTATTTGAGTGGAATCAAATGCACATATTTAACAAGAAAAGACCGAGAGCTCCCCCTAGAACATTGCATCCGAGAGCATTCAACATAAATAACTAAATGTAACCCATGCATAAGATAAACATAAAGACATTACATGGATAAAGTGAAATAACAGAGTTCACGACAATCAGAACAATAAAAGGCAATAATAAAAGCAACACAAATCAAGTCCACAAGCGACAACAAAAGATAAACGCGACAACTAAACGAACGACGCTAAAGATAACACCCCCCCTTTGGCATCAAGACACCAAAAGAGGGAGGACACGGGAAGTCACTCGTCGTTGCCTTCATCGTCGGACGCGGAGTACTCGCTGCCAGGGTCATCTCCAGGAGGAGGAGGAGCAGAAGAGGTGATGCCGAAGAGCTGATCTGCAGAGGTGGCATCGCTACTCTCCTCGGAAGACCTGGAGGAGTCACTGGGAGAGACTGCCTCACCATTGTGGCGGCGGATGCTGCGAATATCCTGACCATTCTTCTTGATCTGTCGGCTCATCACCTTCTGCCTGGTGGAGATGTCGCGGCAAAGGCAGAAGACGTGCTTCAGCATCCTCTGAAGAGTGCCGCTCAGGATCGCTGTCTGCTCAGAAGGAACGGCAGGAGGCACAGCAGGAGCAGATGTAGAACTCGAAGCGCGACCCCGTCGAGTCCTAGGAGGAGTCGGACCAGGGGCAGCAGGAACAGCAGGAGTAGTCGGAGGACGGACCTTGTATGAAAGATGCTCCTCGTCCCTGACAAACTTCAGACCACTGACAGATGTGATCAAAGCCATCACAAAAGGAGCGTAGCTGCAGCTGGCCATGTTGCTCTGCGCATTCTGCCTCATTGTCTCCCAAATGAAGTCGACAATGTCAAAGGGATGCGTACGCTCAACGAGGTGGTATAGCAAGTTCCTTCCATAGGAACTGATGGCAGAAGCATCTCCATCCTTGGGCCAAAGAGTGACCCTGAGCATCCTGTTGAGTACAGCAGGCACATCCTTTAGACCCTTGATGGTCCCCACTGTGAAGCTCCTGGAGGTGTCATACAGAGACTCGATTTGCGCAGGAGTCAAAACCTTCTTTTCATGAAGCTTCGGACTGTCGTTGTAGCGAAGGTGGAGAACTCTAGCAAACCTCTTCTTATTGGCCTTGTACCATACTCTGTCAGTCATCCACCAAATAGCATCCTCAGTCTTGTCAAAATACAAGGTGGCATAGAACTGCATAATTATCTCGTTGTTCCAATCATACTTGAAGGACATGATGTCCTTGACCTCATGCAGCTCACAAATCTCAAGAATCTGAGTGAACACGGGATACTCAGCAGCTGCCATGTACTCCCAGTCAATGGTCTTCATCCGGACCACTGGGTGCTCAAGAGGGTAGAGGACCGTCTCATAGTAGTCTGACTGGAATCTGTTCCAGAAGCGTCGGTCCACATACTCATCCTGATGGAAGTCGAGCGGATCTTTCTTTCTGTGCTCAACTATAGCCTTGCCCTTGCCAAAACCCGTCCTGTAGTCAATCACTCTCATTGGGTTGACTGACATAGGGTAGTTCCACACTGGCCTGGCTTTGCCCAAAGGGCCAATGAAATGACCTGACGTGCGGAAGACTCTCCTCTTCTGATCTCTTAGCCTAGCATGAGTGTCTGAAGGATGCTCATCTGGATCAGGCTGAGGCAGAGGAGGAGACTGGGCTTGAGGCTGCGGCTGCTGAGACGGCTGAGCTTGAGGCTGCGGACCAGATGAAGTCCCAATCCTCAGCGCACCTCTTCCCCTGGAGGCGGGCTGCTTCGCCACGGCACGTCTAGGTCTCTTGGGCGCCGGAGCACCAGACGGCGAACTGGAAGAGGTGTCTGGTGACGGAGAGTCCCGAGGAGGGTCACCACCACCCGAAGTCCCCTGAGAAGGATTCATCTGACCAGACAAAGCGAGTGAAAAAGATTAGCCGCGAGGCGACTTGAATTGCAAAGAATAATGCATTCTGGCCGAAGCACCCAACCCGGAGAGTCCGGACTAATTGTCCGGATACTCCGGACCAACCCGGAGACTCCGGATCAAAGGTCCGGATACTCCGGATGCGCCAGAAAAAGCGCACGGGCGGGTGAGAATTGAGGGATTCAACCCGCACAAAGTCAAGAAATGAATCTAGATTGCCGCAAGGATGTTCAAGAAACGACTAGGGCACGATCTAGCAAGGAATTTGACCATGACCGATCAATCCAAGCAATCTCGAAGAAACCGCAAGAGCAATGGAAGCAAAAACATTTGGTTTTGAAAATAATGACAAAACAATATACTATATTGAACTCCACTTACATGGACGTGCTAGAGTGGCTTATATAGCTCTTCTAAGATCTCTAAAAATAGAATTGAACTCAAGAGATAGAAAGATATTACAACTTTAAACTAAATTCGGCCAACCAAAAGGCTAAATCTTGTTGGTCATCCCATCGATCATAAATTCACAAATTTGTAGAAAAAGCGAAAAAATAGGAAAGAAAAGAGGGGAAGAATCAGTGCACAAGCTCTTCACGGCACGCTGATGTGAACCCCTCACCAATGCCTTGGGGTTGGGAGACAAGCAACACGAGTTGTTGGTTGTGATATATGGTTTTGCCCCTGAGCAGAACCGAAGTTTATGGGGCTTGGCCCACCACACTCGCACTCTGATCGGGAGCACAACAACCAGTTGGTTGCGGTCCCATCAGCCAGCTCTAGATTAAAAATAGGGAGAGGCTAGCACTCATGAAGATCATCAATCTCTCGAGCTTTTGGCTCTACCTGACATTACCCGATCTACTAAGCTAACGCCCAAGCTACCGAAGACCCCTACCAGCACCAAGAGGATCTCGGTGCCTTCTTCCACATCACCCATCCTCACCGATAGTTCTACCTCAACTAACCAAGGCCAATAGCATCATCTTCTTCACCGGGTTTGTTCATCTAATGATTCATGTCCGTGTTGTAATCTATGATCATGCTTTAGGCTAGTTGACTTAGGTATTAGCTTAGCTGAAAACTTCTATCATTTGGTATCAGAGTGTCCTAGCCTTAGCATGATCCTCCTTAAACCCAGTTTGGATCTTTTTCATCTCGTTTTCAACCTTGTTTTCATTAGTTGAGGGTCGATTTGTGTTTTATTTGGCTCAGTTAGCATCTAGAAGGAGGGGATCCGAACCCAAAAATCCCAAATCCGAAACCCTAATCCCTAAATTTTTGCCCAGTTTGTGGCATGTTATGAGGCTACTGGGCAGACTGTATGGCTTAAGAACTTTATCCCGGGATTAGGAGTGGTGGACAGCATATCTAAACCACTTCCTATATACTGCAATAATATGGCAACAATTTTCTATTCGAGTAGCAACAAATAAAGTGGTGCTACCAAACACATTGACATTAAGTATCATGTTGTGAAAGATAAAATCCAGGATCAAACAATTGATGTCAAGCATATAAGTACTAAGTCTATGCTTGCGGATCCACTTACTAAAGATTACCACCTAGTCTCTTTCGAGAGCATGTTGCCAGCATGGGTTTATTAGAAAGCCTCTGATTCTGGAAATTAGGATCATAAGAACAAAACCAACTCTCGTTAAGAATAAGTAGTTATCCTATCGAGATAGAATGATGAACTATAGATACTAGGGTCTCAACGGTGCTTTTATTAACCACCGTAATTTTTTATCCTGGTGTGATGTTCTGTTGAGTATGGACTTATGATATTAGCCTTTAATCAAGTGGGAGAATGTTGGTTGTGATCTACAGTTTTGCCCCTGAGCACAACCGAAGTTTATGGGGCTTGGCCCACCACACTTGTGCTCTGATCGGGGGCACAACAACCAGTTAATTGTGGTCCCATCAGCCGGCTCTAGATTAAAAATGGGGAGATGCTGGCGCTCGTGAAGATCATCAATCTCTCAAGCTTTTGGCTCTATCCAATATTACCCGATCTACTAAGCTAGCGCCCAGGCTGTTGAAGACCCCTACTAGCACCGAGAGGGTCTCAGTGCCTTCTTCCGCATCACCCATCCTCACCGATAGTTCTACCTCAACTGACCAAGGCCAATGGCATCGTCTTCTTCACCGGGTTAGTTCATCTAATGATTCATGTCCTTGTAATCTGCGATCATGCTTTAGGCTAGTTGACTTAGGTATTAGCTTAGCTCAAAACTTCTATCATGAGTGTGTGTACAGGTGTTCAACAAGCTCTTCACGGCGTGTTGATGCGAACACCTCGGCACCAGTGCCTTGGAGTTGGGAGACAGGCAACATGATCTTGAACCCAAGGGTTGCTTCTTCCTCAACCACCAAGGACAACGCCACACGAGTGTTGCACGATTATCGCCTCACCAGCTCCACCGCGCGCTATGTCTTCGGTGGCCACCCCAAGTCCCCAAGTGCCGCCGACTTCTAATCAACTAGATCTGGAGATTGTCGCTATAATGGTAGCCGGCTCAACTAGATATGGAGCTCTCCATCGATCCAGGCTACTTGATTTCGCTGTCAATTATAATGACGAGTAGTCACCATCACCAATTCGCATCGTTGGGCTCTCCATCGGGGCCTGGTAGTGAATACAAGAAAATCTAAGATGGTGTCTTCGACGTATCTAATGAGGTAAAATTTCAAATATCAAATCATTCATTTTGGTCTTCTTACACAAGAATGAGAACTAGTGAGCACTATGAATATGTTTAGGTTGCTGTACTATTGTTGATGACAATATGTTTTGACTTGGATGCACCAAATCTTCATCGGTTAGGTATTAATTTTTATACTGCTCCACTACATTATGTTGTTTTTGACATGTTTTATCTCTTTTGTTATATCATTAAGCATGAAGTTTAAATTTATTTTTAATTGAGCATTTGTGTAGTGTTTTTGTTGTACCTCGTTGTGGGTAGTATTTGGCGTTAGTTATTACTGCTTAGTTTTTGGCCTGAGACTTGACAGAATCCTGTCTCCGCCACTGATTATAAACAGAGATGTTATTAAGATCAAAAATAAAATGTTCAGATATTTCACCACTTTCATAACCTTTCCCAACAAATGTTCCGAATTTGGTCAATAAGATCTGTCGGGGATTGGGTGATTCCCTTAATTACCATAATGCCATGACTACCGATCTCGTCCCAGCCCCGTGCACCTCGGAGGTCGTCCCCGAAGGTGTGGTCGAGCACCGTTCCTCGACTTGCTCGACTGGTGGAAACCCGTCGCTCGGCCGGTGCCCGAGCTGTTGCTCGGGTTCAGCTCGGGCTCACCTACTCGGGCTGATGTCAAAACAGCTCGGCCCGACCCCGAGCTCTGGATGCGTGGTCGGGGGTTAAGACTAACGGTCGAGGCGATAATCACGCCACTTCGAGGGATCGTTGCGCCAAGGACGCGGGTATGGCAGAGAAGTAGGATTCGGTTGCGACCACGTTAGACACGGTCAAACGTGCACGGCGTGGGCCGTAACCGAATCGATACTCTTGTAAGTTATAAATACCTCCCGATCATGAGAGGGAGGGGGGACGAACTGAAAGAGAGACACATTGAGACAGACACGCACGCAATATACACTAACGCTGGAGTAGGGTTATTATCTCCTTGGTGAGAGGCCCTAACCAGGATAAATCCCTGTGTCATTCTTTGAGTGAGCTCAATTTGGCGAGACCAGGCATCCTTCGGAAGCCACCCTTCATGCAGAAAGGGGATAGAGTTGATCCCCCAAATCAACTAAGTAAGCTCGGCGGGGGCCTGCTCCCCAATCGTCGACAGCTAGCGCCGTCCGTGGGGACCGATAGTTCCTTTCGTGAAGAATCCCTGAAGATGCCTAACTCTCAAGATCACCAAGATCTCTGCACCTTCGGAGATGTTGGGGATGAAGATCTCAGATACGCCCGTATTGATGTCATGGTGTCATCGACCGAAGGTCATACCGAGCCCGGGAGCTTTTCCCTGTGGCCGCCGCACAAGAGCAGTTCTTTCGCTTTCAGCGCGATGCCTTCTCGGATGATGAATACGACGGGCTCTATGACGGCTTGGATATCCCGGATCATCTCGAGCCCGATCAGGAGACCATGTCACGGAGGGACACTGTAATGTCGCCCTCTCGGTCCTCGCAGTCCCGCAACGTCCACATGGCAGGAGGAGGTGGAGGACCCGAGGACGAACCCTCGGGAGATGCCCGCCTTCAGCGCTATGAAGCGGCCAAAAATCACCTGGAAGCGTCGCTAAACCGGACGCTGGCATGTATACGTCGTCAGGTCCGTGGCAGCCCGGGCACGAGGATCAGGACCAATGCTCGCGAGAGTTCCCATGAGTACGGGACCCCGGAACTCAGGCGCCACCGCCCCAGCTCATCACCCCTCGCTCTCCCGAGCGGGGAGCGTCTTCGAGCCCTAGCCACGGTCGTACGAAACCTCAGAGAGTTCCCTGAGCAGGTGGATTTGGAGGCCATGGGAGCCGTAGTGGCGGACGATCTCGAAAAAATCATCGCGACATGAAGGTGGAAGAAGCATCACGTGAAAAGAAAACTCAGAATGATTCCCGAGAGCAGTATCGCCGCGACCCCGTCGGTGACTCTAGTAGCCATGCTCGGGATGACCGGCGGGAACACGACCGGTACCGCGAGGATGCTTGGAGCGGTTCCCGAATAGCCCCGCGAGACCACAGGGATGCTCGGCGCAATCAGAGCCTGACAGAATACTCTTCCTCAGTCCATTCCCCCTCTCACCGACCCAAGGAAGTTTTCTCCCGCCTAGGTCCGCTGATCGGGGGGTCAAGCAGTAACGATCGTTACGACCTCCATGACCAGAGCGAGCGTCATGACAGCCCCATCTTCAGATGTCGGGCATTCGAGGCGTCCCTTCGGCGAGTGGCGTGGCCGAGCAAGTTCAAACCCGGCCACATTGAAAGATTCAACGGGACTCGGAACCCCGATGAGTTTCTTTCGATCTACACCACTGCCATCCTAGCCCACGGTACTGGATGGCCCGGCTTGGACCTGGCTCTTCAACCAAAAGGAGGGTTCCATCCGGTCTTGGGGCCAACTGAGCAGCGCCCTCCGGGTGAACTTCCAGAGCTGCTACGTCCATCCGGGCAAGGAGCGTGACCTCGAGCGCCTGATCCAGACAGAAGGCGAAACCCTGCACCAGTTCGTCCAGCGATTCATGCAGGTACGGAACTCCATCCCGAGCATCTCGGACGAGGCCGTGGTCCGAGCATTTAAGTTCGGGATTCGAGAAGTTCGCTTCACGCAGGATCTTGAGATCCATCCGGACATCACGGCCAATGAACTATTCTGTATGGCCGACCGCTATGCCAACGCCGATGAGGCAGTCCAGTGGAAGAAGATGCTGGACGAGGGCAAGCTCCCGCCTCAGCCCGGTTTGGAAGGTTCTACAAGCAGGAAGAGTGTAAGCTCGGTTGAAAAGAAGATCAAGAAGAAGAAGAAAAAACCCTTCACCCCAAATATGGTCGCGGCTGTTGAGCAACGTCAGCGACCGGCCTCGCAGGCGCGCAAAGGTTCGGGCGCGAAGGGGAAGGGCCGACCGCCCCAACGTCGCGACGACCAAGGTCAAGATGACCAGGAACGCGGCGACCAGCGCGGCCGACCGAGCAGCCACTTCTGCCCGCTCTATCAGGCGTATGGGCACGACCTCCGCAATTGCCAGATGTGGACTTTTCGTATGGAAGAATTCTACAACGGTAAGGGTCCCATGCCCACGCTCCCAGAGCATGGAGAGGGAGGCAAGGGCAAGTAGCCCGCTGACGAGGACATGGAGTACCAGGAACCCCAGAATCACATCGCTGTGATATTCGTGGGCTCCTCGGCCTACAGGTCTCGTCGTGAACTAAAGGAGGCCGCGCGGGAGGTGCATCACGTCACTCAGGGCAAGCCCCCCATCCAACAGCTCAAGTGGTCCGAGCTGCCCCTTACTTTTTCCAAGGACGACTGTCCCTTAGGAATGACCAAGCCTCAAAGACTCCTAATGGTCATGAGCCCCACCATCAGCAACACTGTCGTAGGGTGGGTGCTCGTCGACTGCGTTAGCTCCTTAGATCTCATATCCGCCAGGGTCTTGGACAAGATGCAAATCCCTTGTTCCAAGATCAAGAGCATTGTAGTCCCGTTTTACAGCATAGCTCCGGACACCTCGATCAAGTCGCTCGGCCAGATCGTCCTGCCCATGACGTTTGGCACCCCGAGCAACTTCCGGACGGAATTGATCACTTTCGAAGTGGTCGATTTCGAATCGGCCTACAATGCCATCCTCGCCCGACCAGCACTTGCTAAGTTCATGGCCGCTACACACCACGGGTACCAGTGCCTGAAGGTACCGGGACCCGGGGGCGTGATATCAGTGAAGGGAAGCCAGAAAGCAGCCTTGAATTGCGATGAAAGGGCGCTCGACATGGTCGGGCAGCTGCCCCAACGTGGGCCAGAACAAGAGCCGAAGAATTCCCGGGCAAAGACTACCCTCCAACCCGGAGGAGAAACCAAAGCAGTCCCCTTGTGCGACGCAGAACCAGGTAAAGTCATCCACTTGGGAACTTCTCTGGACCCCAAATAGGAACTCGAGCTCGTGACCTTCCTCCGGAAGAACGCGGACCTGTTCGCCTGGGAACCGTTCGACATGCCCAGAGTCCCAAGGGAGGTCAT
Organism: Rhipidocladum racemiflorum; assembly: GCA_036346355.1. Lineage (NCBI taxonomy): Eukaryota > Viridiplantae > Streptophyta > Magnoliopsida > Poales > Poaceae > Rhipidocladum > Rhipidocladum racemiflorum. Next base: position 31,991,561 of record CM070580.1, on the reverse strand, counting down.
CGAGCACAGGCTAGCGGTTCGGCCTGATAAGAAGCCTGTGTGGCAGAAGCTCAGGCGCTTTTCCCCAGAAAAACAAGCTATTATCCGGGAAGAGCTGGATAAACTCCTCAAGGCCGGGTTCATACGAGAAGTCGACCATTCCGAATGGCTAGCCAATCCGGTCATCGTGAAAAAAAAGGGAGGTAAATGGTGCATGTGCGTCGACCACACAGGTCTGAACGTCGCATGCCCTAAAGACAATTTCCCGCTGCCTCGAATAGACCAATTGGTCGACGCGACAGCGGAGTCCCAGGTGATGAGCTTTTTGGACGCCTACTCAGGCTACCACCAGATCTGCATATCACCTGAAGATGAGGAAAAAACTTCCTTCATCACACCGTTTGGTACCTTTTGCTACACGACCATGTATTTTGGTTTTAGGAACGCCGAAGCAACTTTCCAGCGCCTTATGCAGAAGACCTTCTCGGTCCAAATAGGCCGAAACCTGGAGGTCTGTGTGGACGACATAGTGGTCAAGAGCAAGCTCGCCTCGGATCATGTTTCCGACCTGGAGGAGACCTTCTGTAACCTCAATAAACATCGAATAAGGCTCAACCCAGAGAAATGCGTGTTCGGTGTGAGGGCGGGGAAGGTACCCGGCTACATGATCGGACCGCAAGGCATCAGGGCGAACCCAGAGAAGATCGAGGCCATCAAGAGCATGCGACCACCCACGCGCGTGCGAGAGGTCCAGTTCCTGACCGAAAGAATGGCGGCTCTTAGCCGCTTCATTTCCCAGCTCAGCGAACGCGGGTTGCCTTTCTTCAAGGCACTTCGCAAGCACAATGGTTTCGTTTGGACCGAGGAAGCAGACAAGTCTTTTGAGGAACTGAAGCGATACCTATCAAAACCTCCGGTCCTGACTACCCCGAGACCAGGCGAGGTCCTGCTGCTATACTTGGCCGCTACACCCTAGGCTGTAAGCGCCGTGTTAACGGTGGAAAGGGACGGGGCGTAACGGCCGATCTATTACATTAGCAAGGTCTTGCACGGGCCTAAGGAACGTTACCCGGAGGTCCAAAAACTCCTGTATTCACTGCTCGCGGCCTCCAAAAAGTTATGGCACTACTTTCAAGCCCATAAAATTCGAGTCCCGACTAACTTCCCACTCAGGGAGATCCTGGGAAACCAAGATTCTAGTGGTCGAATAGCGAAGTGGACCATGGAGATCGCCGAGTTCGAGATTGAATTCTCGACTCGCACAACGATCAAATCCCAGGTCTTGGCAGATTTCCTGGCGGAATGGACAAATCCCGCTCCGCCCAAGGTCGATCCCGACCAACCCGGGCAAGGTCGCTGGGTCATGTACTTCGACGGCTCCCAAGCTTACGAGCGCTCGGGGGCTGGAGTTATCCTAATATCCCCGCAGGGAGAGCAACTCCAATATGCCCTCCAACTGCATTTCATCGCGACAAAAAACACGGCAGAATACGAAGGCCTCCTGGCCGGGCTACGAGCATGCAAATTGCTCGGGGTCCAGCGGCTCACCGTTAAGGGTGACTCCCAGTTGGTCGTCAACCAGGTTAACAAGGAGTATCAGTGTTCCGATAACTCAATGGCGCTTTACCTGGCTGAAGTTAGGAAGATGGAGAAGTACTTCAAGAATTTCGAGGTACTCTACATCTCCAGGAGGGAAAATTCCCTGGCCGACAATTTCTCAAAAGTCGGTTCCGCCCAACTCCCTGTCCCGGCAGGGGTGCTCGTCGAGCACGTATTTAAGCCCTCCACTCCCTCTGCAGAGGAGGCACACGAGGCGCACGGTAACATCTCCTTCCTTGAGCACGGAGCGAGTTGGATGACGCCATTCATCCAATATCTCGCACATGGGACACTGCCTGAGGAAGAAGCCGAGCGTTCCCGGCTCATAAGACGATCCTCACCGTACAAACTGGTCGAGGGCGTCTTATACCGCAAAGGAACACTTGGAGTCCTCTCCAGGTGCATCACCCAGGAAGAAGGCGAGTACCTTCTTAGGGATATCCATGAAGGAATGTGCGGAGCTCACTCGTCCTTCAGAACATTAGTGGGCAAAGCCTTCCGATTGGGATATTACTGGCCGATGGCCCTAGCTGATGCTCACTCAATAGTGACCTCCTGCCGGGCAAGTCAGTTTCATGCCCGCAAGGTCCACCAGCCAGCATACGCACTCCAAACAATCCCGTTGACATGGCCATTCTCGGTCTGGGGGGTCGATATACTCGAACCCTTTCCTCGAGGTCGTAGGGGTTGCAAATACCTGCTCGTGGCAATCGACACTTTCACTAAGTGGATCGAGGTGGAGCCCGTGTCGACCATCTCGGTCCAAGCGGCCAAGAGGTTCTTTCACAACAACGTGGTGACACGTTTTGGCATACCAAACCGTCTCATCACGGACAACGGCACCCAGTTCACATGCGAACTATTTCAAACTTATTGCGAAGACATCGGGACCAAGCTATGCTTCGCGTCCGTGGCTCACCCACAGAGCAATGGAGCGGCCGAACGAGCAAACGGGCAAATCATTCAAGAAATCAAAAAGAGGGTCTTCAAAGACCTCGACCAGTACGGGCAGGCTTGGGTGGACGAGCTCCCTTCCGTCCTATGGTCAGTTCGCACCACGACGAGTCGAGCTACGGGGGAAACCCCCTTCCAACTCGTCTACAGTGCAGAGGCTGAAATCGTGCTGGGGTCCCCAAGGGTGCACCTAGTCGACAACCTCGACCAGGAAGGAGAGCGCCTACTCGACCTCGACCTCGCAGAAGCGACACGCGAACAGGCTTTGCTCCGATCCGCGGTTTACCTGCAGGACCTTAGCAGGCACGCGGCCAAATCCGTGTGACCAAGGACCTTACAAGTCGGTGATCTCGTCCTGCGTCGGGTTCAAGACCTGTCAAAAGTCAACAAGCTAACCCCTACGTGGGAAGGTCCTTACATGGTCGTATCAATAGCATGCCCGGGGCTGTTCGCCTCGCGATGGAGGATGGTCGGGAGCTCGCTAGCACTTGGAACATCGACCAACTGTGTAAGTTCTTTGTCTAGTTTGATTTGTGCATCTCTTATTTCCCCTTTTGCAACCTTTACAGTTCCCCTTCTTCAATAAAATCCGGTTCTTTGTCCCACCCCGTTACTTTTCACCCTTCCCGAGATCTCATGATTTACCCTAAGTCCCTGCCTCTCGGCAAGCCGACTTAGCCTCACTCGAGGGCACACTTTCTCGCGATCTTGGTGACAGGAGGAAAGCAAACGGGCAAGGGGCAAGAACGTACGCTTTAATTCTTCCCAAAACTCTAACTGGCATGTGCGTAAGCGACCAGATGCGCAAACAACCCGTGCCAGACCACTCAGCTCGCCTCCGGGGGGGTTTCAGTCTACGTAAGCCGATTATCTTTCGCGGCAGATCTTCGCTGCAAGTTACAATCACATAGACACCCCTTCGAACGGATCGGAAGTCTGACGGACCTACGCGTGTCCGGCCATTGCGCATCACGTCGAGCACTCACATGCCTTCCCCCATGTTCCTTGAAATCATGCTTGAACCTCACGAGCATGGGTCAAGACGCTGGGGGGATAAGGTCGCGCGTGCTACTGCTATAGTGACTTGACCCATGCTCGCAAACGGGGGAAGGTCGTCGGTCGTTCAACAAGGGCCGCACGATTTTTCCTAACTCTCCTATTAACGAGCTCGTGCTCGCAATTTAGGTGCACGACCTTCGTTAACAGCGGGGGCTTAGTAGACGGCAAACTACCGTGCCTTTTTGAGAAATGCGCGCTCGTCCTCTATGTGCTTAAGCATCGATTCGCTCGGTTTGCTCGTTGCTGCTGTCGTTCATTCGTTTTCAGGACAACCATCCACCACGAGATAAACGGAGCGTAAAAGACGAAGCACGAAGACCTTTTGCCTTAGCATTTAAAAGAAAATGTATATATATATAAAAGAAAGATCCAAGGTCCTACAAAAAGGAAGAACTTCACATCTCAGGAACGGCCGGCGCGCTTCTTGTCCTGGAGCACGGCGAGCTCCTCCTTCAGGGTGTCAAGCTCGGCCTCCAGGTCAAGCACCTTCCACCGCGCCGCGCGCCCTTCGCTCGCCGCCTGGTGGAGCCGCTTCACCTCCTCCTTTTGCTGTTCGGCCAATGTGTCGGCCGTGTCCATGGAGCGACGCAGCGCCTCCACGGTCCCCTCCAGGCTTGACCTCGCCCCCTCACTCTGCTCGAGCCGCTCCCTGAGGACCAGGATGGACTCCTCGGACTTAAGCCGAATCTCCGCCTCCGAAGCTTTCAGCTCGCACACCACGCACTCGAGCTCCGTGATCCTCGCATCTTGCTCGGCGTTGTGCTTAGTGAAAACTTCGGGAGGGATGGTCGCAGCCCTAAAGTCCATCATGGTGACCTCGAACACCTGCACAACGGGATACCTCAGGTTATCCCCGTGAGCGTACAAGAACTGAAGTCGAAAGTATTTCGTACTTACCCAGCGAAGGCGCTCCCGTAGGCCTGCATGGAAGAGATCGGCCGGATCCTCCTCGAGAGGATCCGACCGAGCTTCATCCCCCCCAGCAGGTGTTGCGCTCGGGGGCTCCTGTTCCTCCTCCTCTTGGACCCGGGCGTCTTCAGCACCCGGGAGGTTAGGGAGCTGAGCCGGGGGGTCAACCTCCACCATCAGGGGGTGGACCTCCACCAGGGCAAGGCCCTCCTGGGGATGCCTTTCCCCCACGATCTTGGGGCCCAACACTGGGCCTGGTCCCTCGCCTTCGGGCACGTCCTGCTCGCCGGCCGAGCTTGGGCTCGGCACCACGAGCGGCGCGTCCTCCGGCTTAGTTCCCCGTGGGAGCTCTTCCCCCGGGGTAGTGCGCCTCGAGCTCGGGGACAGGTCCTGCTCGTGCGCCGGGCTTCGTCCCGAGGTCGCTGGCGGCGGGTCCTCTGTTTCGCCCGCTCAGGGATGATCTTCCCCCAGGGAGGCGCCCCCCCACGCCCGGACTTGCGCCGGTGCTCGGTGGAGGGTCTTGAACTCGCGGGGGTCCCCTGCAATTTCCTGGAGGGTCTCGGCAATGATGTCGCTGGCCTCGACCCTCGCAGGATCTTCGGGCTCGGACTCCCCGTTTCGGTCATTGACCTCGATGATGACGTGGGTGACCCCCATCGCCGCCGCTCAGGCGTTTGCGGCAACACATAGCGCGGCCCCAGCGTCCATGGTTGCGCCCTGCTCGGGCACGATCTCCTCAGATGCCACGACTTCGGCGCCCCGAGCGAGTTCCCTCTCTATCACATAATTAAGCAAGTCGTCAGCCATAGCTTCGAAGTCCCATACCTCCTTACCAGCTACCGCACCCACTATAAACAATGTGGGATCAGCATAGCGCCCGAAGAGGAAGGAATACACTAAAGGGGAAAGGTAGGGACTCACCTCGCTCGGCCTCCGCCACCGAGGCTGGAGCCCGGGCCAAGAGGTTGGCCATATCCTCACGGACCTTGTCGGCCACCGCCACCGCGGGGTCAACCTCCTCCAAGCCGACCTCCACCAAGGTCGGCGAAGGGAACGCCAACGGCACGCCTGGCGACCTCCGACGCCTCGTGGCCAGAGGCGCCGAGTACTCTTCTTCCTCCTCGTCGGGCTCGGGCACCGAGCCCGAGCTCACCCGCGTGAGCTCGGCCTGAAGGGCGGCGATTTGCCCCTCCAGCTCCACCTTCCGCGCGGATCCCCCTACCGCGCCTGCAGCCGCGCCTGCTGCTTCTTTTTTTGCCCGCTCGGCGAGCTGATGCAAACGAGCCATCAGCTCTGGGTTCTTTTTAGTGTGATCAATCATCCACAGCCTTAGCTCGCTTACCTCCCTCTGGTCAGCGTACTCCAAATGAGGACGGGGCGAGCGCCCGCCCGAGCTGTCCGCCTGGGGGGAGACGGCGTGGCTGAAGTGGACCTGTCGCTGCGCTTGCGGCTCGCCAGCTTCTTGACCTTGCGACCTCGGTCTCCCACGCCGGGACTCCCCAGTTGCGACTTTAGTTGCGCCATCGCAACCTCAAGGGCGACCTTCTCCTGCCGGGCAAGGGACAAGCGAGTTAGGAATGTGCTCGGAAGCCGTCCCCAAGCTCGGTTTCCCCGAGACGTGACGCCTTGGGCGTATCCTGCTTGGAACAGAACACCAGAGCCTGACAATGTGAGATCTTACCGCCTCGGTTCGCTCGAACAAGTTGTTCGGGATCTGGCAACCAGCCAGAATCTCTTTGCCCCTGGGGGTGCCGAACATCTCGGCGACCCTCGCATCCACCCAGTCTTCGGACGGGGCTGCGATCCGACCAAGGAGAAAGGTGAGTACGGCTAGCACCATTTCTAAAGATGAAGGAGCTCGGCGAGAGGGCGTACCTGATCGTGACTCCCAGGTGAGGTCTTGCCACCCGGCGATCTCGAAGAAGGGGTGTTCCCTCCTCCTGAGGGGCGACACCCGATTCCGAACGAAGTCCCGAGCGACGTCCCGGCTAGTGAGCCCCGAGCAGGTGAGCTCATTGATCATCATGAGCACCTTCTCCTCCTCAGGTTGCACAGAGGGTCGGGGGGTCTCGACGCGCGGAGCATTGGCCCCAGTGTAGCAGAGGGAGCTCCCCCCTACCTTCCTCAGGTAGAACCAGAAGTCGGCCCACCCGAACACCGAGTCTTTGAGCGTGAAGCTCGGGTACTCGTATGGGCGGGTAGGCCGGAGGCAGAAATAGAGGCAGCCGGCCGGAGAAGTCGAGCCGGTGCGAGACAAGGAATAAAAATGGAAAAAGAGGCTGGGCGTGGGCAAGATGCCCACCACGCTTCACAAAGATGGGCAAAGATGGAAAGGATGAGGATCGAGTTAGGGTTGAGATGGGTGACCTCGTATTCGCATTGCGCGATCACCGACTCGACGAACTTTCTTTCGGGCGTTCGGAGCCCGTTGATGGAGTAGAGCTCGCATGAGACGATCTCCCCCTCCTGCGGCTGTGGCTCCTCCTCATCGCCTGGGGCTCTCCACGACCCCGCGTCGACATACTTGAGCGTCTGGAGCAGCTCGAGTTTTTGCTGGCTAAGCCTGCTCACACCGAACTTCGCCATTAGAACAAGAAGACAAAGATCAGGGCAAAAAAACAAGCGCTAGAGCAAGAAGGTTGCGGAAACGAGAAGGATTCAGATGACAAGCATGCGCAAAGAGAATCCTGGTGATCGTTTAAATACCCGATTTGGGGGGAAGCGAAAAGACTTCCCGCCGTTGCGATCGAGGAAGCTCTAAAGGCACAAGAGCAGTTGGGGAGTCCACCGATCCGGGGCTAACACGTGGACGCGGAAATCGAAACTGTCCCGTTAGGGGTCGGTTCCCAAGGAAACGGTTAGTACCATCACAACCAGGCTTCTCCGAGAAGGAACTGCAACGCCGGACCGCACTCGCTTACCCGAGCACACTTTGGCCGTCGGATTGATCTACTTGCTCGTCCTCGGGGGAGCTCTGCTTGGATGCTGCAGCAGTGATTCGCTGCAATCAACCCAATCCCTCCATTTAAGTCGGTAGGCTCAAGGGGAAGGCCCCGTCGAGCATTTTTCCCCACTTGAGCCTCGGGGGCTAGCTGTCGGGGATTGGATGATTCCCTTAATTACCATAATGCCACGACTACCGGTCTCGTCCTGGCCCCGTGCACATCGTAGGTCGTCCCCAAAGGTGTGGTCGAGCACCGTTGCCCGACTTGCTCGACTGGTGCAAGCCCGTCGCTCGGCCGGTGCCTGAGCATGTTTCTCGGGCTCACCTACTCGGGTTGATGTCAAAACAGCTCGGCCCGACCCCGAGCTCTGGATGCGTGGTCGGGGGTTAAGACTAACGGTCGAGGCGATAATCACGCCACTTCGGGGGATCGTTGCGCCAAGGACGCGGGTGTGGCAGAGAAGTAGGATTCGGTTGCGACCACGTTAGACACGGTCAGACGTACACGGCGTGGGCCGTAACCGAATCGATACTCTTGTAAATTATAAATACCTCCCGATCATGAGAGGGAGGGGGCACACACTGAAAGAGAGACACATTGAGACAGGCACGCACGCAATATACACTAACGCTGGGGTAGGGTTATTATCTCCTTGGTGAGAGGCCCGGACCAGGATAAATCCCAGTGTCATTCTTTGAGTGAGCTCGATTTGGCGAGACCAAGCATCCTTCGGAAGACACCCTTCACGCAAGAAGGGGACAGAGTTGATCCCCCAAATCAACTAAGTAAGCTCGGCGGGGGCCTGCTCCCCAATTGTCGACAAGATCTTATTTGATTCGAAAACTAATTTGAGACCCTATCTACAAATCAAACATCCACTAAGGAGGTTCCATCTCATCACTTGCACAAATAGCACGTCCCGAAGAAATAATGTCTTGCCTAAAATAAGCTTCAAGCAGACCTAGCCAATTCCTCGAACTGCTGCAGATGCACCATTGCCCATCAAAACGAAGCCACCTCCTTCGCCCTGAAAGGAGGAGAATAAACTATGATCAACACAAATATGGTGAGGAGCACCTGTATCAGTCCACCAATCAGTTGATGGATTAGCCATAAAGGCTCTAGGTACACACATATCAGAATTGGCTAAAGCCAGTGCGACGTTCGCCACAGCCTTATGGCCACTCTGCTGACTTGTAGACCCCTTGCCCTTTTGTTCACGGCACCTGCGAGCAATATGCCCAGCAACTCCACAAATGAAATAGACAAAGTTCTCATTCTTCTTCTTCATTTGCTTAGGTTTGGTCTGGGAAGGGATCTTGGTCTTCTTCTTGGACCCTCTGCTTGCAAACTTTGTCTCCACATGATGAGCCTGAATTTGAGACATGGGAGCCTTATTATTGGCATGTGCCCGCTCTTCCACATTAATAACGGCCGACAGCTCGGAGAGAGTCAGACGCTCCTTAGTGTCTCTGAGTGTTCACAAAGTCACGCCACGAAGTCGGCAACTTTGCCAGTATCACATTCACTTGAAAGCTCTCTAGCAGAGTGCAGTTGTATTGAGTCAGGTCCCTAATATATTACTGAAGCTCATGGACCTGATCCAATATAGATATGCCGTCTACCATCTTATAATTAAGGTAGATTTCTATGGTGAATGACTCGTTCCCATTATCTTCTTCAGAGAACTTCAGTTCGAGTTCATCCCAAAGTGTCTTAGTAGAGGTGAAGTTTGAGTATACGTCGAAAAGCTTACTTACATAGGAAGTTCTGGAGGATTAGCAATGACCCAAAATAGTTTGAGGTCCATCAACCAAAGCCTAGTCTTAGCCTGCCAGCGTTTAAAGCTCGCACCATTAAACACCCTAGGCTTAATGACATCAGAACTAGAAGCCATTAAATATCGTTTTCTGGATTGTTGTAAATATTGCGATATTAGCAAATTTATCCTGACAATACCATATTAAATAACCATGAATTATCATTGTTAATCAAGCATAAATACTGAAAAAAGATATGTGACAATATCAAAGCATGTATGCTTATAATCAAGTATTTAAGCAAATGCATAACAATGATCAGTAAACGAGACATACAACTAGCAATAATGCTCAAGCTGATTTTAGATTGTTCTCAGATGTTGGGCTGCCTTAAAAAGTCCTTCATCACCATTAGGAACAAGATATAGACTTATTTGTGACAATCTTACCCCAAATTAACAATTTTAATACTTGGCAGTTAAAGAAAACCTTATCAATTGATCATCTAGAACAAAGTATACATGTATTTGTAAAAACAACTTCAAGAGAGCTTACTGGATATTCACTAAAGACAATAGCATGAATGAACAGTAAGCAAACTATCACATATATATATATGTCAGAATTCACAGTGGCAAGCAATTAATCTAACCAAGTATTGCAGGGTATAAAATACTAATTGATGTTGTCACAAATAGTCTATCTTAGCCCAAATCCCCATTGAACAATTGTCTTCCACATGCAAGGTCTCCAAGTCAATGAAATTAACTGGCCCCCTTTGCACGAACAGTAAATAATGTAACCATAGAAGTTTTGCGAAAACTCACAAAGCACCAACTGGATAGTTATTGCAGCTGGCTAGACTCGTCGATGACGATGTCCCAGGAAACGATATCGCTGCTGCAATGCCGCAGAAATCACCGACGAATATTTCTAAGATACAAAGCCGCAATCCCCTCGATGAGGCACTGGATATTCACAAGGATCACCGAAATCACCGACGAATATTTCAAGAGAGCTTACTGGATATTCACAAGGAGACCCGAGATGCAGCTAGCACCACTCAAAGCCACATAATCACCACCTCGGCCAAAGGGATGAAATTGCTAAACACTGCACAGTAGGTCACAAGGACCAGCACTAGCACATACAAGTAGCTGTGTCACACCTCACACAACACCGGATCAAGCAGCAAGATAGCAACAAATTGCTAGCCAAGCAACCGAGAAACTTGCAGCAGTTCCTTTCAATTGGACATCAAAGCAATCATTCGACCAAGGATCAGAACCAAGCCTCAACTAGGGTTACATGCAAAAACGGCATCTACTGGTTGAGCCTAGCCTAGATTATTGGTGCCAAAGATCACACAAGATCAACAGAAAAAAAATAAGAACCAAGCCAAATCTCCAACCGGATTGCGAGCACCATATGGAATATATAAGCCCCACCAGCCGGCCCCTTAGGTAGTGTTTGGTTAGTGGGATGGAGTGGAATGGAACCATCCCATCCCACCAAGTCTAGTATTTGGTTAGAGAGCTGAGGATGACTTGATTCCAGAAAAGATAATATTCTCTCTATATTCGGGACGGCCAGGTTCTAAAAATTTTCTGGAACGCAGCCTCCCCACTTGGAATGTGAGAGTAACAGTGGGTCCTATATGAGAATCTGGGATGGAACCATTCCATTCCTGAAATCTAGGATAAAACCATTCCATCCCTGAAATCTGGAATGGAACCATTCTATTTCACCTCACTCTCCAACCAAACACACAATTAAGGAGCAGCTAGAGACGGAGAGGCGTCAGCGGCCACCACCGGAGGAACCATGCCACGCCGCCACTTGCGGAGCGGCCGAGCGGGACTCGTCGCCGCCACCTCTGCCATCTCCCTCGGCTGCGTACGTGCTCCTCGCCGACTGGCGTTAGGGCACAGCTCGAGTGTTTTAGCACCGACGACTAGGCCAGTTCGATCACATGGACCGAATCGGTCCAATTGCCCCCCCCTCCCAAGCTAAATTTAGAGGAAAACTCAAATTTCTGTAACACGGAGTACGTACGTGCTAGTTCTCATGCATGCATGTTTCATATGGGATATATACATGCGTAAAGGAAGGCAGCTTTCAGCCTTTCACTGTCAGGCAGCAAGACAGAGTACGTACCAGTACTGTCAGGATTTTGCATGGACGGTGCACACCACGTTCGCGCGGTGCCGTATTTGCGTGGAGTTCAATGCGCCGAAGCCAGAAGAGGACCTGCTAGTCACAAATGGTTGTGTTTTCCTTGCCTCTCGTCTCTTCTTCGGCTGAACTATATGATTAGTTATTCCAGGCTGTAATGCTGCAGCAACGCTCTCTCTCTCTCTCTCTCTCTCTCTCTCTCTCTCTCTCTCTCCTAAATAGCTCTTTTAGGTAAACTAAATTCAATATAACCTATTCATTTATTTAATCTAATAAATTAGATTAGTTAGTATTTATTTATACTTCCTTCGGTAGTAGAGCAATATAAGTACCTTCAACAAACTAATGTCTAAATCTGATTCCTATTGCCTACAATATATACGAGTATAATATTAATTCACCGTAAAATTTCTAAAAAAAGAAAGTGAAATCACAGCACGCAGTGTGACCAAACCGAGCTCGGCTTCCCGCTGCCTCATCACCCCCATGGCTTGTAAATTCGGTTTAGGGATTCTGGTAAATGTACATCGATACCTTGCAGGGCTATCTGCTTAATCTCTCTTGGCCATGCATGCTCTGATCTTTAGCTATGATGTCCATGTCCTTCCCTGGTGGCGGGTTGCATGATAGAGTCCACCCTGAAAAAACAAGGAAGTAAAGCGATACCTAATTAGTGGACAGGGGTCAGGTGCAGTTGGTAGTATAACTGCAACTTAAGCAGTTGCGTGCCAGCCGTTGGATCGAAAAGTGACGGCTCAGACTGACTCCAAAGTATTGTAGCAAAAAGTAATGAAGTGGTTACTGCAGCAAAACACTGTAGCATGTTTTTGGACGATCTGGATCGTTCGTTTGCTCGATCGGACTGCTCACGCTTATAGGAACTGCTTAAGTTACAGTCCCCACATGGACCGCCAAGATCCTCTCCCTAATTAGTCACCGTTTTGTACCAAGTAACTTAATTAATTGTGCTTTGGTTTAGGAACTAGGGCATGCATGCATAATTGTGCCTGCCTTTCTTCTGAAGATATCATCTGCAGTGTGCACTACTGCACCACACCAGCAGCAATGATGGCAAATGTTGCATGGGTACGTTGTTCCGGCTACTTGTTTCAACTCAAAGGACGTTTTTTTCTTACTTTAAGCCTAGCTAGCTAACCACCGATGAATCTCTGTCGACTCTTGCTAGCTCTAGCGAGCTAATGCTATTGCTAGATCGTTGGTTGGGGTTGGAAAGGTAAACATCCTTTTTTCTTTTGCTAATTAGAAACAGAATCTGATGCTAATTAGAAACAGAATCTGATGTTGGAGTATGTTTTCACCTCTCCAGAATATGGAGACAGGCAGGCGAGCAGGATGATTTCTCCGTGTATGGCCTGCCAACAACCAATTCAATGACAACTCGTAGTGCTTAACTAGCCGCTAAGCCTCGCACCATATTTTTTCAGAAAGGCCCCCCTCTGACAGAAATACGACTGGGATGTGACCAATTTAGAGGTGGGCACTTGGGCCGGCCCGAGACAAGGTGGTCTAGCTCGATTCAAAGCCCGACACGGTATGGGAGTGGACCGTGCTGTGCCGGCATGACACTGTAGCACGGGCCGTGCGCGGGCTTGAGATCAGGGCACGATGGGCGGCCCGATCGCACGCGATCGTTTGGTAGGGCTCGTCTTAAGACGACGCAGCGGAGGCACGGGCACGCCGCGGCATGAAGATATAGGGGTGAGAGATGGGAGAGAGCTGAGAGAGATTGAGATATATGGACGGAACCAGTTAAGCTGGGACACTTTTGTAGTCTCAAGTATGTACGATTTATAGTCTAAATCCGATCCAACATCCATAGATCTACTGCCACAATTTCATTGTTGTTGATGTCTATATTATGTTACTTATCTACAATGATTTTATTTCACTAGATTTCTAATACTATCGAGGTTATGAGTCTGATAATCTTTTTGAAGAGAAGAAAAGATACTGTTGGGCTTTCTACAAATGACCATCTCTCGTTCTCTCGTCGGCCAATGAGCGAGAGAGGGAGGGAGGCAACAGGCGTGAGAGAGATAGTCGAGAGAGAGAGGGAGAAAGCCGAGAGAGGGAGCAATGGGCGAGAGAGATTGAGAGAGAGAGAGAGAGAGAGAGAGAGAGAGAGAGAGAGCTGCGAGAGGGAGCAACAGGCGAGAGAGAACTGAAAGGATTGAGCATCATGTGTCTCTGTCTTTTTTCCTCTCGTCGCAATATTGTAAATGGGCCAGACCTGGGCCAACACGGCACGAAGTGCAAATAGACCGTGCTTGGGCTTGCCGAATGCGAGCCGGGCTGGCACGGTACGGCACGGTAGGCACGACGGGCCATTATGGCCCGGCACAGTTTAGGCACGAAGCACGATAGGCCCGGTCAGCCCGTGCCGGCCCGGCCCGACACGGCACGATGCCCACCTCTAGACCAAACTCAACATCGTCATACTGACACTGTATGCCCTTGATTAGTATGGGTTACTGATAAGAGAGAACACCATCGATTGACCAACAAAACCCGATAGATAACGGGAAGGATTTCAACTGTGTGTTATGCGCTAGTTCCGGCAAAAAAAAATCTTGTTAGAGATCGAACTAAAATTATTTTGATTACTGTAGTGAATATGTTCAAAATTAAAATCGGTTCATTTCAAATGAAAAAGGGTTAATAAGACTTGGATCGACGATGGTTCATTAGCTCGAATTTTAAATAACCACCTAGGTGGTAAATAAAATAATTTTATACCGAACTATGTCAATTTTTTTTAAAAAAGTCGATAATAGTATAGCCCACCCTAGTCGAAGTTCTTATCATACTAGCCTATCTCGTGTTTTTTTCTTCCAAAAGTATCTCTCGTGCGACAATGGCGAATCCAGAAATTTTCAGATGGTGTACGGAATAAAAAAATATTTAATATAAAAGTTTAACGTTCACAACAACAAAAATTAAAATATAAATTATTCATATTAGAGCAAATATGTCATAATAAATTAGAAATTTTCAAAATAATTAAGAGAAAAAAAATAGGTCATGAGACTTCATAACTTGAAAGTGTGATATTTTGGATTTATCACTAACTTGTAGAAAATAATGTCGATCATCTATTATACTTAGTTGGTTTTTTACAAAACTAATTATCAAAAACAAATTTGTTTTCTATAGGTATTGGTTTTGATTTAGAGACAGTAGTTGTAGTTGTCTTCTGTGTCTTTTCGGATTTATCCCACAAAGCTTTCCAATCTACATAATAACTCTTCATTTTCTTAAGCTCTACGTCCACAAAATCAACTAATTAATTCCATCGATTCACCTTTTATCAACATTTTAAGTTCTCAACATTCAACAAGAATATATGAAAACCTATAGGATATATTTGATGACCTTGATTGGCTACTGCAGCGGTGAGCCCCATGGTGTTACGGCTGGTGCTTGATCAATAGCCCGGTTGTCGCCTCAGCCTCCATCTTTCCACCACCACCTGCTTGTCGAACTACGTCGCCGATCGACGTCCCGAGATCAAGTGAGAGAGAGACATACAAAGAGCATGAGAGAGAAAAAATGAAAAATTTTGGCTATGGTTGATTATGTTGTGCATATACTTTGCTCGGTTGAAAAAAATGGGAGGAGTGAGCTTTTCGCCAATGGGGTAGACTCGTCATTTGAGGAGAGGAGTTATAGGAGAATGAAAATGGGCTAAAATTAGATGATAAGTGAATATGTATGATGATTTGGTCCTATTATTAATATATATAGCTAATATACATATTATATAATCAATTTTTTTTGCAAAAAATTTGGATGTACAACCGTACACCCATGTCCCTTAGTTAGATCCGCCCCTGCCGCGCGATAAAAATTTCAAAAATAGCCCCTCTGCCTTAGCTCGGACGATCCGCGTCACCCGTCACGGTCTTGTAGCACGGAAGGTTCTCGGCGAGCCGCGACATCACGGATTAAAGCACTTTCTATGCTATCAGACCGCATCACTCGTCGAGTCTTTCGCACTAAAGCAAGAAGCTATTAGTACAATTTTAAATGTGCGGGACCTGATTCGGAAAAGATTTCGTCTAGAAGCAATTTCCGCGGACAGTTCGCCCTAGCCTGCACGCAGCGGCAGGGCACGCAACAAACCATCGACAGGGACGCTTCTTCAATGCACGGCGTCGTTATCAGGCTGGCGAACCACTCCTCGACGCACCATGATGCATCCATGGTTGGGTGACTTGCTTCACTCCCTCATCTCTCTCTCTCTCTCTCAGGGACGCTCCTGGAATAAGATAGTCGCGCAGGGGTGTGCGAGCAAAAAGCCCTAACGGCTCGTAACGGACCGGCGCATCGCGCCCGTCCGCGCGCGGCCCTCGCGCCAACAGCCGGGCGATCCGGCGCGTCCGATCGCGCTGCAGCGCGCGTAGGCGGTTTCCCGTCCGTCCGATCGGGAACGGACGGCTCGGATCGTCCGAGGCCGAGGGGGAGCCGGCTGCTCCGGGATTTGCGGCACCGGCCGCAGCTGCCTGGAGCCCACTCCCGCTTTGCTCGCTCGTCTCAGTCCCATGGCGGGATCTTCTGCGGAGGTGGTGGAGCGATCCGTGGATTCCGTTGCGGTGCGATGTGACTAGGCGCACGCCTGGCCGCAGGGTGAAATGCTGCAGTGGATGCGAGAGGATGCAGCGATTGGTCTGACCTTTTCTTTTACAAAGAGGAGGGAAGCTTCGTGTCCCAAACGATTTTACCCAACAAGAAGAGATAGCCGTTTTTTAGTTTTTTACCCAACACAGGAATCATCACTCTAGAGGAGCACGATTTTATCTTTTCATTCATTCCTCTATTTTATACCTAGTAGTATACTAAAAGATTATTATTTTCTAGATATAAATCTTCAGCTTAAAATTAAAAAATAACTTTATGGATAATGCAAATGAGATCATATAACATGTTTTGTACCAGTATAACAAGCCATCAATAATAAGGTTTTGTTAAAAAAAAAGTCATATTCACATACATGCTTGATTGCTAGTTTGTTCTAACCACCTTGAACTACTAATTAATTGTAAGAATTTTTCTAAAACAATTAGTGAAAGATTACACGTCTCTTTTTAACATGTTATCTCTGTGTAGCGCTATTATTTTCATTGTACGCTAGTGTATCATTGTTTAATCAAATATACAATATGCCGCACATTACTCCTTCGTATCGTACGGAAACAAACCCTTATATTTTGTTTATATCTTAGAGTCATGACAATGCAGAATCTATCCAAATAGATAATACAAAGATATACATCATGAGATTCATTATTCGCACGAAAAAAAAACCACTTGCAAAGTAGAATTATAATCTCTTTTTCTTTGGAATGCCGTGGTCCTGCCTCGTCAACCACGAGGCAACAAATTAGTTGCACGTTGTGTGGCCCTAGCGAAAAAAAAGATGCCCCCAAAGAAGCCATTCAAAGCTGCCACCCGCTCTATTCTATCAGGCACTGGCTGAGCGGCTAAAAGCCCATAGGGGAGAGAGAGAGAGAGAGAGAGAGAGAGGGAGAGAGAGAGGAGAGGAGCGAACTCCGCGCAGAGAAGTACCCTTGCCTCCACGCAGACCCCTCGTAAGATCCCCAAATTCCCAGGATATTGCTCTCCAGATCAGCACCATTGCGGCGCAAATCGGTGATTCTGCGCCCGGTTCGCAGCAGGCTGCAGAGATCGAAGCCCGGTCCGTGTGAAGGAGGTCTCGAATCCAAGCATCATCGGCCGAGACGCGCGCGTTGTGGTGGGTGAGTTCTTGGCGTCCTTCTTTTTCCCCAGGGATTTTTATGTTTTTTTTTTTGGGTTTGATTTGCCGTTGTTCTTGAGCTACCGCCTGATCGGCTATAGTGGAAGTTAGGATCTTTTTCGCTTAGCTCTTGGGTTAAAAAAGAATGAACTTCTTCTCTTCCTGCATTTTTTTTTCAAGCGTATTCTGGAGAAGATTTTGCTAGGCTCTGTTCAATCCTCTCTTGGTTTCGTGTTTCGGAGGGGAGAAGATTGAAGTGCGGTCTCACATTTGCATGGAGCAGTTGGGTGGTTACTGGTTAGCAGTACCAGGACTCGGAAAATAAAATGGGATTCCTTGTGCAGTCCAAATTAATGGAGTAATGCAGCTATAGTTCAATTGTTTCTCTCTTGGTGGGGCTGCGTAGAGCTTGCAATGCTTGCATTAGGCAACTAGTAGGCGTAAGTTCAACTCCACAGTTTTTTTTTTTAGCTTTGCTTGGTCTAAGATACACGATCTTATCTTTCGGTTGAAGTTAGTACTTGTTCCCGTCTTGAAAAACGTCATTGTTCCCGTCTTAAAAAGCTGACGTTTTGGATATCGACATGTTCTTTAAAACATAACTCTCATAACTAATTTTTGTTATAATATATTTATAAAACTCAAGAAAATAATAATATTATAAAAGTACTTCTAAGCATATAATTTTCAATTTAAGTATTTAAAAATATAGCGATTGTTAAAGTTCTGAAAGTCTGATTATAATTATATCTAAAACATCAATTTTTTAAGACGGGAGGGAGTATGATCCTAGAAGATGCAATTTTTAAGCATTTTTTTCTGGCTTCATTTCGCTAATTAGCAGAGAGTCTTTTTTTTTAAAAAAAAAAATCGAAATGGATTCCTGATTTAGGAAACAGTGGTACATTAAGGAGCTGATAGAACTAAAAAGTTTTAACTTGTTATGTACTTGTACTATAGGCTGTATTTGTAATGTAGTACTACATGTTTCAAGACAAATATCTTTAGAACTGAACTCGCCACAGTATATAATTCACTCTATAGTTTTACTATTTATCTATCCAGGTAATCGCAGACTTTGTTCTTGAGTATTTTGTTTGAGGTGGTAGTGGAACTATGTAACTTAGCTTTACCATTATTGTTGCTTTACTTGCCCTGTGAAAAAAATTCTTATCTTCAGGTTCGGTTAACCAGAATTAGATGCTGTACTGCTTCTTTGAGTCACGTCTGCAGCTCTCCATTTGCCTAACCAACGATGGTGGACCACCCAACTGTAAAGCGGAAATGCTTTTCCTTATTCACCGATAAAGTTGCATTCTTGGTGTCCTCTAACTGTCTTTATTGTGGAATTCAAGAAAGCGATGTGAAAAGTAGTTTGTTCCACTTTGATCTTAATTTCATCACTGGTGCTAAATTTGCTGTGGAGGGTTTCCTCGACAGTACGGGAGGTTGATGAATTGATGCTGCATTATTTTGCCAACCACCTGCAATCATTTGTGCTCCAAAAATTTGTTGGTGTGTGATCAACCTTTTTGACTCTTTGTGAGAATCTAGTCTTTTTGCCATTTTTCTTTCTGTATTCTGGTGCTTTGTTTGCACATTTCTAATTTTCTCATGAGCTTTTGTCCCTTTTGTTTCCTTGGTTGTTTGTCACTTCAAAGATAAGATCTTGTGATGTTTATCATTTGATTCACGCAAGCTGTAGGTGCTAAAAACAATTAGGTCATATTTTATTGTTCATCCAACCTATTTCCACCTTTACATTCTTGAATTCCATCTCTCAAGTTCGCTGTGCTGTCATTCTTCCTTTGATTTTCGCTGTTTTGGAGCAGGAAGAAATCGTCAAATGCCAATAAGTTATGTGCATGACATATTTAATGCAGTAAATGTTGTGATATGTGCAATAATAATGTCTTTTCTTTTGTGATACTACTATTGCAGGGTATTTGTATTTTATAGATGACCCGGGCAGCAACTCTTGATTATGGGGGAAAGACACAGACTGAGGCCCTACGGCCAGGGCCATTGCGTCCGGCAAACATCATCAGAAGTAAATTTCCTACTTACAAGAATGGTTCAAACGGTATAGTGATCAAGCTGGCTGATGGCCCAGAAATGCCACCTCTCAAGGACATTGTCGCCAAGGAGACTGCAGATCTGCTTGATCGTCGTCAGCGTCTCTCAGTACGTGAGCTTGCAATGAAGTTTGAGAAGGGTCTCAACACTGCCACTTTGTTGTCTAAAGAGGTTCAGACCTTTACATTTTAGTGCATTATTGCCTATGTGCTAATCTGTTTAATTAATTATGTTACAGAGTGCCACTTTTGTTACTTGCACTCTTATATATATGTTTTTTACAGTCTGTTGGCTTTCTACTCCATGATGAATTTAGTTTATCAGAAACTGTAAGCATGACTAAAAATAGAACATTTTATATTTTATTTGCCTTGCTCAAACTCTCAGGTTAAATGTAGACAAGTGGCTTTGTTGGAGCGAGATATCCTTCTGAAGAATCTAAAGAGTGTATTAGAGTCACTGAGAGGTCGGGTGACAGGCAAAACTAGGGATGAAATCGAGGAGTCTATTTCTATGGTTGGTTTCTTCATATCCTATACTTAAGGCATTTTTCATTTAGGTTTATCTTTCGTCTTGACATGTATTTATTTCTAATAGCATATGTTTATAAAATAAAATATTATACTCCACACAGCCTAGTTTAATTCTTCAAGTTGTTGACTTGAATTCCCTTAACATTTATTTTGTCGAGAAACTGCCAGCTACCTCCGAAGGCAGCAATCATTTCTAATGTTGGTATTTGATTATAGTAAAACTATTTTTGTAGGTGGAGATCCTTGCAGTTCAGCTCTCCAAAAGAGAGGCTGAGTTGCTTCAGCAAAAAGCGGAGGTCACAAAACTAGCAAAATCATTAAAGCTGGTATGTGCCAATTTGTTAGTTTGCAGTGCTGTAGCATTAACTTTTATAACCAGGAGGTCTGAATGTTTAATATGTTCAGGAATCAGAATCTATCTACTTGAAAAATGCCAGTTATTAGTGTCATGAACAGTTCATTTTGTATTGTTCATAATTCACTGCCAACTTGCATGCTTTTTTGATTTCTTAATTGGCAGTTATGGTACTAGTCTACTAGGGAAGAATCTCTCTATGATATGTCTGCAAGGGGTGCAACTTAGTGGTAATTCATGAAGTCCTCAGGAAAATAACTCATAGCTAGGGATTAATAAGGTTCCCTAATTTTAGAGGTGTATGGAAAACACAGATGGATTGCATTTTCTTTAGTCATTTTTAACACTGTCATTCGACACTTGTAAAAAGCATACACATGCTTCTACGGGTTGAACTGTCCTCTACACCTATTGCACATTGTCCTTTGTTTACACGCTTGAGGGTTTGCTCTTTTTCTTCTTGCTCATAGGCTTCCGAGGATGCCAAGAGAATTGTTGAAGAAGAAAGAGCTAATGCCCATACGGAAATAGAAGGTGCTAGGTCTGCTGTGCAAAGAGTTCAACAAGCACTTCAGGAGCATGAAAAGATGTCCCAAAGAACTGGGAAGCAAGTATGTAGATATTATTTAAAGTTTCTCGCCTTCATTGAGCTCAGTTTGCTGCTTCCTGCATTGAAGTTTAGTTTAATACTTCTTTTAGTTCTTCCTGTTCTTCTTTGTATTTCTACCAAGCTATTATTCCTAGCTGAATTGGTTTTATCTGCATAAATTGATTTGGTCAATTCTGAAGACATGCTCATTTCTCTCTACCCATGCATACATTGTTATAAAATTTGAAGTACATGGAAGCAATTCCGTGCACACCAGTGCAGTTTGGGATAACCTGGACGATATTGCATTTTGGTTTGTTGTTCTGTTCTTGTTTATCTTAGTTAGCTTTCTAAACCTTCAGTTCCATTAAGCCCAGTACTCAATCTCTAGCCCCCTGCTACTCTTTGCAACTTACAGCAGCATATACTCTTTCATATACGTCCAGAGGTTCAGAGGTTAACATCATTTCTAACTTACTATTCACAAAACCTTCTTTTACTTTGTTTTCAAAAAATCAATGTGTACGTGAGTATGTGACATCTATTTGCTGTTTGGAAGGATATGGAGGAACTTAAGAAAGAAGTTAGAGAAGCTCGGAGAATCAAAATGCTGCATTACCCTAGCAAGGTAGAGTTGATTTTAATTATTGCACAGTTGGGTACACTAATTGGAGTGCATCAATTCTATTTACACGTTTATTACTTCTCCAGGCAATGGATCTGGAAAATGAAATCCAAATTTTACGTAAGACGTTCGCTGAGAAGTCCACCGATTGTGTTAATCTTTTGAAAGAGGTACGTGTTACCAGTGCTATCTTCAGCTTTTTGTACTTATTTCAAGATATCTTCATATTCAAAGTTGAAACCATACAGCATTTTGTCATGTGTAGTCAGTAGTGTACCAAAATTAATGTGTACAAAAGCATATATGTGTTAGGCACTGTTGGATTCAGAAGCATGTGATTCTTTGTATAAATTTTGAAATGATATGAACATAATAAGCGAGTAAGCAGAGTGCTGACTTGAAAAAAAGGAAAAAAAATCTTATTAGGCAGTTACTGTTTTCTTTCCTTTCAAAGACCTTGCCATGGTTGTTAACTAATGTTGAGTATGACGCATATAGATTATTTGTGTTGTTTGGTAAAACAGTTTTGATGCTTACTTGGATCAGTGAGAAAAAGGAACTATTGTGTCTAAACAATGGCCTGGGGATCAAACTGATTCTGCTGTTATTTATATGTGGCTAGCAATCTCAATCTCTTTTATTTCAACATCTGAAATACTTCCAGTGGGACAATAGTTTTTGTAGAGTAGACTAGAAAACATGGAGATATATTAACGATTTCTAAGTTTGTTTTTTACCAGTTGGAACTGCACAAAAGACTAGAGGGAAACGATATCCCTGTGTTCGATTTGGAGGGTCTCCAATGCTTAGGTTCAATACTACGCATAGTTGCTCTCAGTGGTACTCCCATCGATTTGTCCAATATTTCAATCCAATGGTTCCGGATACACCCAAAAGGAAGCAACAAAGAGATCATTTCAGGTGGAATCATGCTCTCTCTCTCTCTCTCTCTCTCTCTCTAACACACACACACACACGCGAAGGAAACAAAGAAAAAAGAAAGAAAGAAAGAAAGAAAGCTGCACTCTGATTGTAAGGCCTAAAGGCATCTTTCTCTTATTCAAATTCAGATTTTTGTTCTCTTAAAACAGAGTTGTGCAACAAATTATGAAATTGTTAGTAAATATTTTTCTTTTAATGCCAATAAGCTATTGAAAAGGCAAAGGGCAAGCATTACCTGGTAAATTGTGATCATCAATTTTTGGTCCTTGTCTTGTGCTTATAATATCCGGCGACCATTTTAATCTTCAACACATCAGACCTCGGTGCTTCTGAAATTTGTTTTTTTGAAACTTCTGTAGGTGCCACGAGGCCAGTATATGCTCCAGAGCCACATGATGTTGGACGGTATGTGCAAGCTGAAATCAATTTTGGTGGTGAAATTGCAATAGCGAAGACAGCTGGGCTATTAGACCCTGGTTTGTTTGACTAACACATCTGTCGTGCAAAATTTTCGCATCTCTTGTTTATTGCGTGACTAACATGAGCTCTTAGCAGATGCTGGATTGGTGGATTACGTAGAGACACTCGTAAAGAAACCTGAAACTGAGTTCAATGTATGATTATACCATCCTTTGCCACTTTCTGGCATTTCTTTTGCACAATATATGCAATGTAGGGCTTGCAATTTGCAGAAGTCTTTGGAGCGTTTCATTTTTACCAAATAAGCAGTCTGTATTGTCATGACCAATATATCAGTGCATAGCTTTCTGGTCCATACATGCATTACTCATTGACATGTCATCTGCTGCTCTTAGTTTGAAATGAGATTGCTGAGCACCTTGCCAGTTCTCAAATCACCATCAAGGCACAAAATTTAGATTCTTGAGGCCTTTGTATTTTAGCGTTACCACCGTCAAGTGCTTGTCTTCAATTATCTTTTCGTGAGTTCCCAATGTTTTGTGTCTCATGGCAGGTCGTTGTGCTTCAGTTTAATGGAATTGATCAGCCAAAAGAGTTTGTTCATGTTTTCAATGTTGGAAGATTGCGGATGAGACTTTCTAAAGGAAAGACAGTGGTTGCCAAGGAATTCTATTCCTCATCAATGCAGGTATGGTAGAGCTACAGCATATCTTATCTTTCATGGACAATACCTTCAAATTAATAATTGTTCCTTATCAAAGCAGCTGTTCCAGGGGCGGAGCAGAGTAGGCTGTAGCCCGGGGTTTGGTACAGAAAGCCTATTAAAATTCTACGAAAAATTATTGAAAAATCATTGAAAACAGATATTTAATCTAAGATCAGCTGGCCCAGCCCGGAGCTTAGGCCTAGGCTAGCTCCGCCCCTGAGCTGTTCTGACGTCAATATAACACGTTCGTAACATCTAATGCCTGCCTCTTACAGCCTGCCTTACTGTTCTGTTTCAGCTATGTGGCGTTAGAGGCGGCGGCGAAGCAGCCTCGCAGGCGATATTTTGGCGGCCCAGGAGCGACCTCAGCTTAGTTCTGGCCTTCGAAACAGCCAGAGAACGGAACACGGCGATCATGCTCGCGCGTCGATTCGCCATAGATTGCAATGTACGTGCCTCCTCTGGAGGGTGTTAGCCGCTGTCCACCACTATGCCATGCTCATACGACAATTACATGTGTTCCTTCTGCTCCCGCTGTCTTCTGCAGATCATCCTTGCCGGGCCAGGCGACAAGACTCCTTGGTGAAGAAAAGATGGCTGCCGGTGCTCCTCCGGATGCCGAGATGTTGTACATTAGCGTGTTTGCATCAAGCCCAAGTTCTGCAGCTTGGGGTTCTGTTACTGGAGCGTGGAGGCTCTGGAAGGCGACACCGTGGGCATTATTTTAGCCGCCTCGGCCTCGCCTCTCTTTCTCACCGTTCTGTTCTTCTTCTTCTCCACGAGCGTTGTGATCCCTGTTTGATACATACCACGACAGTAAGCTAAGTTTGATGCACTACGTGTCAGTCTAATTTTTGGAAATTTTTTTATTTAAGTACTTGTTTGATCTGTGCGAATGATGGGCTATGGACAAATGTAGCAAAATGGGAGAGTAATTTACCTTGGAGTATATGTGCTATCGCTTATCAAATATGCTCTAAACATCTAATCTTGAAAACTCAGAAACAAAATGGGGAAAAAACTTTAAACCATTCGCTTATCTGGAGCCGTCCTTGGTTCCGCTCTGGTCTGGTAAACGAGATCCAAAACCCTAGGGGAAACTACGCAAATATGGATTCGAGATTCAACTAGCTAAATCCTCTTAACTGTATTCTTTGGTTATTGGACATCAATTGAATTTTTTTTTTTAAAAAAAAAATACTATTTACATAAATACTAGGCAGAATCGAAAATTTATAAAAATACCCACCGCCTGTGGAAATGGCTATACAGTGTTTATCCACATTTAAAATTGCGACAGAAAACTGTTTCCAACAATAACAACCTCTGTCTCCATTTGAAATGTCGACATAGGGGTGTCGCTAACGGTAACACTGTCTGGCGCCATTTGAAATATTGACATAGAACTGTTCCCAACGGTAACAACCTCTGTCGCCGTTTGAAATGTCGACATAGGGGTGTCGCCAATGGTAACATCGTTTGTCGCCATTTGAAATGTAAATAGACCGACGCTATATAATCTGATCGAGCGCTCGCTCAGAACTCCTCATTCCATAGTCGAGACCAGAGAAGAGCCGAGAGGGGAAGGGAAAAGGAGAGGGGGAAGAGGAGAGGAGGAGAGGAGGAAGGGGAGGAGAAGAGGAGGAGGAAGCAGAAGAAGTTCACGGCGATTTTGCAGGTAAAATTTGTGCCTCTTTTTAATTACAATTCGAAATCATGACTTAGTAACCAAATTAAATGTATTCCTAAGTAATTAGATGTGTAGAGTATCAATAGTTGTTTGTATTCATTAATTAACGACCAGATTAACTAGGTTTGTAAGTATTTAGGTGTAGAGTAGCAATAGTTGTCAAGATAAATATCAGATTAATTAGGTTTGTAAGTAATTAGGT
Source organism: Rhipidocladum racemiflorum (assembly GCA_036346355.1). Lineage (NCBI taxonomy): Eukaryota > Viridiplantae > Streptophyta > Magnoliopsida > Poales > Poaceae > Rhipidocladum > Rhipidocladum racemiflorum. The sequence continues at coordinate 31,966,267 of CM070580.1, read as the reverse complement.
GTGTACAGTAGCAATAGTTATGTACATATATAGGTATTTTTAGATTCGTAGTTACAGGTATGGCTTAGGATTGATCGGATTAGACAAAAAAATTGTGAAAAGTATGTGAGGTAGTGTAACATCTCAAATTTTGCTTTTACTGCATTTATTGAGTTACTTAAATTTTTGGAATTTTCTGGAACTTATTTGGATTTAATTTGAATTAAGTCATTTCTTGAATTATTTAAATATTTGAAAATTTCATAGAAAGTTTTATTGGAAATATTTTATTTGAGTCCAAAATATCTCAAAGTATTTTTCACAATTTTTCTCGAATTTTTCTAATCTTTTTGCTATTTTTCTTAGATTATTTTATTTACTGGAGATATTTTGAATAATAAAAACAAAAGGAAAATAGGAAAAACCCTAACGGGTCCAACTCGTGGCCGGACCTGCAACCCGCTAACCCAACCCGAACCCTAATCGCTGAACCGTTGGATCTCGATCCGACCGCCGTGATTGCGCCACGTCGCCTCTACCGCGTTCGGTTCAGATCCGATCATGCCGGCTGATCTGGACCTTTGATTGTGTCCACGTGGATGGCCGAGCATCATCGTCTCCATTCCGGATTCGCCACCGTGTCCGCTGGGCTTCTGCGTCGCGCACGCCTTCCAAGCCGCCTATTTAATGCCCTATACTCCTCCCGAGGTTCACCTGTTGGTGCCGCGTTGCCTGCCCTAGTCCACACCAACCGAGGAACCCTAGGGCTGCTGCAATTTCTCGCCGAAGTTCGAAGACTGCCGCCGAGCTCATCGGTCGTTTCCATCGCCCTCGCTGCACCTCCGCCGTGTTGTTGGCCAGTTCGCATCGAGGCGGTTCCAGAGCGATATCTCACTTCGCCGGAACCCCAACCAAATGTCGCTGCCTATGTCATCTTCCCCAGCCCTGGATTCAAATTGGATCACGACCTTCCGATCTGGATCGTATGGATAGGATCAATCCAGATCGGGTTAAATCTCAACCGTCGAATTCAAATTAAACGGTCTGGATCTGCCACACGCGTAACCAATCGCGCAATGCCATGTTGCGCGTGGAACTCAAGGCATCACGGCTGAGCCGCTCGGTCATCGCTGACGTCAGCGGTGACGTCAGTGTCGGACACGCATGACAGTGGCTGTACCCGCGCATGGATGATGTGGGCAATGACGTCATCTGTAGGACCCACCTGTTAGCCAAGCCAAACCGTGCGTAGGTGACATCAGTGATGATGTCAGGAAGGTGGCCCACGTGTTAGTCTCTGCACTGTTTCGTGGACCGGGTCCACAGTGGACCAGAGCCGAGCAGTGGACCAGGTCTATGCGCCGGATGGCGCAGCAGTGACGCAATAAATCGATTTTCCTTTAGAAAAATAAATCGACCGAATTTCAAAGTAGTTGCTGACGTCATGCCGACGTCATATTTCCGAATTTTCAATAGAAAAATAAATGAAGTAATTCGGTTTATTCTTTTAAATGTATTTTCAAACTTCAAATCGCTATAACTTTTGCGTTTTAACTCCGATGGAGGTGATTCCAGTTTCTAAAAATTGTAAAATTGTGCTCTATTTGATTATGAATTTTATTTAATTTTTGGACTTTAGTTGCTCTCTATTTTTTATTTATTTATTGCTTATTTATCCGTTTCGCGTAGACATTGAATTGCCCGAAGGCTTCGAAGGAGAGGTCTTGACCCAGGAGCAAGTCTAAGAGCAAGAACAGGACCTTTTCCAAGGCAAGTTGTGCTTTGACCATATTGATCCCACTTTTTAAACTGTTGATTTAAATTTTTGCATGCTAGTTTAATTAAAATGCTTTCGATTAATTATGGTGGGCCAGGAGTGGCATATGGGAGGTCATATTTGGTTTTGCTATTTTGGACACTTGTGAATTCTCTGGGTAGTCTTGCCTTGGTCATATTAAGGACTTAACCTTGCAAGAATTTGAACTGAGTCTAACATACAGCCACAAGTTTGGAATGGGACAGACCTAGCTGATTAATTTGTGATGTCTAGATTTTGTTACTGTCGTGGTGGTGTGAGACCCGGGTGTACGGGTGGACTCTCATGGCGCAATAGGGGGGCTCTAAGTGTGGTAACCAGTCCTTTCAGTGTTGAAACCTTAGCGGGCAGTACTGGGTTTAGAAGTAGCATTGTAAAGGCTTTGTTACGGTCTCTCGCCTTGGTGGTGTTTGACTATATCTTATGGGTAAAGTGTATAACCTCTGCAGAGTGTAAAACCTATTCGAATAGCCGAGTCCACGATATTGGACATTGTTCGTGGATTACAGTCAAGGGTTAGATTTTCATAAAGAAACTTGGAATGGTGGATATTATGGTAGGAAAATGATGAACCTGATTAAGGATGGTAAATGCTTTACTTGAGAATTATTTGTGAAAGTTATTATTGTTATTAATGTTTTATTGCTTTCCAATCTACTATTGTTACTTGTGAATGTTGCTTCATTGCAAAAGAACCACCTCAGCCTGTCATTTGGAATAAGCCATGCATGTAACTATTAGACTTGCATTTTTGTGCACGACTTGCTGAGTACTTTAAGTAGTCACCCTTGCCACAACACAAACATCAGCTGAGGAAGAATCAACGCCAGCACTGGAGGAGGAGTTCCAGGAGGAGCCAACGAACTAAGGAGCGAGCCCAGTCAGTTGCCTGTGGCATGTTGGTTGGCACCATGAGTTTATTTATTTCCGCTGTAGTTTATTTGATTAAGACTTAGCCCTGCAAGGCGTAACTTTGTAAGTTAACCATAAGGTTGACTCAACCGCTTTTGTTATAATAAAGACTTTATTTATTATTTCGCTATGTATGATTGTGATATTCATCTGTGTTGAGACGGTGTGCACTAGCGTGATCCTGGACTAGTGTGGAATACACTAAGGGTCCAGATTTACACATTCGAGTCCCGACAGGTAGTATGTAGTTGATAAAATAAATGTATGTATGGTTGTAGTAGTTATTTTATTTAGTGTAGAGTGTGTCGTCCTGGTACATACACGGAGCGGTATGGGTAGGTTTAGAATGTGTGAGCTGTTGTAAGTATTATAGACTTGATGGCGTTACGTGGTTGTGCATGTAATAACAATTTGATGAAATGCTGGACAGGTGTGGATGAACGGGTAGAATTTAAAATACACTACGGAGAAGGGATTTTGCAAATGGGTGCACAAGAGGTGGAACTAGGTCATTTTTCAAGTGTGGTGGCTAGCCTATCACATGCAAAGGAGCATTCATTGGGCACGGTTACCAGATAGTTGTACCACCTGTTCTCGTTGGACCGTGAGTTGCATGATCTAAAGTTGTACGGGGTAGGGTTTCAGACACAACATTGCACATATTGGTAGTTATTGAAATTGAAGGGGTTGAAGTCATGGAGCTTGTACGTCAGATTGGCAAATGAGCGAGGATGGTCATTAGTACTATTGGTGCAAGCATTTGAGAAAGACATGCCAGCCATGGGACGCGGGAGGAGGCTATTGATATTGAACCAGACGAAGTTGGGGAGAGCAGTCGAAGTGCTGAATGCTTAGAGAGGTAGGATGTGAGTTCAGGTCAGGAGGATGTGCAAGGTGAGAAAGTTAATGTTACAATGCCAGATGTGCAGGAATGAGTGTGGTAGACGAGGAATAACATATTGAAGTGCTGGTGCAAGCGATGGAGGTTGAGAGCTGTGATTAAAGGCTTTAAGTAATGGTGAAGGTGATGAAGAGCCTTTCCCTGTGGAGTGGGAGGAGTGTCAGTTCGATAGGTTAGCGGTCAACCAAGGTGAAGACGTTACATGGGAGTACGATCAGAATGGGGTGAGGCAAGGAGTGATTTACAAGAGTAAGTGTGAGGTGCAGGAAGCAGTGATAGCATGGGCAGTGTCTCTGTTGAGAATCTTTAAGGTTGTGAAGTCAGATCAGCGGGTGTACGATGTGAGATGCCAGATGAAGGGTTGCCCATGGCGTGTACATGCGTACCACCTAAGTGGGAAACCATTTGGAAGTGTTCTATAGTCGTCCCACACACATACATACTGACGGAGTCTACATAATCTCACATAAATATATCTTTAGGTTTTGTTGCAAATGCAATGTACGGGGAGATTGTGGGCAACCTGGATTTAGAGTCACGTGCCATCATACTTGCAATTGAGCAGAGGCTCCAATACACCACAAGCTATGCCAAGGCATGGAGAGCGAAGTAGATGGCATTGTAAGCAAGATTTGGGATGTACGAAGACTCCTATTAAAATTTGCCAAGCATGATTGAAGTGATCAAGGAAAGGAATGAGACTTATGTCGATATTTCTCAGCAGCATTCACAATGCTTCCTTGGGAAGATGGTACTGAAGCAGGCATTATTTGATTGGTGTATGCATCAATGTGTTCAGACATTGCTGTCTATTGCTATGTGTGGACACAGGATATTTCTGACTGGGAAGTACAAAGGACAAATAATAATTGCCATAGGAGTAGGTAGAAACAATCAGGTTCTTTTCATAGCGCTCGCATTCATCGAGGGTGAGAACACTGTAGCTGGATCTTGTATCTAAGGAACGTCGAAGTAGGCGTTGTGGGTCAGTGACCTGGGGTGTGTGTCATACACGATCGGCATCTTGGGCACCACATCTATGGCTTAATTTGCGAAGTAGGTGGTGCAACCGGTACATGGGTGCCAACTTCTACAAATATTTCAGGAACAAGGAGCTTACAAAGCTTTTCAAGAGGCTATGTGACTAGAATTAGTACAGAAAGTTCGATGCACTATGGAGGAAGTTGGATGAGTTGATATCAAGGATACAGCAGAGGTAGTGAAGAAGGCAATGCCTGGTATAGGAGAGCTCCCAGTAACGCCTGAGGAGTTACCCACAAACCCTCTACACTTGGTTCGAAGAAACTGAAGGGCTGTGAAATGCTTCTCCGAATGGATAGAACATGCCCAGGGAGAAGTGGGTTATGCTTTATGACACTGACGGTGCCAGGTATGAGGTCATGACAACAAACCTGGCTAAGGTGTACAATTAGGTCATGTAGGGTCTGAGACCCTTTCCCTTGGTAGCTATAGTGGAGGGTGTTCTTCGTAGCATCAGGAAGTACTTTGTGGATTGTCATGGTAGGGCATTCGTTCGCATGAATGATCCTGATGTAAAATACTCCGCAATGATTTCAACATACATGGAGGAGAAATGCAAGAAGGGGGAGATGCATAGAGCATTGAAGATAGGCATGAGGGAGTTTCATTTTGAGGTACTATGTAGAGACAAAGCCGGTCGTGGGATGAATAGGCAAAAAGTTGCTCATGAGTGCATCTTACAGAGGCATACTTGTGTCTACACATGCAACAAGCCTCGTCTATTACACCAGCCATGCATACACGTCATGGCTGTCTACTCAACAATCCATCTGGATCCGAGCATATCATGCCATAATTCTTCATGAAGGAAGTGGTAATGGTAACTTGGAGTGCAAAAAATTATTGTTTTTGGGTGGTCAGTTTGTTCACAGAGCATCAGAGTTGGAAGGACACACGGTGAGTTCTGGATGTCAGCAGGTTGAAGGGCATAGGGCGTCGGTAGATAAGACGTATAAGAAACAACATGGACGCAGCGAAAAGTGGGCATCGTGTAAAGAAATGTTCAGTTTGCAAGGAAACCAGGCAAACTTTCAAGTATTGCCCAATGGTTCAGAAGCTGTGAAAGGTTTATCAGGTGGAATATAGTTGGTATTTAATGCGTCATGTGTGTTAGCACAATAAGTATGTAGTATTAGTCAGAGTTTGTACGTGAAATTAGTGTATGGAATTTGTATGTGAAATTATTGTACGAAATTTATATGTGCAATTATTGTATAGACTTTGTATGTGAAATTATTGTATGCAGTTCGTATGTCTAATTATTGTATTCAATTTGTATGTGTAATTATTGTATTCAATTTCTATGTGTAATTGTTGTATTCAATTTGTATCAAACTCATACTAATATTGAACGGTTTAATTGCAGGTATGGCGGGTAGTGAGTAGTATGAGCTACTTGAACCAGCGATAGGTACTTCTCACTAGATCCACTTGCCACCTTGCCGACAATGGATGGGGAGCAGCTGATAGAGCCAGCGATAGGTGCTTCCTCTATTAGGACAATTGGACAACACGTAGCCACATGAAACATGGCCGATAAATACCCAATGCGCTATGACCAAACTACTCCACTCCATTGCAATGGCAGATAGAGGAAGCAACTCAAGGTGTGGGAGGGGTAGACGAGGTCAGGAATGGTTTTGAGGCTGTGACCCTTCACTCAAGGCCAACAAAATATATGGTCCCCAAGAACCCGATCCCCCAACCCAGATCTTCACATTACATCATGAGACTATTACACCCCTAGAAATCCAATCCTCGACTTTCCACACTACCCTGAGGAATGGCAGACAGCAAGCACAAACTCAACGCTGTTGTCCAAGTTTGTGACTAGTGAAATTGCAACCCAGGACGTTATTTCTACCAATACCCTCTTTTCATGGTAACCATTACAACTCTTACGTATTATTCCATGCATGTTTTGTTATATCGCTCGCTAATACGTACTCTTACTTGCAGACCACATATTGCAAATTCACTCAATGGGTGGACCAACTGTACCCCCAACGATGCGCAATGTAACATCCAAAAATTTCTGCTACGCCTTGATGAAATGGGAGAGGATCTCGCCGAGGTGAAGAATGAGAATAAACAACTCTGCAAGCTAAACTTTGACCTCCAGACACAGAACGATGACCTCCGTTGCTAAAGAATTAAGGAGAGGAATAATGAGGAGGTCGTCCACTTAGGAAGTGATTACCACACTTACTGCTATTGTGCCAATATGAGCTGTAGTTGTGCTTGCCACTACCGTAACCAGTAGCCCCGTCCACGCTGTTCTGGTAATCAACACTCTATGTGGGTGCCTTATAGTTACCCATTCGAGCCTTAACCTCCTCCACCCATAACGCATGCTCCATCCTGACCTTTCACAATCCCAAAAGGCGCACTTGTATTGTAAATTAGGCCATGTTCGTGGTTGGCCCGTGGCACCATTTGTATCGTCCAAAGTACCAGCACGAACATGGGCACGGAACCTAACTGTATGCACCATGTTGTCCCCACGTTCATTATGAAATGGTCTCTGTCGTTCCTTCCATTCTTATCGAACAATAAACATCAAATCACTTTTGTTACAGATGCCTACTACGAAATCGAATATTAAACATGAAACAACTATAGCCTTATGAACAAAGTACGGTGGACTTTACAACATTGAACAGACAGCATGCTCTAACGTCCTTTCTCACTGCACTTCTAAGATCATAGTGCGCAACCCTACATCGACCTCCATATTTCTCAGGCCGATTGGACAATACACAGCTAGCAGTTTTTTAGGCCGATTGGATAACACAACCACTAGCTTTGTCAGGCCAATTGGACAACACATGGCCACCAACCTTTGTCAGGCCGATTGGACAATACGCTACCACCAGCTTTGTCAAGCCGATTAGACAACTCGCGGGCAGCAGCTTTGTCAGGCCGATTGAACAACACGCATCCACCACTTGTAATGGTACTAGCAACCATAACTTCTGAATTGACAGTACACATCCACCATATTTCACAAACCAAAAACTTACTATAAATATGGTGCCCTTTCTAGCATATACATTTCATATTACACTAAGTCAACCCCGACACCCAACACTACATCCCTACCAGCTCCACAAACCCCTTCACCGGCAGGTTCACGATGATTGACTATGGAGCGATTCTTCATGAGCGGAAGTGGCTTGCCAAGACGGTGGGAAGCTACCCAGATGTTTCTTGCAAGGATGCACTTGTGCCATGGAGTTTTCCTACCCAAACTGCAACTGCGGTACTCTGATGTGCATAATGTAGTCCAAACATCTCGACGCCGCTGGCCGGACAAACTACAAGTGCAAGGTCTTTGCGTAAGTTAATGACATGCATATAATTTCGTAATGCATTTTTCATACTTCTAACTTCGTTTAGGCATGACACCATGAAAACGATAATTGATATTTCTTCCATGGATCGATGGCCCGAATAAGTACAATAGGGCGTACTTCAAGCACAAATTGTACCTGCACTATACAGTTGCGCCAAAACGCTACACCCGATGGAAACCTTCTCCTAAGACTAAGGAAGAGAAACAAAAACACTTGCCCTACCTCCCTGAATTACTGTACTTCTAGAAGCCCCTGTATGAGCATCAGGAACAACAAAAGAAGCTGAAGTAGCAAGCCAACATGGCTCACTTCCAGGAGGAGACGAAGATCGCCCCTAAAGACTATTATTAGGTGGATATGTACGGGCCTAATTAGAAAAAAAATCCAAGGCCACAAACCTCGCAAAATCAAAGGGGAATGCACAAATGGATCCTTTCGTATAAGGTCTACGAAAGCCGCCATGACTTCTTTACAATTCTAAATTTCGCATATATATATCATAGTTGTACTTCCTGCTCATCGTTCGTTCGTGTCGTCATTTTTACCGTACAAGTAAGAAGGCTAACATAGGCAATGAACCGAACTGTATGCGCCATTTATGTTTACTCATTTGCTCTGTCATGCAATGCAATGGTTCTATATGCAGCAATGAATCGAACTGTATGCGCCATGTATGTTTACTCGTTTTCCATGTCATGCAATGCAACGGTTCTATATGTGTCGGGACCCGAATTTGCAAATCCGGACCCTCTGTGTATTCAGCACTAGTCCAGGATCACGCTAGTGCACACAGTCTCAACATCGGTAAATATCACAATCATACACAACGATCACAGTAAGTACTTTAATTATAATAACCAAACTGGTTGCTCGACCTTATGGTCAAGTTACAAAGAGTACGCCACACAGGGCGAAAACTTATTTAAGAAAATAAATTACAGCGGAATAAAAGCATCATCGTGGCGCCATCCAGTATACCACAGGCAACTGACTGGGCTCGCTCCCTAAGTAGACGGCTCCTCCTGAAGTTCTTCTTCCAAAGCTGGCGTCGCTTCTCCTTCAACTGGTGTGGTATTGTTTGCAACGGGTGAGTACTTGGTACTCAGCAAGTCATGCAAAGAATGCAAGCTATTGATCTACATGCAAGGCTTAATACAAAGGATAGGCTAACAGGTTCATTTGCAGAAAAGTAGCATTTAACAAGTAGCATAAGTAGATTCGAAAGTAGTAAAAGTCACGATAATATCAATAACTTTTCCAGGAGTTAAGTAAACATTCTTCCCTTTCCTAATCCACATTTTCAACAACATCATCATTAAACCCAACCAAACTTTTCAAGTCCAAGTTGTTTTCATGAAAGTCTAACCTTTGACTGTAATCCCTGAGCAATGTCCAATACCGCGGACACGGCTATTCGAATAGATTTTACACTCTGCAGAGGTTATGCACTTTACCTACAGGATACAGTCAAACACCACGAAGGCGAGTGATCGTAACAAAGCATTTCAGAGACCGCAAACTATACAAGTGAACATATCTGGTTTTTGTCATACACCATCCCTTCCCTTAATAGAGGTGAAGTATGGGACCGACATACCGTTGGACGGGTACCATGCCATAGCCTTGGTACGCTCCCCTTTCAAGCTACACAAAAGGTGTAGTTGACACCCCGAGGTACCACATGCAAGTTATTAGTAACTTACTCAACTAGGTCCGTCCTATTACAGACATGTGGTTGCACGCTTGACTCAGATCAAAGACTTGCAAGGTTAAGTCCTTAGGATGACCAGGGCAAAACTACCCGAAGAACCAAAATGACATCCCCGGTGCCAATCATGGCCCACCATATCATTCTTGCCACTTGCCCCGGTCGAAACTATTTATCAAACCCCCAATTGATTACCTTGCACCACGTGCCATCAACAATCACAACACATGATACTTCTCCAAAACAGTTCAATATCTCATTAAGTCAATATTAGCATTTGATTGACCAAAATCATGTCATGTGCACGTAGCAGGTCTAAGCAATAACTACAATGGTCTAAATACCCAATGTTGGCAATTTTAATAATGTCCAACTAAATATTCCACAACTAGGGTGACAAGGGTTCATGGCACATAATTAAATAGTCAAGGTGTCATACTGCAATTTGTCATTTATCTAATTCCCAGAAATAATTTAAACCATTTTATAATTAAATTAGCATGCAATAGTTTAAATTAAATTAATTTCAAAAGTGGGATCAAAATGGTCAAAGCATAACTTGCCTTCAAAAAATACTTGTTCTTGGTCTTGAGCTGGCTCCTGGGTCAAGACTTCACCTTCGAAGCATTCGGGCACTTCAACGTCTACTCGTAACGCGTGCAAATAGCAATAATATAAATAAACAGTAGGCAAAAAGTACCCAAAAATTCAAATAAACTTAATTAACAGATAGAGCACATTTTTATAATTTTTTAGAAATTTGAATCGTCCAAATCGGAGTTGAAACGCAAAAGTTATAATGGTTTAAAGTTTGAGAAATCATTTAATTAAATAATAATAGAGGAAAACTTATGTCCAAAACTTAAATAAAATTCACCATTTAGTAGATCTCAATTTTACACAAATTTAGAAATTGGAATCACTCAAATCGGAGTTAAAATGCAAAAGTAATAACTGTTTGAAGTTTGAAAATTCAAATAATAGAATAAACCGAATTAATTCATTTATTTTCTATTGAAAAATCGATTTATTGCGTCATCGCGACACGTGGACCAATCAGAAGCTGCCACGTCGCCTCGGGTCCATGGACCTAGCGCACGGCTCGGCTCGGTCCACCGTGGACCTGGTCCACGCGCATAGTGTCTCTGACACGTGGGGCCCCCCTCGGATGACGTCATTGCTAACGTCAACGCGCTCGGCCGATCGGCTCTGGCACGCGGCCCCACCGTGACGTCACGGATGACATCATGGTGCCGTTGGGCCAGTCGCTAACACGCGGGCCCCACGCTGACCTCAGCGACGACCGGGCGCATCCGTGTGGACCGCGCCGGTTCGGCTCCCGTGCATGTGGCACGATCTGGGCCGTTGGTTTGAAATCCAACGGTCCAGATTGGATCTGGGTCGCGCACGTTGTGGACAACGTGGCTGATCTGGACCGTTCTATTTAGATCGGACGGTCAAGATTCGATCGGGTTTCACCGCATCAAGGGGGCGATGTGGCATGTCCCGGGCGGCGACGCGTGGCTCAATCTACACCGTTTGACTTCGATCAAACGGCTGAGATCGCATCTAATGCTACAATGCGGGTTAACGCTAACCGTACGATCTAGATCTAACGGCTGAGATTTAATCTAGGCATGGTGCAGTTTACGGCTATGTGGTTCAATCTAGCGTGTTGGATCTAGATCCAACGGCTGGAAATAGATCTAAAAACTGCAACGTGGATCCCGTTGCGGGGTGACGTGGACTCACCGTGGCCGTTGGATCTGGATCGGACGGCTGACGGAGCTCTGGGACGGCGATGGCGACGCGGTGGCTTGCGGCTGCCGGAGACGAAGACAATGACGAGCCCGACGGCGTTTTGGTGCGATTCCGGCGAGGTGAGTGGTCCTCCCCGACACGGCTCGATGAGAGGGTTCCGGATCTGGGCACCACCACGGCGAAGAACGGCGGACGATGGCGGAAAACGGCAAAAACCGCGGCGGACCTCTCCTCCAACTTCGGCGAGCTCTTGCAGTGCGGTTACGACGGCTCAAGTTCGGTGACCTAGGGCTACGGGTGCACACGAAAGAGGAGAGCATGTTGGCGGCGGCGGCGCATTAAATAAGGGTCTCGGTTTACGTGAAATCCGCGGAAACCGAGGTCCACCCAGGCACGACGGCGGAATTCGATGAGCGCTTGGAGAGGTGACGTGGACGCATCTTGGGCGTCCACGTGGCACGATCGACGGTTGGGATCGCACGGGGGCTAGCGGATCCGGTCCGATCCCCACGTGGGTGACATGGCTTGATGCTGGCCGTTGGATCTCGATCCAACGGTCGCACGGGTTAGGGTTTGGTTGGGCTCGGTCCGGCTCGACCGTGGCTCGGGTCCGACTCGAGCTCGAGTCAGACTCGGACTCGGTCGCTTGATCAGTGAAACCCATTAGGGTTTTTCCAGTGATTTAATAATTAAATAAATTCCTAGAAATTCAAATAAATCGAGAAAAATAGCAAAATAATCAGAAAAAATCTGGAAAATACTTTGAGACATTTTGGACTCAAATAAAATATTTTCAACCAAAATTTATTTAAAACTTTATTTATTTAATTATTTCAAAAGGGAATAAATTCAAATTAAATCAAAATAAATTCCAGAAAATTCTAAAAATTCTCAAAAGTGCAAAATCTCATTTAAATTCATGAAAAGAAAAAAATTGGGGTGTTACAATATGCGTCATATATATTGTCTCGTTTTCTACAACATTAAACATCAATTGAGGTTGCAATGTATTCATTCTTACAAAAAAATTCTACCATCTATATCCAATTACCTTTATTCCAATGTGAAATGTCCTTTTAGTTCACAACGATCGATGCAATAGCATACAATAAATTCCACCATCTATATCAATTTGCCTTTGTTTCAATATGAAATGTGCTTTCAGTTTGCAACGACAGACGCAAATACCCTCTTTCCCTCCATGTCGCTTTCCAAAATGGCGATAGAACTCTGTCGCCAATCACATTGGCGACAAAGTTCTGTTGCTATTTACAAAGGCCACATATTGCTGTCGCTGCTAACACCAGTGACCTACATCCTATGCGGCATCCACATCATCAAGTTGGCATTTGTATCGGTGACAAGACTCTATCGCCATTACAAACAGTGATAGAGGTACTTCTGTATCTTTTCTTTTCGTTATATTATTTTTGTAATTTTGGATTTTACATGTATTATTTTTAAAAAAATTCGCCTACACAACTTGTCTCTATCGCCATTTCAATTAGCTACATAGCTCTGTCACCAATTGGAATGGTGACAGAAGTCTACCACCATTTGAGTAGCCTTCTTCCAATATTTGAATTGGCGACATAGTGCCTATCACTATTTGGCGATATACCTATGTCGCCAATTCAAATACCAAGAGCCAGGCATTTCAATCAATTTTTCATTCAGCATATTATTTCTATAAATATTAATTTTTAATATTATTTTAAAAATTCATAATCGAATCTATCCTCTGCAGCGTGTACAGTGGACACGTACATTGTGCGCGTGTGTTGCGCGAATAGGACATGTATATGATGTGAGCCCTCCTTGTACCCGGTGATAAAAAAGGAAATAAAAAGTCCTTACGAAAAGCCAACAGACCCTTAGCTTTGACTTCCGTAGATGTTTTTAAAAAATAACTAATTTTTTTTATTAATATTACAAAAATAAAAAATAGTTGATTTTTAGAAATAATTCTTTATCGCCAAATAAAATAGCGATAAGCTCATATTGCCAAATGAATTGATGATATAGCCTTGACTTCTGTAACTTTTCTTTTCGTTATATTATTTTTTTAATTTTGGATTTCGTGTGTATTATTTAAAAAAATTCATCTACACAACTTGCCTCTGTCACCATTTCATTTAGCGACACAGCTCTATCACCAATTGGAATGATGACATAGATCAACCACCATTTGAGTAGCTTTCTACCGGCATTTGAATTGGCGATATAGGTATATTGCCAATTCAAACGTCCATAAGCACTATGTCGCCAATTCAAATACTGAGATGTCAATATTATTTTTTTAAAAAAATCATCGATGAATCTATCCTTTGTAGCGTGTACAGTGGACACGTACACGGTGCACACCTGGGTTTCGTGAATAGGAGTGTACGTATATGATGTGAGCCCTCTTTCTACTCGGTCAAAACAAAGTGTTATGAAAAGACAACAGACCTTTAGCCTTGACTTCCGTAGATTTTTTTTAAAAAATAACTAATTTCTTATTAATATTACAAAAATAAAATAGCTGATTTTTAGAAATAGTTCTTTATCGCTAAATAAAATAGCGATAAAGCTCGTATCGCCAAATCAATTGGCGACATGCTAAGAAGATATCTTCTATCATCATTTGAAATGACGACGAGGTCATATCGCCAAGCGATTCGATGACAAAGGATTGTTGGCCAATTGAACAATATTGGCCAAGTAAATTAACTGTAAGGCTCCTATAGGACTATTAACTTGTCAATAAATGAATCGACTGAATGTTTTGTCGCCAATTAAATTGTCATCAGGTATATTGTCCCGCATCAATTGGCGACAAGTGATTAAATATGTAAATTCATTTTTTATTATTTTTTTGTTAATATTAATAAAAATGTATTTACTTTAAAAAAAAATTAACTTGTGTACCCTACAAGGTTCAAAATCTCGTCGAAATATCGGATCTCAGAACCGCCGAGTTTCATAATCCTGGTGAAATTAAGAAAACCCTAAAAAGAATTTCAAAGTGCTACAGTAACATATAATCTCGCCGAGATCTCGGTGAATTTGACCGAAATCTCAGCAAATTTGACCGAGATTTGACTAAAACTTGACCGGATTGGATCCTTCACGTCGTTTCTCATGTGGGACAGTCAGTATATCATAATTCTAGCGAAATTGAAAAAATCCTAAAAAATTCAAAGTGTGACGGTGCGTAAAATCTTGCCGAGATCTCGGCGAAATCTCGGCAAATTTGACCGAAATTTGACTAAATCTTGACCGGATTCAAAGTTTGGTTTTTTTGAAACTTGACTGGATTTGTATTTCATTCGGATTTCTTCTGAAATTACGAGACGTCGGCAAAATTTCGGATTTCGGTAGGCGATAAGATTTAGTATGAGAATGAAATTTGAAACCCTGGTACCTATCTTGGGGCTATCTGCGCGGAAATTTAAGCCTACCTGTGTGTACGGACAGCATGGAGCGCAACTGCCGGCGACGGGGGCAACCGTTTATAATGTATCGCGCACTATCCAGGTAGCCAGGGCCGGGGATGGATATATATGACCGGGCTCACCGAAGCCAGGTCGAGTCGCCACTCGCCGGGTCAAGCTAATATGCGTCAGCCAAACAGCGCCGATCGATATCGATCAATCAACCTGCCTCGGCTGCGTGCGGATCGAGTCAAGAAACCGACCGGCTGTCCCGCTCCGGCATTGGAAAGATCCACTCGCAGCTAGCTAGCGGCCACAGCATGCAGTACATGGCTGGATGGATCCGCATCCGCGCGTCGTCTTCCCGCTAGCTAATTTGTCTCCTCCCAGCTCGGTCGCGCGCATCTTTCGCTCTCCAAACGCCGCGGGGAATTCGTACGCTACCGTGCCGTCGCCGCCTCGCGCGTAGCCAGAGTAGAACGGCATCCGCATCCCGCTCGGCCGAGCAAGCGGCACAGCTGATGCCGACGTCGTCTACGGCGATGGCGCCGGTTGCGGTCGACCTGCAAGTCGCGAGATGCCCCATCCTGGGGAGGCAGGCCAGGCAGGAGGCAGAGCTTGGCCCCGGCCGGCCGGCCGCGAGTCCACCACGACCCATTCCAGAAGGAGAGGTGTCTAGCAAAATCGCCGCACGTATATGCAAAGATCGATGAAACTTCCTCAGAAGATCTCGATCGAAAGATAAGATTGACTTTTGTCGTGCGGCGCCAACGATCGATCGGCGGAGACGACGGCCGGTCTCGATTCAGCCGCGGAGAAAGGTGCAGGTGAAGAAGATTATCGCACATGTGGAGAGGCAGGGACGTGCTGATCGATCGATCCGTGTGAAACTGTGAACTGAGGAATCGTCGTGTACCTGCGAGGTCACCTTCGCGATTGGCACTGCAATGTCGGGTAGCTCTGATGCGATTGCTTCGAAGCTCCCGGTCTAAAAACGAAAGGCGGAACCAGACGAATGATGCTTCGTTTGTTCTTGGGGTGCTTTGAACTAGCACTAGTATGCGCAAGCCCTTGCGTGAAATGCTATGAGAAGCTATAGCAAAAGAAATTTCATAGCAGTCGCGAGACGATCGATCACACCATGCATGATGTGCGAAATGAGCAAGCAATCGATAGATCGTATCGTAATTCGTACGTACAGTTCATGATACATGTATGCGTGATCTGCATGCCTCATGGCATCTAAACTGAATATGTAGTCCATATGGATACGACTAATTAAGCTCGATGATCACCACGTAAATTGATCTAGCTCTATACATACACACGAGCACATACAATACGTACTCGACGTGGCAGTCGTACGTGGGCCTGCTAATCAATCAAGGCAGCTTGGTGGACGCGCTCCTCCGCCGTGCGCTGGCGCCGGCGCCGGCGACCTTGACCTCTGCGCGGATCTTGGCGGAGATGGCGTTCCTCCCGGCCACGGGCGCGGTCGGCCAGAGCCCGACGCTGACGGCCATGTCCTTGAGCCCCTGCAGCCTCTCGAGCGCCTCGACGACGGCGGACATGCGTGGTCTGTCCCGCGGCTGCGTGCTGGTGCACTGCACGGCCAGGTGTGCCACCGCGCGGGCGCCCTTGACGGAGTAGTGGCCCGCGAGCCTGGAGTCCATGATGCAGCGCAGGCGGCGGCTGCTAGCGAGGTAGGGCCGCGTCCAGTCGACGAGCTTGACGTGCTGCTCGGCGTGCCCGCTCTTGCCGCGGACGGGCTCCAGGGCGTGGCGCCCGGTGAGGAGCTCGAGCAGCACGACGCCGTAGCTGTACACGTCGCTCTTCATCGTGAGGTGGCCCGTCATGACGTACTCCGGCGCCGCGTAGCCGTGGGTGCCCATCACGCGGGTGGTCACGTGCGTGTCCTCCCCCTCCGGACCCATCTTCGCCAGCCCGAAGTCCGACAGCTTCGCCGTGAATTCCTGATCGAGTTAAATCATGCATGTCGTCACGTACAGCGCTGATCGTTTGATCCAATTGTTCTTAATAATCACTCCATAGTTCTTAATTGATCCAAATGCGTGCAAGAAAAGCAGGTGCCAACATACCGTGTCGAGGAGGATGTTGGAGGCCTTGAAGTCGCGGTAGATGACGGGCTTCTTGGCGCCGTGGAGGAAGGCGAGCCCCTTGGCGGCGCCGAGGGCGACCTGCAGCCTCGTGCCCCACGGCAGCGTCGCCGATATCTCTGCGTACGTACGCGCAGATGGATCGATCAATTCACGCGCGCATGTACATGCCGATCGATCGATGCCGCTCGCACGGCGTGCGTGCATGGGATCGATCGATGAGACGTACGTAGAATTAATACTGCCTAGCTACTTACTCTTGAAGAGGTGGTTCTCGAGGCTGCCGCGCTGCATGAACTCGTAGACGAGGAGGCGCTCCTCGTCCTCGCAGCAGTAGCCCAGGAGCTTCACCAGGTGCGGGTGCCGGAACTTCCCAAGGAAGATCACCTCGGCCTGCCCATTGATGGAACATCGATCCCGTTAAGTACTACTCTCTTCATCTCACAACGTAAATCTTCGTTTTTGATTCGTGTCGTACGATGAAGTGCAGACTAGCTTCTACTGTGAAACAGAGGGAGTACCACTACTAGCTAGTAGGAACTAGGAACTAGTAACTAGGAAGAAAAGCAAGAATCGATTGAGGAAGCACGTATATTACCAGCCACTCCCTGTGGCCCTGGAGGCCGGCGACGTTGAGCTGCTTGACGGCGACGGGCTGGGGCTCGAGCCCGGGCCGCATGCCGGCGTCGACGAAGCCCTTGTGCACGGTCCCGAAACCGCCCTCCCCGAGCAGGTAGCTGCTGGAGAAGTCGTGCGTGACGGCGCGCAGCTCACCGAGGCTGAAGGAGTGCAGCTGCAGCGGGCCCACGCCCATCCCCCCGGCCTCCTCCTCGTCGTCCCCGTCCTTCCCGTCCGCGGTCGTCGCGGGGCTGTTGGTCGTGGAGGAGAGCCGGCGGAAGGAGGCGAGCCGGCGCGAGAACTCCGACTGCGAGCGGCGGCAGCGCTCGAGCCCCGCGCCGGCGTCGGCCGCCACCACGGCGTCCTCGGCCGCGCAGCAGTTGGTCGCCGACGCCAGCACCGGTCTCCACGGCCTCGGCATCGCGCGCGGCGGAGCACCCAAACCAGCCAAAGATCCCGTGCGTACGGGCACGGGTATCGGATGGGCTGCTACCTGCTACTGGCTGAAGCTACTAGCTAGCCCTGCGCTGCGCGTGGGGAAGGAATGACCTGAGATGGGTGGCGGTGGTTAACGTGGTGGGGGAGGCGTCGGATGATATATATAGAAACGGCGCGAGGGAGGCTCGCGGAAAGTTCAGGGCATCTATAATGGTACATGTCAGCTGTTTATAAGGGTATTTTCAACTCTCCACCTCAGCTAGTGTCCATAGAATTAATTACGTTGCCAACTAAACAAAAATCTGATGTGGCATAGGAATTAAGGAAGTGAGAGAAGGAAAAACAAAGAAACCATGTCTCATGCAAGAAACTGGGTTGACACGGGCACCAAAGCGCAAGAAACCAGCAAAATCTGCATTGAAGGTTTCTGCGCGCTGATCAAGGTGCGTTTGTGGTGCATGCATTGGTTTATTGCTCATGCATTAGTTTATTGCTCATGCATTAGTTTATTGCGCTCTCTCTCTCTCCTCTAGACACTGCTTATGGAAACTATGGGTTATGAAACTATACATTGATTTATTACTTTTTTCCCCTGTAGACACTGGTCATGGAAACTATGGGTTGGAGTTTCCTATAATTTCACTCCCAATAACCTTGGATTGGGAGCTTTCTAAAGTTTTTGGGTCTTAAAAAAAGGCTATTCTCCAACAGTTCCCATTTTTCCTCCAAAAATAGTGATTGGGAAAACACACGAGCGTCCAATATCTGGCCACTTCGGCAGGAGTTTTTGGGCGTGCAGAGATATTGGGATTCCGATAGGGTAACTGTTGGGGTGGTAATTTTTTCATTTGTTCCTAAAAAATGATTTTAGGAATAAGTTTTGGGATCTGTTGGAGATGCTCTTACAGTAGGGATTTTATTTTCATTAAATGATGTGACACATCATCATGTTTGGTGATATGACAAGATAATTATGAAGAGAGAGATAGAAAGAGTTTCATTGGAGGTGGGTGAGTTTCATTTGAATAAAACCTGAGATACACTGTTACCTAAACAAAAGCTGATGTGACACTCTTGGAAACTGGGAAATAAAACTATGCACTGGGAATAACCTAAGGGTATGTCACATCAGATTTTGGGTGATGTGGAGGAGAGAGAGGGAAGTGAGAGAAATATGTTGTCTACTATTTAACAGATAGCCTTATAGATAATTTTATAGTGCGTATACTATTGTACAGACAGTCTATTAATAATATGAGAGATCATTACAGACAACTATATAGACAGTATATTGTATAAATTATCTTTAGTACTGTCTGTAGATGACATGAAGATATACTGTAAACAGCTACCGTCTATACCACTATTTGATGCCCACGGCGAGGCCAACCGTTCCAGCACACACACAAGTACACAACCCAACTGCCCCGAACCACTCCCTCCCTCTTGTCAGGCATCCGCTGCCTGTGTCGCTCGCTCGCTCGCTCGCTGATGGCAGCGCCAGCTCCGCCTTTTGCGTGTCCTCACTTTCCTTGTCTTCAAATTCTTCTCGCACATCTGATTAAAATCTGACCATCAGTGGTCGCTCCAGATCGAGTAGACAGCAAGCAAGCATCCGATTAGCTAGAGCCTGGGGAATCTTACACGTGGTGGTGGCCGAGTGTGTTTCATTTGACTCTTTGCCGTCCTGCGATGGTACCAGATTATATATCGAGTTTTAAACTCTGTTTGGCATAACTCAAGCTTTATCAAATCTATAGATCTTGTAGAGGTTGGTATTTCTAGCATCATCAGATCCGTAGAGCTGGAGCTGTGGGTATATTAAGAGTGTTTAGGTGGATCATCTTGTGTATATTTTAGAATAAAAATATAAACTTAATTCAATTTATTTTGGTGTACAAGTTTCAGATCTGAGGTGGAGCTAAGATCTGAAACTCTGCTAAATAGGGTCTTAGTATCAAGATTTACCAAAAGTCTAAACTGTAGAGGTACCGAAAGGTATAAGAGTTTAGTAGCAATTTGGTGGTACCTCTTAAGGATGGTAAAAACTCTAATTTTATTTAGGAGACTTTTTAGCATCTTTAAGATGTACTGAAAATATACTTTGAGCTAGTATCAAGATGTATCACATGTTTAAAGGGTGGGCGAGAGGTAAGAGTTTAAAGGTAATTTAGTGGCAGCTCACGGCATATTCTAAGATGATAAAAACTCTATTTATTTAATATTATGTGTGTACGACCGTAGAGAATATATGCCACTTGCATACCGTACGGTACTAGCACACGAATGCATGTGTATTTGATGGACGAATGTCGGTTGCATATATAATGCATTCATTCTCATCGTCGCCATGATAGTTGACTGACTGGTCGTACCTACGTAGCACTCAACGTGTACTTGCTTACTCACAAGGCCGGCCGGATAAATAAATCCATTGCTCTTGCTAACTACTAGTAACTTATTGCACGAACGGGCATGATTGATCCTGAGATGTAAAGCAGGAGATTTGATTATTTGTCGGAGCAACTGATATGTGGGTCCAGAGGCAGCATATCAGATAGATATGATGGTACAAATCATCAATGATAAAGGTAAAACGGGCCAAATAATTAATTTTTTCCATGTACAAAAATCTCACAGACTACCTGCATGGAAAGTAGGGATGGCAATCTTACCCGATTACCCGTGTACCTGCGGGTAAAATACTAATACAGGTGGGCATGTTCTTCTTTTGTTGTCCGCGGGTATGTTTATAGGGGTCAAACTTTACTCGACGGGTAAACGGGTATAGGTATGGGGGAGCTCCACCCGTTCCTGTTCCGTTCGATTACTCGCCACCTTCTACAAACATGTGGGCCACAATAGACGTCTAGTTGGCCCCTTGATCCCCAATTTGTGGTACCTTATATTAGTAATTTGTTATTGATGATGCTGTGATGAGCGATTTGTAATGTGTATGATGATTAATAAATTGTTTCTATTTTAATTATTGAATTTGAGTATGTGTGATGACTCTGAAATATTTTTATTTTAATTGTTAAACTTGAACATTCGTGTGTCATTTGTCTGTATGCGTTATTTTAATTTTTATCCCTATGTGCATTTGAAATTTTGAATAATTGATAATCATTCTTCAATCCACATAATGTAGTTGATTCCTACAATTTCATCAAAGGGATTGTATTGGTACCATTGCTCATTACCTCTTAGCGCCTTTTGGTTGGAAGGATTATTGATGGTGACGGATAAACGGGTATACCCGCGGGTAATAGGTACCCACGAGTGACGGGTGTGTACAAGATTCTTTACCCGTCACCCTTCGTGTGTATACCTGTGGGTGAGATTTTGTTTGACGGGCATGGGTATGAGCGAGCACTACCTGTATCCGTCGCACCCGATTGCCATCCCTAATGGCAAGGCAAGGAGCTACTAGGTTGAGCCACGTGTTGCGCTTGTGCCGAGTAAATTTTGATAGATTGTTCAAATGACAAAATCAACATCCACGGTGAATGTTATTTTTTCTTTGATAAAACCTACACAAATGTAAAAAAAACTAAAATAATCACAATTTCAGAATTCGGGGGGTTTATTTCGTAGAAACAGTAAAGGAGAACAAGATTTAATGAAATTTATGGATTTTTTTTTTTTTTTTTTTTTTTGCAAAAACGGGGATCCAGGGCTTGAGAGGAATTTATGGACAATGAAGGGTTTTTTTTTTTTTTTTGCAAGAGAGCCAACGGGAGGGTTTCAATGCATTTTCGGAATTTGTGGAGCCTTTTCGTAAAAAAATAACATGGCACTAGGAGCGACTAGCAATTCCTTCAGCTTTAAGAGTTAAGTCATGAGATGTTCTCGTCAATTTATTACATATGAAGGAAATTGATCATGCTAGGTGTGTGCGGGATCGCACCATCACATTATGATACTGCTCCACCTACGTACGCTTGTGCCAACCACTGCACAACGTGCATATATATTTAGGCAAGCCGAGCAGCATCTTCGTAGGACACTATACAGATATATGTTTTATGGCACTGAACCCAGGCAAAGTGGATCTTCAGAGAACGTATGCCAATTATCTGCATAGTTAGGAAAATAATAAACATGCATATCCCTAAGATCCCCTAAGGATCGGGCTGGCAAAAAAGATTGTTAAGGTTCAAATTAAAATTGCTTCGATTATAATAATTAATAAGTTTACAATTGAAATAAATTTATTTTGAACGAAAAAATATTAATGAGGCTCGACTCGACGATGGCTCATTAACTGAAATTCAAAATAATCACTTAAACTGAATATTATGGATGAATCCCTAGATGATAAGTATCTGGGATTACCGGCCCGGGGGGGGGGGGCAGATAGAAGCGACTATTTTCGGCATCTAGTTGATCGGGTCAGAACCAAAATAAGGGGATGGAAGGAAAAATTGCTTAGTATGGGAGGGAAGGAGGTCCTCATCAAATCCATTGCTCAGGCCGTGCCAGTCTATGCTATGATGGTGTTCAAATCCCGGTAAACATCTGTAAAGGGATATCCGATGCCATCTCTAAATTCTGGTGGGGTGATGATGATGAACATAAGAGAATCCATTGGAGTGCTTCGTGGAAGCTATGCATACCTAAATCTAGAGGTGGTATGGGTTTCCGATATTTGCAAAGCTTTAATATTGCATTGTTGGCGAAACAGGTATGGAGGCTCTTGAGTAAACCATAGTCACTTTGTGCTAGGTCTTTGAGAGCTAGATATTATTTTGATGGTAAGCTTCTGAATGCTAAACTAAAAGGTGGGAGTTCATACACATGGCAAAGCATACTAGCAGGGTTACAATGTTTCAAGCGTGGTTGCTAGATATTATTTTGGTGGGTTGGAGATGGATCTCAGATTGATATCTGGGAAGATAACTGGATCCCAATGAGCCATAACCTGAAGGTTCAGACGCCGTGGGGCAATAACTTAGTAAGGACAGTGAATGAATTGGTAAACCCAGTGGATGGAAGTTGGGATGAAGACTTGATTAATGATTTGTTCTGGTCAGCTGATGCACACTCCATCCTACAAATTCCTATTGCACCAGGAAGAGAGGACTGTGTAGCATGGCACCATACTAAGAAGGGGTTGTTCTCTGTTAGGTCGGCCTATCATCTCCAGTGGACACATAAATTTGACCGACAAAGTAATGTTAATGGCCATGCAGGCGGAGCTGGTGATAACAAAGTATGGGAGAAGCTCTGGAAGCTTAATATACTAGGAAAGATTAGGGGTGGGTATTTTTAAACCGAAACCGAAACCGAATTACCGAACCGAACCGAATTAACCAATTTTTTCGGTTTTTTCGGTTTTCGGTTTTCGGTATTCGGTTCGGTTTTGAATCGGTAGAAAGCGAATGAACCGAAAACCGATTACAACTTCTATCCCGATTTGGCGATTCCCCATTTCCCCTTCCACAGCCCCTAGGCCACAGCAAAAAAAACCGCAATCCCACATCGTCACTACTCACTCGCCTCTCACCCGGTTCAGCGATTCCCTCAATCCCCCACCGGCGATCGACCTGGGCACCGAGCTCCGCCTCGACCTCCCCGGCTCCGAGCGACCGGACCGCCGCTCGGCCGCGGCCATAGCCACCACCACCCTGGAGCTGTTGCCCACCAAGGGCGCCAAGCGCGTGTTCTCCGACGAGGTCACACCGCTGCCGCCGCCGGGAAGGGTAAGGAGGAGGTTGACGAGGAGGGTGACAAGATGGTCGCCACGCCGCCGTAGCCGGCTGCGAAGTAGGTACCTGTCTCCTGCTAATTCTGTGAGTTCTTCGGAGATGCGACTATGCGAGTGGGTGGCTGGTTGGTTGGAGGGCGAGTGGGTGGACCGTGGAGGGACTGATTTGCAATTTGAGGATCTTTCGTGGCTGCGAATTCTTTTGTTTAATCTTGAATTTGGTTGCTTTTACCTCACATTAATATTAAAACCAAATGCTGAGTCGCCTCCATCAGTCCATTTCTTGTTCTTACACTGAATTACTGATACGTGATGATGTTCTTGTGCATGGCTCAAGTTGTGGGATGGACACCAATCCGCAGCTACCGCAAGAACACTATGGCAGCCAACCAGCTGAAGAGCAGCAAAGAGGATGCTGATGCCAACCAGCTGAAGTATGTCAAGTTCAGCATGGATGGTGCCCCATATCTGATGAAGGTCGACCTCAAGACTTACAAGAATTACAAGGACCTGTCTTTGGCGATTGAGAGAATGTTCATTGGCTTTAGCACCGGTGATGTTTCTCGGGTTCTTTACATACGCTTGCTATTCTAAGTTGCAGTTAAATTTGACCTGTAGTAGCATATGTGCATCTTTACACATCTATAGTCACCTTTCACAGCGGTGAGATTGTCTATTCTACCATTTTGTGAAGGGCTGAAGGAAGGGCTGAAGGATTGCATAGTTGGCTAGTTGCAGTTCGTTGTCTGGCTCTTTGCAGAAATTTCGGTTAACCGAATTACCGATTAACCGAACCGAATGAATTTTGGTTAATTCGGTTCGGTTTTATTGTCTAAATCGGTTCGGTTTGGTTTTCAAAATTCAAAAACCGAAATATTTTAAAACCGAAAAAACCGAATGCCCATCCCTAGGAAAGATCAAGATTTTTGGCTGGCGTGTACTGAATGGGATGATTCCCTGTCGAGGTATTCTGGCAAATAACATATCGGTAACCAAGGAAGCTGCCCAATATGCCCGATAGGGTGTGAGGATATTAAACACTTGATGTTCATGTGTGAAAGAGTTAAAGAGAAGTGGAGAAACCTAGGAGTATGGAACAAAATCAAGAACATATTGCATATTGATCGCCCAGGATCAGTGCTTCCGGAGGAGATAATTCGATTAGGGGGGACAGTCTCTTCACTAAACAATGTGGGTTTTGCAGAGCTTGTGTTAATAGGAGCATGGTACAACTGGTGGGAGAGAAGACAATTAGTAAATGGAGAAACTATCCAAACCCCTTTCAGATCAGCTATGACAATTGATGCGCTGACAAATAACTATATGAAAGCGAGAAAGAGAACGATAGAAATTTGAGAAGGCTAGAAGAAACCCCCTGAAGGTATGCTTATGGTGAACGTAGATGCAGCTTTTGATGCTAACTCAGGGAAGGGTAGTACCGGGACTGATATCAGAGACTTGGGGGGAAGGTGTATTACATCAGCCATGAGCTTCTTGACACATGTAGAAGATGCACCAATGGAAGAAGCACATGCCCTCAAGCAAGGTCTGGCCCTAGCGCAGCACATAGGTTGTAATCGTTTCATTATCCAAACGGACTGCATGTTGGTCGTGGAGACGATGCAAGATGGAGGGTTTTCGATGACCGCAGCAACAGCTATTTATGATCAATGTATTATCATGTGGAGTAGATTTCACAATGTCACTATTGATCATTGTAATAGGGAGGCAAACCAAGTAGCCCACGAGCTCGTTAGGGTGGCTTTTGATTCACAAAATGACTGTACTTGGGTAGATGAACCCCCAAGTTTTCTTTTGAATGCTTTGGCGAACGATGTAATGATCTCTACTAATCAATAAAATCAGCCGAATGACATTCCCTAAAAAAAATAGGTGTGACAATATTCTACAGAACATGTCATTTGCTCTATCAACTTGGACACTTTCCGTACCAAGGTTTTAAATTTTGGTTTCATATCACATTTTAGAGGCGAACGAAATCCAAAATTTCAATGAAATCTCGAATTTTTGAACAAAATCCGCATAAAATCTAAAAAACAAATTTCAAATCTGGCTTTTTTATCAGGATTTCCGAGATCTCTGTGAGAAATACCAAAATCTCAGCCCAAAAAACTTGAAATCCAGTCAAAATACCTCCTGTGAAACGGTCTCATACGGTTTTAGGCAAAAACCATGACGAAATTCAAAAAGCAAATTTCAAATCCAACTTCTTTGGAGCAGGATTTTTGAGATCTCGGATGAAATTACCGAGATCTCGATGAGAAAAACTGAAATCTCAGCACAAAAAACTTGAAATTCGGTCAAAATACCTCCTGTGAAACGGTCTCAGACGTTTTAGCCAAAAACTATCTATGATGAATCATCATAGACATTTTTTAATTAAAATTGTCTGTGATGTGAATTTACTGTAGCATTTTTAAAAAAATGTTTAAAATTTTTTCATTTCGCTGGGATTTGAAATCTCATCCCCGACCAAAATCTAAAACCTCGGCCGAGATTTTTGAAATTCGTCGGGATTTTGAACCTTGCTTCAGACCGTGATTTATCACAACACCAATCTCAAAGCATCCATCCATCAACACTAATCCTCAGCCAATATGTGTTAGACACTGCGTCGAAGCTTTGG
Source organism: Rhipidocladum racemiflorum (assembly GCA_036346355.1). Lineage (NCBI taxonomy): Eukaryota > Viridiplantae > Streptophyta > Magnoliopsida > Poales > Poaceae > Rhipidocladum > Rhipidocladum racemiflorum. The sequence continues at coordinate 31,939,847 of CM070580.1, read as the reverse complement.
GGTGCTCTAGCTTCTTGAACTCAATGATATCCCCCAAAGTTGAAGATGTGATAATCAAGTCATCCACATGTACTCCAACTAATAAAACTTAACGTGCACACACTTTTCGGTAAACAGCATGCTCAAGTGGACTCTCTCAAACCCAAGTGACAGAAGACTCTTGTCCAACTTAAAATTCCATGCTCGGGGTGTTTGCCGTAGACCATAAAGTGCCTTCAACCTTAACACTGACTGTGGTCTCTTCTCATCACCAAACCCTAGTGGTTGTGACACATATACTTCTTCCGTCAATTCACCATTCAAGAAGGCTAACTTAACATCCATATGGTCAACTGCTCAAACTCCATGAGCTTCCAAAGCAATGAGCAAATGAACGGTCTCAAGTCGAGCCATTGGAGCAAATACCTCTTCAAAATCAACCCCTTGTCTCTGTGCATAACCTTTTGCAACAAGACGTGCTTTGTGATCTACAATCTTTCCTTCCTTCTGAATCTTTCACTTTGAATACTGTTGGAGATAACTCAAATATCTCTAACTACCATATCTTTTGGTACTATCCAAATAGGTTGTTAGTCCTAGTCTTCAACTACTCGGACTCTTTGGCTATATAAGCTAGCCCCTTGTACATGTAATCCTTAAACAAAATAGTATATTGTTTCCTGTAGTTTATTCCCGCAAGGGCTTTTCCACGTTAAATCTGTATCTCCATTATTTTGCCGTTCTCTAACCCTAACAAGTGGTATCAGAGCATATCTGGTTCTAGATTGCGCTGCCGGCTGCCAGCTGCGCAACCTCCTTCCAACTGCACCGACACTGGCCTCTCACCGGCCATCCTTCGATGTCTCGGCCTTCGGTCTTCACCGCAGAGCCACCAACTGCCGCCTCGGCCTTCTCGGCGGCTCCGTCTTCCGACCGAGGCCTCACCTTCGCACGGCCACTGCGTCGTCTTCTGGTCGCCTTCGTGACCACCAGCAATTTCAGCCCACACATCCTTCGAGACTCCGGCGCCGGCTCTTCTCCGACCCGCCATTGTCGAGTTCGCGCTCGTCGACCTCAAGGTCTCTGCGGCCACCCACCGATGCGCTGCCTTCTTTGATCTACCAGCCCTTTAGCGATGCCACGTGCGGCTGTCTCGACGCCGGCCCATCAGACTCTCTGCCGACAGTTTGTCTCCGGCCGGCGGTGGATTGGTGAAGACTGCAAGCCACTCGATCAGACTCCAACTCTTCGTGCTTTGCTTCACGTCTTTGAGAAAACATAAAAGGACTCCAAGTGTTTCACGTCCGTGAGAAAGAAGGCTTTGACTAGTTCAGGTTATTCTCCCCATGAAAAATACAAGACCTTTCAAGTCCGTGAAGTAAGGTTTTGGCTCATATTCAAGTCCGGTTCATGAGGATTAAGAAAAAAAAGGTTGTTGCTGAAAAAAAGGAGGTTTTTCAGCAGAATTTGCTTCGTGCACCCCGAGCAGTACAGAAGAATTACTTCGCGCACTCAGAATGTACCAGGATTTTTTTTCTTCAGAATCTACCATATTATTTGATCTGCAATTTTATTCTTCATTATGTCGTCTACTAAATTTGACATTGAAAAGTTTGATGGCAAGATCAGTCTTGCAATATGGCAGATTGAAATGAAAGCCATTTTTACACAAGTGGGTGCCAGAAAAGCATTTCCAACTAAACCGGTGACAATGACAGATGAGCAATGGGAAGAACTTGACCAAAAAGCCCTTTCCGTCATACAGCTCAGTTTGTCTACAGATGATTTGCGTGAAGTTATCAGCGAGACCACTGCCGCACAACTATGGAAAAAAATTAGAAGATTTACACATGAAGAAAAGTCTCGCCAATAAATTACGCCTCAAAGAGCGCATGTACACAATTCACATGGCGGAAGGAACCTCTATTCATTCTCATCTTAATGAGTTTAATTCACTCATCATTGATCTTGAGAAATTAGAAGTAAAAATTGATGATGAAGATAAGGCTATTATGTTGGTCGTCTCTTTGCCTGCTACCTTTAAACACCTCAAATAAATTATGCTTTATTGCAATCATGACACCCTTAATTTTGATAATGTTAAGTCAAATTTGTTGTCCAAGGAGAAATTTGATATTAATTCTCGTTTTGAAGTTAAGGCTGAAGGTTTAATTTTTAGAGGTAGATCACAGCATAAAGGCAATTCTAAGACCATCTCCAAGCGTATCCCAGCGTTTCATTCCCTTTCCAGCCTCCAAAGGGATTCCTTTCCCAGTTTCCATTCCCTTCCCAGGCAAGCACTCCGGCAGCTTCCCTTCCCCATTCCCTTCCCTTCCCTAAAGTACCTAACTTTTCATCATCCCCTCCCAACCAACCCAACAATTCTATATATCTAGGGGTTCCATTCATCTGGTTGCAAATAGTTACGAGTGCTTGTCGTCGGTACTCATCCCCTCACAAGCTGAACAACAACCTCTCCCAGCAAACCTGAGCATGAATTCTTTCAACCCATTGAGTCGTGAGTACTTGTCGTCGTCAAGTGATGACGATGAGGTCCTCCTTCTCATGGGAGAAGCAGCGGAGGAGGAGGGCGCAGAATCCAGCATCCGTCGAAAGGGCTCGGTTCTGGGACATGCGGTTAGGAACAGAGGTCACTGTGAAGGAGTGGCTAGGCTATATGATGATTACTTCGCAAGTTCCCCTGTGTATGGCCACACATTGTTTAGGCGTAGGTACGAAGCCAGATTTTCTCAGACCAATCGATGATGCATTGGTAATGTTTGTTTTTTTTCCCGAAAATGTATGGTTATGTGCTACGCAGGTTTAGGATGAGCCGGTCCCTTTTTATACGCATAACCGAAGCTGTGTAAGGACACGACGATTGGTTCAAGCAAACCCGGGATGCCACCGGGAAGCTCAGCTTGCACCCTCTACAAAAGATGACGGCATGTATCTGCCAGCTAGCATACGGTGTCCCTGCTGACGGTGTGGACGAGTACGTGAGGATTGGGGAAAGTACCGCGCTTGAAGCTCTTAAGAAGTTTGTAAAGGTGGTCGTGGAGGTGTTCGGCGAGCAATATCTGCGCTCTCCGAACGCAGCTGACACGGCGAGACTCCTACAAATTGGTGATCACAGAGGTTTCCCTAGGATGCTTGGTAGCATCGACTGCATGCACTGGACTTGGAAGAACTGCCCGAAAGCATGGCAGGGGGATTTCACAGGGCATACACGAAAGCCTTCTATAGTCCTGGAGGCTGTGGCTTCGTACGACCTATGGATCTGGCACGCTTTCTTTGGAATGCCCGGTAGCTTGAACGACATTAATGTGCTACATCGTTCTAACTTATTTTCTAGGGATAATGATGGTTCAACGCCGGAGGTCAACTACTCCGTCAATGGAAACCAATACAACATGGGATACTACCTCGCCGATGGCATATATCCTGAGTGGGCCACCTTCGTGAAGGCCATTCCTGCCCCAATGGGAAACAAGAGGATGTACTTCTCCAAGATGCAGGCCGCAACTAGGAAGGATGTCGAGAGAGCTTTCGAAGTGCTCCAGGCAAGGTTTGCTATTGTACGGGGTCCCGGTCGTTCCTGGAATCAGAGGACACTTTGGTACATAATGACTGCCTGCATCATTTTGCACAACATGGTTATCGAGGACGAGAGGGATGGTCCAATGCAGGAGGAGGCCTTTGACTATATGGGTACCCCTGTCTTGACGAGGACGTCAACAGAAGGGTCGATCTTGCACTGCATCAAAGCAACTCAAAGGCAAAGAAACCGCGAACTCCATCATCGGTTGCAGGGGGACTTGGTAGAACACCTTTGGGCCCGCCATGACGGGTAGTATTCTAGTGTTACCGTGTCATGGATCCTTGTACGTGACCCTGTGTAACACCCCAAAATTTTGCTTTTCCTAAATCTATGTGTGATTTGGCACCTTGGTGAATTTTTGGAATTTTCTGGAATTTATTTGGATTTATTTGGAATTTATTTGAATTTATTCCATTTTGAAATAATTAAAGAATTAGACTTTGCAAATAAAATTTTGTTGGAAATATTTTATTTGAGTCCCAAATACCCTAAAATATTTTCCAGAATTTTTCCGAATTTTTCTCGAAGTCTTTTGCTATTTTTAATGAATTAAATGAATTTAGGAAATTATTTTTAATTATTAAATCGCTAGAAATTGAGTTGGGTCAAGTACTATTCATCCGATCGAAGTCGAACCCGAGTCGGACTCGAGTCCGACCGAGCTACCGCGCCACTTGACTTGACCCAACCGCGTCAACCCCAGATCGTATCCGAACCGTTGGATCAAGATCTAACTGTCAGGATCAATCGCGCTTAGGCACGGCCGCGCCGAGCCAATCTCGGCCGTCGATCGCGCGCCACGTGGGCGGCGCGTCGTCCACGCTATCTCGCCCGTGTTCGAACGGACTGCCGTCGTCATCGGCTCCGCCACTGATTCGCGAGGATCTCGGCGTTAGGCCGGCATTTAATGCCCGACCGCGCCGAGGTTCGCCCTTGTCTCGTCGTCGCTTGCCCCAAGCGCCCTAGCCCTAGCCGCCGCTGCCGACTTCGCTTATTGCTCGCCGTAGTTGGAGAAGCCTCCGCCACGCCCTTGCCTCTCGCCCCGCCGCCGCCGTCTTCCGCCGAGTTGGAGCCTGGGCCCGAGTCCTCAAGCCAAGGCGCACTGCGGTAACTCCCACTCACGGAGAGGCCCCGGCGCCGTCGGCTCGCTGCCGTTGCTCTCCGGTGGCCTGCTCGCCGCGGTCGCCATCGGGCCGTCGCAGCATCGCGAGCCGTTGGATCTTCATCGCACGGCCCAAGATCACGCCACGTCACCCCGGTGAGATCCCGCCCAAAAATCTCAAGATCAATCTCGACCGCTGGATCTAGATCCAACGGTTCAGATCAAACGCGTTAACCCAAACGGCGTGAGAGCCGATCTAATCTGGGCCGTTGAATTTCAAATCAACGGCCGAGATTGCGCCACGTGTCGGGAAGCCCGACCGCCTCGGCCGCTTCGCAGGTAGGACGCCGACACGCCGCCATGTCGGGCCGACGTGATTAAACCGCACCATGACGCCACGCCGACGCCATGGCGCCCGCATGTCGCCAGCTTGTCCCAGCAGGCGCCGACGCCAAGAATGACGTCACCCATGGGACCCACTGCCGATGCGGTCGAGCCCTCGCCGACGCCAATAAAGTGACGTCACCCGAGGGGGACCCACATGTCAGTGACACGTGGAGCCGTGGACCGAGTCCACGGTAGACCCGAGCCGAGCGTGGACCAGGTCCATGGACCTGCTGACGTCAGCAGACCAATCAGAGGCTGCCACGTGTCCAGGCTGACGCAATAAATGATTTTCCGAAAAAGAAAATGATTTATTAATTCAAAATAATGATTTCAGATTTTGTTTCAAACTTCAAACGCTTATAACTTTTGCGTTTCAACTCCGATTTGAGTGATTCAAATTTCTAAATTTGTATAAAATTGAGATCTACCTAATTATGAATTTTATTTAATTTTTGGACTAAAGTTTTCCTCTGTAAAATTATTTAATTGATTATTTAGACTTCAAAATGCTATAACTTTTGCATTTTAACTCCGAATTTGACGATTCCAGTTTCTAAAAATTCATAAAATTATGTTCTCTCTGTTTATGGATTTCATTTGGATGTTTGGACACTTTTTGCCTATTGTTTATTTGTGTATTGCTATTTGCACGCTTTACGAGTAGACGTTGAAGTGCCGGAAGAATTCGAAGGAGAAGTATTGACTCAGGATCCAACCCAAGACCAAGAACAAGTACTTTTTGAAGGCAAGTTGTGCTTTGACCATGTTGATCCTATTTTGAAACCTATTTTGATTTAACCTATTGCATGCTAGTTCAATTAGAAAATACTTTATTTAAATATGGGAAGGTAGATAAATGCCAAATTGTTGTATGACACCTTGATTAATTAAATATGTGCCATGACCCCTTGTCACCCTAGTTGTGGATTACTAGTTGGACATTATTAAATTGCCAACATGGGTTTTAGACCGTTGTAGTTTACTGCTTAGACCTGCTACGTGCTCATGACATGATTTTGGACAATCAAATGTTAATATTGACTTAATGATATATTGAACCTGTTTTGGAAAGGTATCATGTGATGTTGATGGCACGTGGTGCATGGTAATCAACTGGGGTTTGATAAATAGTTTTCGACCGGGGCATGTGGCAAGAATAATCAGGTGGGCCAGTTGTGGCATTGGGAATGTTGGTTTGGTTCTTCGGGTAGTCTTGCCCTGGTCACCCTAAGGACTTCACCTTGCAAGCCTTTGAACTGGGTCTAACGTGCAACCACATGTCTGTAATGGGACGGACCTAGTTGATTAAGTTGCTAATAACGTACCTGTGGGACCTCAGGAGGTCAACTACACCCTTTGTGTAAGTTGTACGGGAGCCGCATCGGCCGAGGCCAGTACCCATCTAACGGTTGGTTGGCCTAAACTTCGCCTTTATCTAAGGGAAGGGTTAGTGTGCAACAACCGGGGAGGACCACTTGTATTGTTAGAAGTTTCCGAAAGACTTTGTTACGGGAACTCGCCTTTGTGGTGTTTGACTGTATCTTGTGGGTAAAGTGCATAACCTCTGCAGAGTGTAGAATCTATTCGAATAGCCGTGTCCGCGGTATTGGACATCACTCGGGAATTACAGTCAAGGGTTAGATTTTCTCAAAAATAACTTGGACTTGAAAGGTTGGGTTGGATTAATAATGATGTTGATAGAAATGTGGATTAGGATGGGAAAGATGTTTATTAAACTCCTTGAAAAGTTAATTATGGTATACTTGTTTCTACTGCTTTCGAATCTACTTATGTTACTTGTCAAATGCTGTTTACTGTAAATATACCTTGAGCTATTCCTTTGTATCAAGCCATGCATATAGTCTATTAGCCTGCATTCTGTGCATAACTTGCTGAGTACCAAGTACTCACCCTTGCCACAATACAACACCAGTTGAAGAGGAGACTACACCAGCTTTGGAGGAGGAGCTCCACGAGGAACCGTCTACTTAGGGAGCGAGCCTGGCCGATTGCCTGTGGTATACTGGATGGCGCCACGATGATATCTTATTTTTCCGCTGCTACTATTTCTCTCTTAATAAGTTTCGCCCTGCGAGGCGTATATTTGTAACTTGACCATAAGGTCGAGTAACCAGTTTGACTATTTAATTAAAGTACTTTATTAGTATCGAGTGGTATGATTGTGATATTTACCGATGTTGAGACTGCGGTGCACTAAGCGCTCCTGGACTAGTGCTGAATACACAGAGGGTCCGGATTTGCAAATTCGGGGTCCCGACAGAGGTGGTATCAGAGCCATACTGACCGTAGGCTCAACCCTAGCTAGAATGGTCGTAGAGAGGTTAAAACCTATTTTCTAAAAGCTAAAAGGTTGTAAAGATAAGAAATGATATCTCGACTTACCCCCTTCTCTCTTTCTTTGTCTCTTGCTGAATTTTTTCTTACCTTGTCACGATTTAAAAATTTCGAGTTCTTAGGTGAGCACTCTTGTGACAGATGGAGGGAGAGTTCAACTACGTCGACCTGGAGGTTGGTCACGCCGCAGAACTTTGGCGTATGCTACAGACTCTCGGAGATTTTGAGAAGCCGCAATACCAAGTGGAAGTAATCAGACAAGCAGGATTGATCAAGGCTTGTGACGTGAAGATTGTGGTACCTGCTAGGAAGAAGGGCCCAGGCAATCGCCCGATACATCGCCTTTACCGCCAGGAGGTCTACAATGCAGATGGGTATCCAAGAAGTATCACGACGAGCAATGCGGCACATTACCCGTATCTACGCCAGAGAGTTGGAGAGCACGGTGTTCCGTTATCACCCGTGCAGCAATAACCTTCTCGACCCGAAGGCGATTCAGGATGAGGATGCCATGGTCACACAGTTGGCACGACTTGTTGTCGCCCAGGAGGATGTACTCGATGATACAAGCAAGGAGCTACAGAAGGCCCGCAAGGAGATCACGATAGAGAAGAACAGATGGCGGGAAGCTCAAGAGTATGTGTCACACCTTCTGCGAAGGATTGACGAGTTGGAGATGGCTTTGTACGGACTGCAACTGAGCCAAGATTGAGCTACACGAGCCAGATCCGGAGGAGTCAGATCTCGATGAGGACACTGCTTCTTCGACTACCACAGATGACACTGTTGCTAGACATGGCAATCGTTTCGCGCCTATGCCGCAGCATCCGTACCCAGGACGTGGAGGTTTTCTCGATGAGTGAGCGTAGGTTTTATAGAGAGACTCCTTCGCCGAGTCGCGTCTTAGAATAAAGAGTCACCCTTTAGGCGTTAGACTCCAGTGTTAGTTCGATTTGGATTTTCATTGCTTGCTGAGTGTGCAGTATGTGTTGCAAGGCCCCTAGGCATTGTAAGCAACCATACCAAGTTACTATTGATTAAAATAATAAAGTCGGACCTTAAAGTTACACCTTTCGCCCCGCATAAGTTCCATATTACTTGTCTATTCTTGTTTCCCTCTCATCTCTAAAACCTAGAGCAAATCGACAGATGGTGAACACCCGCGGAAACTTTGGAGGCAATGGGAGTGGTTCTCGCCAAATGAAAACCCCAATGATGGAGCACCAAAGACCGCCACTAGACATGCAGAATTTTGGAGCATTTCTTGTCGCTCAGACTCGATTGATGCATGCTATGATGCAACAGATGCAACACGTCACCGCTCGTGCCACGACTAATCAAGTTAATCAGGGACAACGCCGTAACACAAGACTGCCGAGTTCATGAGGACCCATCCACCCACTTTTTCTGGGAATGCCAATCCGTTGGAGGCCGACGACTGGTTAAGGTCAATTGAGAGGAAGTTACATATCGCTCAATGCATAGGAAATGAGAAGGTACTCTACGCTTCTCATCAGTAGGAAGGAACAGCCGCCGAATGGTGGGAGAACTTCTGTGCCACGCAAGAGAACCCTCAGGACATCACTTGGGAGGAGTTCACAGCTATTGCGTTCGCAAGATCACGTGCTGAAGGAATCATGGATCTTAAGAAGGAGGAGTTGAGCATCAAGCAAGGTAATCACCGGTGGTCGACTACGAACAAGTTCACACAGCTAGCACGCTACGCTTTGAGGATGTAGCGACAGATAAAGCCGCAGTCTCGCTTCATGAAGGGACTTAACTCAGGACTACAAGTAGGGTGATCACCCACACCTTTCCAGATTTCCAAGAGTTGGTGAATAAGGCGCTTATTCTTGAGGACAAGCGCAAGGAACCGGATGAGAACAGAAGCGCAGGATGCAACAAACAGGATCACGCAAGGGAACGCAATGCGGCGTCGAGAGTTGCACGAAATCAATTTTTCAGATTCCACCACAAAATGCAACAAGGACACCGTCACCACACCAAGACCCGTCAATCGAACTACTGCACCCCACCGCTTAGAAATGCCGCTTCAGGCAGTCAGCAAGGAACAGTGAGACGCTGCTACAACTGCAACGAGCCAGGACACTTTGCCAACAACTGCCCAAAGAAGACAGCAGGAGTGACCCCAGTTCGCTTCAATCTAGGAACCACCCCAGCTAGGACGCCAAAGATCAGAGCCACACCCAGGCGTGGTGAGAGGCCGAGTCAACCATGTCACCGCAGATGCACTGCAGAATGCTACGGACGTCGTACTGGGTAAGTTACTTGTTAACTCAGTACCTGCAGCAGTTTTGTTTGACTCTGGTGCTTCGCATTCGTTTGTTTCGCAAGGCTTTGCTGCTAAAAATGATTTGGAGATTGCAAGGCTTAAATGCATGCTTTTAGTTCAAATCCCTGGTTCCGAACTCCGAACGAAAGTAGGATGTTCCGGGGTGAGAATACTAATAGATGGAATAGAGTTCCTAGCGAACCTTATTATTTTGGAGACCCAGACCTTAGATGTTATTTTGGGAATGGATTGGTTATCCAAGCACAAGGCCGTATTGGATTGTGGACGAAGAACTATCTCAGTTGAGAGCCCGTGTGGAAAGAAGGTAGAATTTCAAGCCACTGTCGTTAGAGATGGACAGTTGATGGTTAACAGTACCAAGACAATCAGCATAGAGGATGTCTCGGTAGTAAATGAGTACCCAGATGTTTTTCCTGAAGATCTACCTGGTATGCCGCCAGACAGGGACATAGAGTTTGTGATAGAGCTTGTACCTGGTACATCACCGATAGCAAAGAGACCGTATCGGATGTCCACCGAAGAATTGGTAGAGATGAAAAAACAACTTGAAGAGCTAATGGAGAAAGGATTTATCAGACCGAGTTCGTCGCCGTGGGGAGCGCCAGTGTTGTTTGTCAAGAAGAAGGACGGAAGTTTCAGGATGTGCATTGACTACCGTGCACTCAATGAAGCCACCGTGAAGAATAAGTATCCGCTACCCAGGATTGATGATTTGTTTGATCAGCTGAGAGGAGCCGGAGTTTTCTCCAAGATTGATATGAGATCGGGATACCATCAGTTGAAGATCCGATCAGAGGATATTCCGAAGACTGCATTCTCGTCAAGATATGGACATTACGAGTTTACAGTTATGTCCTTTGGACTGACGAATGCGCCGACATATTTCATGAATATGATGAATAAGGTGTTCATGGAATATTTGGACAAGTTTGTCGTCGTGTTCATAGATGATATCCTAATCTACTCCAAGACAGAGGAGGAACATGCCGAACACTTGAGGCGAGTTTTGGAAAAGCTAAGGGAACAGCAACTCTTTGCCAAGTTCAGCAAGTGTGATTTTTGGAAGGACAAGGTGGAATTCCTCGGACATGTAATGACCGCAGAAGGAGTCGCTGTAGACCCAAGCAAGGTAGAAGCTGTGTTACATTGGGAGCAGCCGAAGACCGTAACCCAGATCAGAAGTTTCCTTGGAATGGCAGGTTACTATCGCCGTTTCATTGAAGGCTTTTCGACAATTGCGAAACCTCTCACGCAATTGCTGAAAAAGGAAAAGAAGTTTGCATGGACACCAGAGTGCGAGAAAGGATTTCAAGAACTGAAGACGAGATTGACATCAGCACCAGTGTTGGTTCTGCCGGATGTTAATCAAAGCTTTGATATCTATTGTGATGCATCGCGTCAAGGACTTGGATGTGTGCTAATGCAGAACAGAAAGGTTGTTGCTTATGCATCAAGGCAGTTGAGGCCGCATGAGGAAAATTATCCGGCGCATGACCTAGAGTTAGCTGCCGTAGTGCATGCCTTGAAGATATGGCGTCACTATCTAATTGGAAACAGATGTGAAGTATACACGTACCATAAGAGTCTTAAGTACATCTTCACCCAGTCGGATCTGAATATGAGGCAGAGGAGATGGTTAGAGTTGATCAAGGACTATAATGTTGGAATCCATTACCATCCCGGGAAGGCCAACGTAGTTGCCGATGCCTTGAGTCGGAAAAGCCATACCGTGAATGTGTTGATAGCCACGAATCAGGATGAGCTATGCCAGGAATTTCAGAGAATGAAGATTGAGGTGGTACCTAGCGGATTCTTGGCCGCATTAGAAGTAAAGCCTACCCTAGAGGATCAGATCCGAGAAGGACAGAAGGATGATGACAAGATCCGCAGGATTAAGTCCATCAAGGAAGAAGGCAAGGCAGAGGACTTCAAGTTGGATGAGCAAGACACGTTATGGATGAAGGATCGCATTTGTGTGCCGAACAAAAAGGAGTTGAAGCAGTTGATTCTAGAAGAAGCCCATGACTCCAAGTATTCAATCCATCCTGGAAGCGCCAAAATGTATCAGGATTTGAAGGAAAGATTCTGGTGGCCGAGCATGAAGCGTGAAGTTGCCGAGCATGTTGCATTGTGCGACGTATGCCAGAGAGTCAAGGCAATGCATCAAAGACCAGCAGGATTGCTACAGCCGCTGAAAATACCTGAGTGGAAGTGGGAGGAAATCGGAATGGATTTCATTACCGGTTTGCCTAAGACTCAAGGAGGTTATGACTCCATATGGGTTATAGTGGATCGCTTGACCAAAGTAGCCCATTTTATCCCCGTGAAGACCACCTACTCGGGAGATAAATTAGCAGAGTTGTACATGATCAGGATCGTCTGTTTGCACGGAGTGCCAAAGAGGATTGTATCGGACAGAGGTACCCAATTTACCTCAAGGTTCTGGAATAAGTTGCATGAAGCCATGGGAACCCGTTTGAACTTCAGTACAGCCTATCATCCACAAACGGATGGACAGACCGAAAGAGTCAACCAGATTCTGGAGGATATGTTAAGAGCATGTGCATTGGCTTATGCTACCTCTTGGGATAAGAGTTTGCCATATGCCGAGTTCAGTTACAATAATAGTTACCAGGCTAGTTTACAGATGTCACCTTTTGAGGCCTTTGTATGGTCGACCTGTCGGACGCCATTGAATTGGAATGAGACCGCGAGCGCCGTGTCTTCGGCCTGATATTCTTCAAGAATCAAGAGCAGATTGCCATGATTAGGAAAGGTTGAAGATAGCCCAATCACGATGTAAGAGTTATGCCGATAATCGTCACGGATTTGAGTTTTGAACCGTAAGACTTTGTATACCTCGAGTTACGCCTCTCGGGAGTTAAGAGGTTCCATGCCAAAGGGAAACTCGCACCCTGCTATGTTGGACCATTTAAGATTTTGAGCCGCAGAGGCGAAGTTGCTTATCGCTTGGAGTTGCCACGATCGTTAGCGAGTACATGACGTATTCCATGTGTCCCAGTTGAAGAAGTGTCTCCGAGTACCTAAGGAACAGACACCGCTAGAGTCAATTGAGTTGCAAGAAGATTTGACTTACAAGGAGCATCCCGTGAAGATTCTAGACACAATGGATCGAGAGACGAGGAACAAGTCAACCCGTTTCTGTAGAGTTCAGTGGAGCAATCATGAAGAAAGCGAAGCGACTTGGGAACGCGAAGAGGATTTGAAGAAAGAGTTTCCGAACCTATTCCTTTAGTAAGCCCTGAATCTCGGGGACGAGATTCTGTTAAGGGGGGAGGTTTGTAACACCCCAAAATTTTGCTTTTCCTAAATCTATGTGTGATTTGGCACCTTGGTGAATTTTTGGAATTTTCTGGAATTTATTTGGATTTATTTGGATTTATTTGAATTTATTCTATTTTGAAATAATTAAAGAATTAGACTTTGCAAATAAAATTTTGTTGGAAATATTTTATTTGAGTCCCAAATACCCTAAAATATTTTCCAGAATTTTTCTGGAATTTTTCTGAGTCTTTTGCTATTTTTAATGAATTAAATGAATTTCTGGAAATTATTTTTAATTATTAAATCGCTGGAAATTGAGTTGGGTCAAGTACTATTCATCCGACGGAGTCGGAACCCGAGTCGGACTCGAGTCCGACCCGAGCCAGCTGCGCCACTTGACTTGACCCAACCGCGTCTGAACCCCAGATCAGATCCGAACCGTTGGATCAAGATCCAACGGTCAGGATCAATCCGCGCTAAGCACGGCCGCGCCCGAGCCAATCTCGGCTGTCGATCGCGCCACGTGGACGGCCCGCGTGCGTCCACGTCATCTCGCCGTGTTCGGAACGGACTCCGCCGTCCGTCATCGGCTCGCCACGGATTCGCGGTGTCTCGGCCGGCTCGGCATTTAATGCTCGGACCGCGCCGAGGTTCGCCCTTGTCTCGCGGCGCGCTGCTTTGCCCCAAGCGCCCTAGCCCTAGCCGCCGCCGACTCGCTTATTGCTCGCCGTAGTTGGAGAAGCCTCCGCCACGGTCCCTGCTCTCGCCCCGCCGGCCGTCCGCCGTCTTCCGCCGAGTTGGAGCCTGGGCCTCCGAGTCCTCAAGCCAAGGCGCACTGCGTGGTACCTCCTCCCACTCACGGAGAGGCCCGGCGCCGTCGGGCTCATCGTCATTTTCGTCTCGGTGGCCTGCTTCCACCGTGTCGCCATCATTGTCATGGCAGCTTGTGAGCCATTGGATCTTCATCGCACGGCCCAAGATCACGCCACGTCACCCGTGGTGAGATCCCGTCAAAAATCTCAAGATCCAATCTCGACCGCTGGATCTAGATCCAACGGTCGAGATCAAACGCGTTAACCCAAACGGCGTGAGCCAGATCTAATCTGGGCCGTTGAATTTCAAATCAACGGCCGAGATTGCGCCACGTGTCGGGAAGCTCGACCGCCGCGGCGCCCGTCGTGTAGGACGCCGACACGCCGCCCGCGTGTCGACGTGACCAAACCGCACCATGACGCCACGCCGACGCCATGGCGCTCGCGATGTCAACACCGTCCCTGCGGCGCCGACGTCGACAATGACGTCACCCATGGGACCCACCGCCAAGATCGGTGGTGAGCCTCGCCGACGCCAACGGTGGACGTCACCCGAGGGGACCCACATGTCGCTGAAGCGTGGAGCCGTGGACCGAGTCCACGGTAGACCAGCCGGCGTGGACCAGGTCCATGGACTGCCGACGCCGGCCAGACCAATCGAGGCTGCCACGTGTCCAGGCTGACGCAATAAATGATTTTCCGAAAAAGAAAATGATTTATTAATTCAAAATAATGATTTCAGATTTTGTTTCAAACTTCAAACGCTTATAACTTTTGCGTTTCAACTCCGATTTGAGTGATTCAAATTTCTAAATTTGTATAAAATTGAGATCTACCTAATTATGAATTTTATTTAATTTTTGGACTAAAGTTTTCCTCTGTAAAATTATTTAATTGATTATTTAGACTTCAAAATGCTATAACTTTTGCATTTTAACTCCGAATTTGACGATTCCAGTTTCTAAAAATTCATAAAATTATGTTCTCTCTGTTTATGGATTTCATTTGGATGTTTGGACACTTTTTGCCTATTGTTTATTTGTGTATTGCTATTTGCACGCTTTACGAGTAGACGTTGAAGTGCCGGAAGGATTCGAAGGAGAAGTATTGACTCAGGATCCAACCCAAGACCAAGAACAAGTATTTTTTGAAGGCAAGTTGTGCTTTGACCATGTTGATCCTATTTTGAAACCTATTTTGATTTAACCTATTGCATGCTAGTTCAATTAGAAAATACTTTATTTAAATATGGGAAGGTAGATAAATGCCAAATTGTTGTATGACACCTTGATTAATTAAATATGTGCCATGACCCCTTGTCACCCTAGTTGTGGATTACTAGTTGGACATTATTAAATTGCCAACATGGGTTTTAGACCGTTGTAGTTTACTGCTTAGACCTGCTACGTGCTCATGACATGATTTTGGACAATCAAATGTTAATATTGACTTAATGATATATTGAACCTGTTTTGGAAAGGTATCATGTGATGTTGATGGCACGTGGTGCATGGTAATCAACTGGGGTTTGATAAATAGTTTTCGGCCGGGGCATGTGGCAAGAATAATCAGGTGGGCCAGTTGTGGCATTGGGAATGTTGGTTTGGTTCTTCGGGTAGTCTTGCCCTGGTCACCCTAAGGACTTCACCTTGCAAGCCTTTGAACTGGGTCTAACGTGCAACCACATGTCACGTAATGGACGGACCTAGTTGATTAAGTTGCTAATAACGTACTTGTGGGACCTCAGGAGGTCAACTACACCCTTTGTGTAAGTTGTACGGGGGAGCGTACCGGGGCTGAGGCCAGGTACCCATCTAACGGTTGGTTGGCCTAAACTTCGCCTTAGCTAAGGGAAGGGTTAGTGTGCAACAACCGGGGAGGACCACTTGTATTGTTAGAAGTTTCCGAAAGACTTTGTTACGGGAACTCGCCTTTGTGGTGTTTGACTGTATCTTGTGGGTAAAGTGCATAACCTCTGCAGAGTGTAGAATCTATTCGAATAGCCGTGTCCGCGGTATTGGACATCACTCGGGAATTACAGTCAAGGGTTAGATTTTCTCAAAAATAACTTGGACTTGAAAGGTTGGGTTGGATTAATAATGATGTTGATAGAAATGTGGATTAGGATGGGAAAGATGTTTATTAAACTCCTTGAAAAGTTAATTATGGTATACTTGTTTCTACTGCTTTCGAATCTACTTATGTTACTTGTCAAATGCTGTTTACTGCAAATATACCTTGAGCTATTCCTTTGTATCAAGCCATGCATATAGTCTATTAACCTGCATTCTGTGCATAATTTGTTGAGTACCAAGTACTCACCCTTGCCACAATACAACACCAGTTGAAGAGGAGACTACACCAGCTTTGGAGGAGGAGCTCCACGAGGAACCGTCTACTTAGGGAGCGAGCCCAGTCAGTTGCCTGTGGTATACTGGATGGCGCCACGATGATATCTTATTTTATTTGCTACTATTTCTCTCTTAATAAGTTTCGCCCTGCGAGGCGTATATTTGTAACTTGACCATAAGGTCGAGTAACCAGTTTGACTATTTAATTAAAGTACTTTATTAGTATCGAGTGGTATGATTGTGATATTTACCGATGTTGAGACTGTGTGCACTAGCGCGTTCCTGGACTAGTGCTGAATACACAGAGGGTCCGGATTTGCAAATTCGGGGTCCCGACACCCTGTTATGTATCCTATTTACCGTTTTGGTATGCAAGTAAGGTTGAGTAATAAAATTAGGGTGTTATCTCTTGGTACAAAGTTCTGCGAAGTCCATGCACACAACAACAACCGAAATTAAACAACATACCATAACATGTTTAGCGATGTCCATACACACACTAATAAGGTTCAAACACACATACAGATAACCAAAAGAGAAATTGTACGATAAGTTCATGACAACAACTGATACTAAGTCCATGCCCGGTCAAGCAATCAATCAAGGTAGGTCGGGTGGCAGCTTCTTCAGATTTTCATCCTGGCACTTTCGATAATACTCATGAGCGGTCCCGGTCAAGTTGTTCAAATCGATGTTAATAATCCTCTCGTCCTCTGCCAACTCCATCAACTGCATTTGTCGACACTTGATCTCTACCATTGCGTGTTTGGCTTGGCCGATCATGTCGAACTGCTCAGTATACAAACCCACTGATGGTGCACTGGGGGAACTACCCCTCTTCCTTGCCAACATGGCCGCCTCCCGGCCAATGGGTCGTGTAGACTCTTCACATGAACCAAACGGGTCGAAGCACTCCGGAGTGCTGTTCGACCCGTCTGGAGTACCACCTGGTGGTCCCTCGCGCACGGTCTTCTGCCTCTTGTTGCCCAAGTGCGCACCCCACTTTGGGTGATCGGCTAGAACCAACCAACAGTGTGGAAAGGCGAAGGCCTTACCCTCAACGCCCTGGTACATCCTCGCTGCATTTGCCATCTGTCCATGCAATTGACATGCACATCAATGAAACACTCCGTTAGTACATTTCAGTGGGAGCATGTAAGGAATAATGATATGTAAACGATAAATACCCTGTCACGTTCGGTGGTACCACTCTGATTCAAACTGTCAATCTGAGTAAGAAACCCAGCATATTTGCTTACCGACTCATTGATCAAAGCCCAGTGGTTGACCATTCCCTTAATGGATCTTTCGATCATATGTTCATTCTTATGAGTATTGAAATAATCCGCAATCCGAGTCCAGTATGTTTCTGATGCTTGGTCCTTGCCCACAATGGGGTCCAGGCTCACATTCAGCCAAGCAGACACAAGGACCTCATCCTCTTCAACAGTCCATTTCATCCTCTCCATCTTGGACGATGGTTTCTTCCCCTTCTTCGTTATGGACGGCCGAGGTCGGAGCCCATCCAAAGTAGGTGCAATGCCCGTGCCCACAATTTTTGGAGGGGGGACACTTCCATCAGCAGTGATGTTCTTCTCTGGTTGAGGTGACGAAGGCCATGAAATCTGACCGAATTCATCCTCCATGAACGACGTGAAAGATGGATCCATGAGGTCCTCCTTGAACAAGTAGAAACGATCAATTTATATGCATTTGTAATGATGAGCACTTTGTAAAGTAAAATAATGGCCGCAGCATCATCACTAAAAGGAACACAATTCTAATCAATATATTGCCCGTCGTTGCCGGTGGTCAATACAAATGCTCAACATGAAGTACAGAGAAAACTGCTAGATGTTCCAGTGCGATGATTTCAGGATGCCTGGCGTTCCAGTCCGATGTATTGCGCATATAAATTCATGGCGTCCCAGACAGATGAATTGAGCATATAAATTGACCACCGGCGTTCCAGTCTGATGAATTGAGCATATATATTCTTAAGCCAACCATACACATTCACAACTACCATTTCAGACATTATATGTGCTTCGGTTACTCAACCAATACAGATTATCACCATCCATACCATGCCTCAGAAATAAGTTGAAGTGCCGGCATGGTTGGCTTATGACCGAAGCATCAGAAACATACTGGAAACATAAAGTTTAACCGAAGCATCAGAAGCATAGCAAGATAAGCCAAGCATGGCATTCAGCATTCGTAATCAACATGACAGAAGTGGCGTAACAAGACACCACTTTCAAACCATGATTAAAACATTGCTTCAAGCAAAACCTTCACAAATCATAGGTTCATACAGCACGCACACATACGACATGTGTTCAGTACCGTGAACAGGACGACAACACAAAAGGTTCGACACATTGCACATTGAAATGACAGTACATCACACAAAAGCATCGTCCAATCCATACTAAACCTATCCCAGGTGCCAGGAACGATCGGACTCCACCGACCAATCGCTATTGTCACACAAGTCCAGGCTAGCGTCATCCGAGTCGGCAATGTGAAGCGAACCATCATCGTCAACCTCTATGTCCTCATCCTCCTCACTGCCACCAGTGAGATCCCCATACTCTACAGTGTCCAATGACATTTGCATCAAGCTCTCCGCTATCGCGTCAACTTGTAGAAGAGTCGTGTTCATGTAGTAGCCCCAACTATCATCGCTGGTACAGAAGTTCTCTCCAACGACCTTCCTGAGGTCGTCAGCCTTATCCTCAAGCATCATTAGTAGCTTGGAGATGACCTTCCGAAGCTTTTGCGCGTCAATCTAAAAGTGAATTGCTTCATTGTGCTTAAGACTTTTACCATAGACACTACCAATTGACAATAATGCAGCCATGCCCTAATAGCACAATTTGATATGTCTGAACCACACACATCCAACACAATATGTGAAGTGCTACAATTATACTTGCAAACAACATACTGATCCTCAACACAGTGCTAAAACCACAGCAATGCGGCTACAACCACACCAACGAACTGGACAATTATATGCACATATTACTGGACAATAGCAACATATATAACCAATCTCATTTCGTGCGAGTTGTGCACTATCTACATTCCATTCGAGTGATTCAGTAGTACAACAGGTTGGCATGGAGTCTGAACAAACTACTGCTGGGAGAATGAAATACTCCCATCGAAAAAAATAGGGGGGCATTCAATGGTTTCAGCATACCCTAAACCAAATCTTTCAACCATAAACGTGATTCGGCCCCAAATCGAAACCCTCAAACCAATGACCTTTTCTATCTCTGAATTGGACTCCATCCACCACATCATGTTTCCCCCAAATGTTGTTTCACTAATTGGTCTCCCCCCAATCCATACCCTCAATGGATACACGAGATCCGTCTTGGAAGACCAGTCAATCGAGTATTTCATGTTTCCCCCCAAATTGGTTTCACAGATCGATCCCCCAACCCGGTTATTTCTTCCCCAAATCGAAACCTTACTTTCACAATCACGAAAACCATGGACAATCGGCAATACCTTCGCCTCTCCACCCCGCTGTCCGGTCGTGCCTTGCCGCACGGTGAAGCTGAACGGCAACGTCGACGAAAACTACGAAGCACCGCTCCTCCAGTCGCTGCTTCTTTGCCGTGGCGCGAGACCGAGTTCGTTGCTCGCCAACGCTTGCGAACAGTGCGAAGGGAAGCTACAGCAGACCCCGCCTCCACGGGATCGTCTCTCCTATCCCGAACGATTCCCTTGCGCGACGGAACTCACTTGGAGCAGCGCATTCCTTTCCCACGCCCTCTCTTTCCCATACCGAGGGGAACGGGGGCGGGGACGGGAAAGGCTTGGAGATGGTCTAATAGATCAAAGTCTAGATCTAAGTCAAGAGGATGTAAATCCAGCAATTTTTGCCGTTATTGTAAGATTGTTGGTCATGATATTTCCAATTGTTTAAAGTTGAAAAATAAGTCAGACAAAGATAAAAGGTCACAATCTAATAAATCTGCTGAGGCTAGTCTTGTTGAAAATGAATATGATGGTGATGCTATAATTATCACTTCCAACTTGAAGAATCGAACTGCTTGGATTATTGATTCAACTTGCACTTTTCATATCTGTCCATTTAAAGAGTGGTTCTCTACTTATAATTCTGTTGGTAGTGGTGATGTTGTAACTGCTGATGAGTCTTCACTTGAAATTGTTGGCATCGTTTCTATTCAGATTAAAACTCGTGATGGTATTGTTAGAACCCTCTCAAATGTTCGCCATGTTCCCAGAATGAAAAGGAATCTTATTTCTTTAGGCATGATTGAATCTTTGGGTTATAAGTATACCGGTGAAAATGGTGTTCTTAAGATTTCTAAAGGCAACATTGTTGTTATGAAAGCCAATCGAATCAATAGTCTTTACTACTTGCAAGGTTCTACAATTACAAGTTCTACAGTTGTTTCTACAATAGCATCAAATCCTTACATCACCAAGCTTTGACATATGCGCTTGGGTCACATGAGTGAACTTTTATGCAAGAAAGGACATTTAAATGATATTGGCAAACTTGATTTCTGCGAACATTGTATTTTTGGTAAACAAAATAGGGTCAGTTTTACTGTTCCAACTCATTAGTCCAAAGGAATTATTGATTATGTCCATTCTGATCTTTAGGATCCTTCTAAATTTCTTTCTATTGGAGGATGTAGCTACATGATTACCTTCATTGATAATTTTTCTCGTAAAGTTTGGGTTTATTTCTTGAAACATAAGAATGAAGCTATTTCAGTGTTCAAGAATTGGAAAGCTTTAGTTGAAAATCAAACTGGCAGAAAAATCAAGAAATTTAGAACCGATAATGGATTAGAATTTTGCTGGGGTGAGTTTAATCAGTTTTGCGCTAATCATGGTATTGCAAGACATTTGACAGTTCCAGGTAAACCTCAGCAAAATGGTGTGGCAGAGCATATGAATCGCACTCTTCTGGAAAGAGCTGTTGCATGCTTTCAAATGCAGATTTATGGGACAAGCGTGTTTTGTGGGTTGAGACTGTTTCCACAGCCTCTTACTTGGTTAATCACTCTCCAAATTCAACCATTGATTTTAAGATTCCAAAAGAGGTTTGGTCAGGTAAACCAGTTGATTATTCAAACTTGAAAATATTTGGTTGTCCTGTTTATGCTCATGTGAGTGATGAAAAACTAGAACCTAGAGCAAGAAAATGCATATTTGTTGGATATGGTTCAGGTGTCAAAGGATATCGATTAGAGACATGGCCGATATGTCCCCCCACTCAGGGTTCAACTTTTCGAACAAAATTCACGAAATTTCTCGAATTTCGTTCGTATCGCTCGCAAGCGAAAAAGAAAACCATTTCGAATTTCGCTCAAATTCAAATTTAAATTCAAAAAAAATTTGAAAATTTGAAAAAAAATTATCCAACATTTCTCCATAATTAGTATTAATAACCCTATGACCTTGATGTGAACATTATTAAAAAAAACAAAGTTTGAAGATGTTTTTGAGTCATTCAATTTATTTAGTAGCAATATTTGTTGAATTATATATATTTAGTAGCAATATTTGTTGAAGTATGTTTAGTATAATTATTTGTTGAAGTATATTTAGTAGTCATATTTATTGAAGTATATTTAGTACCAATATATCCTTGTAAAAACCAGCAGCATGAGGCAAGAAGGGCGCTATCCATAAAATCATGACCTATATTCAGAAAGTACAACTGAGTTTTTCTTAAAATCACATGTAAACTGCAAAGAGATCATTAGACTAAATCAAAATCCCTGGTTTAACTTGTCAACAATCAATATAGAATTATATGAGACCTCTAGTGATAAACCGTCTATCATTTTTTCTATTATCTTGAGAGAGAGCCATATCATAACTAAATATTCAACACGAATGTAAGTATTAAACAATCAACTGTAGTGCATAAAAAATAAATGAAAATACATTGTTACAGGATCTGCTACAGCTTACAAAAATCATAGTTGATCAAATAGGTGCAACATTTAAATCAGAATTTTAGACTATACCTCCACAGCACACTGCATGTTTCAATATTTATTCAATTATATTTAGAAGCAATATTTGTTGAAGTAATTCTTCAAATATCATTTTTGGCCTTTAATGGCTTTTTTCAATTTTTACAACAATTTTTTTTTACAATTTTCCCTAATTTTTCTACATCCCCCCCCCCCCCAATTTTTTCAACTACCATCGGTTTTTCGAGCAAATTTCGAGCGGTTTTCGAACCCAACGTTTTTTCGAGCGAATTTCGAGCCTTTTCGAGCGGTTTTCATTTGAAAACCGTGAATTTCGCTCGAATATTTCGAGCTTTTTTGACTAGATTTCAAATTCATTTGACTTTCGAACCGAACGGTTATGAGCGAATTTCGCGAATTTTGATACCGCTGTGATGTCAAAATTTGAGTTCGAAACAAAAAGTGAAACCCTGCCCCCACTGCTCGATTGTGCCGATGATTCGAAGAAACTTATCAGGGGCAACACTGAAGAGCTTCTCAACTACTGCACTATCCTTCACATCAGCATCGAAAGCATGAATTTCACCCACCAAACTGGTGAGTCTCTATGAGAATTCGGCTATACCATCTGAATCCTTCATGGTCATGCGGTCAAGTTGCCTCTTCAGTGCTTGCACCCTAGTCTTCTTGGCACGATCCTCACCAATACGCATCTCCCTAATGGCCTCCCAAGTCCCAAGCCTCCTTGGCAGTTTCTTTCTCTGCGATCTCCATCATCACAGCATCAGGCACGGCTTGTGAGATTGCAGCGAGGGCTCCCTGGTCATTCTCTTCTTCGACCAGTGCGGCCCCTCGTACTGCTGCCTATACACCTAGAGATCGCATGAGTGTCTTCCCTGTTGTCGATGATTCACCGCCGGTCACCGACACACCGCCGCTCCCCGACGTACTTGGCGGTAGGTCCATAGCTTCTTAACCGCAGCTCTGATACCAGGTGTCGTAAAATCAAAACGAAACCGTGTTGATTTATTTTTATTTTTTTTGTTGAGTGATTTGCCAAATAATAATAATTGTGATGGGATAATATATTTATGTTGATTAATCTACTTTTGTTTTTGCTATTTGACTAGAAGTGAACAACTAGAAGTGAAATAATGCATGCAGGCAATGAATCAAAGCACCAAGAGCACGTCAGGTTGCATGGCTAGTTAGCATGCGGGCATGTAAAGCCGAAGCTAAGCACAGGATTATAAAATGAACGTGATACGTGAGGGTTCGACGACGGGTCCTTGACGCGACGGCGCACAGCATAAAAAGGCAACACGTAAGAGCGTGCACGGGAGCAGTAGCGAGCAGGCACACGAGGGTATAAATTCTAGATTGAATTTTATGCGATGAAATTTATGTTTTGATACATTGATTAATTTAATGTAAAAGTGTGGATTTCAGTTTAATCTATTGTGATTGATACTCTTGCTTTAGTCTTCTGGTTTAGTACTGTTTCAATTATTTTTTTCGTTGTTTAGTGTCGACTAGCGTATCTAGACACTGTTTAAAGGTATTTAGCGCCAACGATCCATCGAACTGCGCTTGTTTCTCCTCTACTTCAGTTCTGAACTCCCTTGCTGTTCTGAACTCCCTTGCTCTATATTCTGATAAACAGAGATGTTCAGAACAAACGGTGAACAGAGACTAGAACCAGAGAGAAACCAGAGGAAGATGGAAAGAAGTTTTTGTGCTGCAAAACCACCACAGCTTTTCTGGTCTTTATTGCTCATATTTATACACTAGAGATTACAGATAACTGACTCAAATCTGACTCGGATCAAAACTACTTGAGTTCTGCTCGGACGCGGCAATGTAGCACATCTGGCAAGCCAAACTATGAACAAAACGAAAACTAACGTTCTACTTCTTCAGACTCCGACACAAACTGAAAAAGGACTCAGCTAAAGACAGAACTTCGCACAAACCAGTTTAGCTATCATATGTTTTATTCGGTTTGGTGCCTTTCAGGTTTACTTGATTGTAGCATCAAAGCCGTCGCGGTTTAATTTTTCCCAATGCTATTGGACAACATAACCCTTGCTTACTGCTCTGTGTCCTCCTTGTTCTTGTAGTATATTAAATGCCAGTCTTATTTCTAGCGTGTATTTGGGAAATCAGAGATTTGCATCCTTGTTGTTCTTTGTTATCCATTATTCTTTTGCACAATCTTGATGGTTATAAGTTATTTTGTTGATATTAGTGTGTTCCAGGTAAGTTAATACATTTCTTGGACAATGGATTGTACAATCTGTACTGGTGTAACTTAGCATTGATATGGCATTGATGTTTAAGTACTGGTGCATCAGAGTTCATTGAAACTCAAGAACCTTGATGTTGTATGATAGGGTATACATTGTAGTCATGCAGGGTTTCTAAAGTATGACGAAATTTAGAGTATGCAGCATCAACTGCTATAGCCTGCAAATATACATGGTTCTCATGTCTAGATTTTTCGTTGCATCTCATGATTGATAGAGAGGTGCTTCTATGCTCTTCCTTTTAAAAATTGCACAACTATTAAAGCATAAATGAATGGTAGATGGTGATTACTTACCCCTTCGCTTGCTTTAAGATTCGTGCAACTTATATTGGGAGGAAAACCACAGAAGCACTGCTCGATATGAGAGGTATTTTGCTGTTAATCCTATTTTACACAATTTATGTATCATTTAAATCTGTTTTCTATGTTGCTATTTTGCCATTTGAGGGTACAAAACTTGCTTCATCTTTCATGCTAAATACAAATTTGAGAATTATGTACAACATATTGCATAATCTGGGAGCTAGATTCTACTCTCAAACTCCTAGATGCAGCTTTCAGGCCACAATACACCCTATGTAAACTTTGCATTGCTCCACAGAATGTTAGCCCGAAAAGCTGAGAAGACATCATTTTCTAATCCTTGCCTTTTCCGCTATTTCACATAAATGGTATCTGCTGTTCCTCATTCTGTCTCTGTACTAACCCTCTTTTCAAGAATCAATGTCTAGAATAAAATGCATATAGGGTCAATTTAGTACTAATATCTCATAAATGTGCCTGCTGATGGTTGGTGCTTATTGTGTAGAGTGTACCAGAATGCATTGCTATCTTTCTTATTGTATCCTCGCTGACAGACTGCATATTAACAGACAATCGGATACAAACTAGCTCTGTTCACCTTCGAATATCTTTAAGCAGCCTGTGTCCAAAGGAAAGATAAATTTCTGGAAGATAGTATGGATGTGTTAGCATTACATTAAGGTTCCCATCTTATATGTTTGTATCAAACAAAACAGGCTGGACCTAATTCTTCTCTTGGAGTAAGGGATGGATTGGTGTCAGCAACACATCCAGCTTAACTAATCATTTGAAAATAGTCTGTTTACTGACATCGGAGAGCCATTTTCCCTAACGCAGGCAATGTACATTCGAGTCATCGAGTGGAGAGAAACAAGACTGCCTACTTCATACAATGTGATCCAACAGAGACAACTTTAAACATCAAACAAAAACTGCATTCACTTATCGATCAGCCTCCCAGTAATCAACGGCTGATCTTGTTGGAAACGAATGATGTATTGGATGACTCGATGACTTTGGCAAATCAGAAGGTACCATTGCACCAATATTAACTGTGGCAAATTAACTCGATGACTCGATGACTTTGGCAAATTAACTGTGTAACTTGTATCTGCACATACTCTATAGCCACCATGATACACTCGTATATACGAAAAATATGTCAATTCAACCCTAGCTTTTCTAAACTCACCAAAAACTTGTGATTACATTGCCTATTATTTTGTAGCTAGCTATAGCAGATTTTTTTTAATATCTTTTCCTGTCCAATAACTTAATGAATTTTGTCTGATTCTGTCCACAGGTTGAAAATGACGCCATTGTTGCATTAACGCTGAGAAAAGGTTTTGTTCTATTTTGACTGTGTAACAGCATTACTTGTTTGGCTTTCCGCTAAAATTTATTTTGATAATTTACTTGGTTGCAGAGCACTAAATTTGGTAGTAAATGATTTCTTCTGCAGATATGGGTGGAGAACTAATCACAGGATTTGTGTTGATTGAGACATTTGGTTTCATTTTCATTTTAGCTTGTTGCGAACTTTCTTTATTTCTTTTCCCTTTAAGAAGGATATTCTTTTGAAACCTGTTGCTTTGTTTTGTTTGTGGTTGCTATCTGTGCTTCTTACTTGCAACCTTTCATGGCAAATTTAATATGGCAACTATTATTGTCATCCACTACTTATTTTGTAAAAATGCTTCGTTTTTCTAGGAGCGCCCTTCTTCTCTTGGTGATTTGAAGTATATCTGCGATAACTTCGTTTGACTCTGATGCCATGAATCTGCAATGCTAGGACGCAGTACATTTTGTCAATCTTAGATTCATACAAACATAAGTTGCTGACACTCCTTGCAAAAGAGTCATCATCGGTTTGGACTTTGGAACAAAATCAAATCTCACATCCATTGGTAGCGTAAGCTTTTCTCCACCCACTCATACAGTGATAGGCTCATTCCAGCCAAGCCAAACAGATACCTTGATGATTACCTTAAATGGTCTAGTTACATCGCCCAATTCATAACCATGGAATTTACATGCGTCTACTCTTTTGTTTAAAGAAGAGTCAATAAGGACAAGCTTTTTTTACCGGGTTTTACATGCGTGTCCATGGCTGCTGCTCTCAATAGCTGTTGCAACTTCTGTACAGATAACAGACTGTTTCTTTGTTATTGCATCATATGACAATGAGTTCGAGGATGTTTTCATCGTAAGGCCAGAAGATTTCATGTCGTCCTGGTGATTCAGACTATTTTGCTTTATGGTCGATCTTATGACGCTTATAAGCAGGGGCGGAGGTAACTATAGTTACCCGGTGTCACAGGACACCAAGTCAAAAAGAATTTAGTGTTTGTTAGTCTATATATAGTATATGTGAACCTTCTTGATCTAAATCTTGTAGCACCGGGAGACAAATAACAAGTAAATGGTAAGAATAATTGAAGTGGTGAACCCCGATGATTTTTTCTATAGTTTTGCCCCTGCTGCTTGTAAGGGCATTAATTTCTTTTTTTTTTCTTGTCGATTATGTAGGTTCAAAGCTTGTCTCTCTTGGATACGGTTCACCAGTCTCTCTTGTTATGGATGCTGGCCAACGGTTATGCATTGCATTAAGTGTTGATTTGACCATCTAACCGATGAGTGCTTTCCTACCTACTGAAGCCTTTGTGCTGATGAGTGATGACCTCACCAAGCACCTGCTTATTTTATGTACCAGCCTACCAGGGCAGCATGGTGAGATCAACAATGGATTCATATGCTACTAATTGCTTATCGGTTACTGAAACACCAGGCTGTCACCGGTACAATTATTCTTGTTTTTAGTTGAATTATGCTATTCATAATAATTAATTCATTATGTGTGAAATATGTTGAGTTTAATCTGAGTTTGTTTTGTGGTTCGGTTAGATTCTGATTGTGCCTTGATCTTTCCTCACCCGATCATAGTGAACAATGCTTCATGTTTGTGCATGAAAATTTAACCAGTCATTCGTTGTTGGTAGGTCTGATTCGAGTGTCTTCGAAGGAGAAACAATAATCCTGTTATGAACAGGACCGACGCTGGTCCGGTGGGCCTGGGAGTTGATGAACTGCTGGCTGATGGCGTGATCATCCTTGGGATCGAACTTGCGGGTCTCACCCGAATAAAAATTAGGAGCTATTAAACCAACTCCAATCCTTTTACCAATTAACATCCTAGAATATTACACAAAACGCTTAGTTTTCGATTTTTCGGGAATATATTGGCGGATGAATTAGTAGTTGTTATTCTTGTTTCTTTAGTCCCCTTTGTGTTTGGTTGCCTGTACCAAGTGGTACATGTATGAGATGGTTTAAGAAAAAGCTCATCCATGTGTTTGGTTGCTTGAATGGAACCATCCCATTCTGGATCAAGTGGTACAATTTTGAGGAATATTCCCTCTAGATGCTGAACCATCTCGTTCACCTAAAATAATGGAACCAAATGGTACAGGACTATCCCATCCCATTCAACCTCATCCCACGAACCAAACGCACAGGTCCCTACACCGGTCATGTTTCTTGGATTATTTACAAGTGGTATTCAAGCTCTTATTTTTACAACGTTAACTGCAGCCTATATAGGTGAATCCATGAAGGGTCATCATTGAATTGACTAGTTTTCGAAATAATCTTTTTTTAGCTTAGCTCAATTCATACATGGTTCCAGATAATCCGCTTGGTTGGAAAACAAAATAGTATGCACACATGCGCATTCCCACACTATAGAGGTCTTGAGCCTTCGATCACTTTTTTAACATATATCATAAACACGTATACATATATGAGCATAAAAGTGCATAAACACATACATGTGTATGAGTGTAAAAGTGCTATATGATATTCGTGTGTAAGTTATATTTTTCGATCTTTGTACTCTTAAAAAAAAATCAGATATGAATGCATGCCATAAAGTCTGCACGTACTACCCACTGTCCTTCCTTTTCATGGCGTTACAGAAACTATCATGAAAAATTAGAAAAGGGCTAATCTGTGATATGTATTTAACGGGGGGGTCTTTGCGGTAAAGTAGCGAACCAGGGATCTAAACGCAATCCGAAAAAGGTTTTTTTATATTTACAAAAAATCGCAAAGGACCTCTTTGTAATTTACAGGGATCAATCCATAATTAGAGAAAGTAGAAGGGTTTATTTGCAAATTGGCATGAAGAAGACGTGGAGGGACTGAGAAGCCTCCAAAACTTCCCGAAGTAATAGGAGTTATATTTGTTGCCGATACATGTCAGATCGGATCTGTTTTCATGGCCATGATTCATCGATGAACTTAGGGGCAAAGTATGGCAAGTTACACATTTTTGTAGGGACCAGATCGGTCGTCATAAATTAGGCAACTCCTATAATATACGTGTTATTCATAATTAGAGGTAGGAATTGGGCATGGATTGTACTGTGCTGGCTCAAGCGTTGTCATGTTAGACGTATGGAGTTGTAGACATCACCATCATTAGTTCGATGTTATGGACAGCACCGAGGTGTCAACCGCCGCCGAGGATTCGGTACACAATTATTTAGGGAAATGAACTAAATTTTATTTATTCATTAGGTACATATACAAAGTTTCCGCATTGTTAAAAACCTTATCACTACTAGAGAAATAGACATCAGTGGCGGTTCGTAACCAACCGTCACTGATACTTATATTTAATATTCTGGCATTTTTAAACACAAAACGAAGATATTTTCTGGGAGGTCACCCTCACCCATCCTAGTTAGTATTACTCTTGCCTAAGCACGCTTAACTAGTGAGTTTTACCACCAATTTTAATTCAAATATGAGCACTTCCCGAGAGGTCACCCATCCTAATACTACTCTCGCCCAAGCAGGCTTAACTTCAGAGTTCTTATATGATCTAGTACCGGAGCGTTGGTATAATCACATTTGAAATATAACGTGCCCCCTCCCCTTAACCTCACAAAGGACCCTAGCACTAATTTTAGTATTCTTATACTCTGAATTTACCATGGCATGGATGCTTCAAATTTCAACTAAGTGCTCAATTTTACCATGACATGGGTGCTCTAAATTTCAACTAAGTGTCCAATTTTACTATGACATAGGTGCTTCAAATTTCAACTAAGTGTCCAATTTTACTATGACATAGGTGCTTCAAATTTCAACTAAGTGTCCAATTTCAACTAAGCATTCATGTCATGATAAAATTAGACACTTAGTTAAATTTAGAGCACCTATGTCATGCTCAATTTAACTCAAATTACCAGTTTTTAATTTTATGACAGTTTAAAAACAAAATTAGGTAACTACAGATATCAGTGGCGGTTTGCCAAAAACCGCCACTGATAATATTATCAGTGGCGGTTCTAGACGGGAAGAATATTAGTGACGTTTTTTCTTTAGAACCGCCACTAATAATGCTATTTGTGGCGGTTCAAATAAAATCGTCACTGATAGAGCGTCATCAATATGTAGTTTTGTGGTAGTGTATGCCCTGGTAAGGAAACGAGTACAATAACAACATGTATTTATGCTAACTACTCCCTAATATCCAGACCGTTCATGCGTTTCAGGTCAGCATGGAGGAAGCAGGGGTGGAGGAGAGAGAGAGAGAGAGAGAGGATATGACGGAGGCACGAGGGAGATGATGACTACATCGGATGAGTCATAGGAGGAGGCGAAGGGGAGAGGTAGTATTTGATGATAGTCTGGGCCACTAGAGTAGAGTAGTTGATGATGAGCTGGGCTGTAGATAGGATGTTTTTACGAAATGGCCACTTTCGTGCTGGGCTAGCCCAGGCACGACTCAATTGGTCATGCGTGTTGCCCATCGTGCTGAGTTTCTAGGCCCAACATAGCCATCATTCATCCGTGCAAGACCAGCCCAACCTGAAAACATCCATGTCGTACAATGATTTAGGTTGTGCTGGGCCGACCATACCGAGGGCTAGCCCAAAAAGACACAACCCATTGCCCAGGTCTACCCATAACAGGTAAAGTAAAACACTAAGAATGTGTAGAGAAAAATGTGTGCCAAACTAAGGCACTAAACCATATACCATCTTGTTCTATCTTTCAACATTTTGTTCAAGTGAATTATCTATAGTTATTAAGTCATCAAGTCAAGTTGAGTCATCATAGGGGCAACTTATCGACTTAGACGACTAATCGATGGCTAGTCTGGACTAGATAGCAGAAATTCCAGCACACTAAGTTGAGCGGTTCTATGCTTCTATCAATAGTTTAAAACATGTTTATGTACTATTTTGCATGAAATAAAGAGAAGAACACATAAGCACATCACTTTCTTGGCGCATTCTTTTCTTTGAAATTTAGTGGTAAGTCAACAGCCGCAATACCCTGAAATTTCGAAGGATAGAGAATAGAGCAATAAGTGATGACTTAGTGACGGACTTGAAAAAAACTTGAACAATATAGTAATCTAATCAAATGACCATTCTGCAAGTAAATAAATATTACGACAGAAATTTACCAATGTATGACGTATGCAAAATATGCATATTGCACATAACCACAAACATGATAGCAAACAATAACATAGCAAGCAAAATACATCACGAAAATAAATAAGGTAGCAAATTAGCACAACTAAGCAACGAGTTCTTAATGACAACAATGATAAAATATTAGGACATCAAGTTCTTAAGTTCAAATAGGGCAAAAGTAAGCCTCATAAGCCACATCTCGACAAATCACCAAATGTCCAACACCAAAGTCCAAATCCAAAACATCCTCATCAAAGCCGCCTCAAATTAGTCACCCGAGCTAAAATGATCCATGTCAAGCATGACATTGTTCTCACCATTTGATTCTGATCCATCATTGCTGTCATGGGGACTACTTGCTGGACTCTTGCCAAAATCATCCTCAACATCTTCTTCATCATCAGCCCTGGACTCCACAAGTGCTTCTTCCTCATCATTCTCTTGAACTTCAAGCTCCTCCAAGGCTTCATCCCTACTAGGTGGATGTGGATTCATTGGATTGCGCTTCGAAAGTTGTGTGATCCACCATGCGATGCACCGATGGCTTCATCAACTTGAGTCCAAATAATATCTTCCCCTTGATGGACCTTTTTAGGTTTGGCATTCTTGTCAACCCACTCATTCTCCCAATCAAACTCTTCTAGGACTAATGGGTTAGATCACTTTCCATTATACCCTTCCTCATGCAATTGTTGAAACCTATTTGCCATCCTCTAGTTGTATGAAATGTACACCAATTTGTCCAATCTTTGGTGCTCTAACCGGTTCCTTTTCTTGGTGTGAATATGACAGGTGAAAACAATAAGGAAAAATACTCATTATCAAAGCATCTCAACTCTCAAGGATAAAGGTTCTTGAATATTTAGTATATGTTATACACTTATAAACTCAAATGTACTCCAATTCCACTCACATCCAGAGGTTGAGACACAAAGACTAACTATGCTCTTTGCTAAAGATTGAAGCTCATAAGTAAGACCACCATATGATCCCCACCAAAGAACTACAAAAGCATATATAACATATTAGAGCTTTAAACATAGGAAGATTATATGGAGGAAACTTCAAACATTACTTACGAGGATTCTTTTTTGACTAGTCCTTGATTGCTACTTTCATTGCGAAGCAACCTTCTGCCTTCTCATAGTCATCAGCCCAATAACTTACCTTGCAACATCCATGCTTGCAGCAACCTTAGGAATTGCCAACTTCTCATCACCATCTACGATTCTCAAGACAACGAGAAGGGGTTTTGTTGCTCTTACATGCAATCTTCCATTGAACCCCCAGAATGCCATGAAAAGCACAATTTATGCCATTTGTTTCCCTATCTATGTGCTTGACAATTTAGACCTAGTCCAATGTTGTAGGATCGAAATATACGAATATAGCAATCAGAGGGGGGTGAATGATTGTGCGGAAGCTAAAACCAAATTCTTGACCTATTAAAAGTTCACCCCAAAACAGAACCAAATAATTGCCTCGTTTTCGACAAAAACAGAATGACAGAGGTTTGGTAAAACGAGAATTCCCGGAGATCCAACCATCGAAACAATCTGAAATTTGGACACAAGAAACTAGATTCCAATACGAATCGAACCCAAAAAGAATCAGCTCGATCGGACTTACGGATCAAAAGTTATGAGCTTCGCAAGCTTGCTGATCCAGAACTTGACGAGAATCAATCTAATCAAAACTTCAAGATTAAACAAGAACGACAAAAGATTGATCAACTAGACTTTGAGAAACACTAGATCAATACCCTAGAGAGGTTTTTGATGGATCAAATCAAGATAAAACTTGAAGAACAAAAACCAATCTAGAACTAGAACAAGCATGCAAACAAGAACCAAAGCGAGAAAATCATTTGTAGCGACGTGGTTACTGTAGCACGCAAAAATCTTGGAAGAATTGATCTTTATTTCTTGTCTAAAATACTCTCATCAAAAGAGTACAAACCCTAAAACCAAGCTCAAGGCTTGATGCGCTCAGCTCTGCTTGGTGCCTTTCAACAGGAGACCCCCCACCTATTTAAAGCACCAACCCACAAGGAGTTCTGAATACGATTCCAATTCCCTAGAAGGAATCCGTATCCAACACTACTCTACTTGGCCCAACCTGGCCGAGTACAACTCTTGCACGCGTATGGCAACCCTACCATACTCACGTGACTAACACTTTGCACGCGTATGGCCACCTGCCATACTCACGTGACTAACACTTTGCACGCGAATGACCTCCTGCCATTCTCACGTGACTAACCATTCTTCATGTGCACCATTCTCTTAGCCCGAACGTCCCGCATGACATCTTTGACCACCAAGACCTCGGTTCCTCCTGAACCTAGTCCCGAACCTCAGTTCCTCCATGAACCTAGTTCCGGTCCCGTCATCGACCACATTCGTCTTCGAGCAATACCTGCACATGAACAAACCATAAAACAAATCCGAGCACAAGTCCACGACTTGACTCAATGTCAATCCATGCAACTACTCACATGAGTATTGCATAAAGTCCACTTCAAAAGAAGCATCATGAAATCATTACAAATTTCAAATTCACATTCAAAATTCAAATCCAAATCGCTCAAAACCCTAATTGAGCGAAAACGCATTCACGACGGACAAACAAAGTTGGTCCGTTGTATAAGGAAAAGTTTCTGTTCCAAGAAGCCAACCAAACGCGGAAAAACACTTTCACACCGGACAAACAAAGTTGGTCCGTTGTACATGCAAAATGGCTTGGTCATGAGCTCAAAACAAGTTCACAGCGGACCCCGGAAGCTTGTCCGCAAGCGTGCCACGCTTCGGTTTCACAAAAGTAAAACCCTAAAAATCCATTCACAGCGGACAAAAGAATTAGTCCGTTGTACATGTGAAAATCTTGGTTCCAAGAAATTATCCAAACCGAAAAGCTTGTTCACAACGGACCAAGAAAACTGTCCGTTGTACATGTGAAAATGACTTCGATCATGGGCTCAAAAACATGTTCACAACAGACCCAAAAACACCGTCGTCGCAGATGGGAAACTTCTTGCTTTCTTGAGAACTTTGTCCGGCGCTAATGCGTAACTTACTGTTTCTTGTCAAATTGTCAAACACATGCACAAGCACATTTTGCAAATCCAATTCTAAGTTAATTTTTCAGTTCAAAGCCAATTTTTCAGCACATGATTTCACAATCTCCCCTTTGATGAAAACATTGGCAACACCACTTAGAAATGATCATTTGGCATTCACTTTACCAAAGATTTTGAAATCCAAAGGATCAAAGACCAAAGTAAGAAAACACAGAAATTCCTCTTTGACCAAAATGCAAAACAAAATCTCCCCCTGAGAATGAAAATGTGTGTGAATGTGCAATGCGCCCAAAAATTTCAAAAATTCTCCAAACTTCTCCCAAAATTCTCAAATTTCCAAATACAACTCTCCCTTTTTCTTTAAACTTTTCAAAGAAAGATTTCCAAATTTCTCCCCCTTTGACAATGGATTCATCAAGAGTAAAAGAGAGAACAGGTTCAAAATTTTTCCTGAAACAATGATTTCACCAAGAGAAACAAGGGAGTGCCAAAATAGGAAAAGATGAGCTCATTCGATCATATAACCTTATATATCACATAATATGCCAAATACATGATCTTGATGTGATTTTAACAAGTTAGGGAATGACATGCATCTCAACCTCAATTCAGTCAACTATAGCCAAGTACTAAGCAAAACCTTTAGTAGAAAAACAAAGGCTCAAAGTTGAAGCAAATAACAAATCAGGGCGAGCAAGTAGTTTCAACTCCAATCTAGTGGACCAATTTAATCTTTAAACAAGAATTGCATGTGGCATGCTTGAAGCATACTTCTTTTATTTCCTTGGAGTGGCATGCTTGAAGCATACATCTTGTCTTTTGAGGGAATGGCATGCTTGAAGCATACATCTTATCTTTTAGGGAAAGCATCCTGAAGCTCATAACTTGAGGCTTTTGCTTTTAACAACCCTTTTTTATTGATTCCCTTTTCTTTTCATTTTTCTTTGATTATAAACATGCAAAAGTGATTAAAAGGTCTTATGAAAGAGTAAAGTTGAAACCACACTTGCTTCATAGCCCAAATTTGTCAAGAAGATTCAATATCAAGCCTAGAAGAGTGAGATATCACAGAGTATTTAGCTATAGGCAATCAGTCCAGGGAATTTCGCAATGTCATTTTTAGTTCAAGTGAGACAATTATATATTAGCTCAATTACATAACATATAAAGAAATATGATAAAGTGAGCTCATTAAGTGAAAGAACTTGGCAAGAAAATTCCCTCTCAAAATAATCCCATTGGATGAACAATTCCAAGTTCTCCCCGAATAAAAGCAAAACGAGAAGAAGACAAAGGTTTTGTGAAAATGTCTGCCAATTGATGTTCAGTATCCACATGATGAAGCACAATGTTGCCTTTTTCAACATGATCTCTAAGAAAGTGAAATCTGATGTCAATGTGTTTTGTTCTAGAGTGTTGCACGGGGTTCTTAGCAATGCAAATTGCACTAGTGTTATCACACAAAAGAGGAACACTATCCAAATTAACCCCATAATCTTTAAGTGTAGCTACTATCCAAAGAATTTGAGAACAACAACTAGCAAAGACCACATATTGATTCAAGATTAATTGTGCAACAGAAGATTGCTTTCTAGATGACCATGCAATGAGAGAATTTCCCAAGAAGTGACATGAACCAGAAGTGCTCTTCCTATCAATTCTACATCCTCCAAAATCAGCATCAGAAAAAGATCTCAAACTAATGCATGAGGAAGCGAAAGCCAAATGCCAAAATCTTGAGTTCCATGAAGATACTGAAAATCCTTTTGATGACTTGTCGATGTGAAGCACGTGGGGAAGCTTGAAAACGAGCACACAAGCATACAAAGAAATTGTATATCCGGCCTTGATGCGTTGAGGTACAAAAGTGAACCTATCATACTTCTATATTCCTTTTGATCAACTGGCTCACCATCTTCATCAGGGTCAAGGCGCGCAAGTGCTCTCCATGGGTGTCATGATCGGCTTCTTTGTTTTCCATTCCAAAGCGATGTAGCAAGTCTTTCGTGTATTTGCTTTGATGTACAAAAGTACCATCCTTCGTTTGCTTGATTTGAAATCCCAAAAGTATGTCAACTCACCCATCATACTCATCTCAAACTCCTTCCTCATTGTTTCGAAAACTTAGACACTAAAACATGAGATGAACCACCAAAGATAATATCATCAACATAAATCTGAGCGAATAGTTGATCATTGCCTTGCTTGAGTAAAAGAGAGTTTTGTCAACCTTTCCCATTAAAAAGCCTTTTCAAGTAAAAAGGTTTTTAGCCTATCATACCATGCTCTAGGTGCTTGTTTCAAACCATACAAAGCTTTTGATAGTTTGAACACATGATTTGGAAACTTTGGATTTTCAAAACCAGGTGGTTGCTTGACATAAACCTCCTCATTTATGTAGCCATTAAGAAAAGCACTTTTCACATCCATTTGATACAATTTGAAACTTTTGGATGCAGCAAAAGCTAAAAGGATTCTAATGGCTTCAATTCTAGCAACAGGAGCAAAGGTTTCATCAAAATCTAAGCCTTCAATTTGAGTGTAACCTTGAGCAACCAATCTAGCCTTGTTTCTAACAACAACACCATCCTCACTTTGTTTATTTTTGAAAACCCATCTAGTTCCAATAACATTAAAATCTGGAGGAGGTGAGACAAGTTTCCAAACTTTATTTCGTTCAAAATTCTCTATTTCTTCATGCATGGCATTGATCCAAGATTCGGCCGATAATGCATGAGATATATCTTTGGGTTCAAAAGAAGCAACTAAAGCGGAATGAGCATGAGTGTCAGAATGAATAAACCTGGATCGAGTGACTCTCTCATTTAGGTCTCCAATCATTTGTTCAGATGGATGCATTTTTTGAATGTACAAGGGAGCATTGGCTTCTGAGACTTCTCCTTCTCCTTCTTCATTTTCAGCATGTACAGATGATGTTGTAGCTTGAGGATGGTTAGCTGTAGGTGATGTAGTAGTAGGTGCCAAAGGTGCTACATCTTGTTGTGCATTAGGAGGAGTCAAGACCTCATCTTCAACATCATCATCATCTTCAAAGATTTTCTCCCCCTGAATGTATGCGCTGCACTGCATCACTTGGACTAGTGCCTGGACTAGCCTCATCAAAAGTAACTTCACAAGTTTCCACAATTTTGTTAGTCTCCAAAACAAGCACACGATAGCCACGAGTATGAGCAGGATATCCAAGAAAAAAACCATCCATTGATCTAGCTTCAAATTTATCAAGATTTCCAGATTTCAAGACAAAGCATTTGCATCCAAAAACTCGAAAGTGAGAAACAGAAGGTCTATGTCCAAACCGAAGCTCATATGGAGTCTTACCCAATTTTGATCTAAAAAACACACGGTTTGAAACATAACAAGCAGTTGAAATAGCTTCAGCCCAAAAGTTCCTAGGAGTGTGATGTTCATCTAACATGGTTCTAGCCATCTCAACCAATGTTCTGTTTTTCCTTTCAACTACACCATTCTGTTGAGGCACTCTAGGTGATGAAAATTGATGATCAATTCCTTTTCAAGACAAAAGTGATTAAAAGAAGCATTTTTGAATTCAGTTCCATTATCACTTCTAATAGCTTTGAGAGCTCCTGGATGATCAAAAGAAAGACTAAGAACAAGACTTCTAAAATGACTAAAAGCCTCATCCTTAGATGCCATAAAGTATACCCAAGAGTATCTAGAAAAATCATCAACAATCACAAGCACATACCATTTGCCTCCAAAGGATTGAACTCGAGATGGTCCAACTGTATCAAGATGTAGAAGCTGTCTGAGCGTTTGTCATCACCATGGTAAGAGGTGGATGTGAACCTGCAATCATCTTACCATGTCTACAAGAAGAACATACTAGATTGCTATCACTCTTAAGCTTAGGCAAGCCACGTATAAGATCTAAACCACTTATACGAGTAAGATGATCAAAACCAACATGACCAAGTCTACGATGCCAAAAGAATAAATCTTTAGAAACATTGGCGATTAGACACCTATGCTTAGAAGAAGGTGATGCATCAAAATCAGCTTTAAAGACTCTTCCAAAACGAGAAATTTTGAACACAAGATCACCTGAAGCATCTAGCACTTTGCATTCATTTTTCTTAAAGCTTATCTCAAGATCTTCATCAAGCATTTGTGAGACAGAAAGCAAGTTATATTTCAAATTTTCAACAAAAGCCACATCTTTGAACATAAACTTGTCACTTACCTTTATTGTACCTTTTGCCACAACAGAAGAGGAAGAAGCATCTCCAAAAGTAACACTTTCAAAGACGAGATGCACGAGTGAGGAGGAGAACCAATTCTTATTACGGACATGTGGCGTGAGCATCCTAATCCACTAGCCATATGTTCTCCTTCCTTGCGCGAGAAGCCTACATAGCAACAACACATGTCGAGGTCTCAAGATCTTGGGGTTAGGAATGAGTTTTTGGGAATCGATCGAGACACACGACGCACAACAAGAGGCACAACACGATAATTTTTATGCACAAAATCAGATTTGCCTTTTCCCATGTTTGTAGGAACAGAAGGTGTTTTCATCACTCTAGGCGCATAAAAATGTGCTTTCTTTGAACTTTGACCTAGCCTTAGTTCTTTCCTTCTTTTCTTTGTTTGGCTAGTCTAAAGCAAAAATCTACTAAGTGTCCATCTCTACCACAATGAGTGCAAGTGTACTTGACATGATGTTTAGCTTTAACAAGAAAAGCACATTTTGCTTTCATCATAGTAGAAGATAAAAACCAGCAGATTGAAAAGCAATTTTCTTAGGCTCATTAGATAACTCAATTTTGCAAGGAGCTTGAACAACAAAGGCGAGGTTTAGTTTCATATGTGGCATAAGGATCAAAACCTAAACCTCTCTTGTTTGTGCTAACCTTAGATTGATCCAAAATCATGTTCAACTTCTTCTTGCCATTAGTGAAACGTTCCAAAGAATTTTGCAAGTAATCAACTTTCTTAGCAAGAGTTAAACAATTATTGCAGGGAACATCTACTTTTCCTGTTTGTTTGCGACAAGTTGAGCATGAGAGAATTTCATGTGAAAGCAAATTATCAGTTAATTGAGAAACCCTAGCATTTGCATCTTTCAATTTTAATTCAAGAGTTGAGCATTTAGAACAAGAAGTTGAACTATGCAAATCATCAGTGAAATGACTAGCATGTACAACATGTTTCTCATTTTTCTCATTTAGATGCAACAAAAGAGCATGTTCTTTCCTAAGCAAGGTGAGCTCATTGTAAATTAAGTCACATGATTTGCAAGTATCATCACTAGGAATCAAAGTCTTAAGTCTAGCAATTTCAGCATTCAATGATTCAATAATGAAATCATGTTTCTTAATTTTCTTATCACGTTTGTCAAGCAATTTTCCAAGACGAGCAACTGCAATAGCTAATTCATCATAAGAGGGATCTACCTCATTGAAGTCATTTGTCGTGATCGTCCTCGGTGAGGCTATCCTTGCTGCTTGCCATGAGACATAGTCCTATCAAATCATGCTTGCTTGGAGTTGCATCATCTTCGCTGCTCTCCGACTCCACATCGCTCAAATTGACTTGTTCAAGAGCGGAAAGAACTCGGTGAACCACCTTGCGGTTGATGAAGCTCTTCTTCTTCCTATCACTTGACGAGAACCTTTTCTTCTCATTCCTTCATGCCGTTGTCCTTCTCCTCCTTTGATGTTTTTCCTGCAAGCTTAGGACAATTTGTGCGAATATGGTTGAGGTCACCACACTCATAGCATCTTGGAGGACCACCTCTCTTTCTCATTCTCACATTCTGTAAAGCTTTGTTAAAGCGAGAAGAGAGTAGTGCCAGATCTTCTTCAGGAAACTCTTCAAGTTGCTCATCTGTTAAAGAAGACATGGAAGACAAGGCAAAGCTAGAAGAAGAATTTGCATTTGACATGTTAGGGTTAGAGATCAAAGCAATTGATTTAATGTTACCCTTCCTGGCAAGAACATCCAACTCATGAGTTTTCAACTTAGAGTAAAGAACATCTAATGTGAGTGTGCTCATGGTAGTAGATTCTTGTATAGATGTTACTTTCATCTCCCACACTGACATGTCCAAAGCACTAAGCAATTGTCGAGCATTTTCAGCATCAGTGTAGCTAACTCCAACAGCACGTAGATTGCTAAGAATTTTATTGAAACGTGCAAAGAAGTCATCTACAGATTCACTAGGTTTCATCTCAAAACGCATGTATTCTTTTTTGTAAATATCTTGGCGAACCTCTTTGACAGTGTTAGAACCCTCATGGTAATCACAAAGAGATTTCCATACCTCATATGCGGATCGAAGGTGAACCACACGATCAAAGTCG
Organism: Rhipidocladum racemiflorum; assembly: GCA_036346355.1. NCBI lineage: Eukaryota > Viridiplantae > Streptophyta > Magnoliopsida > Poales > Poaceae > Rhipidocladum > Rhipidocladum racemiflorum. The sequence goes on along the minus strand of CM070580.1, from coordinate 31,899,152 downwards.
CTGCGTCCCAAGCCTTGGATGATCAAGTTGCGCGCTTTGCTATTTGCTTCAACGTGTGTGCGATTGGTGTCGTTGACGTTGTCGTTTGCAGGGACTTCATATGGCTTGTAGACCTTCTCCCAAATTGTGAAGCCCTGTGCTTGGATGAACGCCTCCATCTTGGCCTTCCAAAACTGAAAATCAACACCATCGAACACACATGGTTTTGTCGAATAACGATCCATTAATCTAATCACCGGTTAAGATAGATTAGAGAAACCTTGCTCTGATACCACTTGTAGGATCGAAATATACGAATATAGCAATCAGAGGGGGGGTGAATGATTGTGCGGAAGCTAAAACCAAATTCTTGACCTATTAAAAGTTCACCCCAAAACAGAACCAAATAATTGCCTCGTTTTCGACAAAAACAGAATGACAGAGGTTTGGTAAAACGAGAATTCCCGGAGATCCAACCATCGAAACAATCTGAAATTTGGACACAAGAAACTAGATTCCAATACGAATCGAACCCAAAAAGAATCAGCTCGATCGGACTTACGGATCAAAAGTTATGAGCTTCGCAAGCTTGCTGATCCAGAACTTGACGAGAATCAATCTAATCAAAACTTCAAGATTAAACAAGAACGACAAAAGATTGATCAACTAGACTTTGAGAAACACTAGATCAATACCCTAGAGAGGTTTTTGATGGATCAAATCAAGATAAAACTTGAAGAACAAAAACCAATCTAGAACTAGAACAAGCATGCAAACAAGAACCAAAACAGAAAAATCTTGTAGCGACGTGGTTATCAGTAGCACGCAAAAATCTTAGAAGAATTGATCTTTATTTCTTGTCTAAAATACTCTCATCAAAAGAGTACAAACCCTAAAACCAAGCTCAAGGCTTGATGCGCTCAGCTACGCTTGGTGCCTTTCAACAGAGACCCCCACCTATTTAAAGCACCAACCCACAAGGAGTTACGAATACGATTCCAATTCCTAGAAGGAATCCGTATCCAACACTACTCTACTTGGCCCAACCTGGCCGAGTACAACTCTTGCACGCAGCGTGGCAACCCTACCATACTCACGTGACTAACACTTTGCACGCGTATGGCCACCTGTCATACTCACGTGACTAACACTTTGCACGCGAATGACCTCCTGCCATTCTCACGTGACTAACCATTCTTCATGTGCACCATTCTCTTAGCCCGAACGTCCCGCATGACATCTTTGACCACCAAGACCTCGGTTCCTCCTGAACCTAGTCCCGAACCTCAGTTCCTCCATGAACCTAGTTCCGGTCCCGTCATCGACCACATTCGTCTTCGAGCAATACCTGCACATGAACAAACCATAAAACAAATCCGAGCACAAGTCCACGACTTGACTCAATGTCAATCCATGCAACTACTCACATGAGTATTGCATAAAGTCCACTTCAAAAGAAGCATCATGAAATCATTACAAATTTCAAATTCACATTCAAAATTCAAATCCAAATCGCTCAAAACCCTAATTGAGCGAAAACGCATTCACGACGGACAAACAAAGTTGGTCCGTTGTATAAGGAAAAGTTTCTGTTCCAAGAAGCCAACCAAACGCGGAAAAACACGTTCACAACGGACAAACAAAGTTGGTCCGTTGTACATGCAAAAATGGCTTCGGTCATAAGCTCAAAACAAGTTCATAACGGACCCCAGAAGCTTGTCCGGCGCAAACGTGCCACGCTCGGTTTCACAAAAGTAAAACCCTAAAAAAAATCCATTCACAACGGACAAAAAGAATTAGTCCGTTGTACATGTGAAAATCTTGGTTCCAAGAAATTATCCAAACCGAAAAAGCTTGTTCACAACGGACCAAGAAAAACTGTCCGTTGTACATGTGAAAATGACTTCGATCATGGGCTCAAAAACATGTTCACAATGCACTCCAAAAACACTGTCTGTCGCAGATGGGAAACTTCTTGTTTCTTGAGAACTTTGTCCGCGCTAATGCGTAACTTCATCAAGCTTTCTTGTCAAATTGTCAAACACATGCACAAGCACATTTTGCAAATCCAATTCTAAGTTAATTTTTCAGTTCAAAGCCAATTTTTCAGCACATGATTTCACAAATGTTCATCCACAAAGAGATTTTTCAAAGCTTGCTTATGCTTGTACAAACTTGACAATGTGAGAACAGATGTAGCAAACATAGTAGCTGCAGGCCTCACAAGATCCCTCCCTTTGTCTTCTACCTCATTGCATCAAGTAGCCTTCCATGCCTATAGATGAATGTGGTCACCTTCTTGACCTTTGTAATGCATGAGCTGAATTATGGAATCTTCCCCCCAATATCCTCCAGCATAAGATCCAAACATTGAGCTGCACAAGGGGTCCAATACAAGGTAGGGAACTTCTCCATTAGAATTCTACCGATTGCCTTGTAATTTTCACCATTATCTGTGACCACCTGCACTACATATTGGCTGCTAATCATATTAATGTTTTCCTCCAATACCTTAGCTAACATGCCTACATCAACTGATTTGTGTGATACCCCAAGAAGAATGTCCCCGTTGGACTATTGACAAGAAAATTGAGTCCGTCCATCTGACATTAGTGTGCAACCATATTCCTGCCAAGCCAACTCATGCTTGTCCCTTAATGCATCTATCTTCTTCTTTACCCTCTCAAGCAATGCCACCCAGATGTCATGATAAGTAGGTGATATGTTACCAAGACCGTACTGCCCTACGGACTCCAACAAAATCTCCCAACTTATTTTATTGATAGCATTGAACAGTAGAACAGCCTTATACCATAAATCAGCCACATGATCATCAACCTTCATCTTGTTCACCTTGTTCTTTTTTATGCAACTTTCAAGAGTAGTTTGAGAAACAACCTTAGAATGCCTTAACTCAATCACCTCTTCAGGAAACTTTCGAATCATAGAAGCAAACAACTTGGGAACCCTCTGTGGTGGCACATGAAGCTTCCTTTTTGCTGATACCCCTGAACTTGGATGCCATTCAACTTCCTCTTCCTCTTCACCTTCACCTCCTCCACCTTTTATCTCATCCTTAGAGTCTATCTCAATAGTTTAGTGCTTTGAATTCTTGGTCAAGAAGGCATGCATCTCCTTCATAGCAGTGGTCATCTTGGGACACTTCTCAATATCATAAAACCCCAGCAAGGTGATGCTTCGATCTCCCTATCCCAGCATGCACCCTCCTACTACAAAGCATACATTGCACAACATCCTCCCTAACTTTGTCTGTCCAAAACCTACATTGTCATCCTGAGTCTTTCGACTTAGCCTTCCGGCTAGGATCCTTGGATGGATCATAAGGCTCCTGCTGGTTGCTGCACCCCACATCAGTGCATTGATCTTTATTTGCTATGCTACCTGCAAAATCAGGAGGTGCTGCAAAATGAGTAATTGAGTGGGCTAGTAGCTGCTAGTTGCTGCTACTTCAAAATTATAGTGCTATTGCCTACAAGACTAAAATAGAGCATTCAAAGCAGAGCATGAAACAAAGCCACAAAGAGCATCAAGTCATTCAAAGTAGAGCATGAAACAAAGAGCAATAGGGCATTCAGAAGAGAGCAACACTTGTTGAAACTAGGGGAGATGAAAGAAGAAGGAGAGGAGATGGATTAAGACTTAAAGACTAGGGAGGAGAGGAGTTGAAACTTGAAACTCACCATATGTTGGCCAACAACCTTGGGTTGGCGCTTGGAGAGTTGGGGAGGGGAGAATTCGGAGAAGGTAGCCTGTAGCACCAACAGAGGAGGAAGATGAGTGGATGACGGCAACCTGTAGCAGTGGAGGCGACGGCTCCTTTGGCTAGGGTTACTGCCTTGCTATCTCCCATGTGCTACACTACTCACTACCTTGGCTACTCGCATGCTCCTCTATACATGTAGTCCCACTTCTAAATGGCCCAAGCCAAGCCCAATTGAGTGATTCAGCAATTGGCCGCCCAAGTCAAGGCCCAACCCAACATGTGGCTCGACTAGCCTGATAGCCAAGTCATATGATTAATCGTGGCTAGTCGTCAACTAAAAATCCAAGTCGCTCGACTAGAAAACTGGTCGAGTTGACATCCTTTAGTCGTGCTCCTATACCAACTTTACAGTTAATCATCGATAAGTCGTAACTAATCGCATGATTTGATAACTATGGACTTATCTATCTCCGTCCTTGTTGTGTGTTGTATAGATTTGCATTGCTACGAGAAAAATGTGTTGACAAAAAACATCCCTTGATCTGAAAGTTGACCTCACGTCCTCTAATTCCCATTCCAACGTTCCGTGCACAATCATCCTGATAATGGCATTTATTAATTATGAAACGACGACCTTACCTGCTACAAGGGTCGGTACCAGGTTCACAAAACCATCGAAAATCACGGTTTTCGACCGTATCAAACCGGTTTGTTATCGAAAACCAATCGATAAACCGGCCTAATTAATTTTTTAAAAAAATTTTAAAAAAAATTATATGACATAAAACCAATTGATTTTTGGTACAAACCGACCAATTTCGATAAAAACTGATCGGTTTTAGGTCGAAATCGTGTCACAAAGTTGCGGTGTTCAATAGGACGGTAAAAACAGGCTGGTTTTCAATGAAAACCAATTGGTTTTCGATTTTTTTATTTTTTTTTAAATTCGAATCTTAATGCTTCGATTTCTGATGATTTTTGAACGATTTTTCATTCGATTTTTCAAATTTTAATTTTCTAACGATTTTTTTGGTTTTGGTTTGGTTAACTTTGGTCGGTACCCAAGGTCAAATCATTACACTAACCACTAGTATTTTATTTCCCTCGCATTTTTCTAATCAATCGTTTGGCAGGAAGTCAGGCACAGATCTCAGTACGTACTACCGGTAGTATCTCAGCCATCCAATTGATAAATAAATCAGATGGAAATATTTTTGAAGCCTGCAGAAGTATATATGGTATTATAAAGAGTAAATTTTACAAAACTACAAGTTTTATGTACAAGCTATTAGAAAATTATTGGTTTTGGCTCCTATTTTTTAAAACTACATATTTTAGAAAAATTTATATAATAAAACTGTAGATTTTAGAATTGATTGTTTCTTGTACACAGATCTGACAGTGTGGCCTCAATCATGTACTCATTTTCCGTTTCATTCGCGCATGAGACTGCCATGTGGATCTACACTGTCAAACACGCTACAAGAAACTATCAATTCTAAAACATGTAGTTTTGTGATACAAATTCTCTTAAAATTTGTAGTTTCGTAAAATATAAGCTAAAACTTTTAGTTTTCTTATAGTATATACAAGAAATACATAGTTTCATGAAATTTACTTTGGTATAAAATAGTTGAGATGTCAAAGTCGAAGGATGGTTCCTGCATTTTATTTAGGGGAAACATAGCAAACACGGCATTTGGTAGCTTCACTGCGTTGTAACAGGACCTTCTATAGTGATGCTTTGCATAAGAAACTACAAAAAGTTGGAGTCGGTGAAGAAAACAACACGGAAAAGGTCACGAGCAGCTGAAAGATGTGTTTCTACGCATTTTCTATTACAAATATTAAAATATAAATTAAGAATAGATAATAATTACTTTTCGAGATGTGCTTATATGTATGTGTATTTAAAGTTGCATAAATATTAAAATATGAATTACTTGTTTCTTTGTTTGCTTAAAAATTTATGCAACTTGTATTAAGAGGAGATTTATAGAAGCACCTTCCGCTTAAGAATTGAAATGAAATCAAAGCATCTACGTATAAAGAGATTCCCAACTTTACCAAGTGAAGGGTGCGAAATAGGGGCATTCAGTGTGGTGTTGTGTTACAGACTTAGACCATCTCCAACCGTGTCTCTTCTCCTCTTCCATTCCCTCCGTGAAGGGATTTCCATTCCCTTCAGCGCTTCAACGGATTCCCTTCGTGAAGGGATTCTCTCTCCTATTCCCTCCAGGAAGGGATTCTCTCTCCTTTCCCTATACAATTCCCTTTAAAGGGAATCTGTTGGAGATGAAGGCAAATAAAGGGAATGGAAATGAGGAAAGAGAATAGGAAAGGGAATGAAATGAAGGGAATATGGTTGGAGATGGTCTAATGTGGTCGTCCATGTTGGAAATGCGGAAATGCGGAATTACTATAGAGGAGTAGCTGCTAATGTGGTCGTCCATGTTGGAAATGCGGAAATTTCATGGAAATCCCAGACGAATTTTGTCGAAAGCAATTTAAATTCGGAATTAATTCAGGATGTCTTGCATACAAACTCTGTGACAAATCACATACGACCATACATAAAAAATAATAATTAAGCACGTACGGGAGATATAAAATAAACCATGATCACATTTAGTACAAATATTATCAAGTAATAATCTTATATTCCTGCACCAAGCGGTCTTTGTTCGTACATGTGCAACACTTTCTGTTGCAATGCACCAACCGACGAGCATAAGTAAGAAAAAAGAACAACGGAAGCAATTGACGCGTTAATGGCGGCATCTGCACTTACGGCCATTTGTCTCTCTGTAGCTTCGGAATGGACGTCTTGTGTGTGTGTGTGTTTTTGCCTTGATTATTTTGGTCCTACCTAAAACCATTGGCCCATGGAACACGCTTGCAGTGTATACTGCATAGACATGTTCTACGCACGACCTAGACCAGGTAAGCCCTGAAGGTCTGATGATATTCAAGTGAATCTCGAGCAGGGTTTGCAATATCGTTTTTGGAAGGATTTTCGTAACCCTAGCGGTACCGATTTTCGCTGGAAAATCACTAGAAATCGCATAAACACCCAAACGAAGCCAAAACGAGTGGAAAAATCGCAAAACCGACATTAAACTACCGAAAATCGTGCGATATGCACCGATTATCGACGATCTTTTGTGGAAAATCGACGGTCTGAAGGAAAACTGAAAAAATTTGGGAAAATTTACAAAAAATAGTTAAAAAAATCTGAAAAAATGCTAGTAATTTGTAAAAACAAGGTAAAGACAAAAAATGACAATAAATGTTATAAATGTTATAAATACATTAAAAAATATGGAAAGAATAGGAGAATATAAATAGCACAACGATGGTAAAAAAATAAAAAAAATTTGGCATGATCTTTGCTATATTTTAGATAATTTCAAGTTGTAAAAAAGACATGTAGCAACAATAAATAGCATTCCATGTTAATACCATTCATATATTTTACCATTCACATATTCATACATGAATCTAACATGAAAGTTTTCAATTGGCATAGCTTTGTCCCAGAATAGGCATGTAGCAACAATATTTCAATATTTCTCACTGAAAATGAAAGTTTCCAATTGGCATATAGCTTTGTCGTCCTTCCATTGTCATAGAAATATCGTGTTGGACCTACATGAATGCTAAATTAGTAAAAATGGAGTTGCAATAAAATAAAATATACAAATAAAACACTACCTCCGGGCTACGGGTAGTATTGTCCAGTGTACACTTGGTTGGCCGTGTTGTACTCCTCAGTAGACATCATCAGCAATCCTCGTGTAGCTAACAACTCCGCCTTGTATTCGTGCCAACTTTGACCCGTCCAAGGGCTAGTCGTTTCCCACTATTGGTACAACAAGGCATAAAAGTCGGGATCTTGCCACTCATAGACCCATCGGGTGGGAGTTTGTGCACGAGCATCCGGGATGGCGTAGTCATAGCCACCATATGAGCCATAACTCTCTTGCGTCTCCGTGGCACTGTACGAGCTACAGCTATCATGTGGTGCGGCATGGGTTTTTGTATGGTCCTTCCCTGCAGTAGTCGTCCTTTGTGATTGAGGAGCGCCATGGTCCCTGTCTTGTGTAGCATGAGTGTACTGGGACTCCCCTGTAAATTCTATAGGACGTTGTCCTTCTGAGTGGGAAGTTGGAGCGAGAGGGGTATCATCACCGGGCTCACCCCCATCGCTGTCCGACTTGGAGCTGCTATCATTGGACTCTTGGTATGGGGGGCTTCGACGGTCTCTAGGAGTGCTATCAGTCGAGTCATCACAACCGACATATGGGGGACCCTTCCCCTTTTCTTTGGATGGAGCTCTTTTTTTTGTGGAAAACCTTGTCGTAACTGTTGGGTGCTTCCTCTTCCCAGTGTGACTACCACCCACTGTCTTGTCGGCCCATTCTGGGATGCTTGCAGCGCCAGTATGCTTTCGCAATGTAACAGGGTCAACCGGGTCCGTCACAATGTGCGATGGGAGGGGGGTGTCACTCTCTATGTCCTCCTCATCAAGCAAGGGATCAGCATTGGACCTCCCTTTCTCCATCCACTGGCGCATTGGATTTTCAGCATCGCATAGTGTAAGCTCCATAAGACGCTGGAATGGATCATCTGCCTCTGTGCACCTCTGATTTTCTTCAACTTGTATTCGTAGCCGAAGATTGTAGTTAACGTACACCAACTTATGGAGCTTTTTGTATGATAAGCGGTTGCGAACCTTGGTGTGGATGAACGCAAACGTACTCCAATTGCGCTCGCACCCGCTGGAAGAAGCGCAATGCGAAACAATCCGCATGGCTAACTTCTGGAGTGTCGGTGTGTCCGAACCGAACACTCCCCACCAATGTGCTATAAGTTAACAAAGAGCACAGTAAGTACCAACGAGAGTGCTATTACATTTAATATGCCAAAAAGAACATACCAGGGGAAGTTCTATTATCATGTGCCATCTTCGCAGCTAGTGCACCCGCGAACGTGCCAATCTTCCTTCTGAAAACTTCAGCTTCGAGAATACCCTGAGCAGCGCTATCAGTATCTTCAGCCAACACTTCAAACGCATCTCGTAGATTAGGCAAGAAAGTGTTTGTCGTACCGTACGCATAGTGCGTCCGGGGGTTCAAGGCAGCAGCTACATGAAGTTGAATGAAACATGTCAGTACAGGTACATCTGCAAGTATAAGCCAAGCTTTCTAAAAAAAATGCATTACCGGCATTAATATAAGTATCTTGCGTTAAGTCAGCCATTCTTCGATCCACGACGGCTATGTACTTGTTGAGTGTAGCTGGAACATCGTGGAATAAGCTTTCATATTCCTGCCGCATGATGTTGTACCGTAATAGTACCTCGCTCAACGTAGGCACCCTGTCTTGATCAGCGAAACGCAAGAATGCATACAACGGTTCCACGGAGGAAACAACCAACCGAAGGTTATCCCACCAGTCCAAACTCGACAGATCAGAGTGTACGGACCTCCCCTCGACAGTATCAATGAAGCGCGATGACAGAAATTCCTCCGAGGCCATCCATTGCAAGAACTTGTCCTTGCGACGAAGGAAACTATCCAAAAACATATAGTTTGTTCCGAAGCGCGTAGCATTCCACTTGACCAACTCGCCCCCGATATGCTTCTTCATCATAGCATGCAACTTCGCATGGTTATATAGCCATCGACAGATTTTCCTTGCACTCTCAATGACAGAGGCATGGTCAGGAAACTCTCCAATCTGCTCAAGCATCAAATTAATCGTGTGGGCTACACAAGGTTGCCACACGATGTTGGGGTGCTCCCTTGTGATGAGTCTGCATGCCTTCTTATAGTTAGAACCATTGTCTGTGACAATCTGCACAACATTCTTCGGACCAACCTCATCAACGACTGAAGCAATTTCCTGCATCAAGAAACAAAATGATCTCTTGCATTACACGATGCATACTTACAAGTGACAACAGACTTAGAAGAGCAACAATGAAAGCAAGTACCTTGCGTAAGTAGGAGGCATCCTGAGTTTGGCCCGTTGCATCAGCGGACTTATGGAAGAACATAGTGCCATTGCAATATATCATAAAGTTTATAATGCTCATGCGTGTTGGCCCAGTCCAAGAATCGCACATTATTGTTACGCCATACGTAGGCCATTCCTTCTTGAACTTCGCCATCTTCTCCCGTATGTCTGATTCGTTATCGTCTAAGTACTTCCCATCTATATCTCTCCCACTCGGAGATGGAACACCCTCGCCTACAAATGAAAACAACGGATGAAAATGTAAGCAATTACTCCGCATACAAATGGACACAATTGAAAGCTCACTTACCCCATTTTTGAGTTTCCCTCACAGCACTAACAAAGTACGGATTGTCTGCTTTCCTCCCCGCGATACCAGCCGTGTGGAAGAATTTGGCCCAAGCTGAGCCAATCGCCTGCTTCGCATTCCTCCCCTTTTGTGACCATTGCCCAGTATCAATCCTTGTTTGCACAGGGCCACGGGCCGTACCAATGTTGTAATCCCCCACAGCCGGTCTTTCCCTTTGCGTCGAACTTCGCAACATCCTCGACAACACACCGCCACTTCCTCTAGCCCCTCTAGAGGTCCCACTACCTCCACCGTGCTCATACCTGCCACCTGCCCGATTGATAAATTTTGCCTCTGCCCTAGAGGCAGCCATGGCATGCTGTAGTTGGTCCTCCTCGTCAGCATCACCCGTGTACTCTGAATATGCACTTCTCCTTGGCGGGGAAGCTGCAGCTGCTTCCTTTCTAAGCCTCTCCTCTATCTTTCCCTTCCTCTTATCCTTCACCCTGTCTAGGTCGCGCTGAAAGTACTCGTGAACATCCTTAGGAACTTGATTGCAATGGACAACATTCCTACCGCGCCCTGCCAAGTGGTGCTTCAGTCGGGTTGCACCGCCTCCTTTCTTCTCTTGGTGACAATACTTACATCGAAATCCAGTCCCAATCTTATCGCCGTGCTCCCACACAACGTCCCCCTGGTCTGACATCTGCTAATGCAGAACAACACGTAATCAACAAACATGAAATTGCTTAATTGATATGCATAATACACTCATGATCACACTAACCATAAGCATTTAGAACATTAACCCTAACCCTAAATCAAAGTATTACATCAAACACTAAATCAAAGTATTACACTAAGTTCTCTATACAAATATAATATTGTATTACACTAAGTTCTCCATATTACTCATTCACACAATTCATATTTCTGAGTCTTCTACCGGCAACATTTCATATCAAACGCTAAATCGAAGTATTACACTAAGTTCTTTATATTACTCATAAAACAGACAAACAGACCAGATGGGGTATCATAATACTGTGGTGATGTGCATTGCATAACTTTGAACTCAATGGTTGAATGCTATGCTACCAGGTTGCATACCTCCATGTGAAATAAACAAATAAAAAAATCAAAGGCTGTTACACTTGCTTGTGCAAAGAACCCCAGTTACCAATGATAATGTAATGTTAGTGTGTCATATTTCGTTTTTTCAAGCCTCACTGATCATTACTGGTTGAAGATGTGAAATATCTTCATTGTTAAATAAAAATGTTGTTTGTCTTGCTATCTGAAAAAGATCAAAGAAAAATGGAAAAAGGAGACAGGTCTACCACACTTGAAACCATTGCATACAAGAAGAATCCCCCCATTGAATGACCATTGGAAAGCAATTTGCCAGCCGAGGGGAAACATTTCGTTGAACTTCCCCAAGAATCTTCACAAAGCGCTTACTTAAATGGCTAATTTGATCAGATATTACTCATTCACACAATGGTAAGTTCTCCATCCTACCATTTAAGTCAAAGTATTACACTGTCAAGTATTATAATACAAATATAATACATGATTATAATACAAATATAATACATATTGTGAAGGGTACAACAAATATACTGAACTAGCCCCAACAAAAACCGAAAAAAACTTCGATTATCGCTGGTTTTACCTCGATTATCGCTCAAATATCTGGGAAAATCGCTGCAGCTGGAAGCTTCTCTGCCGATCTTCGATTTTCGCTGAGCTCCTGTCGATTTTCGCCGCAAAATCGACGATTTTCGCAGCTTTAGGCTCGGTTTTTGCGTCGCCGTGGCTGGGATCTGGCCGGAGCAGAGGGGGATCGCAAGAGAAAGCTCAATAATTGTCTCAGTCCTGTCGGAAGCCAGCAAAACCGGTTAAAAACCTCCATCCATGTTCGTGGGCCGTGGCAAGCTGATGGGCTTTGAGGCCCACAGTACAAGGTACAGTAGCTTTTGTTTTTTTTTCCTTTTTCTTTTTTATTTCATTCGGTTTTGGCTACAAAATGTGTCCAAAAATTCGTGATTTCATCTAAATTTCATCTTATATGTCATAACATTGTTAATACTATTTTTGGAGATATTTTGGATAAATTTTTGCAAATTTTACAAAAATTTTAAATTTGAATTTCAAATCCGGCGATTTTCCTGTCGGTTTGGGCTATCGAGTCTGAGCGATACGCGCGATTATCGTCGGTTTATGAAACCCTGATCTCGAGTCGTTATTATATAAAAAAAAAGTGAGCCTCAAGTTCTCAGGAAAGGTTGTTTGACGAAAAAATATATATGTGAATTTGAAGTTTTGGTTTAAAAAGGAAAGAAAATCAGATATAAAGGTCCTCTCTTTTCTCTTAGAGGTTTAAAAAACCGGTTCTTCTTTAAGCTTTGCTACTAAATAGAATCGATTTAGCAAGTAAGAGATGTAAAAGAAAGATTGACTTTAATCCGTTCTTTATCTCCAAGGAAGAGGGAGGGGATCATAGAGGCGAGAATGTTAAATAGGCCGATTCTCGTAAGGAAAACCCTCCTAACTTTCCAACTGAGGAAAAAATGAGCACATAATGCTCATGTGCTGTTATGCGTTGAGAAAAACTCGTTTGTTTGAACACTCCCTTTAAAAATAGACCTATTGGTGGTTGGGGCTCAGTCCGATTGGTTGAGACAAGCGAGGCTCACTTAGTCCGCCCACGTTTGAGCGCTGCTCGATGCGGGCGCACGTGAGGAGGCGAGTGTTGCGGCCTTTTACTTTTTGTGATGTGGCCTTTTACTTTGGTTATGAGTTATGACTTATGAACTTTGAAACTTTGTTGTGCTATTTGGAACTAGTTGTATATTTTGTTGCTCTATTTGGAACTATCTGTGTCTTTGTATTTGGAACTACTTGTTTGCTTGCTTGTCATTCTTGATGTGTGTCGCTTTCTTCTTGATGAGGTAAGCATTAAAGATTACACATTTCTATATCTTCGTGGATAGAACATATGTGCATTGAAGATTACACATTTTTTTTGTTTCATATTCGACTTAATTCCATGTCATATAAAATATTATTTATTATTTTTATCATCTAATCATCGCCTAGGCGTCCAGACGGTCTGGGCTGGCCGCGCCTAGCCGGACCGTCGTGACAACTATGGTAAAGACACATGAAAGAATTGTTAATCAACAGCAGATAATATGCAACAAGCACTCACCAACCCTACTTTTGAGAGGAATACATGATCCTAATTTTATTCAATTCAACAAATATAACTGCCTTAAAATTCTACACATATGCTCATAATGGGTCATACAAAATTAGATAGTTAATTAAGATATGCCATGAAATCATACATGACCTTTATTTTCAAAGGAACTATTACTTTTCAGTGACAACTCCAGTCTGTTGAGTTTACATTATCACTCGTATCCACGTGAATCACACCAACATAAAGTCTAAGAATGCAGTTCGTAAAGTATCACTAAAGCAACATAATGTATCAGCTTTATAGCATAAATTATTCGGCATCTTTACTTAATTCATCTACTTTTTTTCATACAGCTCAAAGATCTGCCCATCTGCTATGTGCTTGGCATGAGATGGAACTCAAAATTTAATATACTAAGTACACAAATGCAACAAAACTTAAGATAAGCTATGGTTACATTGTGCGGAAATTCCTTGGAAGGTAGACATCCTTTACAGGGCCAAGTTGCTCAAATGGAACACGAATGTCTTCTGGCCTGCAACTAGGGGTGAAAATCGAGCCAAATCGTTGTTTTTTCGAGCTTTTTTTGAAATTGACACAGTTTGATTTAATATAATTTTATTTACAATTTGGAAGTATTTTTAGAGTCAAGCCAACGAGCCGAGCCAGAGCAAAAAACCAATTTCATTCAAAATTAATTCATTCAATGATTAACCAAAAAACAAGTGTAATTGGAGCAATTTTGAATCGAGCCAACGAGCCCCACAAATGAGTTTTTTTTTTTCCAAACCTACCTGCAACCGACGAAAAACCAAACACGATAGAATATAATCAGTTAGCTACAGTGTAAAGTCATCCACACAGAAAGACGCTGCATGCGCATCATGTGTATGTAGTACGTTGTATATAAGAATGATTACTTTACAGTGACTACTAGTTTACTACCACATTTCATTGACACAGTAGCGAAAGGTGAAACACGAGATCCACGTGGCCATCCCGAAACACCAAAAATATATAACTACAACAGTAGTATGATGTCTACTTAATAAAAACATTTTTTTTTTTTTTGCAATTGGAAGCATTTACTTGGTAAGAATGATCTTGGTTCATCAAACTTTATATCCAAACTATCAAAGGTCGCAACCACTAACGAATGTCCGAGCTCCTGATCAATTTTTAAAAAGAAAAAAGACCTATGGTGAATTAATGGGATTGACTTGTAATGAAAAGAGGTAGTCATACGTTGCCCATGGCTCAACTTTACAGGGTCTGATAGAAAGGCGGAAATGCATCATTTTCAATACTAATGTTCAACTTAGATAACTCAATTATCAGGTTTATTATATCTAGCGCTCATACTCCATGAGTTTGCGCAGTTGGTGTTTCACACAAAGTGATAGTAGAAATCAAATATAACCATCCATTCTTTTAATGGTATTTTAGGCTTTTCCTATCAATTCATCGGAGGTATTTTAGATTTTTCCTAATTCGTTCACAGTTTTGGCTTCACGGAATACATGATGATCTTTAGATGCTTCTTATCCATTCATCCGTCATTCATTAGGATCACATGATGTATTTTACCGTAGAGAACAAATAATATGATATAATTTTTTGAGAAATTTTACTGTGGATTATACTTTTAGTATAAAATGTGTAGTAGAAATCACATCTAACCGTTGATTTGTTAAGGGTGTTTCTACTACTCTAATACCAGGTGTAGTATAAGTAAACTCTAGTTAATCTGATCCATTGGATCGAAAAGAATGAACGGTTCATATTCAATTTAGTGTACCGTAAAAGAGCTCAATTTCTTACCCTTTTGCCCCTTTTTGAATTTTACTACCAATACTACATGTGGTAGTATAGCTAGATCTAAATTGATTTCAGCCATTAGATTCAAAGGCATGGATGGCTTATATTGATTTTAATCCACTATAAAAGAGCTCTACCCAGAAGACTACTGTATTACTACTAGTTTTCTTCACACTACGAAAGTAATGATCTCCATTACATAATGCATTTCGTTTGATTCAATCCATGAATGAACAGAAGACGGGACCAGTAACTCAGTTCCAAGCAGGATTGCAGGAAGTGGTTATCAAACAAACCCTACCATTTCGTGATCCATGAAGACCAGTTGCAGGCAGCAAACACACAGCATCTCATGTCATTTCTGCTCCACTGACCTTTCGGCCTCTCGCTTTTCTCTTCGCTTTTTCTCTTTTCTCTTCGCTTTTTCTCTTTAATCCAAACAAATTCTGCGACGTCAGACCCACAATCCTCTTGCTCGCAGGATCACAGCCTCTCTCTCCCTCCGAATTCCAAGCTTCCCGAGCCAACGACGTGTCCTTCTCCGTTCTAAGTTGGAACCAAGGAGCAGAGAACCTTGGGGCTCGCCGGAGCGGAGGCAGGCTGGGAAATGCTGTGCTTCCAGCCTCACCGGTGAATCATCAGGTAATTAAAGGAGAAACTTGTGTTTGGTAAGGTTCTTGTCTCGCCGTTGCTCGAGGTTCCTGTCCGGTTCTTGGCCCGCGGGAGCTCGAGATGCAGCTGTTCCTGCCATTCTTTTTGCCTAATCGCTTACGCTTGTTGTTAGGTTCGGTTTTGGCTAGCCGTATTGAGGTTTTGGGGATTATGGTGTTTGTTCTAATCTTGAGCTTTAGCTAATCTCTGTTGGATAAATTCTATTTCTTCAGTTCCGTCGCACCAGGGATTTCTTTATCTGCCCGGCCAATGGGGATTCTTGGCGACACCGTGACATAAGTTTCGGTAAGCCATGGTTTCACCATTTGATAGGATTCTCGCCTGGATTAATTTCTCTCCATTCTCGGTGCCGAAGCCTATTTTTGCCTCCTGGGAATTTTCCGTGCTTCTCGACATTCTTGCCTTCTTCTTAGTTCCCCTTAAATTGTTAAGCTTTGTTTGGTGATTTTGTATTCAAGGTTGCTATTGTGTTAGTTTCCATTCTTGAAGTTATTGTTGAAGGGGATCAAGAATGCCTATCCATTGTATGAAGAACCGTCGGGGTCTTCCTTTTTTCTTCTTCATGTTATTGTTCTGTTGCAGACGCAATGTAGTTGTTGAATGCTTATCGATAATTTTCCCAGTCCAAGTTTTAAGCTTGTTAAGCCATCCTTAGTTCTACTTATTGTCGTTATCCCTGTTCGAGCTAAATAAATTACTTTAGTTGCTGTAGCTCTGACGGGGTTGTTAACCTTGCTTGCCATGCAGTAAAACTTTAAGAGCAAGTCTTTCATCGAATTGCAAGCTATTGCCCCGTTTGTTTCAGCTTCTGGACAGCTTCTGCTTTTAAAAAAAGCGGATTATTTGTCAAACGGGAGGATTCTGGACGGCTTCTCTGAGAATCAGAAGTTGATTTCTATATAGAATCAGAATCTGGCTTGAAACCTGATTCTCGCTGATTCTCGCCGGCTCGGAAAACTAGAAGTTGTAGCTGGCTTGGTCCGATTCTCCCATAATCAAAAACAACTTCTTCCATAATCCAGAATCCATAATCTAGAAGCTGAAACAAACTAAGCCATTGACTCTTACCAACAAAACTTTAGGTGATACAGACGGGTTTGACAATCAGGAAATTAAAGCTATAAATTTCATTCTGCTAAATTTT
This sequence comes from Rhipidocladum racemiflorum, assembly GCA_036346355.1. Taxonomy (NCBI): domain Eukaryota; kingdom Viridiplantae; phylum Streptophyta; class Magnoliopsida; order Poales; family Poaceae; genus Rhipidocladum; species Rhipidocladum racemiflorum. The sequence goes on along the minus strand of CM070580.1, from coordinate 31,882,297 downwards.
ATAGGTAGATTGAGACATGCTCAATAGATGAAATTTGTGAACAAACTTCAACATAATTTTCGTACTTAAGATTGCTTCTTGTGCAGTAAATAGTTTATGCTATATATTAGTTATCAGTCTTTGTGCAATCTGGCCTGAAATGATTTTTCTTTTTAATAGAGTCGGGTCCTATACAAACGGTGGTACAGCTGTGCTCATAATTGCTGTACTTTGCCTTTTTCAACCCTGAATCATATAGGTTTCTTATTAAATGTTTTAAGCACAAACATGTTATTACGAAGCTTACATCAAGTTGGGCCCAATCCCCTTGCATTTTCTGGAAACAAACACTTGTGACAGTGTATATATCTGTACATCTTTCTTTGCTGAAGACCTAACTTAGAAATTCTGTAAATCAACTGCAATGCAGTATAATTCATTCACAGAAATTCTGTGATTGTCATTGAGGACGAAGATGTTGACTGCTTGTGCACATGCCACAAATGGGGAAAATAGCAGTCAGCTGATGTAGCATAAACTATATGACACTGCAAGAGAAAATGGTAATATGATGGGAAATATCATTTCTTTGTTCTACTTATTCATTTTTACATTACCTGATCAGTGAATTTCGTATTTGCAGAGTGTGTACTCATTGAATAGTTCAAAGGGACCACTTTTTCCCCTACAATCAAGTCTTGTCTTCTTCATCGCATTGTTTGGTTTATATGTCTGCTACTTCTCGTTTAATCAAATAACTTCAGAAAGTAAAGAAAAAGTGACCAATGGAGAAGAACAAATAAAAATTCTTTGCAGAAGGCCTTCAACTCCATATGAGCAGATGCAATATGTGCACTTTCCAAAACCTCTGAGTTATAACAGGTAACTTCCTCTAAATGTACACAACCTCTCTTTTGTTAACCCTATATGTTATGAATTTTTTTCCTAATTCATGTTGCTGCACTCTTTTCCTATTCATAGGGGCGAATGTGCATGTAATCCTGTTCGTTTCTTTGTTATTGTATCTATGCAAAGATCAGGAAGTGGGTGGTTTGAGACTTTGCTAAATAGCCACCCCAATGTCAGTTCAAACGGCGAAATCTTCTCAATGAGAGAGAGAAGAGAAAATATCTCATCTATCTTGGGGGCCCTCGACAAGCTGTATAATTTGGATTGGCGCACCAGCGCAGCAAAAAATGAATGCACAGCTGCATTTGGATTGAAGTGGATGCTAAATCAGGTACACTATCTTTGCATTCCCCCCTTTTTGAATAGCTGCTTCTAAAGTTCAAATTGTTTTGATGCTCCAGGCGTGGCAAAGCAAGCTACGTATCCTTGCTATTTAACTCTGATCTGATTGTCTTGTGGATGGGAACATGGACTGACCTCTTGGTATTCACTGTAGTTTAACCCTACTTGGTCTTTGAAGGCTCTAAATTCTGCAAGACTAGTTATTATTCACCAGGGGTCTTACTGGCATACTTTGACCCATTTAGCTAACACAATAACATATATTAAAAATGATTTTTTTTTTTGTTGGTCCAAAAGAAAAATATACAACTTAAATGCTTTCGTTACAAGGACGGGAAAAAAGCGATAATACCAAGGCCAAGAACTAGTTAACAATCAATGCTAAATATGTTCAGATTGTTGGCACGCTAATATTCTGTAGATGTGCTTGTGTGTGAGTGTGTGAGTGTATGCACATATGGATGCATACTCAAGCAACTCAATACTCAACTCTACATCTATATATTTGCTCCTGTAATCCAAGCTGACCATTAATGGAATTTATGACTTAGAACAGCTTATAGTACTATTCTTGGTATTGACCTGAGCAAAGTTAGATATACAATATAAAAACTGAAAGGACCAGGATGTCGGCCTAGAGGGGGGGTGAATAGGCGATTACAAAATTATACTCAATTTAAATTAATCTATCAGAGATAATGCGGAAGCAATTGGGATAATTAAGTTTTGCAACTTAGACAATTCAGCCCGAGACAGTCAACTCGGAGACTCCGGATATTTAGTCCGGATACTCCAGTATGTCGGATACTCCGGATCAATATACCGGATACTCCGGGTTGCCTGTTTCGGTCAGAATAGAGAGAGTGCAACAAAATTAATTACTCCTTCGATTCAAGAGATACAAATTACTCTACTGCAACAAAGTAAGGATACAATAGACACAATCTAATTGATCTAATCACAAGAATCGAAAGCAAATTAAGCGGATGAGCAAAAGAGGAAACCGAAGTAAGGAAGGAGACACGAAGATTTTATCCCGAAGTTCGGATCCTTGAGGGGATCCTACGTCTCCATTGAGGCGGCTCGGTCACACTTGAGCCGGGGTCTCTTTCAACCCTCTTCCTCCTGGTGTTGCACAATGCACTCGCCGGTCTTCACTTCTTTGATTCCTTTCCTTGCGGAGGCGGAATCGGACCTTCACAAACCTTCGGTGGCCTTCCACACAAAGCTTGGAAGTTCACCGGCAACTCCTAGCCGTCTAGGAGACCTCAACCTCCAAGAGCAACAAATGCTCCCGAAGAACTCATTTAGAGTCCACCTCAAGTGCTCAACACACTAATCACACTCAATCCGATCACTACCCACTCTCACACCCAAACCTTCACTCAAAAGGGATCACTAAGATCTAGGGTTGGAGGGGCTTTTGGGAGCTCAAGATCACTAAGAATAACACCTCAAAGCACTAAGGAACCAGCTCCACTCCTCAAATCAATCCTCAATCCAAACACCTCTCTCCACTACCCAACCCTTCACAAAAGGGGATCACTAAGATCTAAGGAGTAGGGAGGAGTATTGGGGGCTCAAACACTCACAAAGAACACCTCTAATACCCAGCAAAACATCCCCCAACGGCTCCTTTGAAGTGGGCAAGAAGGGGGCTTTAAATAGAGGAACCCCAAAAACTAGTCGTTGGGACCGAACTAGGAATGGCAAAATTACCCGTGGGTTCGGGTATCCGTGGGTACCCGACCCGATGGGTTCGGGTATGGGTTTGATTTCAGACCCGCGGGTTTTAAATTTCGGGTTCGGGTTCGGTTCTGCACCCGTGGGTACCCATGGGTACCCGAATTAATTAATATAAATTAAAAATAATAGAGAGTTAATTCAAGATTTTAAACCATCGTTCAAGATGTTAGATGCGGTAACTTTCATAATTATATACACCATATATTTTTCCTTTAAACATAGAAATTACAAATGAATTAATTGACAATTGATGGTTGAAAATTTGATTGCGATGTGAATTTAATTTCGGGTTCGGGTACCCGTTCGGGTTCGGGTACCCATCGGGTTCGGGTATGGGCGTGGGTATGTACCCGTGAGAGATTTCGGGTTCGGGTTCGGGTATGAATTTCGGGTTTCGGGTTCGGGTCTGCGGGAGGTCTACCCGCCCGTACCCGCCCGATTGCCATCCCTAGACCGAACTGGGCAACCCGGAGACTCCGGATATTTAACCCGGACACTCCGGATCATCCGGATACTCCGGACATTTAATCCGGATACTCCGGATCTCCCAGCAAAGACGCAAAGAAATGGACGAAAACGGCATAACTTTTGATCCCTGACCGATTTCGATTTAATTCGGACTTTTCTAAAGCTAAGAACGAGGGCTACACAACTAACAAGGTCTCACTACCCAAATCCCAAAGGATAAAAATTGACATCACAAGGAATCCAAGAGAGACCTACAACCCTCACTTTCCGGCACCACCAACACTTCTATCCCTCACACCAACCCACCTACACCTAGGTGAACAAAGTGTGACTTGGGTTTCTTAACCTTAGACAAGGATAGACCACTTTTGAGCACTTGAGACTTGTCTAAGTGATTTCAACAATTGCATCCCTCTTAATAGTACGACAATCCTTAGACTCAAATTTAACACAAAATCTAAGTCTTACACTTAGCTTGCATGTCGACTTCTTGGATGCACGGTGCATGATAACGCTTCCACAAAGATTGATGACGCCCTTCGTCTTGTCAACCTCGACGCGATTCACCTCATGAGACTCTCGTCCTCTCCGACCTTGACCTCGATCATCACCAAGACGATCCTCACGCCAAGTCGTTCTTCACTTAGTCCTCATCTCTTGGTGACACCGCCGTCTTATTTGACTTTGACTCGCTTGTCATCCTTCAAACCATCTTGGTCATCACACACACAGCTTTGGGACCTAACTCTTATCAAAGCACTCAGCAAACATATTAGTCCCACAAGCTTAAAAGATATATTGAATAAATTGATAATAACAAGTGTTTCATATCAAGAAGCACAATATGAATGGAAACACTTGACAATAGAAATATTCTCTGCTAAGTGCATTATGATGAATATATGATTGATCTAACTGCACTAGAGAGATAATTGCCAATATGAAGAATCAATTAAATCATGGCAAGGACCACAGACTTTGCTTAAATGAAGCACATGATAGAATATACACGAATTACACATGTGCAAACAATATTTGGAATGAGAGTAAATAATGTGATCCAATTCTAGATTAAACTTCACTAAGAGAGGTGCATTAGAAGATACACAACTAAGACATGTATGCACCAAGTCAATATGAAGCAATGAAGTTTAACTCTAGTTAACACAAGCATATTAAAAACAAAGCACATAATGAACTCAAATGAATATATATATGCACAAGCAATTTTGACATGAGTCAATGTGCACATATGAAATCAACAAGTTACTTAGAGTTCAATATGCATTTGCTAAAGAATAATGCAATGACAAATATGGAAGGAATACCAAGATTGCATACCTCATTTTTGCTTAACCATCCCAATTGATTTTCCTCTAAAATAGATGAGACTAATATTCAACTAGGCAATAAATATGTTAGTCTCATAACAATATAAATATATTAGAGGTTTGTCTTTTGTTAAGCAATAAGTTAAGCATTTGTACAATTACATTGATTGACATTACATGCGTTTGTCATTAATCGTTTATCATTAATCACCAAAACAACATAAGTGCCTAGATGCACTTTCAAAAACAATGGATTGTATTAAATTGGTTTGTTCCATTCTTTGCAGGGGCTTATGGACCATCATCATGACATTGTTAATTATTTAAACAAAAAGGGTGTCATGGTGATATTTCTCTTCAGGAGAAATACATTGAGGAGGCTTATCTCTGTGTTGGCTAACGACTATGACAGAAAAACAAAGCAGTTGAATGGCACCCACAAATCACATGTTCACTCAAAAGAGGAGGTCTCTCTCACTCATGTGCATGCAATCTTCTCAGATATATTTTCCAAAGCAATTTGTTTCCTTGCTTTTTTCTTGTATTTTCTATTTTGAATCAAATTATGCAATCTTGAAACTTGACTAATACCGAAGATATTTGTTTATTGTCCTTAATAAACAATAGGGTAATGAAAATATGGCTTTTCTAAACTTCGAAACAGAGCAACAAGTCCGTAGTTTTTATGCCTGTATCTATCAGGGCATTTTTACGAACACTGTATCTATCAGATCATGTTCTCACTGTCAATTAATGAAGTGCCCACCATTCAATTCTGTATGCAATCCTTGCTATCATGGAGGCTTACAGAAGTTTTCATTGGTCCTGACACATTGTAATTGTTAAGGATATATTGTCTGTTATAGATGATTGCCTTATCTCTTGTCCTTTGCTTTATCTCTCAGACCTCACGCGCTACATATATTGTGGCTATTAAATTTCATATTGAATACAACAAGTGCTATTCATAACATGGTATCAGAGCAGCCAGGTTAGAGTTAGGGTTTCCTAATGGGCGTTTCACTTGCGCTCCACCTTTCCTCTCCTCTGTTCGTCCTCTTCTCTGGCTTTTCTGTCCTCCGGTGCCGCCGCCTTGGATTCGGGTCGGCTCCCTTCTCTGCGCCGGCGTCGTCTCGCCTCAGTTCCTGACGTTTCCTTCGTCGCCTCACACCGAGTGACCGCCGGCATGTCTTTTCTCCGGCGCGCCTCTTCTTCGGTCTTCGTCGGCACTCGGCGACTCTTCTCGTCGCCTCTGGTGACCTCGGTCGTTCTACGAGACGGCACATTGGTGGCAGCAACGGGCGGTCGTCCTCTGCGCCGGCTTCTGTTCCGCGTATCTCCGCGCCAACCACTTCGGATCGACGCGCTCCCCGTCGCCGCGCCTCCTCAGCCAGCCTGCGTCGTCTCTTCGGCGTCTCCCGACGTGTCGTCGCGTCGTCTCGGTAGGCCTCGCGCCGACCCGCTGACCGCCGGCTTGCCAGAGATCGCGGAGCTGCCTCGGCCTCCTCGCCGATCTGCGCAGGCCGCTCATCAAGCCGACTCCAGTATATATTGACTCGAAGATCTGCGTGAAGACTAGAAGCTCATGTTTGGACTTCAAGGCTTCAAGTCCATAGTTCAAGTGCTTCACGTCCGTGGTCTTGGTTTGTCTGTAGAGTTCACGTCCGCGACACTTGGATCTTGAAGTCCAAGTCTGTGGTCCAACGTGAAGGCACGTCCAGAGGTTCAAGCAAAAAAAAAAAAAATGTCGGCTACTTGGATCATCTATAGCTCCTGGTCTTCTACATGGCTGGCTTGGCTCCAATTCGGTCAGCTCGGCTTCGGTTCTTTTCAGCTAGGCTCGGCTTATTTCAACATGGCTTTGTTATCTTGGCTCTGTTGTCTTGGCTCTTTCGTTGGCTTGATGGCTTTTGGGCTACTGCTTTTATTTTCTTTAGTCTTCCGTTGAGTCCATCCAAGTTTTTAGTATCTTGATTCTGTCGTCGCTCGGCTCTTTTATCGGCTCGGCTCATTCTGTCAACTCCGATTACCTCGGCTCGGTTCGTTTTGTCGGTTTCATCGGTTCTTCTTCGTCGACTCGTACCGTCGGCACTTCTTCGTCGACTCGGCCCTACTTTCGACTTCCGTTCGTCGATTTGGCTTCTTCGTCGACTTTTCTTCATCGACTCGGTTCTTCGTTGGCTGTTTTTCGTCAGCTCGATTTTTCAAGAATTACATGCTACGACGGCTACTTCAAGACTATGACTTTGGATTTTCCCTATTTTAGTTCATCACTTCCAAATGCAATGCTATTGCATACGCCTTGCATTTGTGGGAGGCTGTTAAGGATATATTGTCTTTTATAGATGATTGCATTATCTCTTATCATTTGCCTTATCTCTTGTACCCTCATGTACTCTATATATTGTGGCTATTAGCCTCATATTGAATACAACAAATGCTATTCATAACAGTAATATCCTCACGCAACAGGTTCATTCCATGCTTAGCTGTCAGACTAATACTAGATAGAAGACTCAGGACATCCGAGTTTCTGCGAAATTTCAGTTTTTACCTTAGGTCATCTTGAATTCCCGTTAATGTTCATTGTCAAATCTGGGATCATCTGTCTGGGAGAGACTGTCAATGATTCTAGGAAGGAGTGAAAACAAGAATGCCATGCGAGAACTCTTCTACCTACATCAATTATTTATTCAGATGACATCCTATCATGTTTTCTGATTTGATATCCTTTTGCTCTTGCTAAAAAGTACTTTACCTGGTTCTTACTGAGAAGCATCTCTATCTTGGTCATATACCTTTTTTTTATTTTGGACAGGCTGAGGTACTAGCAAGATTCAAACCAAAGCTGGACGTGTCAGCTCTAATCCCAAACATTAGAAACACTGAACAGTTCATGAAAGCTTGCTTGGGCCGCTTCAGCAGCACGCGCCACATGATCCTTTATTATGAGGATGTAATCTGCGATCAGAATGTACCGAAAACGCATTCGAATGCTCTGAACTCCTGGCTAATGATCCGATGCCCTCAGATTACTCAGTAACATATTTTTGCATGCAGGCATTGTCTCGGGTGCAAGAATTTCTCGGAGTTCCCGTGAGGGGGTTGTTCAGCGGGCATGTGAAGATCCACACTAGTCCCCTTCCGGACCTTGTTGACAACTGGGAGAATGTGAGCGAGAAGCTAAACGGGACAGAGTATGCTCATTTTCTTGACGGTGCAGATTATGTCAGGTGATCTGTTTTTGTTACATCAAGATCCAACAGACTACAGGTTTTTTAGCACGAAAGGGTTTAAAAGCTGTTTATTTTTTCCCTCCCAGAAGCACATGGGATTGTGGTTTCCATAGTATATGTAGCCGCGAGTTATATGGAAGCAGGGAAGATGAGAGTTGATGTGCTCTTTCTTCCCTTTAAGATAGAATTTGTACAGGTTAGCTGCTTTCTTTTGGGACATCTTTTCCATTCAAGCGATTCATTTTTTTTTTTAGGTGAAAAACCTAAAGATTTAATTCAGTTTCTACTTCCTCCTGTCACAATAAATAGATAATGTTTTGGACATTGGCATGGTCTTCAAAATACAACTTTGACCAACAATTTATATTGCAATATATTTGCGAAAATCATAATAGTATCGTAAAGCTATTATTGGTCAAAAGCTAAAATAGTTTGATTGCATGTATTCTACTTCATCCCCCTTTTTTTTGAGACGTGCTTCTACGCTCTTCTTTTTAAAAGTTGCACAACTATTAAAGCATGAATGAAGAGTAGATGGTGATTACTTACTCCTTCGCTTGCTTTAAGATTTGTGCAACTTATATTAGGAGGGAAAGCATAAAAGCACACCTTTTTTTTACCTTCATAGAATTTTAGGCCTTGAAATTAGTAAAGGTACTATGAACTTAAAAGATACTTTGCTTCAATGCGATATTGAAACAATTAACAAATCCTACCGGATATAAGGATCGGAGAAAGCGCACGCAGAGAGAAGGCCACGCGTCCCACCCCCCCTCTCTCCTCTTTTTGCAAAAAAACCCCTCCAGTTCTTGAAATTACGGATAGGTCCTTTGCAATTTTTTGTGAGAGGGAGATTTTTTCCCCGGTTCGCGTTTAGGTCCCTCCTTCGCCGTTTTACATAAAGAACCTCCCGTTAAATACGAATCGTAAACGAGCCCTTTTATAGTTTTTCAAAATAGCGAACAGGTCCAAAATCATAACAAATAGGTCCGTACACTTTTCGCTCGTGTCCTTTCTCCGCTTTGCCCAAAAAATGTTTTTGTGATCCGCTTTTTCCTCAGGAGCATTGAAAAAATGTTTTCGTTTCTCCGTTTGCCCGAAAAAATGTTTTTGTGGTCCGCTTTTCCTCCGAGCATGGAAAAATATATTTTTCGTTGGCCGCTTTTCCTATAAAACCGAAAAAAGTTTTTGTGGTCCGCTTTTCCTCCGAGCATGGAAAAAATGTTTTCGTTTCTCCGTTTTGCCCGGAAAAATATTTTTGTGGTCCGTTTTTCCTACGGAGCATGCAAAAAATGTTTTCGTTTCTCCATTTTTCCTAAAAAAAAACGAAAAAAGTTTTGTGGTCCGTTTTTCCTCCGGAGTATGGAAAAAATATTTTCGTTTCTCCGTTTTTCCTAAAAAACAAAAAATGTTTTCGTGGTCCGCTTTTTCCTTGGAGCATGGAAAAATGTTTTCGTTTCTCCGTTTTACCCGAAAAAAAGTTTTTGTAGTCCGTTTTTCCTTCGGAGCATGGAAATTTTTTTTTTAAGGTGTTCGGGTGGACCGATTTTTATACTAAAACATTTTCTCGGTTTTTAATGCAAATTTCTAAAAGATTCTGTGATTCAAATGATCGGAGTGTCTAACTTCTCATATCTTATACTATGAAATTAAGCGCGGCGGCACGCCGCGCACGTGAACGAAAAAAGTTTTGTGGTCCGTTTTTCCTCCGGAGTATGGAAAAAATATTTTCGTTTCTCCGTTTTTCCTAAAAAAACAAAAAATATTTTCGTGGTCCGTTTTTCCTTCGGAGCATGGAAAAAATGTTTTCGTTTCTCCGTTTTACCCGAAAAAAAAGTTTTTGTAGTCCGTTTTTCCTTCGGAGCATGGAAAATTTTTTTTAAAGTGTTCTCGTGGTCCGCTTTTTCTACGAAAATACTTTCTCGGTTTTTTTTGTATTAAAAATATTTTTTTTTCGTTCACGTGCGCGGCGTGCCGCCGCGCTTAATTTCCTAGTAAAATAACATACCATTGCAAATACTAAAAAAATTGAATTCAAACCAACATATCCAATCCGCTAAATCCATCAAAGTAGGAGATCGTTTCCCCTTTGACATCCTACTGGTTCAACCCTTGATAACGAGGATTAGCAATCGCATTAATCCTCATCTGCACGATGAAATTGACCTAGTGCCGCACAGCGTTAGGGGCACTCATTAACGACTCACGAAGGCCTATAGATCAAATAAAAAGTAGTACACTAGTTAGAGTTACACCGTAGAGAGTTATAATCGGAGAGATGCAATATAATTAGTACATAGATGCCGTGGAGACTTTGTACCTACCTGCAGCTCGTCGGTATAGATCGAGTGTGGGAAGAACATGAATTCACTCTCTACCATGGTCGATAACCAGCCTAAACGTAATTCATACGAGTTTAGAACACTTTGTACCAGAATGGTGTGAGTGCTTCTATGCTTTTCTTTCTAGTGCAAGTTGCACAAATCTTGAAGCAAGCGAAGGGGTAAGTAACCCCCATCCACCCTTCAATCATGCTTTAATAGTTGTGCAATTTTTAAAAGAAAGAGCATAGAAACACTTCTCAACAAAGTTTATACTCCTTAGCAGTAGTCTCGTTGATATTGAAGAGTGTAGCGGCCAGACAATGGAAGCCAGCCTCCGCTGGACGCCATGAACGTCCTAAACCCGTATGAGTATCAACTCTCGGCGGATCGTTAACCGAGCAGTGAGAATCCAGAAATGATAATCGTATTTAATCAATGGTTGAGGCTCTTACCGAACATTCGTCAGGGCTATCTCCCTGTTCGGCGTACTTTTGGGCCATGACTCATGATCAAAGTTTCAAGTTTCGGTTTCGGATCATATTTTGAAGGGGACCGAAATCCCGATGAGTTCTCGGAATTTCGGACGAAATCCAAAAAGCAATTTTCAAATTTGGTTTTTTTGGGACTGGGATCTCAGAGATCTCGACGAAAAACACCAAAATTTTGGCCCAAAAAACTTGAAATCCGGTCAAAATACCTCCTATGAAACAATCTCATACGGTTTTAGCTAAAAACTGTTTGTGATGACTCATCACAAACAGTTTTTTTATTACAACCGTCTGTGATGTGAATTATTGTAGCATTTTTTAAAGTTTTCTATTTTCTTTCATTTTGCCAGAATTTGAAATCTCGTCACCCATTGAAATCCAAAATCTCAACCGATATTTTTGAATTTTACTAGGATTTTAAACCTTGGTCATGGTACTCAATATCGCTCACGTATGAAGGTGGGCATCGTGCCGTGCTGGACCGGGCCAACTCGACACAAGCCCATCGTGCTTCGTGCCTAAACCGTGTCGTGCCGGCATGGCTCGCCTTTGGAGAGCCCAGGCACCGTCCATTTGCACTTCGTGCCGTGCTGGCCCAAACCCGGCCCATTTACACTATTGCGACGAGAGGAAAGGAGACGGAGACATACGATGCTCAATCTCTTTCAGTTTTCTCTCTCACACAGCTCTAGCTCTCTCTCTCTCTCTCGTCCATCTCTCTCAATCTCTCTCACCTGTTGCTCCCTCTCTCGGCTCTCCCCCTCCCTCTTGACCGTTTCTCTCAATCTCTCTCTCGCCTATTGCCTCCCTCTCTCTCGCTCATTGGCCAACGAGAGAGAGATGGTCATTTGTAGAAAGCCCAACAATATTTTTTTTCTCCAAAAAGATCATGGGTGCGCGGGGACACGACGATCACGAGAGGGTGCGCTACGCAACGGTCGCGGGAGGCGCGCTGGCACGGTGTCAGAAGCATGCGTGCGGGCCACAACGTCAGGAGCGAGCGGTGGAGGGGCCGAGGCGAGCTCGGTAACGGCAGTGACACGGCATAGGTAACCCCCACGTGGCCCTACTCCTCTCTCCTACTTCCCTGCCGCAGCCGGCGTGCCAGTGCTTCCGTCGTGCCGGGCCGTGCCGCCCATTGTACCCTAGTCTCAAGCCCGACATGGCCCATGCTACAGTGTCGTGCCAGCACGGAACGGCCCACCCCCGTGCCGTGCCGAGTTTTGGACCGGGCTGGAACACCGTGCCTCGGGCCGACCCAAAAAGGCTCGGCCCAAGTGCCCACCTCTAGTCACGTACAAGACCAATCCGATAATATCTACAGGAAGCCGCAAGTATACAATAACAAATATTTCAAAACAATACAAAAAGAAATGAATAAATAATTTGGCGAACACTGTTACCAGCCAGCATTTTATCTGGATGTGCATACATGTCTGGTAATCCATAAATCACCTAGCGTATTTTTTAGATAATGAAAATTTATATCTCCTGAACTTTGCATCATAAGATACACATAATCAATCATTCATTACACAGTTACAGTCAAACTAATGTCAATATATAGAAAGATACAAGCGGGGTTGTGTAGGAAAGTTGCAACAAGCTATATGAAACATGAAACAGATGGTCTCAATCTAAACATAGCCTATTACTAAATCTCTATGCATACTTGATGAAGAGATCCCTGACCACAACCTCCAGTAATCAGCATCCCGTTGACATCACATCCCGAGCTTCCTGAAACTGCAGCACAGATCACGAACGTAACCAGTTGGTGTAAATATAGATAATCTGCAACGGGTTAGAGATTTTTTTTATTATAAAAAAGAACATCATTTCGACATAACCAAATTGACCAACACAAGGCAGCAACCCCAACCAAAATGTGAGCCTTTAACTCTTTTCCCAGCCCTAATAACCAGCTCACAAACATACTGGTCATGCTACTGGGAGGTGACAAATTAAAAGCCACTTGAATGACGTGCCATGCGAAACAAGCAAAATGGCAGTAAAAAAAGATGTGTTGTATAGTTTCCTTGTTATTAAAAAACAACATTTTTTTACTACCATTCTAATTTTTTTACTAAAGTTATCCTTTGTCCATATCTCTCCACGACGTAGGTACCATAAAAAAATTATTTTTAAAGGCATCTTAAGCTTCCACAATTGACGGTTTGTAGTAGGGACATTTTGATGCATTAAGGCTTGATACATGGACCAAACTGAAAATTGTCAATTCTAATGAAGATTCCATTGAAAATTATTCCTTTCTAGTGTTAACTGCACACCAACAACCTTTGTAACAAGTTCATGCAAGGCAAGCAAAAATTATGTCCCATAATGGCTCGACGAAAATAAACGTTAAGTGAGACAGAGCTCATTACTTTATTACCATGGCATGTTCGCTCTGGGCAAGTTGAAAGAGTCGTAGGTATTGTACATTGAGGGATTATTTCCAAGCTCATTACTTCAGCTTTCTAGGACATATAGGGAAGTCGATACGTCTCTCAGGAGTCTCTAACAACGTCTATGTGGGACTCCAGATCTGCTATCTGGAATCCTCTGTGTATTTATGTACTAGTCCCAGATCAACGCTAGTACACACAGTCCACAGTGATAAATCATAACCAAAAAGAATGAAATAAAGATAAATACTGAGTGCCAGCAAAAAGGCCACTTATTACAATAATAAGTCACACGACCTTAAGGTTTATAGCAGCGAAAACAAGAAACAAAAGGTAAAACCAATAAACTCCACAGGTAGACAACTGGCGAAAACGTGCCTAGTTTTATGGATTGCCTTCATCGAACTTCACAACATAGAACTCACCATCTTCCACAACATCTTGAAAAGCTTCTGATGATTAAGTGTAGCATGTGATGACAAAAGTACTCAGTAAGTCTGGAAAAGATGCAAGATGCAAGGCTTACCAAAGACGGCTTATTAAGGTTCTTTTGCACAAAGCTAACTTTTAACAAACATTACTAGTATAAATTTTCACAAAGCAATTTTTAATAATTATTTATACAATTGAAATTATTTATAACTCTAGTGAAGGTTCTAACCACCAACACTGGTAAACAGGCTCTAACCGCACGTTTTAAAAGATCAAGATTAACCAACAAATGACTCCATCCATCATGATTCAAAACAGGTTCCAACCACCTGACTGGCTCAAGCTACCAGGAACACATCTGAGAATTCTAACCACTCTCAGATCCCAAAACATCAGTTTTTTAAAAAAATAAAAACAAAGTCTACCAATATGAAAGTATTTTTTGCCCTCCCTTGACCGTAGGCACAGCTATTCGAATAGTTTTACACTCAGTAGAGTTTGTACACTTTACCCACAAGAGATATTTCACTTTTTCTGTCAGCCATAACATGTTTTCCTTAGGCGTGCGACAAAGTGAATATCATAAGGCCTTTACAATGTAACAACCTAACCCGACTCCACCCACTAAGGTTTCACCGCTGAATGGTTCCATCCACCCAGTCAAAGGCCCCCTCTTGCGCTATGTGGAAAAAAACAAACTTGCATCCATCAGGCACCCACATTCCACCATCAGGCGAGTCTAAGTTAGATTATTACAAATTATTTACCCAGGTTGTACCCATTTAGACATGCGGTTGCACTGTTGTGCTTAGAATAGACAATCATAAGCGTCGGTCCTTAACTAACTTAGGCGGTACTTGCACAAATAAAGACTAGTGCTCCATCCACACCCGCCAAACAAACCAATCTGCCCAAGTCTAAATCATTTTTATTTTGCAAACACAGCAGCATACATATTGCCACAACTTTTCAAATTCATATTTTACAATAATTTCAAAGTAACCCATCCATAGGTATTTGATCAACTTCACAATTAAGCCCATCTAACACACTAAATAATATATATCATAACATAATATTATTATTGTTTGCACCAAAATTCGGCGTTTTTAGTAAAAACGGTCTAAATCGGATAAAAGCGTTTTTATGGAAAGAAACCGGTATCTAACGAATCGGAAAGAGAATCCGTTTCTAACAAGGAAAGGAAATCGGATCGGAGGCCGATACGGGTAAGGCCGCCGTATCCATGTACGACTCGGATCGGCCAGAATATTATAAAAAGGGGTAAACTCTGCAAAAAAGGGACCAATCTCAACACAACACACATCTACTTTTTACAAGCCTTTTTACATCGTTTTAGATTTACAGACCTCTCTGCAAGTCGACGGAATCAACAGAGTTGCGCATCGCCGATTGTTGGTTTTGGCCGATTTCGCCCCAGGTTCGATCTGCTTTGTTTTGTTGCGCATCACCTTCTCAAAGCCGATTTTGCCTTGTACCCGGATTAACCGCCAGGTTAATCTAGTTATCCCCCTGATCGGCTTTTAGCCGACTAGTGTCAAGCCGATAACCTTCGTTTTTATCGGCTTTGATTACTTACTATCTCTACCTTGTCAATTCTAGGTCAAATTGACTGGCACGCCTTGCAAACTTGGTGTTTGTCTTGTGTGTTCGAGGGTAGAAATTCTGCTTCACGTTTTTAGCGCGAACATATTTTGGCACGCCCGGTGGGACCAAGAAACTCAAAATGACATCAACCGATAAGCCTGCGGTCACTGCCGATATCAACGCGGATGCTATAATCACGCCTCAAATGGCCGATCTAACCCCCGAGCAGCGGAAAGAGATCGAAGACCGAAAGGCGGCTTTAGAAGAAATGATGCTACGGTGCTTCCAGAAAACACGTCGTGGCGTTACTCAAAAGACCGCACTCCCAAGTATCAATCCTATCGGCGATTCGTCATCTGACCCGGTAAGCCGATATGCACCTGCTCAAGTCGATCTGTCAAATATGATTGAGCAATCTGTGCATCACACATTAATTAATCAGTCATCGGCTCTAGTATCTACGTTGAAACCGATGATAGAAAATAGTGTGAAAATAATTGCTCAGGAATTGGCTGTGTCTGGGAGCCTACTAGATCCATTACAAACCCTCCCTACATACCCAGTGTACTCCATAACGCCCAACACCAATACAGTAAACGTGTCGGCTCAAACACCTATCATGATGCCGACTCAGCCTACTGTTTTGAAACCTAGTTCGCAGAAAGGTGGATTTACACACTACCATGGGCACACGGATGGGGCAAAAATGAGCATATCAAACCCATCGAACGGACCCTCTAGTAGTAGTATCGGTTTATCGGCTTCATAGCCGATTGAAACAGATCAGGTTCCACAATCACGAGGAGCCGCAGCCATAAACCAAGCACCATATAGGGTAGTGCCATACGTTGAACATCTCGCAACTGTACCCGATACGTTGGTTTTTAGAAACCACGATTATGATCAAGTGCAAAGACCCCCTGTAGCGCGATTTGGACAAAGACCCGAGTTCGCACTCGGGGGGGGCAGGGCGTAAACAATGAAAATTGGTAATGTCCGGTTGCACCGCAAGCCGATAATGTCAATTGGGCGGAACAAATTGCTAATGTTTTGAGAGAACAGTTCGGCTTACAGCCCAAAGGAAGGGTAATCGGCTACAGGAAGCCGTATCCCGATTATATAGATCGTATGCCATACCCACACAACTTTAGAATACCAGACTTCGCTAAATTTTCGGGTGATGATTCTGTTACTACCATCGAGCATATCGGACGATTTATGGCTCAGTGTGGGGAAGCTGCACAATCCGATGGATTAAAAATTAGGTTGTTTCCTTTGTCGTTATCCGGTGCAGCATTTACTTGGTTTACCAATTTGCCCCCAAATTCAGTTCATATTTGGAACGATTTGGAAAGCCGATTTCATGAATACTTCTTCTCGGGAACTATGGAGCTTAGAATTTCTGATCTTAGTTCGGTCCGACAGAAGTACGGCGAATCGGTTTCCGACTACATTAGAAGGTTTAGAGGCGTGCGAAATAGATGCTTCAGTGTAGCCTTACCCGACGATCAATTAGCTGACCTAGCATTTCAAGGGTTAATCCCACCATTAAAAGAGAAACTGTCAGGCCAAGAATTCCCCGATCTGGGCCACTTACTCCATCGTGTATCGGCACATGAAAGCCGATATGCAGAAAACAAAGGATTTAAGGACAGATTTAGATCAAGCGGTAATGAAAAGGCCAAGGTAAATATGGTAGAGTATAATTCAAGCGACACTTCCGAGGACGAAGAAGCAGGAATAAACATAGCCGAGTGGACCAAGGGTTCCAAAAGGTCGCTCGTGTGCTCTTTACTCAAGCCGACAAAAAATAAGGCAGAAGTTAAGTATTCATATGACGTATCGAAGTGTGACAAGATATTTGATTTATTGCTACAAGAAAAACTCATAAGGCTACCAGAAGGACACGTCATCCCATCGGCCGAAGAAATTAAAAAGCGAAGGTACTGTAAATGGCACCATTCGTTTTCACATAATACTAACGATTGCAATATTTTTCGACAACAGATTCAATCGGCTATCGCCGATGGCAGATTGAAATTCGCAGAGGAATCGACTATGCAAATAGATGTGAATCCTTTTCAAATCAACATGGTTCAATGCTCACAGAAAGGAAAGGGACCTGCGGAAGAAGATATCAAGCCGACTAAAAAAGTTGAGATGCGGTCAAAAGGAGATGAAACAGTGCAAATTACTATCGGCTCTATACAAATAGAGGCCGATAAGAACGGGCAGAACTCGAGAACAGTGAAACCAAGAGGAGATTTGGAAGTCGAAAAATGGTATAGGGCTGAGAGGGCTCCAAGAAAAGCCAACTTCAAGCCAAAACCGACTTTCTCGCAACTCCTAGGGAAATATGAAAGGATAAGTCAGAGACGCAATACCCGACAATCCAATAATTTCCATCGGTCGGATCAAAGGACAAACGAGTACTGGCAGCCAGAGGTGCCACATCGGCCAACTACTGAAGAAGAAAAACACCGGCAATGTCCCTTTTGGCAATTTTGCTGGGAGAAGGGGATGATCTTACCAACAGTACTATCATGTCCTATGCAACACTCATCTATGCATCACCTGTCGGTAAAAGACAGGTTGTCCAGACCAGTACATGATCGACTAGGAGTGAGAAACAGGAGACCGATCCATGAAAGATTGTCGACGTCAGAACAAGGCGAGTCCTCCCGAACTCAAGAATATCGGCTTCTCACAACGTGATCAGGATGGAATCTGATAGTGAAATGAGTAACTTGGCTGGAAAAATCAGAAAGCCGATAGAACCTAAACCTAGCTGGTGCCCCTCAGGTCTTAGCAAATCACAGCGCAGGCGGCTTCAGCGACTGAAGACACAAGAAGAAAGAGAAGCCGAAAAGGAGAAAGAAAGGGATCGGGTATTCAATAAGCTAAGGCCTATACCAGTTGCAAACAGGAATGGAGGAAAAAGGAACAGACCGACAGTGACTCGGATCAATCAGTCGAATCCGGGTCTCCAATGATCCGAGATGATACACCGCCGTGGATATAAACATGGTATTCACTCTACCCGCTGAGTTCAAAATCGAGGAATCGGCTGAAGAAGTGTTTGCCCAACTATGCCTCGGTGCACCAGATGCCGTGTTTGAGAAACCACAAGACATGCATCGGCATCTAAAGCCATTATACCTAAAAGGGTATATTAATGGCCGACCAATATCTTGAATGTTAGTCGATGGTGGGGCAATAGTTAATCTGATGCCGCTAAGTACTTTTAAAAAATTGGGTAAAGCCGACGAAGACTTGATCAAAACGAACATGGTGTTAAATGACTTCACGGGAGATCCTACTGAAGCTAAAGGCGTAATGATGTCGGAATTAACAGTCGGCAGTAAAACCTTGCCGACTGCATTTTTCGTAATAGAAGCTAAAGGCAATTATAGTGTGCTCCTTGGGCGGGACTGGATCCACGCTAATTGCTGCATACCGTCAACTATGCATCAGAAGTTGGTGCAATGGAACGATGATACAGTTGAAGTTGTGCCTGCCGATACATCGGCTCACATCGCCATGGCCAGCCCTGATACCAATTGGCCACATGAAGAAGCCGAATGTATATCAGGAAAAATCTTGGACGATTGCGATTTCATCTGCATCGAAAAGTCAAGATTTAAGCCGATCAACGTTAGACCTAATACGTTTGATCGGACAAGCGAAGTGGTAAGAAGATGGAGTCCAAGACAATAGCAAGATTACAGGAGAGGGTAAGAAGCTATCGGCAAGAAGAATACGTGGAAGCCATCGAGGACTTTGAAGAAGAAAGGAAAGGGTTAGGATTTACCTCTGCCGATTTGCTTGAGGAAATCAACATTGGGGAAGGTGACAGAAAAAGACCAACATTTGTAAGTGCTAAATTAGAACCCAATTATAAAAACAAAGTTGGTCGAAATACTCAAAAAATATAGAGATTGCTTTGCATGGGAATATTATGAGATGCCAGGTTTAAGCCGACAGTTAGTTGAACATCGGCTACCTATAAAACCTGGGTATCGGCCATTTAAACAATATCCTAGACGATTTAATCCCACGTTATATGATGCTATAAAAGAAGAGGTAGGACGATTACTAGAGGCCAAGTTTATCCGGCCTTGCCGATATGCTGAGTGGGTCTCGAATATCGTTCCTGTAAGGAAGAAAAACGGCAAACTTAGGGTATGTGTCGATTTTAGAGATTTAAATAAAGCCACACCAAAAGACGAATACCCGATGCCCATAGCCGATATGCTTATCGATGCTGCATCTGGGAATAAAATCATAAGTTTTTTGGATGGAAATGCCGGATATAATCAAATATTCATGGCAGAAGCCGATGTACCCAAAACAGCCTTCAGATGCCCATGAGCCTTAGGGCTATACGAATGGACTGTGATGACATTCGGTTTAAAAAATGCCGGCGCCACTTATCAGCGTGCTATGAACCATATTTTCCATAATTTAATCGGCAATACCGTGGAAATATACATTGACGATGTAGTAGTAAAATCCAAAGAAGATTGGCAACATTTAGCCGATTTAGAAAAGATGTTCGAGAATACGCGGGCGCACGGATTAAAAATGAACCTGCTCAAATGCGCTTTTGGAGTATCGGTTGGACAATTCCTTGGGTTTACAGTACATGAAAAAGGGATTGAAGTAAACCAGGCCAAAGTGAAAGCTATAGCCGATACTGGGTCGCCGACAAACAAGGAGTTACAAGTATTGATAGGGAAAATCAATTACTTGCGACGTTTCATTTCAAACTTGTCCGGGCGGATTCGGGCCTTCACACCACTATTGAAAATTAAAGACGATCAAGAGTTCAAATGGGGAGTCGATCAACAGAAGGCCTTCGATGATGTAAAAAATTATCTGATGAGCCCGCCAGTTTTAGCCGCGCCTAAGCATGGTGTACCTTTTAAATTATACATATCGGCTGAAGGAGATACAGTAGGGGCAGTTCTAACACAGGAAGCCGATGGGAAGGAAAGAGCTATATTCTATTTAAGCCGACGTCTCTTAGACGCAGAAACCAGGTATCCCCAGGTAGAAAAATTATGCTTGTCTTTATATTTTGCTTGTACTAAGTTAAGACATTATATTTTGGCATCAAAATGCATTATAGTCTGCAAAACCGACGTAGTCAAGTACATTTTGTCCGCACCAATTTTACGAGGTCGACTTGGTAAGTGGGTGTATACTTTAACCGAGTTCGACTTGACATATGAATCGGCTAAGTCTGTGAAAGGGCAAGTTATAGCCGATTTCATTACAGGGAATGCTACATTAGCCGGGACAGTCGATGTGAATCCTTGGCAATTATACTTTGACGGATCTGTTTGTCAAGAGGGAGAAGGCATCGGTGTAATTCTTGTTTCGCCAAAGAAACGAAACTTTGAGTTCATGTATCGGCTAAATGGCCGATGTTCTAATAATCAGGCAGAATATGAAGCACTGTTAAAAGGGCTGCAATTACTAAACAGCATCGGGGTGAAAGACGTCGAAGCCTTCGGAGATTCATTGCTGGTCGTGCAGCAAGTCAAAGGGGAATACCGATGCAATGACGAGATGTTAGCTCAATATCTGCATCAATGCCTCCAAATTATCGAGGTACTTACAACTTTCTCCATAAAACATATCCCTAGAGGAGCCAATGACAAGGCCAACATGCTGGCATAATGTGCATCAGGTTATAGGAATAAAAGCCGACAGGAAATAATCGAGCTAGGCGATTGGCCGATTATGTGTGTTCATCCTGTCGACTGGAGAACCGAAATTAGGGAGTATTTACTCGATCCTTCTAAGCCGACTGAGAGGAAAGTGAAACATAGGGCACTTAAGTACGCGTTTTTGGATAATGTGTTATATTTTCGGACCATAGAAGGTTTGTTGTTAAGATGCTTGGGAACAGAAGAGGCCAAGGTGGCAATGGGAGAAGTCCACGAGGGAATCTGTGGATCACACCAGTCGGCCCATAAAATGAAATGGATGTTGAGACGCACAGGGTAGTTTTGGCCGACAATGTTGGAAGACTGTTTCAAGTACTACAAGGGATGCCAAACTTGTCAAAAGTTTGGCAACGTACAAACAGTACCGGCATCGGCTTTATACCCGATTATCAAACCATGGCCGTTTAGAGGATGGGGTATGGACATCATCGGCCAGATATTCCCAGCATCTAGTAAAGGTCATAAGTTCATCCTCGCTGCCACAGATTATTTTTCAAAATGGGTTGAGGCTGTACCACTCAGGAAAGTTACTAGCAAAGAACTGATCAACTTTGTAAATGAACACATCGTCCATCGGTTTGGAATTCCACAGACAATCACTACTGATCAAGGGACTGTGTTCATATCCAAGGAGTTCAAGGATTTTGCAAAAAGTCATGGGATAAAGCTACTTAACTCCTCCCCTTATTATGCTCAGGCCAATGGGCAGGCCGAGTGGTCGAATAAGACATTGATAAAACTGATAAAAAGAAAAATCGAGGAAGAACCAAGAAAATGGCATTCAACGTTATCAGAAGCTTTATGGGCTTATCAGCTATCTTATCATGGGTCAATTCAATTATCACCCTTTCAGCTAGTGTATGGGCAAGAAGCCGTTTTGCCTGTGGAGATCAACATCGGCTCGATAAGGCTATCTGAGCAAGAGAGACTGCCGACCGACGAATACAAGCAGGCAATTCTAGACAACCTAGATGACTTAACTGAGCTAAGGCTGATTACATTGGATCGGCTTAAGAAAAACAAGGAAAGGGTTGCCAGATCATATAATAAGAAGGTTGTACCGAAGTCCTTTAATCAAGCCGATTTAGTATGGAAAACCGTGTTGCCAATCGGCTCTAAAGACAATCGATTTGGTAAGTGGTCTCCAACATGGGAGGGACCCTATAAGATAAATCGGCCGATCGACGGAAACTCGTATATAATTGAGACCCTAGACGGATTCATTTTACCTAAAGCTATCAACGGAAGATACCTAAAAGCTTACCACCCTAGCGTTTGGGTCGGAACCTAACACGTAAGATAAATCGATCACATGCAAAGTCGCCTGAAATAAAAGACTGGTAGATAATCGGTCGAGTCATAAGACATTCACATCAGTCGTGAAATACGTCACAAAAGGTCGGCTACATAGCCGATAGTATCAACGATTCCAAGACATAAAACAACAAGTTTAAACAAGTGAAATTTACAGCCCTGATCCAGGCAAATGGGCACCCAGGCCCGACAGTGCTGCCGCCGCTTTCCCGATGGTGGTTTGAATGCTGTCGACGAGCTTTTCATCGGCCGTTGCGTCACCCGGAATTGGAACCACTTTGGCCGACTAAAGTTTCACTTGAGCGAAAACTTCACCAATCTGCCTTTTCTTGGCCACTAGAGAAGAAGCCGATTCAGCGTTCTTAGATTGGCAATCGGCTAGATCCTTGGTCACCAGGGCTAGTTGCTCCTCCAATTTGGTCTTGGCTGCCTCCAACTCTTGAACCCTGCCTTTACTTAGCTTGAGGGCGGCGGTGCCTTGATCAAATTCCCTTTTTTGAAGCTTTGCATTGGCCACCAGCTCGTCCAGGATCCTCTGATTGGCTCTTTGTGCTTCCCTCCGGGCGATTCTAGATCTGGCCGCTTCCACCGCCTCCCTCCGGCTATCCAAGTGACAGACGTCCAGTAAAGCATTCATAGCCTCTGGAGGGAGATCGGCTTGAACGACATCCATGGCATTCCTGAGCGATTGAGTGTTTTCCAAAAGCTTCGCTTCAGGCTGCATGACTTCATGAAGGAGACGATTAAGTCTTTCTTGCATGCCTGGCTCGGAGGTCACAACGGCTGACGCGGTGATAGAAGCGTCAAGAATTCGCCGAACGTCGGCCGGGTAGTCGTCCGTGGCTATCACCTCAGGATCACTCAGCTCATCCAGGGTAAAGCCAAGAAGGTTAGCGGGATCGGCAGAATCAGGAGAGATCGGCACGACGACTACAGATGGCGGCACAGCAGGTAGCGTCGGAGGAAGCGCGGGCGGAAGAGCCGAAGATGTGCCTTGAAGATCGGCTATAACTCCCGCCACCTGTACCGAAGGCGATTGCTGAAGAAACAAAAGACGGTCAGCATCACAGAAAAAAAGGGCATCGTTTAAAGAGAACAGGATCAAAATTACATCAGTTGCCGACTGCTCCGGGGAATGATCGGCCAAACGCCTCGTAGGTCTAGGGGATGGCCTAGTAGACTTCTTTCTCCTCTCTAAAAGGGGAGAGGTTAACATTGGGCAAATTGAGAGAAAGAAATAGAAGCCGATATGGGAAAAGCAACTTACTTGGGCGGTGTTGACGAGCTAGGTCCGACAAAGGCGGGCTGCGGATACCCAAGGTACCCGAGGCATAGCCCGTAGTACCAACCGACTGCCCCGGCCGCCTCTGTCGGCTACTTCCAGCAGCTATGTTCGGGTCAGCTGCGGGTTCCCCAACATCCGTAACAGTACATTCCTGCGAAAGAACGAGAATTCAGTAAAAAAGCCGATCGCAAAATGGACAACAGAAGAATAAACGCCGGTACCTCGGCTATCGATGAGTTGGTATAGCCTGAACTCTCACTCGAGCTGCTGGTAGCCGCTATCGTCGGCTTATGAAAGTTAGGCAAGAATTGGGAAATGATAGCCGATGGCGTCCTATCCATCAAAAAGTCATCGGATACCAAGGACCACCAGCGAGAAAATGAGCTTGACCGACGGTTGTTTAGAACAAAATGTGGCATGTGGATGACTTGGAATTCATCGGCAAGCTCAAGAACGACCTCAGCCGCTGTCAGATTGGTCACCCTGGTGCGAGGTTCAATACGCTCAAGCAAAGAGAAGCTGGGTATAGCTTGACCAAAACCCAACTGTCGGGCATAGACAGAAGGGTGGTAGAATTCGTACGACAGTTGGAAAGTTCGATTTCTGGTATTCAAACCAGCATGAAAAATACAAGGGGAGAGGAAGATTTTGTACAAATCCAAAGTCGATTGAGGCATTTGGGCACTATCAGCGTCCAAATGCAAAAAAGAGGGCCAAGGGTAATCGGCTACATCAAGATAACTAAAGAAATCATGCTGGCCAAAAGACGGTCGGTCTAAGGTCAAGAAGAAAGAGAGATATTTGTGTATGCCAGCAGGAGTTGCTTTTTGATCGTCAGCAGAGCACATTATGAACTTCTCCCTGTAGGATCGGCTAGCTGTATAAGTAGGGATTGTATCCTCTGGATAATCTTCACGAGGAAAGGCCGATTGATCTACGGGCTGAGAAAGGAGGGATCGGCCGAACATGCAATACAACCAAGTTTGAATGAACCACAAAGGGCCCCCTATGTTACCAACAACAAAATCGGCAAAGCCGAAAAACAGTCGGCTTCGAATGACATGCATCATTTGTGTCGGGACCCCGAATTTGCAAATCCGGACCCTCTGTGTGTTCAGCACTAGTCCAGGAACGCGCTAGTGCACACAGTCTTAACGTTGGTAAATATCACAATCATACCACTCGATGCTAATAAAGTACTTTATTTAAATAACTAAATCGTTACTCGACCTTATGGTCAAGTTACAAATGTATGCCTCGCAAGGCGAAACTTATTAAAAGAGAAAGAATAGCAGCGGAAAATAAGATAACTTCGTGGCGCCATCCAGTATACCACAGGCAACTGACTGGGCTCGCATCCCTAAGTAGACGGATCCTCTTGGAGTTCCTCCTCTGAAGCTGGCGTAGTCTCCTCTTCAACTGGTGTTGTGTTGAGGCAAGGGTGAGTACTTGGTACTCAGCAAGTCATGCACGTAATGCAAGCTAATATACTATATGCATGGCTTGGTACAAAGGAATAGTTTAAGGTATATTTGCAAGAAACAAAGATTTGACAAGTATCATAAATAGATTCGAAGCAAAGTAGAAACAAGTAAAGCATAAATAACTTTTCAAGAAGTTTAATAAACATTTTCCCCATCCTAAACCACATTTCTATCATCTTCATTACTAAACCAACCCACCTTTCAAACCAAAGTTATTTTTGAGAAAATCTAACCCTTGATTTGTAATCCCGAGCATTGTCGATCACAGTGGACTCGGCTATTTAAATAGATTCTACACTCTGCAGAGGTTATGCACTTTACCCACAAGATACAGTCAAACACCACAAAGGCGAGTTCAGTAACAAAGCCTTTCTAAGCCTCAAACAACACAGGTGGTCCTCTCCTGTCAGTGCTCTACACCATCCCTTCCCTTAGCCAAGGCGAAGTATGGGACCAACACACCGTTAGATGGGTATCCGGCCACACCATGATACGCTCCCCGCACAATCACACAAACGGTGTAATTGACACCACTGAGGCTCCACAAGTGAGTCCTTAGCGACTTAGTCAACTAGGGCCGCCCCATTCCAGCCATGTGGTTGCAAGTATGACCCAGTTCAAAGGCTTGCAAGGTTAAGTCCTTAGAGTGACCAGGGCACGACTACCCGAAGACCCAAAACAACACTCCCAATGCCACAACTGGCCCCCCTGATTACTCTTTGCCACATGCCCCGGTCGAAATCGTTTATCAAACCCCGCTTGATTACCATGCACCACGTGCCATCAACATCACATGATACCTTTCCAAAACAGGTTCAATATATCATTAAGTCAATATTAACATTTGATTGTCCAAATTCATGTCATGAGCACGAAAGGTGTCTAAGCAATACACTACAACGTTCTAAACCCATGTTGGCAATTTAATAATGTCCAACTAGTAATCCACAACTAGGGTGACAAGGGTCATGGCACATACTTAAATAATCAAGGTGTCATACAAAGAAATTGGTATTTATCTAACCCCATGTTTAAACAAAGTATCTTTCTAATTGAACTAGCATGCAATAGTTTAAATCAAAATAGATTTCGAAATAGGATCAACATGGTCAAAGCACAACTTGCCTTCAAAAAGTACTTGCTCTTGGTCTTGAGTTGGATCTGAGTCAACACTTCTCCTTCGAATCCTTCCCAAGACTTCAACGTCTACTCGTAAAGCGTGCAAATAGCAATACACAAATAAACAATAGGCAAAAACATCCCAAAACTCCAAATAAAATCCATAAACAGAGAGAACATAATTTTCTGGATTTTTAGGAACTAGAATCGTTCAAATCGGAGTTAAAATGCAAAAGTTACGATTTATTAAAGTTTAAATAATCAATTAAATAATATTACAGAGAAAAACTTTAGTCCAAAAATTAAATAAAATTCATATTTGAGTAGATCCGAATTTTATACAAATTTAGAAATTTGAACCACTCAAATCGGAGTTGAAACGCAAAAGTTATAAGCGTTTGAAATTTGGAACAAAATCTGAAATCATTATTTGAATTAATAAATCATTTTCTTTTGGAAATTAATTATTGCGCCAGCCTAGACACGTGGCAGCCTTCGATTGGGCGGTGGCGTCGGCGATCCATGGGCGTAGTCCACGCCGGCCGGGTCTACCGTGGACCCGGCCCACGGCTTCCATGTGAGGCCGACATGTGGGACCACTCGGGCGACGTCATTGCCGACGTCGGCCGGGCTCACCACGTGGCCGACAGTGGGTCCATCCGATGACGCCATGGGTGACGCCACGGTGCGGTCAGCCGACACGCGCCTCGCGTGTCGCTGGCCCACGCGCACGCCGCGTGGCGCGGCGCTCACTCCTCCTGGACACGTGGCACGATCGTAGCCGCTGGTTTGAAAATCGACGGCTAGGATTGATTTGGGCCTCAAGTGCTTGGGCGCGGGTTGATCTGGGGCCGTTGGATCTTGATCTAACGGCCCGAGATCCAATCCCAGCCTGGTGCGCTTCCCGCCACGTGGCACGACCTAAGCCGTTGGATCTAGATCCAACGGTTGAGATTAGATCTAGGATTTTCAACGGAGAACTCACCGAGGGTGACGTGGCGCGATCTCGAGCCCTTGGATCCCGATCGGACGGTTGGTGGAGCTTCGGGTCGGCGATGGCTTCATCGGCGAGGTTGTGGTCGCCGGCCGAGGACGGCGACCACACGAACGGCGTTGGGGCGTGCTCGGCGAGGTGAAAGGTCTCTTCGGTGCGCCTGGCTTCGAGGGTTCCTGATCTGGGGTCAATGGCGGCAGGCGCTGACGGCGCATGAATCAAGCAAAACCGCACGGAGAGGTGTCAGTAGCTCCAATGAGCGATTCCGGCGACCCACGGCGACTAAGGCTCGGTGAAGTAGAGCAGAGAGGGTGCGGAATCACGGCGGTCCCTGGTACCTCCGTGCACTTAAATACCTCGGCATGCGTGCGGGGCGGAACCCTAATCCTACGGCGGCGACAAGCGGCGAGGAGTCCGGCCGGACTCGGCGGGACGATGACGCCACCGCCCACGTGGCACGATCAACGGCCACGATCGCGTGGACGCGATCGGATCCGGCCGGATTCGACCGGCGCAGACGGATGATCCCGACTGCTGGATCTTGATCCAACGGTTGGGATCGATTAGGTTTTGGAGTTGGTTTGGTCGAGTCAACTGGCTCGGTCGGGTTCGGTCGGACTCGAACTCGAGTCCGACTCGGCTCGATCGGATGAACAAGAATCGACTTCGGTTTGATTTTCCAAATGATTTAATATTTAAAATAATTCCTAAATTCAATTAATTCATTAAAAATAGCAAAATACTCGTAAAAATTACGAAAATATTTTAGGTATTTGGGACTCAAATAAAATATTTCCAACAAAATTTTATTTGCAATATTAAATTCTTTAATTATTTCAAAATGGAATAAATTCAAATAAATTCCAAATAAATCCAAATAAATTCCAGAAAATTCCAAAAATTCACCAAAGTGCCAAATCACACATGAATTCAATAAAAGCAAAATTTTGGGGTGTTACAAACCTCCCCCCCTTAATAGAATCTCGTCCCCGAGATTCAGGGCTTACTACAGAATAGGCTTGGGAACTCTTTCTCCAAATCCTCTTCGTGCTCCCAAGTTGCTTCACTCTCTGTATGGTTGCTCCACTGAACTCTACAGAAACGGGTTGACTTGTTCCTAGTCTCTCGATCCATAGTGTCCAAAATCCTCACGGGATGCTCCTTGTAAGTCAGATCTTCTTGCAGCTCGATTGACTCCAAGGGCGTTTGCTCCTCCGCACTCGAAGACACCTCTTTAGCTGGGACACGTGGAACACGTCATGTACTCCTGCTAACGACTGCGGCAACTCTAGCTGGTAAGCAACTTCGCCTTTGCGACTCAAAATCTTAAATGGTCCAACATAACGGGGTGCGAGTTTCCCTTTGGCATGGAACCTCTTAACTCCCCGGAGAGGCGTAACTCTGAGGTATACAAAATCTTCTGGTTCAAAACTCAAATCTCGGCGACGATTATCAAGATAACTCTTACATCGAGATTGGGCTATCTTCAACCTTTCCTAATCATGGCGACCGCTTCTTCACCTCTTGAAGAATATCAGGCCCAAAGACACGGCGCCACGGTCTCATTCCAATTCAATGGCGTCCGACAGGTCGACCATACAAAGGCCTCAAAAGGTGACATCTCAGAAACTAGCCTGATAACTATTGTTGTAATCGAACTCAAGATACGGTAAACTCTTATCCCAAGAAGTAGCATAAGCTAATGCACAAGCTCTCAACATATCCTCCAGAATCTGGTTGACTCTTTCTTGGCCTGTCTCATCCGTCTGTGGGATGATAAGTCAGATCAAGTTCAAACGGGTTCCCATGGCTTCATGCAACTTATTCCGTAACCTTGAGGTAAATTGGGTACCTCGTCCGATACGATCCTCTTGGGCACTCCGTGCAAACAGACAATCTGATCATGTATAATTCTCGCTAATTTATCTCCGAGTAAGTGGTCTTCACGGGGATAAAATGGGCTACTTTAGTCAAGCGATCCACTATAACCCATATGGAGTCATAACCTCCTTGAGTCTTCGGCAAACCGGTAATGAAATCCATTCCGATTTCCTCCCACTTCCACTCAGGTATTTTCAGCGGTTGTAGCAATCCCGCTGGTCTCTGATGCATTGCCTTGACTCTCGGCATACGCCGCACAATGCAACATGCTCGGCAACTTCACGCTTCATACTCGGCCACTGAATCTCTCCTTCAGATCCTCGATACATCTTGGCGCTTCGGGATGAATTGAGTACTTGGAGTCATGGGCTTCTTCCGTAATCGCTTGCTTTAACTCCTTCTTGTTAGGCACACAAATGCGATCCTTCATCCACAACGTGCCTTGCTCATCCAACTTGAAGTCCTCTCGCCTTGCCTTCCTCCTTGATGAACTTAATCCTGCGGATCTTGTCATCATCCTTCGCCCTTCTCGGATCGATCCTCTAAGGTAGGCTTTACTTCTAATGCGGCCAAGAATCTGCTAGGTACTACCTCAATCTTCATTTTCTGAAAATCCTCACATAACTCGTCCTGACTTGTGGCTAGCAACGTACTCACGGTATGGCTTTTCCGACTCAGGGCATCGGCTACTACGTTGGCCTTCCCGGATGGTAATGGATTCCAACATTATAGTCTTTGATCAACTCTAACCATCTCCTCGCCTCATATTCAGATCCGATCGGGTGAATATGTACTTAAGGCTCTTATGATCCGTATACACTTCACATCTGCTTTCCAATCGATAGTGACGCCATATCTTCAAGGCATGCACTACGGCAGCTAACTCTAGGTCATGTGTCGGGTAATTCTCCTCATGCGGCCTCAACTGCCTTGATGCATAAGCAACAACCTTTCCGTTCTGCATCAACACACATCTAAGTCCTTGGCGTGATGCGTCACAATAGATATCAAAGCTTTGGTTGACGTCCCAGAGAACTAACACCTGTCTTGATGTCAATCGCTTCTTCACTCGAAAACCTTTCCCACATTCTCAAGCGCCCATGCAAACTTCTTTTCCTTCTTCAGATTGCGTAAGAGGTTTCGCAATTGTCGAGAAGCCTTCGATGAAACGGCGGTAGTATCCTGCCATTCCAAGGAAACTCCGAATGGGTCACGCCTTCTACGCTCCCAATGTAACACGCTTCTACTTTGCTTGGATCTACGGCGACTCCTTCATGCGGTCATTACATGTCCAAGAAACTCCACCTTGTCCTTCCAAAAATCACACTTGCCGAACTTGGCGAAAAGTTCTTTGTTCCTCGCCTTTTCCAAAACTCGCTTTAAGTGTTCGGCATGTTCATCCTCCTGCCTTGGAGTAGATCAGGATATCGTCTATGAACACGACGACAAACTTGTCCAAATATTCCATGAACACCTTATTCATCATATTCATGAAATAAGCCGGGCGCATTTGTCACCCAAAGGACATAATCAGAACTCGTAATGTCCATATCTTGACGAGAATGCGATCTTGAATATCTTCTCGATCGGATCTTCAATCGATGGTATCCCGATCTCGATCAATCTTGGAGAAAACTCCGGCTCCTCTCAACCGATCAAACAAATCATCAATCCCGGTAGCGGATACTTATTCTTCACGGTGACTTCATTGAGTGCACGGTAGTCAATGCACATCATGAAACTCCCGCCCTTCTTCTTGACGAACAAAACCGGTGCTCCCCACGGCGACTAACTTGGTCTCGATAAATCCTTTCTCCATTAACTCTTCTATTTGTTTCTTCATTTCTACCAACTCCTCGGTGGACATCCGATAGGGTCTCTTTGCTATCGGTCTTTGTGCAGGTACAAGCTCTATTACAAATTCTATGTCCTCGTCTGGCGGCATACTGTAGATCTTCGGGAAAAACATCTGGTACTCATTCACTACCGGGACACCCTCTATGCTGATTGCCTCGATCAAGTTAACCATCAATGTCCATCTCTAACTGCAGTGGCTTGAAATTCCACTTTCTTCCCACACGGGCTCTCAATCGAGATAGTCCTTCGTCCACAATCCAATACTGACCTTGTGCTTGGATAACCAATCCATTCCCAATATGACGTCTAAGGTCCGGGTCTCCAAAATTATAAGGTTTGCTAGGAACTCTATTCCATCTATTAGTATTCTCACCCGGAACATCCTACTTTCGCTCGGAGTTCGGAACTGTGGGTTTGAACTAAAAGCATGCACTTAAGTTTTGCAATCCTCAACTCATTTCTAGTAGCAAAGCCTTGCGAAACAAACGAATGCGAAGCTCAGAGTCAAACAAAGCTGCCAGTCTTGAGTTAACAAGTAACTTACCCAAGACGACGTCAGTAGCATTCCGCAGTGCATCTGCGGTGACATGGTTGACTCGGCCTCTCACCACGGTGCAGGGTGTGGCTCCTGTCTTTGGCGCCCTAGCTGGGTGGTTCCTAGATTGAAGCGAATCGGGTCACTCCTGCTGTCTTCTTTGGACAAGCTGTTGGCAAAGTGTCTGGCTCGTTGTAGCTTGTAGCAGCGTCTCATTGTTCCTCGCCGACTGCCTCGAGTAGTGTTTCTAGCGGGGCTGGGTGCAGTAGTTACGATTGACAGTCTTGGTGCCGGGATGGTGTCCTTGTCGATTCTCGTGGTTGGAATCAAGAATTGATTTGGTGCAACTCTCAGCGTATATGCGTTCCTGGCGTGATCCTTCTTTGTTGCATCCTGCGCTTCTGTTCTCATCCGGTTCCTTGCGCTTGTCCTCAAGAATAAGCGCCTTATTCACCAACTCTTGGAAATCTGGAAAGGTGTGGGTGATCAATCCTACTTGCAATCCCGAGTTAAGTCCCTTCATAAAACGAGCTGCCTGGATTTATCTGTCGCTACATCCTCGGTGCGTAGCGTGCTAGCTGTGGTGAACTTGTTCGTAGTCGACCTTTGGCTGATTACCTTGCTTGATGCTCTGAACTCCTCCTTCTTAAGGTCCATGATCCCTTCAGGCACGTGATCTTGTCGAATGCGGTGTGAACTCTTCCCAAGTGATATCTTGAGGGTTCTCTGCGTGGCACGAAGTTCTCCCACCATTCTGGTAATTTGTTCCTTCCGTGATGAGAAGCATAGAGTACCTTCTCATTCCCTATGCATTGAGCTATGTGTAGCTTCCTCTCAATTGATCTTAACCAATCATCGGCCTCTAATGGATTGGCATTCCCAGAGAAAGTGGGTGGGTGAGTTCTCATGAACTCTGATAGTCTTGTATTCTGGCGTTGTCCATGATTAACTTGATTAGCAGTGGCCTGAGCAGTGACGTGCTGCATTTGTTGCATCATAGCATGCATCAATCGAGTGCAGGCAGCAAGAAAAGCTCAGAAATTCTGCACATCCGGTGGCGGTCTGGTGCTCCATCATTGGGGTTTTCTTTGGCGAGAACCACTCCCATTGCTTCCAAAGTTTCCACGGGTGTTCACCATCCGTCGATTTGCTCTAGGTTTAGAGATGAGAGGGAAGCAAGAATAGACAAGTAATATGGAACTTATGCAGGGCGAAAGGTGTAACTTTAAGGTCCAACTTTATTATTAATAACTTGGTATGGCTGCTTACAATGCCTAAGGGCCTTGCAACACATCTTGCACACTCAAAGAAGCAATGAAAATCCAAATCGAACTAACACCGGAGTCTAACGCCTAAAGGGTGACTCTTTCTTCTATGACGCGACTCGGCGTAGGAGTCTCACTATAGAACCTATGCTCACTCATCGAGAAAACCTCCGGCACTGAGTGCAGGTCTTTGTGGCATAGGCGCGAAACGATCGCCATGTCCAAAGAATCGTGTCCTCTATGGTAGTCGAAGAAGCGGTGTCCTCATCGAGATCGACTCCTCCGGATCCGGCTCGTGTAGCTCAATCTTGGCTCGGAGTGCAGTCCGTACAAGGTCATCTCCAACTCGTCAATCCTTCGTAGAAGGTGTGCCACATACTCTTGAGCTTCCCGCCATCTGTTCTTCTCTGTCGTGATCTCCTTGCGGGCCTTCGTAGCTCCTTGCTTGTATTATCTAGTACATCCTC
Organism: Rhipidocladum racemiflorum; assembly: GCA_036346355.1. Taxonomy (NCBI): domain Eukaryota; kingdom Viridiplantae; phylum Streptophyta; class Magnoliopsida; order Poales; family Poaceae; genus Rhipidocladum; species Rhipidocladum racemiflorum. Next base: position 31,849,090 of record CM070580.1, on the reverse strand, counting down.
CTGGCGACGACAAATCGTGCCAATCGTGTAACCGTGGCATCCTCATCTGAATCGCCTTCGGGTCAAGAAGGTTATCGCTGGCGCGGATGGTAGCGGAACACCGTACTCTCCAATTCTCTGGCGTGAATACGGGTAATGTGCCGCATTGCTCGTCGTGATACTTCTTGGATACCCATCCGCATTGTAGATCTCCGGCGGTCTGCTGTATCGGGCGATTGCCTGGGCCCTTTTTCCTAGCAGGTACCTCAATCCTCACGTCACAAGCCTTGATCAATCCCGCTTGTCTGATCACTTCCACTTGGTATTGGGGCTTCTCAAAATCTCCGAGAGTCTGTAGCATATGCCAAAGTTCTGCAGCGTGACCAACTCCCAGATCAACGTAGTTGAACTCTTCCTCCATCTGTCACAAGAGTGCTTTACGTAAGAACTCGGAATTTTTTTTTTTTTTTAAATTGTGACAAGGTAAGGGAAAATTTCAGCAAGAGACAAGAAAAGAGAGAAGGGGATAAGTCGAGATGTCATTTCTTATCTTGACAATTTTTTTTTTTTTTTAGCTTTTAGAAAATAGGTTTTATCCTCACTACGACCATTCTAGCTAGGGTTGAGCCTACAGTCAAGTATGGCTCTGATACCACCTCTGTCGGGACCCTGAATTTGCAAATCCGGACCCTCTGTGTGTTCAGCACTAGTCCAGGAACGCGCTAGTGCACACAGTCTTAACGTTGGTAAATATCACAATCATACCACTCGATGCTAATAAAGTACTTTATTTAAATAACCAAACTGGTTACTCGACCTTATGGTCAAGTTACAAATGTATGCCGCAAGGCTAAACTTATTAAAAGAGAAAGAATAGCAAATGAAAATAAGATAACTCGTGGCGCCATCCAAGATACCACAGCAACCGATCGGCTCGCATCCCTAAGTAGACGGATCCTCTTGGAGTTCCTCCTCTCAAGCCGGGCGTAGTCTCCTCTTCAAGCGGTGTTGTGTTGAGGCAAGGGTGAGTACTTGGTACTCGACAAGTCATGCCTGAGAATGCAAGCTAATATACTATATGCATGGCTTGGTACAAAGGAATAGTTTAAGGTATATTTGCGAAACAAAGATTTGACAAGTATCATAAATAGATTCGAAAGCGAGAAACAAGTAAAGCATAAATAACTTATCAAGAAGATTAATAAACATTTTCCCCATCCTAAACCACATTTCCATCATCTCCATTACTAAACCAACCCACCTTTCAAACCAAAGTTATTTTTGAGAAAATCTAACCCTTGACTGTAATCCCGAGCATTGTCGATCACAGTGGACTCGGCTATTTAAATAGATTCTACACTCTGCAGAGGTTATGCACTTTACCCACAAGATACAATCAAACACCACAAAGGCGAGTTCAGTAACAAAGCCTTCGGAAGCCTCAAACAACACAGGTGGTCCTCTCCTGTTCGTGCTCTACACCATCCCTTCCCTTAGCCAAGGCGAAGTATGGGACCAACACACCGTTAGATGGGTATCCGGCCACGACCACGACACGCTCCCCGCACAATCACACAAACGGTGTAATTGACACCTGAGGCTCCACAAGTGAGTCCTTAGCGACTTAGTCAACTAGGGCCGTCCCATTCCACCATGTGGTTGCAAGTATGACCAGTTCAAAGGCTTGCAAGGTTAAGTCCTTAGAGTGACCAGGGCAAGACTACCCGAAGAACCAAAACAACACTCCCAATGCCACAACTGGCCCACTGATTACTCTTTGCCACATGCCCTGGCCGAAATCGTTTATCAAACCCCAGTTGATTACCATGCACCACGTGCCATCAACATCACATGATACCTTTCCAAAACAGGTTCAATATATCATTAAGTCAATATTAACATTTGATTGTCCAAATTCATGTCATGAGCACATAGCAGGTCTAAGCAATACACTACAACGTTCTAAACCCATGTTGGCAATTTAATAATGTCCAACTAGTAATCCACAACTAGGGTGACAAGGGTCATGGCACATACTTAAATAATCAAGGTGTCATCTGACAAATTGGTATTTATCTAACCCCATGTTTAAACAAAGTATCTTTCTAATTGAACTAGCATGCAATAGTTTAAATCAAAATAGATTTCGAAATAGGATCAACATGGTCAAAGCACAACTTGCCTTCAAAAAGTACTTGCTCTTGGTCTTGAGTTGGATCCTGAGTCAACACTTCTCCTTCGAATCCTTCCAGACTTCAACGTCTACTCGTAAAGCGTGCAAATAGCAATACACAAATAAACAATAGGCAAAAACATCCCAAAACTCCAAATAAAATCCATAAACAGAGAGAACATAATTTTCTGGATTTTTAGGAACTAGAATCGTTCAAATCGGAGTTAAAATGCAAAAGTTACGATTTATTAAAGTTTAAATAATCAATTAAATAATATTACAGAGAAAAACTTTAGTCCAAAAATTAAATAAAATTCATATTTGAGTAGATCCGAATTTTATACAAATTTAGAAATTTGAACCACTCAAATCGGAGTTGAAACGCAAAAGTTATAAGCGTTTGAAATTTGGAACAAAATCTGAAATCATTATTTGAATTAATAAATCATTTTCTTTTTCGGAAATTAATTATTGCGTCAGCCTAGACACGTGGCAGCCTCTGATTGGGCGGCTGACGTCAGCCGGTCCATGGACGTAGTCCACGCTCGGCTCGGGTCTACCGTGGACCCGGTCCACGGCTCCATGTGAGACTGACATGTGGGACCACTCGGGCGACGTCATTGCTGACGTCAGCGGGGCTCAGCCCACAGCGCTGACAGGTGGGTCCATCCGATGACGTCATGGGTGACGTCACGGTGCGGTCGCTGACACGCGGGCCCCGCGTGTCAGTGGCCCACGCGCACGCCCGCGTGGCGCGGCGGGTCAACTCCCTGGACACGTGGCACGATCGTAGCCGTTGGTTTGAAAATCGACGGCTAGGATTGGATTTGGGCCTCAAGTGCTTGGGCGCACGGGTTGATCTGGGCCGTTGGATCTTGATCTAACAGTCCAGATCAAATCTAGCCTGGTGCAGTTCCCGCTACGTGGCACGACCTAAGCCGTTGGATCTAGATCCAACGGTTGAGATTAGATCTAGGATTTTCAACGGAGAACTCACCGAGGGTGGCGTGGCGCGATCTGAGCCCTTGGATCTGATCGGACGGTTGAGTGGAGCTCGGGTCGGCGATGGCTTCACGGGCGAGGTTGTGGCTGCCGTGGCCGAGGACGGCGACCACACGAGCAGCGTTGGGGCGTGCTCGGCGAGGTGAAAGGTCTCTTCGGGTGCGCCTGGCCGAGGGTTCGGATCTGGGGTCAATGGCGGCAGGGGCGGGACGGCGCGGAATCAAGCAAAACCGCGGCGGAGAGGTGTCTGTAGCTCGGCCGAGCGATTCCGGCGAATCTGGCGACTAAGGCTCGGTGAAGTAGAGCGAGAGGGTGCGGAATCACGGCGGTCCTCGGTACCTCCGGTACTTAAATACCCTCGGCATGCGTGCAGGGCGGAACCCTAATCCTACACGGCGCGGCGGCGGCGGAGGAGTCCGGCCGGACTCGGCGCGGGGGACGATGACGCCACCGTCCCACGTGGCACGATCAACGGCCACGATCGCGTGGGACGCGATCGGATCCGGCCGGATTCGGCCGGCAGATGCGGGATGATCCTGACCGTTGGATCTTGATCCAACGGTTGGGATCGATTAGGTTTTGGAGTTGGTTTGGTCGAGTCAACTGGCTCGGGTCGGGTTCGGGTCGGACTCGAACTCGAGTCTGACTCGGGCTCGGTCGGATGAACAGTAACCGACTCGGTTTGATTTTCCAGCGATTTAATATTTAAAATAATTCCCAGAAATTCAATTAATTCATTAAAAATAGCAAAATACTCAGAAAAATTCTGGAAAATATTTTAGGGTATTTGGGACTCAAATAAAATATTTCCAACAAAATTTTATTTGCAATATTAAATTCTTTAATTATTTCAAAATGGAATAAATTCAAATAAATTCCAAATAAATCCAAATAAATTCCAGAAAATTCCAAAAATTCACCAAAGTGCCAAATCACACATGAATTCAATAAAAGCAAAATTTTGGGGTGTTACAAACCTCCCCCCCTTAATAGAATCTCGTCCCCGAGATTCAGGGCTTACTACAGAATAGGCTTGGGAACTCTTTCTCCAAATCCTCTTCGTGCTCCCAAGTTGCTTCACTCTCTGTATGGTTGCTCCACTGAACTCTACAGAAACGGGTTGACTTGTTCCTAGTCTCTCGATCCATAGTGTCCAAAATCCTCACGGGACGCTCCTTGTAAGTCAGATCTTCTTGCAGCTCGATTGACTCCAAGGGCGTTTGCTCCTCTGGCACTCGAAGACACCTCTTTAGCTGGGACACGTGGAACACGTCATGTACTCCTGCTAACGACTGCGGCAACTCTAGCTGGTAAGCAACTTCGCCTTTGCGACTCAAAATCTTAAATGGTCCAACATAGCAGAGTGCGAGTTTCCCTTTGGCATGGAACCTCTTAACTCCCTGAGAGGCGTAACTCGAGGTATACAAAATCTTACGGTTCAAAACTCAAATCTCGCGACGATTATCGGCATAACTCTTCCGTCGAGATTGGGCTATCTTCAACCTTTCCCTAATCATGGCGACCGCTCTTGACCTCTTGAAGAATATCAGGCCCAAAGACACGGCGCTCGCCGGTCTCATTCCAATTCAATGGCGTCCGACAGTGGTCGACCATCTGATGCCTCAAAAGGTGACATCTGTAGAACTAGCCTCGATAACTATTGTTGTAATCGAACTCAAAGATACGGTAAACTCTTATCCCAAGAAGTAGCATAAGCTAATGCACAAGCTCTCAACATATCCTCCAGAATCTGGTTGACTCTTTCGGTCTGTCCGTCTGTCTGTGGATGATAAGCTGTACTGAAGTTCAAACGGGTTCCCATGGCTTCATGCAACTTATTCCAGAACCTTGAGGTAAATTGGGTACCTCTGTCCGATACGATCCTCTTGGGCACTCCGTGCAAACAGACAATCGATCATGTATAATTCTCGCTAATTTATCTCCGAGTAAGTGGTCTTCACGGGATAAAATGGGCTACTTTAGTCAAGCGATCCACTATAACCCATATGGAGTCATAACCTCCTTGAGTCTTCGGCAAACCGGTAATGAAATCCATTCCGATTTCCTCCCACTTCCACTCAGGTATTTTCAGCGGTTGTAGCAATCCTGCTGGTCTCGATGCATTGCCTTGACTCTACGGCATACGCCGCACAATGCAACATGCTCGGCAACTTCACGTTTCATACTCGGCCACCGTAATCTCTCCTTGAGATCCTCGATACATCTTGGCGCTTCCAGGATGAATTGAGTACTTGGAGTCATGGGCTTCTTCCAGAATCAGTTGCTTTAACTCCTTCTTGTTAGGCACACAAATGCGATCCTTCATCCACAACGTGCCTTGCTCATCCAACTTGAAGTCCTCTCGCCTTGCCTTCCTCCTTGATGAACTTAATCCTGCGGATCTTGTCATCATCCTACATCCTTCTCGGATCCGATCCTCTAAGGTAGGCTTTACTTCTAATGCGGCCAAGAATCCGCTAGGTACTACCTCAATCTTCATTTTAGAAAATCCTCACATAACTCGCCCCGACTTGTGGCTAGCAACGTACTCACGGTATGGCTTTTCCGACTCAGGGCATCGGCTACTACGTTGGCCTTCCCGGGATGGTAATGGATTCCAACATTATAGTCTTTGATCAACTCTAACCATCTCCTCTGCCTCATATTCAGATCCGACTGGGTGAATATGTACTTAAGGCTCTTATGATCCGTATACACTTCACATCTGTTTCCAATCAGATAGTGACGCCATATCTTCAAGGCATGCACTACGGCAGCTAACTCTAGGTCATGTGTCGGGTAATTCTCCTCATGCGGCCTCAACTGCCTTGATGCATAAGCAACAACCTTTCCGTTCTGCATCAACACACATCTAAGTCCTTGGCGTGATGCGTCACAATAGATATCAAAGCTTTGGTTGACGTCCCAGAGAACTAACACCGGTCTTGATGTCAATCGCTTCTTCAGCTCTGAAAACCTTTCCCACATTAAAGCGTCCATGCAAACTTCTTTTCCTTCTTCAGATTGCGTAAGAGGTTTCGCAATTGTCGAGAAGCCTTCGATGAAACGGCGGTAGTATCCTGCCATTCCAAGGAAACTCCGACTGGGTCACGATCTTGGTGCTCCCAATGTAACACGCCTTCTACTTTGCTTGGATCTACTGGCGACTCCTTCGCGGTCATTACATGTCCAAGAAACTCCACCTTGTCCTTCCAAAAATCACACTTCTGAACTTGGCGAAAAGTTGCTTGTTCCCTCGCCTTTTCCAAAACTCGCTTTAAGTGTTCGGCATGTTCATCCTCTGTCTTGGAGTAGATCAGGATATCGTCTATGAACACGACGACAAACTTGTCCAAATATTCCATGAACACCTTATTCATCATATTCATGAAATAAGCTGGCGCATTTGTCGGCCCAAAGGACATAATCAGAACTCGTAATGTCCATATCTTGACGAGAATGCGATCTTGAATATCTTACGATCGGATCTTCAATCGATGGTATCCCGATCTCGAGATCAATCTTGGAGAAAACTCCGGCTCCTCTCAAGCGATCAAACAAATCATCAATCCTGGGTAGCGGATACTTATTCTTCACGGTGACTTCATTGAGTGCACGGTAGTCAATGCACATCCCGAAACTCCCGCCCTTCTTCTTGACGAACAAAACCGGTGCTCCCACGGCGACTAACTTGGTCCGATAAATCCTTTCTCCATTAACTCTTCTATTTGTTTCTTCATTTCTACCAACTCCTCGGTGGACATCCGATAGGGTCTCTTTGCTATCGGTCTTTGTGCATACAAGCTCTATTACAAATTCTATGTCCTGTCTGGCGGCATACCGGGTAGATCTTCGGAAAAACATCTGGGTACTCATTCACTACCGGACACCCTCTATGCCGATTGCCTCGATCTTGTTAACCATCAACTGTCCATCTCTAACTGCAGTGGCTTGAAATTCCACTTTCTTCCCACACGGGCTCTCAATCGAGATAGTCCTTCGTCCACAATCCAATACGACCTTGTGCTTGGATAACCAATCCATTCCCAATATGACGTCTAAGGTCCGGGTCTCCAAAATTATAAGGTTTGCTAGGAACTCTATTCCATCTATTAGTATTCTCACCGGAACATCCTACTTTCGCTCGGAGTTCGGAACCAGGGGTTTGAACTAAAAGCATGCACTTAAGTTTTGCAATCCTCAACTCATTTCTAGTAGCAAAGCCTTGCGAAACAAGCGAATCTAAGCTCAGAGTCAAACAAAGCTGTTGCAGGTGTACTGAGTTAACAAGTAACTTACCCGATCTGACGTCCGTAGCATTCTGCGGTGCATCTGCGGTGACATGGTTGACTCGGCCTCTCACCACGATGCAGGGTGTGGCTCTCGTGTCGGGCGCCCTAGCTGGGTGGTTCCTAGATTGAAGCGGCTGGGTCACTCCTGCTGTCTTCTTTGGACAAGCTGTTGGCAAAGTGTCTGGCTCGTTGTAGCTTGTAGCAGCGTCTCATTGTTCCTGTTGTTGCTCGAGTAGTGTTTCTAGCGGGGCCGGGTGCAGTAGTTACGATTGATGTGTCTTGGTCTTGGGATGGTGTCCTTGTCGCATTCGTGGTTGGAATCAAGAATTGATTTGGTGCAACTCTCGGTATTTATGCGTTCCCTGGCGTGATCCTTCTTTGTTGCATCCTGCGCTTCTGTTCTCATCCAGTTCCTTGCGCTTGTCCTCAAGAATAAGCGCCTTATTCACCAACTCTTGGAAATCTGGAAAGGTGTGGGTGATCAATCCTACTTGCAATCCTGAGTTAAGTCCCTTCATAAAACGAGGTATGCCTGGATTTATCCGTCGCTACATCCTCAGTGCGTAGCGTGCTAGCTGTGGTGAACTTGTTCGTAGTCGGCCACCGGTGATTACCTTGCTTGATGCTCTGAACTCCTCCTTCTTAAGGTCCATGATCCCTTCAGCACGTGATACTTGTCGGAATGCGGTTGTGAACTCTTCCCAAGTGATATCTTGAGGGTTCTCTGCGTGTACGAAGTTCTCCCACCATTCGGTTTGTTCCTTCGGTGATGAGAAGCGTAGAGTACCTTCTCATTTCCCATGCATTGAGCGATGTGTAGCTTCCTCTCAATTGATCTTAACCAATCATCGGCCTCTAATGGATTGGCATTCCCGGAGAAAGTGGGTGGGTGAGTTCTCATGAACTCTGACAGTCTTGTGTTCTGGCGTTGCCCATGATTAACTTGATTAGCAGTGGCCTGAGCAAAGGACGTGCTGCATTTGTTGCATCATAGCATGCATCAATCGAGTCCGGGCAGCAAGAAAAGCTCCAAATTCTGCACATCCGGTGGCGGTCTTTGGTGCTCCATCATTGGGGTTTTCTTTGGCGAGAACCACTCCCATTGCTTCCAAAGTTTCCACGGGTGTTCACCATCCGCCGATTTGCTCTAGGTTTAGAGATGAGAGGGAAGCAAGAATAGACAAGTAATATGGAACTTATGCGGGGTGAAAGGTGTAACTTTAAGGTCCAACTTTATTATTAATAACTTGGTATGGTCGCTTACAATGCCTAAGGGCCTTGCAACACATAATGCACACTCAAAGAAGCAATGAAAATCCAAATCGAACTAACACCGGAGTCTAACGCCTAAAGGGTGACTCTTTCTTCTATGACGCGACTCGGCGTAGGAGTCTCACTATAGAACCTATGCTCACTCATCGAGAAAACCTCCCGGCACGGTGCAGGTCTTTGTGGCATAGGCGCGAAACGATCGCCATGTCCAAAGAATCGTGTCCTCTATGGTAGTCGAAGAAGCGGTGTCCTCATCGAGATCCGACTCCTCTGGATGCTGGCTCGTGTAGCTCAAATCTTGGCTCGGAGTCCGGGTCCGCATACAAGGTCATCTCCAACTCGTCAATCCTTCGTAGAAGGTGTGCCACATACTCTTGAGCTTCCCGCCATCTGTTCTTCTCTGTCGTGATCTCCTTGCGGGCCTTACGTAGCTCCTTGCTTGTATTATCTAGTACATCCTCTGGCGACGACAAATCGTGCCAAGCTGTGTAACCGTGGCATCCTCATCACAGAATCGCCTTGGGTCAAGAAGGTTATCGCGCGGATGGTAACGGAACACCGTACTCTCAATTCTCTGGCGTAGATACGGGTAATGTGCCGCATTGCTCGTCGTGATACTTCTTGGATACCCATCCGCATTGTAGATCTCCTGGCAAGGTCACGTTGTATCGGGCGATTGCCTGGGCCCTTTTTCCTAGCAGGTACCTCAATCCTCACGTCACAAGCCTTGATCAATCCTGCTTGTCTGATCACTTCCACTTGGTATTGGGGCTTCTCAAAATCTCCGAGAGTCTGTAGCATATGCCAAAGTTCTGCAGCGTGACCAACTCCCAGATCAACGTAGTTGAACTCTTCCTCCATCTGTCACAAGAGTGCTTTACGTAAGAACTCGGAATTTTTTTTTTTTTAAATTGTGACAAGGTAAGGGAAAATTTCAGCAAGAGACAAGAAAAGAGAGAAGGGGATAAGTCGAGATGTCATTTCTTATCTTGACAATTTTTTTTTTTTTAGCTTTTAGAAAATAGGTTTTATCCTCACTACGACCATTCTAGCTAGGGTTGAGCCTACAGTCAAGTATGGCTCTGATACCACCTCTGTCGGGACCCTGAATTTGCAAATCCGGACCCTCTGTGTGTTCAGCACTAGTCCAGGAACGCGCTAGTGCACACAGTCTTAACGTTGGTAAATATCACAATCATACCACTCGATGCTAATAAAGTACTTTATTTAAATAACCAAACTGGTTACTCGACCTTATGGTCAAGTTACAAATGTATGCCTCGCAAGGCGAAACTTATTAAAAGAGAAAGAATAGCAGCGGAAAATAAGATAACTTCGTGGCGCCATCCAAAGATACCACAGTAACCGATCGGGCTCGCATCCCTAAGTAGACGGATCCTCTTGGAGTTCCTCCTCTCGAAAGTGGCGTAGTCTCCTCTTCAAGCGGTGTTGTGTTGAGGCAAGGGTGAGTACTTGGTACTCGCAAGTCATGCACGAGAATGCAAGCTAATATACTATATGCATGGCTTGGTACAAAGGAATAGTTTAAGGTATATTTGCGAAACAAAGATTTGACAAGTATCATAAATAGATTCGAAAGCGGTAGAAACAAGTAAAGCATAAATAACTTTTCAAGAAGTTTAATAAACATTTTCCCCATCCTAAACCACATTTCCATCATCTTCATTACTAAACCAACCCACCTTTCAAACCAAAGTTATTTTTGAGAAAATCTAACCCTTGATTGTAATCCCGAGCATTGTCGATCACAGTGGACTCCTGGCTATTTAAATAGATTCTACACTCTGCAGAGGTTATGCACTTTACCCACAAGATACAGTCAAACACCACAAAGGCGAGTTCAGTAACAAAGCCTTTGAAGCCTCAAACAACACAGTGGTCCTCTCCGGTTCGTGCTCTACACCATCCCTTCCCTTAGCCAAGGCGAAGTATGGGACCAACACACCGTTAGATGGGTATCGGCCACAGCCACGACACGCTCCCCGCACAATCACACAAACGGTGTAATTGACACCCTGAGGCTCCACAAGTGAGTCCTTAGCGACTTAGTCAACTAGGGCCGTCCCATTCCACCATGTGGTTGCAAGTATGACCCAGTTCAAAGGCTTGCAAGGTTAAGTCCTTAGAGTGACCAGGGCAAGACTACCCGAAGAACCAAAACAACACTCCCAATGCCACAACTGGCCCACCTGATTACTCTTTGCCACATGCCCTGGTCGAAAACTGTTTATCAAACCCCGCTTGATTACCATGCACCACGTGCCATCAACATCACATGATACCTTTCCAAAACAGGTTCAATATATCATTAAGTCAATATTAACATTTGATTGTCCAAATTCATGTCATGAGCACGTAAAGGTCTAAGCAATACACTACAACGTTTCTAAACCCATGTTGGCAATTTAATAATGTCCAACTAGTAATCCACAACTAGGGTGACAAGGGTCATGGCACATACTTAAATAATCAAGGTGTCATACGACAAATTGGTATTTATCTAACCCCCATGTTTAAACAAAGTATCTTTCTAATTGAACTAGCATGCAATAGTTTAAATCAAAATAGATTTCGAAATAGGATCAACATGGTCAAAGCACAACTTGCCTTCAAAAAGTACTTGCTCTTGGTCTTGAGTTGGATCCTGAGTCAACACTTCTCCTTCGAATCCTTCCGGCACTTCAACGTCTACTCGTAAAGCGTGCAAATAGCAATACACAAATAAACAATAGGCAAAAACATCCCAAAACTCCAAATAAAATCCATAAACAGAGAGAACATAATTTTCTGGATTTTTAGGAACTAGAATCGTTCAAATCGGAGTTAAAATGCAAAAGTTACGATTTATTAAAGTTTAAATAATCAATTAAATAATATTACAGAGAAAAACTTTAGTCCAAAAATTAAATAAAATTCATATTTGAGTAGATCCGAATTTTATACAAATTTAGAAATTTGAACCACTCAAATCGGAGTTGAAACGCAAAAGTTATAAGCGTTTGAAATTTGGAACAAAATCTGAAATCATTATTTGAATTAATAAATCATTTTCTTTTTCGGAAATTAATTATTGCGTCAGCCTAGACACGTGGCAGCCTCGATTGGGCGGTGGCGTCACCGGTCCATGGGCGTAGTCCACGCCGGCTCGGGTCTACCGTGGACCGGCCCACGGCTCCATGTGAGACCGACATGTGGGACCACTCGGCGGCGTCATTCTTGGCGTCGGCGGGGGCTCGGCCCACCACGGCAGTGGGTCCATCCGATGACGTCATGGGTGACGTCACGGTGCGATCGGCCCGACACGCGGGCCCAGCGTGTCGATGCGCTGCGCCGCGTGGCGCGGCGGTTCACTCCCTGGACACGTGGCACGATCGTAGCCGTTGGTTTGAAAATCGGCGGCTAGGATTGATTTGGGCCTCAAGTGCTTGGGCGCGCGGGTTGATCTGGGCCGTTGGATCTTGATCTAACGGCCCGCATCCAATCTAGCCTGGTGCAGTTCCCGCTACGTGGCACGACCTAAGCCGTTGGATCTAGATCCAACGGTTGAGATTAGATCTAGGATTTTCAACGGAGAACTCACCGAGGGTGACGTGGCGCGATCTGAGCCCTTGGATCCTGATCGGACGGTTGGTGGAGCTCGGGGTCGGCGATGGCTTCACGGCGAGGTTGTGGCTGCCGGCGCTGAGGACGGCGACCACACGAACGGCGTTTGGGGCGTGCTCCGGCGAGGTGAAAGGTCTCTTCGGGTGCGCCTGGCTTCGGGGGTTCCGGATCTGGGGTCAATGGCGGCGGGGGACGGCGGACGGCGGCGGAATCAAGCAGAACCGCGGCGGAGAGGTGCCAGAGCTCAATGAGCGATTCCGGCGAATCTACGGCGACTAAGGCTCGGTGAAGTAGAGCAGAGAGGGCGCGGAATCACGGCGGTCCTCGGGGTACCTCCCGGTACTTAAATACCCTCGGCATGCGTGCACGGGACGGAACCCTAATCCTACACGGCGGCGACGCGGCGGAGGAGTCCGGCTCGGACTCGGCGGGGACGATGACGCTCGGCCCATCCCACGTGGCACGATCAACGGCCACGATCGCGTGGACGCGATCGGATCCGGCCGGATTCGGCCAGAAGCGATGCGGGATGATCCTCGACCGCTGGATCTTGATCCAGCGGTTGGGATCGATTAGGTTTTGGAGTTGGTTTGGTCGAGTCAATCGCTCGGGTCGGGTTCGGTCGGACTCGAACTCGAGTCCGACTTCGGGCTCGATCGGATGAACAAGAATCGACTTCGGTTTGATTTTCCAGCGATTTAATATTTAAAATAATTCCCAGAAATTCAATTAATTCATTAAAAATAGCAAAATACTCAGAAAAATTCCAGAAAAATTCTGGAAAATATTTTAGGGTATTTGGGACTCAAATAAAATATTTCCAACAAAATTTTATTTGCAATATTAAATTCTTTAATTATTTCAAAATGGAATAAATTCAAATAAATTCCAAATAAATCCAAATAAATTCCAGAAAATTCCAAAAATTCACCAAAGTGCCAAATCACACATGAATTCAATAAAAGCAAAATTTTGGGGTGTTACAATTTGGAACACGGCCCCTAGAAACAGTTTTCCTAGTGCGAGTCGACGACCCTCTACCAGTTGTTCTGCTACCAGCTGGTAGGTCTGGGTCGGGCCAAGGGAAGCCCCGCAGAAAAGAAACCTATCCAGCCAGAGGTTGAGGAAGGCGACGTGCTCTTCATCCGATACGAGCCCATTGATCTTGTTATTATTCTGGATATATTTACGCCAACCCTCTCATTTCTTGCGGATCAGCTTATGATGGGGCTTGCCGCTAAAAGCCAATAGTTGGTCTCCGTCTGGCCTAAGGCAGCATAATTGGGCAACATCGAGGAGAGTTGGGCCGATTGGACCAGTTCTAAAAAGGAAAGCATTGAAGGAGTCGGACCAAAAATAAGAAGTCGATGCTACCAAAGGCTCGTTAGCTTAAGGATTGGCCAAACTTAGGGGAAGACACTCGGCTATACCCAACCTTTCCCACTCTGCTTGTTTTTGAGCCGACACCCTGATATACCACGATCGCCACCCCTTAAGGGCCGTGAGCCAAGCTCTAAAACTTTTGTCCCATTCTTTTATATTATAACCCGCAGCCGACAAAGGAAGCCTAGGGATTTCTTCATTGATTACAGAATCGGAAGTTACGGTTCCTATCAGTCCTAGGAAGAACTGATTTGAACTCTGAGGAATTGGTATAAATACCTGAGTTGGATCCATGACAGCCGATCGGAGAGAAGGAGAACTTGACAACAAAAGGGGAGAGAAAAACCGATCGCTAGCGATTCAAGAGCTCGAAGACGTGAAAATGACCGTGGGGGGACCCCCTATTTATACGGTAGTAAAAGGAGGCAAACGGGCGGGAACGGTTGTGCATTTAAAACGCACTAAGATTATTACGGCGCAGTTAATGGGGTGATTCCCAAGAAAGATTCCTCTGTGAAGCCGATTTAGACGTAAAACCGATAGTTTTTGGAAAATAACAAGTTATCTTCCAAAAACGGGGGGCATATGTTTGCACCAAAATTCGGCGTTTTTAGTAAAAACGGTCTAAATCGGATAAAAGCGTTTTTATGGAAAGAAACCGGTATCGAACGAATCGGAAAGAGAATCCATTTCTAACAAGGAAAGGAAATCGGATCAGAGGCCGATACGGGTAAGGCCGTTGTATCCATGTACGACTCGGATTGGCCAGAATATTATAAAAAAGGGTAAACTCTGCAAAAAAAGAGACCAATCTCAACACAATACACATCTACTTTTTACAAGCCTTTTTACATCGTTTTAGATTTACAGACCTCTCTGCAAGTCGACGGAATCAACAGAGTTGCGCATCGCCGATTGTTGGTTTTGGCCGATTTCGCCACTGGTTCGATCTGCTTTGTTTTGTTGCGCATTGCCTTCTCAAAGCCGATTTTTGCCTTGTACCCGGATTAACCGCCAGGTTAATCTAGTTATCCCCCTGATCGGCTTTTAGCCGACTAGTGTCAAGCCGATAACCTTCGTTTTTATCGGCTTTGATTACTTACTATATCTACCTTGTCAATTCTAGGTCAAATTGACTGGCACGCCTTGCAAACTCGGTGTTTGTCTTGTGTGTTCGAGGCTAGAAACCCTGCTTCATGTTTTTAGCACGAACAATTATGATATATCATAGCAACCTAGGGTTACAAATAATCATGTATTTCAATATCAAGGTGGAAATAACAACTTGGATTAACTACCAACCTAAATTTAACATCATCTTTTATATAAGGTTGAGTTGTAGAACCAGCATAATCTGTTGGGGTGAAGGTAGTCATGTGTTGTAGCAGTGTGAGAATATCCTGAGTGGAATTAGAACCAGCTGAAGTCCTCTGAGGGAAGGCGTCTGAACCTCTAGCACCCTTGGGAGGGCGGCCGCCTCGACGAGAAATATCCTTCTTCCTCCAGCAATAGAGCTGCTTCATGTGTCCATTCTTATCGCAGTAAGTGCAATGAAACCCTCCACCCCCAGCAGCCGCCACTTGAGTAGGCGCCACTAGTGGAGGGGTAGCATGAGACATGATAGATGTGGAAACGGGTGCATGCACAGCCAAGACCAAAGGAGACACCCTCAGACCCGCACCATGGAGGCGAGTCTTTTCAGTATGAATAGCTACCAAGGCCTCCAACACAAGGTCACATGAGGGTGGCGAGTGAGTTGCTGAGCATGAATCTGCTCAAACTAAGCCCAGAGACATGTCAAGAGGTCATAATGTGGCAAAACTCTAGATGAGAGTGTTGATGCTGACAGCACTGACAAGTGCGGCAATCTCTGGTCCAAGAGAATCAAGCTGACGCTACACCAATGACAGCTGCGTGTAGAACTCATCCACGATAGAATCATCATGCTGCAATGATTGCTCCTGTCGCACAAGGAAGCGGTCAAGGCCGAGAAAAGCGACGCCCTCATCCTAGTCAACAACCGGAGCTCAAACTCGGCAACGACGGTAGAGGCTAGGGAAGGCAGCCCAGGAGGCGGTGTGGCGTCATAGCATCGCGGGCGAAGCCGCGGCAAGTGGTGCGACCGAAGAGGAGCGGTGGGTGGCCGAAGGCGGTGCCGAGGGCAAAGAAAAGGCGATCGATAGCGGAATGAGCCACAGGAAGAGTGACAACGGCTGGCCAACAAGGAGAAGATGGTGAATGACACAAGTGCAACGCCGGTGAAACTCAAACCCTAACAATATTCTGATACCTTGCTATAAATAGCATTTCTATTCATCATAAGGCCAATATGCCAGAATATATACACATATATGAAGATACAAAAGAAAAACCTATATAAGACAATGTCTATACAAAGTAATAAGAAATACTAGCGATATCTACACAAAGCAATATACTATACTAGCGATATCTATACAAGACAATAAATGATA
Organism: Rhipidocladum racemiflorum; assembly: GCA_036346355.1. Taxonomy (NCBI): domain Eukaryota; kingdom Viridiplantae; phylum Streptophyta; class Magnoliopsida; order Poales; family Poaceae; genus Rhipidocladum; species Rhipidocladum racemiflorum. Next base: position 31,832,891 of record CM070580.1, on the reverse strand, counting down.
CTAACAGCTCTATCCACTTAGGAAACTCTTTATTGAAAATAAGCCCCAGCTTCGCATCTAGATCAAAGAAATCAATTTTGTGATGGCTCACAGGCCACAGCCTCTGCCCCGAAGTGCAGACGTAGAGCTCTTTATCTGAACCTTCGTTACAGTTTTAACATGAGCGAGCGATCGTGGTCACGTAGTTGTACCTACGCGGCATTCAAACTATTGTTTCTGGAAGTCTGGAAGGGCATACGCAAAAACGACTTTAGAGTTTCTGATCATGCTTTACTCCTGAGCACGATGATCCTAAGACGATTGCGTCTCTAGTATGGGGGGAAAAGTTTCCAAAATTCTACATGGATATACAACAGTGCAGTGATACAACAGTAGCAACAACATTCAGTTCAATCAGACTTCCTGCAGGAAAATGGCCTCCGCTCTGATAAAGGGATGATCACCTCGCACAGGTTTCTGATTATGCCTTTGTCATATATGTTATTTTTCACAACACGTTCCTCAGCAGCTGGGGTTCGGGACCTAGAGAAGAATGACTTCCATTTGCTTGGCGGTGATTTGCGGACTTCACCGTTGGCTGTGCTGATGCTGGCCTTCGCTGCAGCTGCACTAGCTTTTGCCTCATTCTCCATTTTCCTCCACAGGATGTAGTCTTGCCATTTGAATGCCTGCAGAATTTTTCACAAGATCAGATTTGGCAATAAGATTCAAGAAGGAATTTTGGTATTAGTAACATGCTTTTAGTTTGGTTTATTCTCTCCGGAATCACTGATTTCATTACTCGACGTAGTCTCGCACTTTGTCTCTATTTAAGAGAGGCATGGTATATTCATTATGAAATAGATGTACACTGTCACGATGCTTCACCTAGAAAATATTCATTTCTGTTTTCCATTATCTGCCAGATACTAAGGGGAGGTGCTTTGATCAAAATATGCATTTGCTGACTATATCAATCCAATGATAGAACTTTCATCAAACAGAATCACATTATTTAAACAAAGTATATCCTCAATAAAGTGTAAAACATAAATGATGAGTAACAAATCTTGGACAAATCTCACAAGGTTATCTAAGGACCATGATATTACGTTTAGGCATTTAGTTAAAGTCTTACCTCATTCGTTGTCGTATTTGTTAAGCAAAGATGTGCATGGTAAGCACAAAACCCACCAAGGAGCAATGCTATTATAGCCAAAAATACAGCCAACAGAATCTGTGTGTTGTGCACAGCAAGCAACCACTGCAAAAGTGACCATGAAATGAGCCAAAGCAGAAATTTAGTAGAGTGCTGATTGAATATGAAGACTCAATGACTTACTCTATCATACCTGGGCGACATGTGGAAATAAGCCAGAGAATGTATTATCGATGCCATAATAAACTGTTGAATTAAAAGGACAGTTCATTAGAAATGAAAAATATAAGTTAATTTTATGAAGGGACATATATATAGTGCTGGAAAATGAAATGGAAAAAAACATATAAAGTTGTTTCATTATTTATATACCATAGTTTACATGACTCCTCCTCAAAGTGTATTCAAGTTGATCATATTCAAATAAGAAATGAAATTCTTGTATTGTTCTAACTTCTCATGTAACAATGGAACAAAGGGATTTAATACTCCCACGTAAAAAGGACATTGAATAACCTGTCAGCATGTAGACAACTTTCCGCTCTTTCAATTCACCAGCAAGAATGAAGCCGAGGACAATTGCTCCATACACACATAAAAGAAAATGCCTATTATGATCAAGGGAGGAGAATATAAATAATGTTTCATCAAGGTAAGAAAAAAAATCAAGGGAACGATGTAAATGAAAAGAGTACCATAACAAAATAATGTATTATTATTTTGGATCTGTGAGCTACCCAGTAGCTACCTCAGATTCATTATGTTGCTACTTATATTCCAGACATAGTGAAGTAATATAACAAAAGGCTAGCATTAGACTAGGTTTTATAAGAATAGCAGATCAATCTTCCTAGACTAATCTGGCAGTACAAAATTAAAATGAACTACGGCAAAATCCCAAGACCACAGTCAGCTAGTAAATAGAGTAATTCGCAGCACCACTAGAGCATAGTCCAGTAAATACTATATCTAAGCAACTGCATTTGGACAATATTTATTATAAAGTATGCTATGAAATTCTAAAAGGCTAATCTAGAAGGAAAGTCAATGTCCTCAATGCAGAACTTTTCCTGCTGTAAAGTTTTAGCCCCCAATAAGTTGTCAGCTACACATCTATTTTGAGATGCCTGCTGGGCTTGTCACAATTATCAATGTCTGGGGTACTACTGTACAGTAATGAACTAATGATGAAGCAAAGAAAGACAAAAAAATGTATTCAACAGCACGAATATTGTTTTTCCACATGTACATGTGGCCATGTGGGGTACATGTACTATCACCACCATCAAATGTGCCTCGAGATTGATGCAGACTTTCAAAATTCAAACCACCATCCCATCTTCTAATCATTGCAATATCCCTTGAATGAATCTTGAGGCACTTTGGAAGACTAAACATATGTACCCACATGTACATGTTGCATTTTTGCAATAGCACAAAGATATTATCTATGAGAAGCTACATTGACAATTGGGACTATCTATTTAGGCCAGAAAAATATAGAAAGAAGACAAAAAGAAACCTGAGTAGAACTCACCAAACTAAAAAGGACACAAAATAGCGAGTATTTTTCTCCCCAATGCAATTATTCTGTATTGGCACAGAAAAATTCAGATACAAACAAAGTAAAAGGAATACAATCAAGTAGCAAGTACAAGTACCATCCACCCGCAATGGTGATCAAATCGAGCAACACATTTATCACATATTCTACAGTGCTTTGCCCTGGCTGGTCTGCAAATCAATGAGCCATTCTTAGGGCATGAAATAAAGATAGGAAGAGCATTCATTAAAGAGAACGGTAGATATTTATCCTAAATTGTTAACAGTAGCTCACAATCACAAGACATTCAAAATAATAGTTTTATATATTACACTTGTGCTGGATTACTCATAGCTAACTAGTTTATGAAACTGTGTAGGGATACTTGCACAGTTACCATTAGATTATATTTTACATGTTTTAACTTTCAAGCATACAACAACTAATAGTAGCAAAATGTACCTGGTAATCTTGCAAGTAGAACATTCTTTCTCAACATAAATAGTGTTGTCATATGGATAGGCAGATAGATATTGAAAAACATTCTCAATAGTAATTGTCCCAGGATCAGAAAAGCTAGTGAGCATGAAGAGTATAGCACCAATAGCAACAGCTACAATGCTAAGGTATCTGCAAGAGAAAGAGCTCATTTTCAGAAGTGGAAAAAAGGAATGTCGCCCAGATTTGGTTAATAGTCACATCACAGGCTACCTGTGCAATCCACTCACGTAATACCCAGGGATGTACTTGAAAGATGTCTGCACTATTATAAAATATGTTACCCCGATTATGGCAACATAAAAGACCTGCAGTTGAAAGAAGAAACAAAATCACAAGTAAGAATTTGTGTTGAATAAAGGGCTTGGCAGAGGGTTCAAGAATATGGCAGTATCATGTTCTATAAAGAAAATCAACATAAATAAAGGGCAGGTCTAACTTTTCGAAACAGTCAGCTAACATAATTAGGAGGAGAAACTCAGATCATATAGCTGTCGATGGCTTAGTAGGACTTGCCCAACGAGAGTAAGCTCCATATTTGACCTGTGATTTATTGATTTCCCATACCAAGTATTTTATGCCGGTTTATGTGTTGAAGGGTATTAGAGAAAAGTTGTTTAGCAAAAATTATTAAACACAGGATATAACTGTAAAAGGCATGGCCAGGCTATGTGCATTATATGTCTGAATCATAACTTCATAATAATAACCACTGATCTGCCCTATTAAATACAAATAATCTAAAGTTAGCTCGACTACTCAACCATGAGATTTCTCCATTTTAAGTGACACCAGCAAGCAACACGTCTCTGTTTTCCATCATTGTCTACTTCTGGTCTTCCCTCCCTCTTCTCTCCTTCCTACTATGGGTCTCTCTTCCCCCTCTCTCCTGTTTTCTTCCCTACCTACTTTCTCCTTCTTCCCCCACTGTTTGCACGCTCATGCAACTCCAGGTCTGAAACGCCTTTCGTTCACTCTAACAGACCAATCATGACTCATGAGGCTTCATGCCCACCATGCACATATTCACATGTAGCTTGCATGCATCGGATGGTAAAATCCAAACAAGAATGGTCATATAACATTCCTCAATTGCCTCTAATTGACCACAAACCAATCCCCAAATAAAACAATACCCCATACATGTCGCAGCTACACCAGCGAAGAAGTATCTAGCACAGAGCAAACTACACTTCCACTCAATTGGCACAACTCAATACCGCTCACCCAATCAGCAACTTTTAGCTACGTAGTCCATTGCTCTGGAAATGCAGTAGATTTACGCAATGCAGCATAACTCGTAGCCGTGCTTAACCAACCAACCACCAAATCAATCATCCAGAACCCCCAAAACCCTGATCAATTAGATCCACCACATTCCGATTCCGTAAAAGTTCCACCATTGTTGATTCAACTCAGCACCAGGTAGCAATCGCCAGCCGGCCAATCCAAGCAACAATTGGCTACCATCTCGCATCACACAGCATCAACCAAACAACCAAACATGTCATAAAATTCCTTTTCCATTATAAACAGCAGTAAAGAGGCACCTGCAGGATTGGGTTGGGGCGGTCGCAGCAGTACTGCTCGACGCCGAGGACGAGATCCCTGGCCCCGGTGCCGCACACCGCCTGCACGAGCCGCCTGCGCAAGACCCTCAAACAGCTCATCAGGTGAAGTAGAAGCCATCGTCGCTAGGAGACGAGCAGGAGGTTGGGAAAGTAGGGAGGAGGCGGGGGCGTGCGCACAGGAAGTGGTGGTAGGCGCCGAAGGTGAGGAAGTGGTTGATGCGCTGGACGAAGGTGCCCTCGAAGATGGGCCACTGCCCGCATAGGAACGACACCACCACCAGCGCCGTCACCGACCCGTGCGCCACCAGCAGCCACGGCACATCCATCCCGGCGCCGACGATCCCTCCGCCGTGCCGGCTCCCCACTCCGATCCCTCCCTGGGCTGGTTTGGGTTGACCGAGTCAAAGGAGCGGCTTCGGGGTCCGGACACAAAGCCAGTCGTGGCCCTTTTTAAGGTTTCAGGCATGTACAGTGGTATAAATATTTTATATCATCTATAGACAGTATTAAAAATAATTTATATAAGATATTTTGGAGGTTTAAGTTACTACTTCCCCTGTTCATTTTTATAAGATGTATTTTAATTTTACACAAGAATTAAGGTTACATTAAAATTAAAAAAAGTACAGGAGAGAGTGACTTAAATTTCCTCAATTAATTGTCTTGAAAGATGAGAGATATACTTTGTGTTGTAGTAATGAATAAATGCATATGGTTGAGAGAGAATAAATAGAGGTATAGAAGGAAATGCCTCGTTAAATCTACATGCAAGCTTTATATTTGTGAATAAGACCTTTCAAAAAATAAGTTTTAAAAAAGTGAACTGAGGGCCACACGTACATGAGGTTTTCCATTTTTGTATTTCCAAGGCTCATTTTCAGATATATAAATTACATTGTTATAATTATTTTTTAGGAAAATTAGATTAACAATTAAATAAAATTAGGGTATACAAAAATGAGAGATGCACGGTGATGCAAGTTAGGTCGAAGAATGACAAATGAAAAGCAAAAAGCAGACGATGGAAGACCAAGTGCCCAGCTGAAGTGTGAGAAAATATTGAGATGCAAAATCAATCTCATCATTAAAGCTATGACGCAAAATCATGATAGATATGCAAAAATAAGGGCACGCTTTGAACGTAGGAAATTGCTATGCCATTCCTTGGTCCCAAACGGGCAACCTCTAGAAGGAAGCGAAGGTGATAAACTACATGAGCTGAAGTCAACATTGTTTTTTATTAAGATTACAAGCCGGACACTAATGACACGCACCAAAACAAGTGTGTCCCTTAGAAGGTACAATGGGCTGACATCAGCTGTCTATAAGAGATGCCACATAAGATTTTTGATGAGGTGGAAGAGAGAGAGTAGTCGTCCTTTCATGAATAGACGGTCTTATAGATAGCTTTAAACTGTTTGTACCATTGTATAGACAATCTATTAATTGTATGAGAAATCATTACAGACAACTATATAGACGATCCATTGCATAAGTTGTCTTTAGTGTTGTTTGTAGATGATGTGGAGATGCATTATAGACAGTTGCCATCTATACCACTGTACATGCTTAGGATTGCGGAAACTGGAGATAAATCTACAATCTTACGAAGCACGGCACACACTTTTGTGTAATAGGTACCAAGTATTGATCATTAGTGTGTGAAATCCGATTCCCATGGCTCTCACCGTACGTCCAAAAGATGGCTCCAGATCACACTGTTTTTAGCTTGGGGAGTCGAGGGCACACATGTAGCTACAATGGTTGTGACATCCCTATTTTATGTTCTGTTGTCAAAAACTAATTTAAACTAATTAATTCAAATATTTGGATTTTACTCGGGGCTTTAATTATCCTGGCATCCCTTCTCATCCGAAAATAGAATTTATTCCATTAGCATCCCTTCTCATCCAAGGGCACACATGTAGCTACAATGGTGTAGTGGTTGGGGTTATGGATTCAAATCCCCGTTTTTTTTCTTAAAACCAAAGGTACGTTGTCTTGTATCTTAGTTGACAATAATATTAGAATTTAAACCCCTAACAATTAGTCTATTAACATAGTTTCCACGGAGCTAGAAAATTTAGTTTTTATGAATATCAATTTTTCGTAAGGATATAAGCCAAGATTAAAAAGAAAAACACCAATTTGAGACTTCTTTGAGATAATTTTTCTTCATTCTAACCGAACCTTTCTTCATTCTAATCGAGCCAGGCGCAACTGAAAACAGAAAACAGAAAACTAACTTGGGCTCAGATTCACATGCATGCTAAATCAAACACGACAAAATTGGACCCAAATTCGGGTTATTTTCCTGTTTGAATTGAGCTTGAAATTAAAAAGCTGAGCCAGCAAATGAAAATTACAAGCTCGCAGTACCCTTGGTTTGTGTTACTATAGTAGATGGAACTGGCAAATTTCCAATCGCATACTTCGATTCTTGTCTTCATCTTCATACTGCGAAACAGCTAGTCTATGTCATTGACAGTCCTATGCTATCACCAAGTACTATGAATGGATCTACAACGAAACCATCATTTGATTCCAGCCAGCTTACCAGGATGAAAACAAGTTAGATATTTTCTTTTCCATCTGAAGCCGGGTCCAATCAGGATCGGACTAGGAATAATTTTTAGGATCCGGTCGGATCCAGATAGGTCAAAGCCAGTTTCAGAATCGGATCTAGAGAACATAATATCTGCCGGATCAGATTGGATATTGGGCTAAATTCTATTCGGTTATCCATTTTAGGGTATGTTTGTTTTTGCTTTGGATTCTCTAAAAACTTATTCTGGATTGTGGTTGTAGAGAAGCTGATTATCCAAAATTTAGAATCCAAAAGCATATATGGAGTAGATTGTGGATTATAGTGCATATGGGTGGGCTGAATTGTGAGAATCGACTTCTAGAACGGAGCTATTTGTTTTTTATTCAACTTTTAAGACCAGAATTAAAAATAAAAACAAACAAGCCCTTAGGTTCAGCACTTGCAGCGTGTGAAACTACAAATTCAAGATGTATTGAGGATATGCACCAAATTTGAATTGACCACTTATTTCTTTCTAATATTATGGAAATGATTATTATTTGAAAATAATTAAGAGAATTATTGCCATTCCTTTGCACCTTAAACTTTCGTATATACATTGTTCTTGTCATAGCTCATGAAAAATTAATTTGTGTAGAACTTATATCTTATACTCGTGTTAAAGTGATGATAATATGTATTTAACATTTTTTTCTATATGCACACATTATCTTCATATTTTATCTAATTTTGATCGAACCCATCATGTATCCATACCTCAGATACTCTGAATTCGTACCTGTATCCGACTTCACAGTATTCAACTCCAAATCTGGAGAAAAATAAATAATTGATGAATTACCCTATGATACTTTACTGATATAAAGGCTCTGAAACCACATGTCAATGAGATATATGGGACAAAGATCAATTACACTACATAAAACAAAGCAAATCATTAATCCTCCCGGAGAAAAAAAGGTGTTGGGACATAGGACGAGTTAACATCTGCAAGTTGTGACATTGCAATTGTGTTAACACCTGCAGGTTGTGAGTCGGGAGTCAAGATCATCGTCATTTTATGTTAACATCTGCAAGTTGTGACATTGCAATTGGTTGTTATCGAAGCTATGACACTGCCATTTGCTATCACTTTGTTTTTGTACTAAGCAATAAAATCAGTAGCGCTAGTCGGAAATCATCATGCTGCATGTTGGCATTGTGCCGGCTGAATCCTGCCCAGGGTTAACCTTATCGCTAGGTGCGATTTTTAGATGAACAGTGAAATTCGATAATCGCAAAAGTCGAGTCGAAAATCGGTCGAAAATCGCAAAAAATCGCGTAAAATTCAAAAACCAGATTTTTTGAAAAAAAATCAAAAAACGTGGAAAATCGACGAAAATCGGTGGAAAATCGACAACCATGTTGATTTTTTTTGTGCGGTCGACTTTTGAAGCGATTTTCGACGAAAATCGACCGATTTCCACCGATTTTCGACCGGTTTTTGACACGTAAATTTTTTTGAATTTTTGAATTTTTTTGAATTTTTTTTTGAATCGGATCGGTTTATCGACCGGTTTTTGATATCGAGCCGCAGCGATACGTGCGAAAATCGCGAAAATCGACCGGTTTTCGTCGATATTGCGAACCCTGATCCCGCCTAACCGCAACTGAAGCCCGCACCCTGCTTAGGGATGTGATCGGATCAGATACGGTCGAATATCGTCCTATTCATATTCGTATCGGTATTTTTTATCGAATACAGAATCGAATATGAATAGTGTCGAATACAGAATCGAATACGAATTATACAGGATAATATCGGTTACGAATACAGATCGAATACGGATCGGAATCAACATGGATACGAATAATATTAGTCGGATATTTTAAAATCCAATTTCAGTTTTTTTCCAAAATCGGTCCAAATTTAAATTCAAAATTCCAAAAAAAATATATTTGTATGTCTTTTTTTTTCCTTTTTATCCCTAGCTTGTCATACATGTGACTCTGTGAGTAACAATGTACCCTATTGCAATAATTGAACCAAATGATTTGCAGCTGGCATATGCTGCTGAATCCTAAGTAGTCCTCCTGAAACGCCACTTGCCAATTTATGTACCATCTTTACCCAAATATCTCCAAATTAGCATCTAGCACACATGAACATATTATATCTTGTCATCCAATGCAGACCCCAGTCTCTGAAACAGTAAAACATGTTAAATTGTTAATGTGTTATTCTGAAACGTGTTATTCGGATAATATCCGTATATCATATTCGGATATTATCCGAACAAAAACTCGGATATTCCGTATCCATCGGATAATCAGTATTCCATATCCGTATCCATGTAAATTATCTGTATCCATATCCTTATCCGAGAAATCAACTGGATATCTGTGAAACTATCCAAATCATCATCCAAATCAATTCGGTCGGTCGGTCGGTCGGAAAATATCCGTACCAGTTCCATCCCTAACCCTGCTGGACTGTTGCCAAATCACCAACTGCTTTCATCATCAACCAACAAGCTGACAACAGTAATTTTAGTGGACATTACGACTGTGCATTTGTGCCCCCAGCATGTTTGTCTGTCAATACTCCAGCTAAATATTGCTCGAAGGTTTCCGGGAAGGGCAGCTATGCCACGTCTCCTCCCCACTCTCTCTCGTCTCCTCCCCCACTCTCTCTCTCTTTTGCAAAAAAGACCTCCAATCTTTTGTAATTACGGATAGGTCCTTTTCATTTACGAATAAATCATTTTTAATTTTCTGTGAGTGTGAAATAATTTTACCCGGTTCGCGTTTAGGTCCTCCGTTCGCCATTTTACACAAAGAACCTCCCGTTAAATACGAATTACGAACGAGCCCTTTCTTACTTATTCGAAATAGCGAACAGGTCTAAAATTATAACAAATATGTCCTTGCACTTTTCGTTCAGGTCCTTTCTCCGTTTTTTCCAAAAAAATGTTTTCGTGGTCCGTTTACTCTCCGGAGCATGCGAAAAATGTTTCCGTGGTCTGTTTTTTCTCCGGGAAAAAAACAAAAAATATTTTTCGTTCACGCGTGCGCTTTCTCCATTTTTCAGAAAAAATATTTTCGTGGTCCGTTTGCTCTCCGGAGCACCGAAAAAATTGCTTTCGTGTCCGTTTACTCTCCGAAGCATGAGAAAAATATTTCCGTTGTCTGTTTTTTCTCCGGAAAAATATATATATATATATTTTTCGTTCACGCACGCGGCACACTTTCTCCGTTTTTTCCGAAAAAAATATTTTCGTTGTCCGTTTGCTCTCCGGAGCATGGGAAAAATGTTTCCGTTGTCTGTTTTTTCTCCGGGAAAAAAAATATTTCGCGTGCGCGGCGTGCGCCGCGCTTGCGTTTCTAGTTTTCCAAACAGAAGAACACAACTCAAAGCTCAATACCCAGATTTTCTACTCAAATCCCGCTCAACAAATATGCCAACCGGATCAAGATTCCAAATTTCGTTTTTGGTTCACATTTGTCACCATCCCAAATCCAAAATTTCAACGAAATCTTTTTATTTCGAACGAAATTCAGAAAGCAAAATTCAAATCCGAAATTTTTTAGACTGATTTCCAACACTTCAACCAAAAATCCAAAAGTTCGTCCGAAATTACCGAAATCTTAGCAAATTTCAAATAAACGAAAAATAGTTAAAACGACGTTAAAAAATTTTAAAATTTTTTTGGACGATCCTGAAACATCACTAATGTTTCCATAAAAATTTCAGATGATGATCAAGACTGAGGAATTTTAAAAAATTCTAACAGTACTACTGTCCTGATAAAAGATTAACCGACAAATTTCAACCAAATAGAAAATAGTGCAAACCAGGTTAGAAACTTTTGAAAAAAATTTTGGATGGTCATAACACATCCATAATATTCCCAGAAAAATTTCAGATGATGATTGAGATTGAGAAATTTTCAAAAATTTGGACAATACTATTGAAGACTGACCAGCAAATTTCAACCGAATGAAAAATAGTTCAAACCACGTTAGGAAATTTTTTAAAAAAATTAGATGATCCTGATGTATCACTAATATTCTCATAAAATTTTCAAATAATGATCAAGTTTGAGGAATTTTCAACAATTATGACAGTGCAAAATAATGTAAAATGGTCACCCAGGGCTAAAAAAATGGGAATTTATTTTAAAATATCATGAGAGAATAGCTTGGTAATATAAGTCATAAAATTATGATTTTTTTTTTTAATTGAAACACAGCATGCACCTAACAAAAGATACATCACATCACATGCATACATATAATTTAAGTGTGCGTAGTATAAAATTTTTACATATATTCCTCATAAATGGCATTCTAATTCTCTAAAAAAATTGATCCTAAATCCGGCACAAAAACATAGCAATATGATTAAAAAAACACAAAATCTCAACAAGATTTTAAGTTGCTGTAGTATTTTTTTTTTTCATTTATCCGGCCGTGATCCGAGATTTCGCCGTGATCTCGTGAAATTTCAGTGAGATTTTATTCCCTGATCCGGATAGCATGTTAGCACCCAGCAATTTGCTAAGACTTGAGAAGAATAGATGAATTATGTATTTAACAACCTGACGAAACATGCCCTTCCAAAAACAGAACAAAAAAAAAACTAGTAAATCCTGGAACACAAACGATCAATGGTAAGCAAACGGAATCCACAAGATGTCGCAAATGGTGCCAACAAACCAACTCCACAAGTCCACAACTGCCTCTGGAATACAAACGTGTGTTCACTACAAAACCTACTGCTCTAGTCTAGAAAACATAGCGGGAAAGAAACCATTGCCACAGCATATCACGCAGCGGTGTATAGTTTCCATGCTCCCAGCTCCCCGTCCAGGAATCTCAAACTGAAAGTTTTTACCTCGGACTGCATATGAAGGAAACAGTCAGCGCATAAATATACATGAGAGGTGCTTCTATGCTCTTCCTTTTAAAAGTTGCACAACTATTAAAGCATGAATAAAGGGTAGATGAGGATTACTTACCTCTTTGTTTGCTTTAAGATTTGTGCAACTTATATTACGAGGGAAAGCACAGGAGCACCTCTCAATATACAATTATAAAAGACGAAATGTATAAAAGAAACAAATTAAACCCAGCAACCTTTAGGAGTGAGATCTTGATGGGCTCCTCCCGTCCACTGGTGCGCCATGTCCATTATTGGATGGTGATACCCGACGCTCTCCATCTAGGCTAGGAGATCGACCGTTTGACCTGTAGTGCCTCTTGTCCCGAGCATGTGGGGAGTACGACCCCACGGGCGAATAATCATCACGGTGATCCCTGTCCCTGCAAATAATACAATAAAAAGTAACCCACTAATGGCTGAGCGTGCTTATCCCCAAGTATTAGGGATGCAAATGGGCCGGTCCTAGGGTCATTTTTGACCCACTCTAGTTCATTTGTTTGCACTAAAACTTAAAAGGTGGACTAAAAATTAAGTTTTTAGTGCAAACAAATAAACTAGAATGGGTCAAAGAAGACCCTAGGATCAGCCCATTTACATCCCTACCAAGTATGAATATCACACAGGATGCAAGGAGCAATACAATAAAAAGCATACGTCAACTGATAAGTAGCATCATCAGCGAACTAAATTTTAGAGAATTGCAAAATTGTCTAGAGCAGCTACAGCACCATTGGCTGAGCGTGCTTATCCCCAAGCCAACTGAATTGAAGTGTGAGATATCAATTTTACCTGTTCCATCTCAACAAAAGTAACCCACTTTGATCCAAACATGAAATGTGCAGTGCACTAAGCTGTTGCGACTGCTGGCTCAACAGCATCAGCTCACTTGAAAAAAAACTCTTTTCCTCAGGTTTCCTAGCCAACATTATCTTTAAACTCTGAGTGATAGTACAGCTTTATCTTTAACAGTAATGCCTTTCACATGCTCCAACTCTGGAGGTCATGATACTTTCACTTTGGTCTTTATTCTCCAAACATCATGATTCTCTTTTGGGCTTTTAGACTCTAGATTCGTTGTTGACTGGATAATATACAAAACCAAAGCAACACAATTTAGAGCAAACTTTAATAGCCTTTCTTAAAGAATAAAATAGGTAATAGCAATTCAACAAAAATGATCAAATAGTCAAACAGAACAATGTTGCTAACGATATTACAGATGAGTAGGGCTTGTAGCATACACATCCAAGTCTAACACAGGAAAGATCATTTGGCCATTTTTTTTTATTAATACTTACTGCACTTTGCTCGCTAAAAATGAATTTACCAATCTGACTGAGTAATCAAATCATAAATTATGAATCCTCTTGAAAGTTACCTTCCCCCAGCCTGATTAAGGAGCTAATGAAAATCAAAATAACCACTCAATGAAGCAAGGATTTTTAGCCATCAAATCAAGATGAAGATTTTTATGAAAGAAGTTACTTTATGAGGAATTTGGGAAGCTGATTTACAGTTTGATGAAGAAAGAACAACTTGTTTCTCATTGATTTAAGCAAAAAAGAAAAAAGGATGGAAAGAAATCCACTTGATCCTGATTGTTTTTAGATCATAGAAGGGGTGGAAAAAAAGGCAATAGATATATTTTGGAGATTAATATTAGCTCTCATTCTTTTCCTTTTCCTTTATCTAACATTCAAGAGGATATAATAATCACAATGATGATGAATGGGATTAATGGCGTTCAACCATATGCCTTTTGTTCACCTCAATACTAAAACTTCAAGACAAGGTGAAAACTATATTTGTTTCATTCCCTTCCCTTCCGTCTTGTCTCAGCAGAGCTGAGCTGATGATGGACATTTTCAAAAATGAACAAAGCTAGATCTACTAAAACAAATTATTTGGAGCACTGTAGCCAGTGCAGCATATAATCCTCCAACTTTGGTCATCACAACAATATATTCACCTCAATTGCCAAAACAAGAAACTAATAAAGCATAAATGCCAATTGTGACTCAGGATATGCCAAAAGCGCAAATAAAACAAAAAGATCCAGAGGTGTTCAAATGGAAGCAATATAAAACAATAACAAATAGGAGTGAAGGACACGCAACATATTAGTCGTGTCTATTAAAAACAAATTGAGATCAAACCTGGAGTGACGCCTAACTGGAGAAGGTGAGGGTGAATAAGCTGCCAGGAAAGAGATTTTATTAAATAATGAGATGAAAGACTATAAGACATAAATTAAACAAACTGCTTTACACTTACTGTGGAAACGAGACCTCGGGGATCTTGATAGTGACCGCCTTCTGTAGTTTCCATCCACGTACCTACCGCTACATCAATAGAAGCACAAAATATTCCTTCTGGTTACTTCAAATTTTGAAATTTACTACCATATTCCTAATGCCAATTAAAAACAAAACAAAGAATTTATGTACCTTGATCTTGTTCTCATGCGCATTTCTTGTGGGGTTTTTCTATTCTCCTCAGCAAAAACTATTGAGATCTCTCGACCGCCTAGCACTTGATGATTCATTTCTTGCTTGGCCACTGCAGCATCCTCGGGATAACGGAATTTCACGAACCCAAAACCACGTAGTTCCCTGTAAAAACTGATCAATTTAATCAATGATCAAGGAACTTATTGTGATTTAGTGAAAAATCAACAGCTCAAAGATGATTCATGTTCCAACAGTTGGCTTTTAACAATCACTATTTAAAAATGCACAATTGGTAAAGACCATAGTTATCAAGGCGTCGCCTAAGTGATGCCTAGGCGACGGCTTGTCATCCAGTCGGCTGGCGAAGGACGCCTGGGCCGGCCGCCTTGCCTGGGGAGAGTTAGGCGCCCGCCCAAGCATCCAGGCGAGGATTGTGGCGATTGGGCGTCGCGGCGGCCGGATTTGGGCGGGCATCGACCTGTGAGCTAAGGCGAATAAGGTCGTGAGGGCTGAGGCGCTGCACAGACATACACTAGCACAAGACAGGAGAGGAGAAGAACGCCTCACCACGCCTCCGCCTCCGTGCCTCCACCACCGGACCGCCTCCGTGCCTCCACCGCCGGACCGCCTCCGTGCCTCCACCGCCAGACCGCCTCCGCACCTCTATATCCGAACCTCCGGTGAGATCCCCCTTTGCTCCTCCTCTCCCTTACCGATCTGTCTTCCGAAGACCCCTCCGGACCCCCCTCTATGGTGGGAGCTGCAGCAACCACCATCGACGCCGACGCCGCTGATGATGCCGCCTCCTCTTCCGACGCCGCTGACGATGCCCCATCTGCTGCCACTGATGACGCTACCTCCTCTGTTGCCGCTGAGGAATGATGCCGACTCCTCTGCTGCTCATTGATGTCAGATGCTTTAGCTGCTACTGCTATTTATGCCCTGAAGTACTGATGTTTTGGCTGCTACTGCTATTTATGCCCTGATGGTTTAACGAATAAGAATACATGTGTATGTATGCTCTGCCTTGATGCTTTGGCTTGATGGTGATGATTTGTATGATAGGAGAACAAGAATTTGCATGTTATGTACTTGATGCTTGTCTATTGATCATTGTTGCTGCCTACTGATGCTTTGGAGCAGCTTTGGCTTGGTGTACTGCTGCTGATGTTTTGGCTTGGTGTACTGCTGCTTTGCTTATTGATGTTTGATGATTTATGCTAATGCTTGATGGCTTGCTTAATGCTTACTGAAGCTTGATGGCTTGATGCTTGCTTACTGATGCTTGATGGCTTGAACTTGATGGCATGCTTAATTGCTTATAGATACATGGCGGATCAAGCACCAAGAGTCAATGTTGCCGAGGCCGGTGCTACCGATGCATATGATCCAAGAAATGATCCGAAGAGGAAAACCAAGTCAAAGGATCCAGGATGGAAATACGGGTTTTGGCCTACTGAGGACAGAGATCTGGTAGAATGTTCCCTTTGTGGCAAGCAACTGCACTCGGGGATCAAAAGGTTGAAGCAGCATCTCATAGGGGGCTATGTGGATGTGCAAAAGTGTCATAAAACAACAACTGCCATCATGAGGGAGATGCAAGTGTGGATGAGAAAGACTGCAAGAAAGACGCATATTAATTTAGATGATGAGGAAGATGATGTTGGAGCTGGTGGCAATGGCAATGAAGTTGAGGTTGAGGAAGCTTCATCTAGGGGCTCCCCCGTCCAAGTCCTTCTCCAACAGCTAGTTCCAGAGCCGCTTCAATTCCAAGCTCCAGGACGGCTGCTAAGAGAAAGGTTTCTATGGCCTTCTTGAAGCCACCAACAAAGAGTTCTAAAACAGTCCCCCAAATGTATTTGAAGACACCGGAAGAAGTTGTGAAGGAAAGACACCAGAAGGGGGCTTCTCAAATGAGTATCGAGAGAAGCATGAGACCAAAGGAAGATAGGGAGAAGACAAACATGTATGTAGCTATGATAATGGTATTCCATTCAACGTTGCAAACTCAAGAAGCTATGAGGAGATGGTTGAGGCCATTGCACAGTTGACCTTTCTAACATAGACTTTCATATTTGGCTTTAGTTGATTGGTGGAAAGCATATGGTGGCCATGCTTTGCCTCTCCAAAAGTATGCAAAGAGGAATGTTGGTCTTTGCTATTCCTCCTCCGGTTACGAGTGCAATTGAAGTACATTTGAGTTTGTAAGTATTTCAAACCTATAGGATATAGCATTACCATTTTCAATACATATCAAACTTAACACTTTACCATTCTTCTTACTTTAGATTCATACAAAAAAAGGAACCGGTTGGAGCATCAGAGGTTGAATGACTTGGTCTACATTCAATACAACACAAAGATCGCATATAGTTTTCAAAGGCTTCGTGAAGAAAGTGGTTCTAATCCTTTGATCCTAGAAACATTTCAATGGGAGAATAAATGGACTAATAAGGACGAAGAACAAGTGAGGATGATCTTTTATGGGATCATGTTGATGAAGCTGTCGGTGCATCATCCTCTCTTCGGGGTCGCAAACTTCCTAGGAGAGCTCGTGGAGATGAAGTTCAAATTTATACTAGGCATGGAGTTGCTACAACTACCCCCCATGAGCTAGGTCTGATGAAGAAGAAGAGGATGTTGTGTGTGATGATGATAATGTTGAAGATGACTTCGGGCAAGCACCGCAAATTCCTTCTCAAGAGAGCGGTGAAGAAAATATTGAGGAGAGGCATAGTTTGGAGTTGGATGATGAGTGAAATTGTTACTATTTCATCCTTTGTGATGTGGCCTTTTACTTTTGTTATGAGTTATGACTTATGAACTTTGATACTTTGTTGTGCTATTTGGAACTAGTTGTATGTTTTGTTGCTCTATTTGGAACTATCTATGCCTTTCTATTTGGAACTACTTGCTTGTCATCTGTAATTTCCTTGATGTGTGTTGCTTTCTTCTTGATGAGGTAAGCATTGAAGATTACACATTTCTATATCTTCATGGATAGAACATATGTGAATTGAAGATTACACATTCTTTTTTGCTTCATATTCGACTTAATTCCATGTCATATAAGATATTACTTATTATTTTTATCGTCTAATCATCGCCTAGGCACCTAGGCGGTTTGGGCTCGCCGCGCCTAGCCGGACCATCGTGACAACTATGGTAAAGACACATAAAAGAATTGATAATCAACAGCAGATAATATGCAACAAGCACTCACCAACCCTACTTTTCAGAGGAACACATGATCCTAATTTTATTCAATTCAACACATATAACTGCCTTAAAATTCTACACATGTGCTCATAATGAGTCATAAAAAATTAGATAGTTAATTAAGATATGCTGTTAGCATGGTCTATATTAGGCAGGGTTCTTGCTAATCTTGGCAAGCCCTTTTGGGTTTAGGGAGGTGCGGCAGCACATGCATATTGCCTTGTGCGCCCACTCCTTGTTTTGGTTAATTGGTTATAATAGGCAAGGATCTTCCTGATTAGGATTGCTTCCTGTTACCATAGGATTGTTTCCTATTTCCATGGACATCCTTGCCTATATGTACTCGAGCCTTTGCTCCCCATTAATCAATCAATTGTTTTCTCCCAATTCTCATCTACTTTCATGGTATCAAGAGTCCGAGCTTGACCTCGGATTTTCGCTTCCGCACCTTGTGTAGGCCCTTTGTGGCTAGCATAAGCGGCTTCTGCCGTCTTTGCGCCATGTCCGACACCGAGGTCGCCGTCGGACGCCTTGTTGCCTTGTTGCCCGCCGCTGGCCGGCGGCAATCGCCCTCCGACCCATCCGCCTCTGTCGTCCTCCAGGCCTCCGGCGAGGAGCTCGCGCTGGCCAGGAGAGGCGAGAGGCCTACATGCGACCATCGCTCGCCTCGCCAGTGAAGCGGCCGCTAACGCCTCCAAGGCCGCGACGCCGCCATCGCCGTAGCAGACGAGAAGCGGGCGCCCGCCGCGCCGCCGCCGCGCAAACCTCGCCGAGAATCCCTTGCGAAGGCGGCCAGACCTCGCTCTGCTTTGCTCCAGAGGCCGCCTTACGAACCTTCACGCCCGGTAGTCGCCGTCAACAACATCCGAGCCTCGTCCACATCGTTCTCGGCGTCGACTCGGCAACTTCAACCGTTGGCGCGTCGGTTCCTGCTGGTCCTCGGCAAATTCTCCCTCCAAACGCCGCCCTCCTCGACGCCGGTCCCTCGCCGGATCGGGCTCGGATGAGCTGCGTTGTCGATCTGGATCCTCGGCTCTCACCGACGACCTCACCGAGATCATCTCCTCCCGGGCGCCTGCGGGCGCTGGATAGCCGTCGAATCCCGATTCTTGGGCAATCGGAGACACGGCGATCGGCTCGAGGCAGTTTCGCAACCGTGCAAGGCGATCTCTCCATCACCGAAATCTTGCCGTCCACGAAGAAGATGGCCGACGATCTCACCGCCTTGGGAGAGGTGTCACCAGCCACGCGCCCTCGTCCTCAGCGTGATTCGTGGCCTCAGCAGCGCTTCACGCACATCGGTGCCTCGCCGCGCGCGCCCGCCCCTTCCCCACCTTCCTCGAGGCGAAGGACGATCTGTCCTTGGAGGAACTCACCTTGGGAAGCCGCCAGCCATCGCCGGCTGCTGCACTCGCCGCCACCACTAAGTCTACACCCGGCCGCGAGCGCTGAAACAGACCGCTCCAAATCAATCGCCGCGACAAGCGCGGCGATGGCGGCGGGGCGGTGGTTCTACGCAAAGAAGAAGACAAAGACACCAAGACCAGCGGCTGGCCCAAAGAAGAATCGCAAAGAAGCGGCGGGGCGCCAAGACCGTCAGCCTTCAGTGGTCGCCCACCGTCTACAACCCTTGGGCCGGGCACCATCCGGTGGTGCGGTGCGCCATCCTCCTTCTGGCGCCCATACCGCGATCACACAAGAAGAAGAAGCGTTCGTCGCCCAACAACAAGATTGCACCACCGCAAGAAATGTATTCCACCATACCGCACTGCATTTCACCTCCCTCGCCGCTTCCACTGGCGCCTCTGAGGCCAGCCAATGGGGTCCGGCCGGCTCCTACAACCCCATGGCCGGCCTCCTTCTGGGACGACGATCGCTTGCCTCGCATTCAAAGACGACAAGATCGAACCCGCCGTCAAGCGAGTGGTATTTCGACTCAGGTGCCTCCTCTCACATGACATCCACCCCTCACTTCCTTTCACAAACTTTTTCTCAGCGGTATCCTGCTCCTTCATCTATTATTGTCGGTAATGGCTCCATGATTCCTGTCACCGCCTTGGCACTCTGAGTTACCTCATTCCTTGCGTCTTAATAATATTTTGGTTTCTCCTCAAATTATTAAGAATCTCATCTCTGTCGCCAATTCACTACCGATAATAATTGTTCTGGAATTTGACCTGTTGGTTGTTGTGAAGGATCTCAACTCGTGAGCGTGATCGTCGGTGCAATAGCTCGGCCGCTATATCCCTGCGTCTCGATCCAAAGACACTCCCTAGTTGCTAAGGGCTCCTCTCCATTTGTGGCATCGGCGACTCGGTCACCAGGCCATGAAGCTTTGTCAAAGCTTAAGTCCATTGTCTCTTTTTCCATAGAAGATTGTTCGATTTGTGTCATGCTTGTCGACTAGGTCGACATGTTCGCCTACCTTTTCCAATTTCATCGTCCGTCGTCTAATAAGTTTGATCTTATACATTGTGATCTGTGGACATCACCGGTTGTCGGTGTCTCAGGTTATAAATATTATTTGGTTATTCTTGATGATTGCACTCATTATCTGTGGACTTTTCCTTTGCGTCTCAAATCGACACTTTCAAGACACTTGCGGGTTCATCACCTACGCCTCCACACGATTTCTTTGCACTGTGAAGGGCTGTCGGTGTGACAACAGGCGCGAGTTTGACAACTCCAGCGCAGACGTTCTTCCTCTCTCTGGGGCATCCATCTTCGCATGTCCCGCCCCCCACACTTCGCCCCAAAATGGTAAAGTGAACGCATCATTCGGCCAATCAATAATGTCGTTCGCTTCCCTGCTGCTTTCGAGGCCTCCATGCCTCCCTCCCACTGGTTGAGGCCCTCTCCACACCACTTCATTGATTAACATTTTGCCTACCAAGACTCTTGGTTTCTCCACGCCGCATCTTGCCTCCTTGGCACACCACCGACTTATGCGCACCTTCGAGTCTTCGGTTGCAAATGCTATCCGAACCTGTCTGCCACAGCCACCCACAAACTCACTCCTCGGTCTGCCTTGTGTGTCTTCCTTGGTTACTCTGCTCACCACAAAGGATACCGCCTTGACATGACTTCCAACCGGATAATCATCTCACGGCACGTCATCTTTGATGAGAATGCCTTTCCTTTCGCTGAGCGTGATGGCCCCTCCACACTTGCGACCCTTGAGTTTTTGGATGATTCTGATGCTGTGCTCGCTCCTATTGGATCGCCGCACAAGTTTTACTGCGAGAACATCTTGAGCGCCTCACACTTTCTTGTTGGTGCCCTCGCGCCCTCGGTGCTCCTAGCACTGTGGCCGGACGCGGCCTTCGCCCGATTCTACGCTCCTCCACGGCGGCCTCTTCGCTGCGCCACGCGCGACCACGGCTCGCCATCCTCCGCGAGCACTACGTCCCCGCTTCGCGCTCCGTGCGGCGAGCACCTCGTCGCTCGCCCTCGCGCCCGCCACTGGTTTTCTGGGAGGCGTGTCGTCACGCAAGTCTTCTCATGGCAAGCCTCGTGCCGAGAATCTACACGGCGCCCGGCCCTGCACTCTGGCAAGCACTTGCGCTTAAGGGTGCCGTTGCCATGCCTCCCGTCGTCAACCAGCACTCCATGACGACTCGGGCCAAGCGCGGGTTCCGTGTTCCCGCTCTCTTCACCGCCACGCACTTTGTCCGGGTTCAGAAAGGCGTCTGCGAGGTCTTGCCGAGCCTGCCTGGCGGTCCGCAATGGTGGAAGAATATGATGCTCTATTGAAGAACCACACCTGGGACTTGGTGCCTCGTCCCCCCCAGTCCAATGTTGTCACTGGAAAGTAGATTTTCAAGCACAAGTTCTCGTAAGCGGCACTCTGCTGCAGTACAAGGCACGCTGGGTTCTTGAGGATTCACACAACGCCTGTCGACTTCGAGGAGACTTCGGCCCGATTGTCAAGCGAAGCGGCGATTAAATCTTGTGCTTTCTCTCGCTCTCTCACGGCAATGGCCTGTTCACCACCTTGATGTGAAGAATGCGTTTCCATGGCACCCTGACAGAGATCAAGCATACCAAGCCAGTGGTTTTGAGGATTCTCGCTCATCGACTATGTCTCACGGGCTCAACAAGTCCTTGTATGGGCTCAGCAGCCCTCGCGCTGTGCGATCGCTTTGCCACATACCGCTTCTCTCTTGGGTTTGTTGAGGCCAAGTCGGATACTTCACTGTTCATCTATCGGCGTGGCTCGACACGGCCTACCTACTTCTCTATGTCGATGACATCATCCTCACCGCCTCCTCGGCCAGGTCTTCGCGGTGGATCACCTCACCTTGCGGCCAGGAGTTCGCTATGAAAGACCTCGGTGAATTGCATCATTTCCTTGGTATGCATGTTCAAAGATTGCGGTGATGGCCTTCTTCTATCTCAGAGCAAAGACATGCTAGAGATTCTTGGCCGAAAGCGAGGCATGACAGAGTGCAAGCCGTGCTCCACTCCCAGAGACACTAACCCCAAAGTGTGCGCCATCGATGGTGCCCGATGAGCGATGCTTGGATTTTGTGATCCTTCTTTGGTGCCTGCGATACCTCACCTTCACCAGGCCAGATATTGCCTATCTTTGTCCAAAGCAAGTTTGTCTTCACATGCATGATCCACGGGAGCCTCACCTTGCGGCTCTCAAGCGCATTCTTCGCTATGTCCGCGGGACTCTTGATTTGGTCTCTTCTTTGCGACCCTCGCCGTGCACCGACCTTGTGGTGTATACTGATGCCGATTGGGCAGGTTGTCCGGATACGCGCAAGTCCACCTCGGGCTATGCTGTGTTTCTTGGTGACAATCTCATCTCCTGGTCTTCCAAGCGTCAGACTACCGTATCAAGGTCGATCTTTGAAGGCCGAGTATCGCGCAAGATAGCTAATGGAGTCGCCGAGGCGACATGGTTGCGCCGGCTACTCCAGAGCCGTGCTCCCTTCGCCGCAGGCAACGCCGGTGTATTGTGACAACATCGATGCCGTCTACATGTCCTCCAACCCGGTCCAAAGCATCAACGACGAAGCACATTGAGATTGATCTCCACTTCGTCCCGCGGCGTGTTGCCATTGGTGATCTCCGGCCCCGCATGTTCCGAGCATCTTCGCGATGACGAGACATCTTCACCAAAGGGCTACCTTCCTCGCTATTTACTGAGTTCGAGACCCGATCGAGCGTCTTGTGATGGCTAACGATCGAGCTGCTGGGGCGTGTTAGCATGGTCTATATTAGGCAGGGTTCTTGCTAATCTTGGCAAGCCCTTTTGGGTTTAGGGAGGTGCGGCAGCACATGCATATTGCCTTGTGCGCCCACTCCTTGTTTTGGTTAATTGGTTATAATAGGCAAGGATCTTCCTGATTAGGATTGCTTCCTGTTTCCATAGGATTGTTTCCTATTTCCATGGACATCCTTGCCTATATGTACTCGAGCCTTTGCTCCCCATTAATCAATCAATTGTTTTCTCCCAATTCTCATCTACTTTCATATGCCATGAAATCATACATGACCTTTATTGTCAAAGGAACAATGACTTTTCAGTGACAACTCCAGTCTGTTGAGATTACATTATCACTTATATCCACATGAATCACGCCAACATAAAGTCTAAGAATGCAGTTCGTAAAGTATCACTAAAGCAACATAGTGTATCAGCTTTCTAGCATAAATTATCCGGCATCTTTACTTAATTCATCTACTTTTTTTCATACAGCTCAAAGATCTGCCCATCTGCTATGTGCTTGACATGAGATAGAACTCAAATTTAATATACTAAGTAGACAAATGCAACGAAACTTAAGATAAGCTATGGTTACCTTGTGTGGAAATTCCTTGGAAGGTAGACATCCTTTACAGGGCCAAATTGCTCAAATGGAACACGAATGTCTTCTGGCCTGCAACAGATGAAAAACCAAACACGATAGAATATAATCAGTTAGCTACAGTGTAAAGTCATCCACATACAGAAAGACGCCGCATGCGCATCATGTGTATGTAGTACGTTGTATATAAGAATGATTACTTTACAGTGACTACTAGTTTACTACCACATTTCATTGACACAGTAGCAAAAGGTGAAACACAAGATCCAGATGGCCATCCCGAAACACCAAAAATATATAACTACAACAGTAGTATGATGTCTACTTAATAAACACTTTTTTTTTGGCAAATGGAAGCATTTACTTGGTAAGAATGATCTTGGTTCATCAAGCTTTATATCCGAACTATCAAAGGTCACAACCACTAACATATAGATATGGTAAACTTCAAAGTTCAATCTGCTTGAAGAATATTGATTGCAACTGCTATGTAATTTTCAGACACATAAGCAGTAATAGGATGACCTGTATGGTTCATAAATCAATGGTTGAGATAAAAGAACACAACTAAAAGGCTCGTATTATTATATCTATGAGCATGTGAAAGAACACAGCTGTACAGCCATTTGTTTTCTCAGCCATCATATCTCCAGCAATTTCCCTTCATTCCCTTCCCTTCTCCATATTCATTCCCTTTATTTCGTACTATCTCCAGCAGCATCCCCTCAAGGGATTTGTGAAGGGATTGGAGAGAGAATCCCTTTCTAAAGGGATTCACTGTTTGATTCCCTTCCGAAGGGAATCCGCTGGAGCACTTGGGATCTGTTCATGAAGAGATTTGGAGGGGAAGGGAAGCCGCTGGAGATAACTCCTCGAATGTACAGAAACCTCCAAAAGATTTTGAAACATCTTATCTGAACCTAGAGTTGTTGAGGACAATTGCCGAAACAGGGCTGGGACAAAGTGCATCAGCTATGAAAATGCAAACTCGTTCTTTAGTATTATGGATTATGGATGACGCTCATCATATCATCAAGCTCAACCTTATTTAGCGAATTGATTACACGAATTTGTTGTTAAAAATGGATCTAATTCTCTCCTAGCACATTCTCGGTACTTTGATCTGGCCACATTTGTTATCCGTGCATACGCTTTCAAGGCAAACATCAAATCACCAATTGTGAAACAGGCCCACTACCGTAAATTTTCCAGCGAGCATTTATTGGCATATAAACCACCAAACAACTCATCATCGCATTTGGATTTTGGATCACAATTACAATTTGAAAACAAACCTGTTTTGTTTTGTTTTGTTCTGTTCTGTACATAGAAACCATCAAGTAATTCATAAGACTGATACGCGTAGAATCATATAACCGAGTCATCGATAAATGTACTTGCATGCAGCAAGTACGAAACAATGTACATATTCACATACACAATTCGCCTGAGAGGCTATGATTAACGGTTCAAACGCGTCAACCGAACCGGATAGCGCTGTGGGTACGAACCCTAGGTCAGACGCACCAAAATACAGGTCCAGCTGGAGACGAGGGCGTACCTGGCGGTGAGGGAGATGTTGCGGATGAGGAGGCCGGACGGCCGGCCGTACCCGCGGCGGGCTCCGCCGCCGCCGCCACCATCCCCGCGGTAGCGGTCGCGGGGGTCGTCGTAGCGCTTGCGCCGGGGAGGGCTCCGGCTGTACCGCCGGCGTGGGCTGTAGCTCCGGCTCCGGCTGTGGTACCCGGCCATCGTCGCGGAGGCGCCGCGCCTGAGAGCAACCGTGGCCTTGTTTAGGGTTTCTCTGGGGCTTGGATATTTTCCGAAGGGGAAGAGATGGTTTTAACTTGGGAACACGAGGGCCTTGCGTCATGGGCCGTGGCCCAATCAACCCGCTTCCAAAGTCGCGACCGCCCCCGTGCGCACAAAAAGTCAAAAACAGAGAAAGCTTCACACTCTCCTTCCGCCGCCGCCGCCGCCGCTCGCCGCAGACCTCCACCATGCCCCCGCCACCGCGCCATTGCGTCAAACACATCTGCTCCAGCTCCGCCTCCGAACCCACCCCGACGCCGACCGCCGTCTCCTCCCTCGTGGCGGCCGCCGTGCTCCGTGTCCCGCGCTTCGAGTCCCGCCTCCTGTCGCTCCTCCCCCGCGCCGTCCTCTTCCACCCGAGCTGCGTCCGCCTCACCCTCTCCCGCCTCCTCCCCTACCCCGTCCCCTCCCTCCGCTTCCTCTTCTTCCTCTCCTCCCAACTCCCCGCCCCCGACGCCACGCCCGACCCCTCGCCGCCACTCCGCGGCCTCGACGCCTTCCTCCTTCGGCTCCCACCCCCTCTCGCCGCCGACGCCGCCGGGCTCCTCGCCTCCCACCTCGGCCTCCATCCCTCCCTTCCCGCTCTCAACGCCGCATCTCGTGCCGCCCTCCGCGCCGCGCGCCCCGACCTCGTCTTCCGCCTCTTCTCCACCTTCTCCTCCTCCCCGGACTTCCCAGGCGACGCCGCCACCGTCGCCTGCCTCGCGCGCGCCTGCGCCGCCGACGGCCGTCCGCTCGATGGCCTACGCCTCCTGCGCGACGCCGCGCGACGCGGCTCCCCTCCCTCACCTGCCGCCGTCGCTGACCTCGTCGCGGCCTTCGCGGCCGCCGGCAACTTCGCGAAGGTGTCCGAGACGCTCCACCTCATGATCGCCGCGGGATGCCTGCCAGACACGGTTGTATACCAGCGCATCATACACGGACTCTTCGTGCATGGGATGGGCGGCGAGGCCCTGCGCATCTTCAACGACATCAAGCTGCGTGGTTACAACATAGACGCAATCACGTACACGACGGTCCTCAATGGTTTGTGCAAAGTGGGCCTCATAGCCGAGGCTTGGCAGATGTGGGAGGAGATGCTGGACAAAGGAATGGAGCCCAGTGAGTATGCCTATTGCTCTCTCGTCGATTACTACTGTAAAGCAGGTGATTTCGAAATGGCTTGCAAGGTGTATGACGAAATGGTCGGGAAGGGATTCAAGGAGAGTACCATCAGCTGTAACATTATCGTCACAGGGTTTTGTGTCCATGGGAGGGTGGACGAAGCAGTTGGGGTGTTTGAGGAAATGGTTACAAAGGGGATCGAGCATGATGTGATTACTTATAACATATTGATTCAGGGCCTATGCAAGGTTGGGAGGTTGGCTGAGGCGACAGGGATGTATGAGCGGCTACTGTCCTCTGGTTTGGAGCCAAGTGTGTCGACCTTCACGCCGCTCATTGACGCCATGTGTGAGGAAGGGCAGGTGGATGGTGCAGTCGAATTGCTTAGGTTTATGCAGGCTAAGGGTTGGGAACCGTTGGTGCGGAGCAATGATAGTGTCATCAATGGGTTCTGTAAGGTCCGGAGGGCTGAGGATGGCATGGCATGGTTGGCGGGCATGTTGAAGAACAATCTGAAACCTCAGGAACAGACATTCAATTCTTTGGTGGAGTCGCTGACCACCTCTGGACGAGTGGATGATGCACTGCTGGTCCTAAATACAATGTTCAAAATTGGAATTGACTTAAGCAGCCTGGCTTGTACTACACTTGTTGATAAGCTATGCACAGGCAATGTATCTTACTCTCATCGATTGGAGGATATTTTGGTGAGCAATTGCTAGCATCCAGCTGTTTTGCAAATCATGGAAATGTTCCCTTGATGCCTCCACCATGACAGTATTTTGTTGGTGCTGTCCGAGAGAATACCCAAATGCCTTCAATAGAAGATTTTTATGATCAAGATCTTGAGGTTACTGCTAACCTTTGGTTCATATTTAATTTGTGACTCTGCCTTCTGCTGATCCAGTAAATCCTTGGTAGAGATTGTGCTCATCCTTGCAATTTTTTTGGAGCTTGGCAAGTGTTGTTGCTATACTAATTTCACTCTCCAGAAATTTCATGTGGACACTAGAATATTCGGCCATCATTCAGAAATCAGAATCATGCTCAAGGCTGAGAGTTTCTGGCAGTTCAAGTGTGCAGCATGTGTATCATGCTTTGCAAGTTGCAACCTGTATGCCACGATAGCTATCATGCTCCTGTCCTTTGCTCAATGCAAGTTTAGTAGGAATTTTGATTGTCCACAAATGAGAAGCCAATTATTCTTTGCTGTCAAAGGTTATGGGGACTCTATTCTTGTGTGAGTTATTATGTGTTACTGTTTAAAACTGTTTATCTAATAACAAGTAATTGACATACACCATCACTATTGAAGTTGGGTGTTGTTGACCAGTTTTCTGCATGAGCTCTGGAGCAGATCACGCTCATATTCAAGGATTTCACACCAAAAGTAACAAGTTAATTCATGTCATGAGCTCTCTGTGATATCAGTCAAATGGCTGTAGACAAATGTGTGAAGGCAGATAAGACTTGTGCAGAGCAGTTATAATGTTTTCCTAACTATACCTGGCCGTCGAGTGTTCATCGAAAGAAAAACACGTGAGAAATGTTCTATTACAAAATCACTTGTTTAGGAAAGCACAAATTTGTATTCCTGCACCTTCTATGTTGCCATTGTAATCCCAGTGTAAGCATGGCATTAAAACTGAAATAAGTGTTTCTAAATTAAATTGAATTGAATGCAGCCATCAATCTCTTATGTGTTCCATAATCTCATTTTTCACTGACCCGATAAACTAATCTTTCGTTGAACCAAAAATAAATGCATGAATATCGTTGATAAGGAGTTATTAATCCTTTGTTCTTCACAGCAGCTTTAAAGTGATAGGTTTTTCAGGCTAATGATGGCAACATAGAACTGTGAACAAGCTCGTGTGATTCTCAAGTATGTGTCATCTCCCCAAATGGTACGATACAATATCCTTGTGTATGACTTGTGTAAATGCAACTTGTCCGTATGACTTACTAAAGTTTTGATTACATCTGCAGATGACAGTTATCTGCGGGTGCTGAGGAGCCCTTATGTTGAGCAGGACGATTACAACTTACAGGAGTGGACAATCAAGATCCCTGCAGATCACTGGTAAACTCCCATGCATTTGCAATGCTATTGAGACTTTGATTTGAGTGTCTTGTTCTTACTATTGTGGTTGTATTTTCTGGAGATGGGTTGATGGACTTGAAGTGTTAGGATAAATCCCTGCAAAGTACCACAATATCTTTGTTCTGTATCATGACTACTATTTCTCATGGTATGGGAACATAGTTGCCGGATTTGCTATAAACCCCCACGAATCACGAACCGGATTCATCGAACATGAACCGGTTTAGGGTGCAGGGTCCATGTTCGCAGTGGAAATTGGAAGAAAAAGTGATGAGCTGCGAACCCGAATCTCGTACTATGACTCATACGAACCGTGTTTTTGGTGACAATATATGGGACTATGAGAGGGATTTCATTTTCCTGTGTATGTTTGGGAACTGCTTGACCGGTTGTGCATTTTTGTAGGCTGAATTTGTTTATTTTTTCTTTGTTAGATCCAATGTCTGTACAATACAAAATACTAATGTGAACTCTTGGATTTCTGTCTTCAGTTAATGGTCATGCGTTTGCATCTCTTATCATTAGTTAATCGTGATGTGTGCACTTCCTTGAGTTATTTATATAAAGGATCATTTTGGTGGCAGCCAATGTTCGTATGCTAATTCGATTTCTTTTTTGAATTGTATGCCAATTCGATTGTTGATGAGAAAGTAAGAACCAGATATCTAGAAGAAATTGCTTTCAAATTTCGTGTAACATGACTTTGAAAATTATGCAAGCACTTTAGCGACTTTGCATTGGCTAAATATTCTTACTATTAAGGGTTAATTGGATATATGCCACTGCAGGAACCGTT
Organism: Rhipidocladum racemiflorum; assembly: GCA_036346355.1. Lineage (NCBI taxonomy): Eukaryota > Viridiplantae > Streptophyta > Magnoliopsida > Poales > Poaceae > Rhipidocladum > Rhipidocladum racemiflorum. The sequence goes on along the minus strand of CM070580.1, from coordinate 31,803,365 downwards.
TATTCGAGATTTGCCATCATTCCTTTGCTTTTGCGAAATATACCATTATGAAACCCTGGTTATCCGAAATATGCCACTGCAGGCGACACGTGTCCCGTCCGGTCAAACCGAGGGCACGACTCAGTCTCGTCGGACGATTTTACCCTCCACACCGGTGCTCACATCGCTGGCTCGGTCGAACCACCAAGAACCCTAGGCGAGCACCCATTATCTCCCTCCCGCGCCACACAAGGCACCAAGAACCCTAGGCGAGCAAATCCATTGCGGCGCCGTGATTCCCCACCCAGCGCCCGCGACGAGCAGGTTGCCTCATGGACTCCGCAAGGTCTTGGTCTTCGGGGTCGTACGGGGTTGAGAGGTACGTTCCTAACAGCGCAACATTTGACTGCCCGCGTTGCAAGATTCCAGTGCTTAGGCTAAGGAGCAGGAGTGAAAGAAATCCTGGTAGGTATTTCTTGAAGTGCAAGAACAATTCCCCGGTTAGTCTTCAACTTCATTGCTTGCTGAGTTGTTCATTTGAGTCCCATCGTTTTGATTGTATTTTGTTGCTATTGAGGATTGCAGAGCAATGATGTGTGCAACTTTTTCATGTGGGAGGATGAATCTAGTACAACGCGAAATCTGGCAGAGCGATGTGGCTCGATTGAAGGTTGTGTGCATTTGAAGCAACTCTGTGTCGATGTCAGTGCATTGAAGAAGCAGAATGAAGAATTGATTGCAGTTGTATACTGGATGAAGAATATTGTAGGAATGTGGATTTTTTTCTCTTGTTTCGTAATGTCAATTGTTGTAGCAGTTTCTTTGAAGTAGAAACTTTTGTATCACTGTAAGCTTTCAGAAATGTAATAGTATGGTTCCTTCTTATGTATCAGAACCTTTTGTTTCTGAGATAATTGTTGTAGCAGTTGGTTGGTTGCTTGCTTGCTTGCTTCACCAAATTGGTCCATATGTTCATATAATTGTTGTACCAGATAATTGTTGTAGCAGAAATTGGTCCATATGTTCAGATAATTGTTTCTGAGATAATTGTTGTTGTGAGATAATTGTTGTAGCAGAAATTGCAATTAACATGCAATCAGGTAACACATTCAGATAATTGTCTGAACATATGTTCATATAATTGTTGTACCAGATAATTGTTGTAGCAGAAATTGGTCAATATGTTCAGATAATGTTTCTGAGATAATTGTTGTTCTGAGATAATTGTTGTAGCAGAAATTGCAATTAACATGCAATCAGGTAACACATTCAGAAATGAAACTAACATTAAGTCCGAAATGCAATCAGGTATCAACCCATTCATATATCATGCATCAGGTAACACAGATGTTGTTCTTGACAATCAGGTATCAACCCATTCATATAGTATCATGCAATCAGGTAACACAAAAGTTGTTCTTGACATTCTGTGGCCCCCCGGATCGACTATCCGGAGTCCTCTGTGTATTTCTGTACTAGTCCCAGATCAGTAGCTAGTACACACAGTCAAAAGTGATGAATCAACAACCATATCACGAATACATATAACTAAATAAGAATAATACCAAATAAAAGCAAAGACGTTATGGTCAAGGTTTACCATTACGGCCTGAACAGGCTGAACGACTTGAACACTGCAACGGAAGACGAAAACGCCAATGCGACCCATCCAAATGCCCACAGGCAATCGAGTGGAGAACGCACCCTAGTCGATGGAAATCTTGAACAGCTTCTTTCACTTCTGAGAGAGGATTAGAATGTAGCACGTGAGTACATAAAGTACTCAGCAAGTCTGGGAGATTATGCACAATGTAGGCTATCCAAAGATGGCTTAATATGGTTCTTTTGCATAAAGCCAAGTTTCATCAAATCATACTTGTTAATAAATTTCACAAAGCATATTTGAGCAATTCTTTTTAATAATTGAATTACGTAATATTGTAGTGAAGGTTCTAACCACCACTCACTAATATACGTGCTCTATCCGCCACATCTCAACAAAATCGTGGTTCAATCCAATCACATGGCTATGTCCGCCATGGTTCACAAAATCGAGTTCTTTCCACCTACGGCTTTGACCGCTGTAAGCACACCCGAGAGTTCTAACCGGCTCCGGATCCCAAAACAAAACATTGTTTAGTTTGAAATCAAAACCCAAAGTCTACCAAGATGAAAGCATTCAAAGAAGCTTTGCCTTTGACCAGTAGGCACGGCTTATTCGAATAGTTTTAACTCTGCAGAGGTTGTACAAATTTTACCCACAAGACATGATATTCCCTTGATGCCAAGCTATTAGCACACTTCCTTAGGTGTGCCTACAGGATATCATGACAAAGCCTTTACAATGTATACGCCTAACTGACTCCACTACGAGGTTTCACATTGTTAGGGTTATGTCCACCCAAGATCTGAAGCCCTCTTGCGCCGTGTGAGAAAAACAACAACAACAACAACAACAATGCCTCTTTCCGGCTCTCACACAACAACCGAGTGGTGAGTCTAAGTTAGGTTTCTACAAATTATTTAGCCAGGTCGTGCCCACTTTGACATGTGGTTGTACGGTTATGCTTAGAATGGAGACAGTCATAAGCGTCGGTCCTTAATTGACTTGGGGCGGTACTTGCACAAAAGAACCAAGGCTTGGTCCGCTCCCACCCGATATTCCATGCCGCCCAAGTCGAAATTATTTTCCTTTTCTTTTTATTTTAGGAAAACAGTACTAAAATAATAGTAATAACCTTCAAATCACATTTGATAACATTCTTTTTGAATAATCCCACCCATGGGTTGTTTTCATCGGAAAAGATCCTAAGCAATTCTACCGTACTACATAGCAACGGATACCATATAAGCCTAAGCATGGTATAAACAAGGTTCTAGGGTTACAATGGATATGATTAACAATGTCAAGGAGGAATCAACAAGTTCGGTATAACTAACACTTATATTTGACATATTTCATTAAACATAGCCATGCACTTTATAAATCATTTAAGTCATTTCGCAAACATAGGAGCAAAATGCATCAAGGAGACTTGTCTTCTGTCCCGGGTAGCTCTTCCTACGCGGGAAGTCGGCGGCGGAATCGGCGGTCACGGCGGGATCGTCGACTACACGCAAAACGAGACAACAAATAAATAACAGAAAATAAATAAAATCCAAAAATTATAAAATTAGTACTGGCAGGTAGATCTTGATTTTAGATGAATTTAGAATTTTGAATGGAGTCAAACGGAGTTCGGACGCAAAAGTTATAATCGTTCGAAGTTGGAAAATGATGAAAAATCAAGAAAAAGAGAAAAGTTACTGTTTGCTACAGTAACTCGCGAGAGGTGTTCTTCCAGAACAGAACCAAAACTACAGAGAACACTTTGCTCCCAAAAAAAATCGATTTTGGCCTCATTTTCGCATGGAATTGAGTCAAATAAAAACCTAGGATCACTAGATAACATCCTTAGCAACATCTAGGAGGAAGGAATTGAACCTAAACTCACCAGAATTGGAGAAATCGACGACGAACGGTGGTTCGGCCGAAATGAGTAAAACTTGAAATTCGTCGCCAACTCTTGATCAAACCTAAAATTGATTGAAGGATTAGAGACTAGACTCATCCACGGTCACAAGGAAACAAGCGACACGAAGAATGACTCACCGGAGAAGAATCTACAAGCATGAACTTGAAGAACACCGAAAAAGTGTGACACACCGTCGGTTTTCTTGATCTCACGGGCAAATGCGTGGAGTAGAGGGAAAGGGGAGCAAACTCCCGGAAAGGGAATACTTATACGGAGTGGATGGAGGTGGTGGTGCGGCGTTTGGACGAGAAACGGACGAGTTAATGGCAAGTGAGTGGATTTCAGTTTTTCTTGAATGAGGCCGTTTCCGGCGAGCTTGATGGCGCACCGAGGTGGGGAATAGCAAGAGCTCGTCGTTGCGGATCCACCGGAACCGACCGTTCGCGTTTTGGAGTTGAATTGAGGGAGTTATGGGTGTTGGAATCAAGCCCTAGCCATTGTTGCACTTGCAAGCTTCTCTGTTCTTTGGCTTGGCTGGAGGTTGAAGATGACCACTATTCCCTTGCCACGTGGCAACGTCTCATTGGTCCGCCTTTACGCAAATGATTCGCCCTAGAGAAAAATTAGGAAAAATGGTCTAAAAATTCCGGAAAAATTCCTAGAACCATTTTAGAATATTTGGAACCCAATAAAATTGGTTCCGCTGAATTTGGATGATTTTTGTGGAATTGAATATTCGGGCGCGAATCGCAGGCATTAAACAAAAGCCGCGCGAGATAAAATAGGAACGGAGGTCCAAAAATCTGGGGAATGATTCCTAAAATCATTTTGGAATATTAGTAACACAATTGAAGTGGTTTTGGGATTTTTGGACTCGGGTGAAATTTCGGGTACCGGCGGGAACTGGAAAATCCAATTTTTCGATCGGAGGGGAAATAATTCCCGATTTTGGATGAGAAAGGATGCCAGGTTATTATGAACACCAACGAAACTCCAAATTTTGAATTTACTTTATTTAAATTAGGTTTTTCTCCAGAACGCGAAAACTAGGGTGTTACACATTCTGCCTACTCCATAGATTACAAAAGTGCATGCATCAGGTGACACAGACTACATCCTCAGATTCTGCCTACTCCATAGATTACAAAAGTGCATGCATCAGGTGACAGACTACATCCTCAGATTCTGCCTACTACATTCTGTCCATTTGTTCTTGACAGGGGTCTTCTTTGATGCTGTCTTGCTTGGTGATGCTGTCTTGCTTGGTGATGCTCTTTTGCTTGGTGTGCTCATTGCAACATCCTCATATGCAGGAGTGATTGGTGTGTTGCTTGATGCATCCTCTGCTCCCTTAGCCTTCTTTTTTGTGGGAGCCTTCTTTTTTGGGGGCATTTGATCATTTGCCCTGAAGTTGATGGGTGTTTGATCATATGCCCAAAGTTCATAGGCGTTTGATCATTTGCCCTACGATGTCTCACTGACATGTGGCCCTAGGACCCGCATGTCAATGAGACATCGTAGGGCAAATGATCAAATACTCACCAACTTTGGGCAAATGATCAAATGCCCATCAACTTCAGGAAGAAGCCCATGACTCCAAGTACTCAATTCATCCTGGAAGCGCCAAGATGTATCAGGATCTGAAGGAGAGATTCTGGTGGCCGAGTATGAAACGTGAAGTTGCCGAGCATGTTGCATTGTGCGACGTATGCCAGAGAGTCAAGGCAATGCATCAGAGACCAGCAGGATTGCTACAACCGCTGAAAATACCTGAGTGGAAGTGGGAGGAAATCGGAATGGATTTCATTACCGGCTTGTCAAGACTCAAGGAGGTTATGACTCCATATGGGTTATAGTGGATCGCTTGACTAAAGTAGCCCATTTTATCCCCGTGAAGACCACTTACTCGGAGATAAATTAGCGAATTATACATGATCAGATTGTCTGCTTTGCACGAGTGCCCAAGAGGATCAGATCGGACAGAGGTACCCAATTTACCTCAAGGTTACGGAATAAGTTGCATGAAGCCATGGGAACCCGTTTGAACTTCAAGATACGACTTATCATCCACAGACAGACGAGGCATCGAAAGAGTCAAACTGCATTCTGGAGGATATGTTGAGAGCTTGTGCATTAGCTTATGCTACTTCTTGGGATAAGAGTTTACCGTATCTTTGAGTTCGATTACAACAATAGTTATCAGGCTAGTTTCTGAGATGTCACCTTTTGAGGCATCAGATGGTCGACTCGTCGGACGCCATTGAATTGGAATGAGACCGGCGGCGCCGTGTCTTTGGGCACGATATTCTTCAAGAGGTCAAGAGCAGATCGCCATGATTAGGGAAAGGTTGAAGATAGCCCAATCTCGATGTAAGAGTTATGGCCGATAATCGTCGCCGAGATTTGAGTTTTGAACCAGAAGATTTTGTATACCTCAGAGTTACGCCTCTCCGGGGAGTTAAGAGGTTCCATGCCAAAGGGAAACTCGCACCCCGTTATGTTGGACCATTTAAGATTTTGAGTCGCAAAGGCGAAGTTGCTTACCAGCTAGAGTTGCCGCAGTCGTTAGCAGGAGTACATGACGTGTTCCACGTGTCCCAGCTAAAGAGGTGTCTTCGAGTGCCAGAGGAGCAAACGCCCTTGGAGTCAATCGAGCTGCAAGAAGATCTGACTTACAAGGAGCATCCCGTGAGGATTTTGGACACTATGGATCGAGAGACTAGGAACAAGTCAACCCGTTTCTGTAGAGTTCAGTGGAGCAACCATACAGAGAGTGAAGCAACTTGGGAGCGCGAAGAGGATTTGAAGAAAGAGTTCCCAAGCCTATTCTGTAGTAAGCCCTGAATCTCGGGGACGAGATTCTATTAAGGGGGGGAGGTTTGTAACACCCCAAAATTTTGCTTTTATTGAATTCATGTGTGATTTGGCACTTTGGTGAATTTTTGGAATTTTCTGGAATTTATTTGGAATTTATTTGAATTTATTCCATTTTGAAATAATTAAAGAATTTAATATTGCAAATAAAATTTTGTTGGAAATATTTTATTTGAGTCCCAAATACCCTAAAATATTTTCCAGAATTTTTCTGGAATTTTTCTGAGTATTTTGCTATTTTTAATGAATTAATTGAATTTCTGGGAATTATTTTAAATATTAAATCGCTGGAAAATCAAACCGAGTCGGTTACTGTTCATCCGACCGAGTCGGAACCCGAGTCGGACTCGAGTCCGACCCGAGCCAGTTGACTCGATCAAACCAGCTCAAAACCCTAATCAATCCCAACCGTTGGATCAAGATCCAACGGCTGAGATCCGCCTGCACGGCTTCGAGCCAGATCCGCCGGATCCGATCGCGCCCGGCGATCGTGGCCGTTGATCGTGCCACGTGGGCGGTGGCGTCATCGTCTCCGCCGAGTCCGAAGCCGGACTCCTCCGCCGCCGCCGTGTAGGATTAGGGTTCCGCCCCGCACGCATGCCGAGGGTATTTGGCACGGAGGTACCCCGAGGACCGCCGTGATTCCGCGCCTCTCTGCTTACTTCACCGAGCCTTAGTCGCCGTAGATTCGCCGAATCGCTCGGCTGAGCTCTGACGCCTCTCATTGCGGTTTTGCTTGATTCTGCCGCCGTCGCCGTCCCTGCCGCCATTGACCCAGATCCGAACCCTCGGCCAGCGCGCACCAAGAGACCTTTCACCTCGCCGAGCACGCCCCAACGCCGTTCGTGTGGTCGCTGGCCCTCAGCCACGGCAGCCACAACCTCGCCAGTGAAGCCATCGCCGACCCGAGCTCCACCAACCGTCCGATCAGGATCCAAGGGCTCAGATCGCGCCACGCCACCTCGGTGAGTTCTCCGTTGAAAATCCTAGATCTAATCTCAACCGCTGGATCTAGATCCAACGGCTTAGGTCGTACACGCGAATGAATCGCACCAGTTAGATTGGATCTCGACCGTTAGATCAAGATCCAACGGCCAGATCAACCCGCGCGCCAAGCACTTGAGGCCCAAATCCAATCCTAGCCGCCGATTTTCAAACCAACGGCCACGATCGTACACGCGGTCCAGTGAGTCAACCGCCGCGCCACGCGGCAAGCGCTGGCTACATCGACACGCGGGGCCCGCGTGTCGGGCCGATCGCACCGCGGACGCTACCCATGACGCTACCTGATGGACCCACCTCGCCGGGTCGGCCGAGCCCGCCGACGCCAAGAATGACGCCGCTCGAGTGGTCCCACATGTCGCCTTCACATGGAGCCGCGGATCCGGGTCCACTGAGACCCGGAAGCCGAAAGCGTGACTACGCCCATGGACCGGCCGACGCCACCGCCCAATCGAGAGGCTGCCACGTGTCTAGGCCGACGCAATAATTAATTTCCGAAAAGAAAATGATTTATTAATTCAAATAATGATTTGATTTTGTTCCAAATTTCAAACGCTTATAACTTTTATGCGTTTCAACTCCGATTTGAGTGGTTCAAATTTCTAAATTTGTATAAAATTAAGATCTACTTAAATATAAATTTTATTTAATTTTTGGACTAAAGTTTTTCTCTGTAAAATTATTTAATTGATTATTTAAACTTTAAATAATCATAACTTTTGGCGTTTTAACTCCGAATTTGATTTATTCAGTTTCTAAAAATCCATAAAATTATGTTCTTTCTGTTTATGGATTTTATTTGGATGTTTGGACACTTTTGCCTATTGTTTATTTGGGTATTTGCTATTTGCACGCTTTACGAGTAGACGTTGAAGTGCCTAAGGATTCGAAGGAGAAGTATTGACTCAGGATCCAACTCAAGACCAAGAGCAAGTACTTTTTGAAGGCAAGTTGTGCTTTGACCATGTTGATCCTATTTCAAATCTATTTTGATTTAAACTATTGCATGCTAGTTCAATTAGAAAGATACTTTGTTTAAACATGGGGGTTAGATAAATACCAATTTCTTTGTATGACACCTTGATTATTTAAGTATGTGCCATGACCCTTGTCACCCTAGTTGTGGATTACTAGTTGGACATTATTAAATTGCCAACATGGGTTTAGAACGCGTTGTAGTGTATTGCTTAGACTCGCTACGTGCTCATGACATGAATTTGGACAATCAAATGTTAATATTGACTTAATGATATATTGAACCTGTTTTGGAAAGGTATCATGTGATGTTGATGGCACGTGGTGCATGGTAATCAAGCTGGGGTTTGATAAACATGATTTCGGCCAGGGCATGTGGCAAAGAGTAATCAGGTGGGCAGTTGTGGCATTGGGAGTGTTGTTTTGGTTCTTGGGTAGTCTTGCCCTGGTCACTCTAAGGACTTAACCTTGCAAGCCTTTGAACTGGTCATACTTGCAACCACATGGTCGGAATGGGACGGCCCTAGTTGACTAAGTCGCTAAGGACTCACTTGTGGAGCCTCAGGGTGTCAATTACACCGCTTTGTGTGATTGTGCGGGGAGCGATCGTGGTCGTGGCCGATACCCATCTAACGGTGTGTTGGTCCCATACTTCGCCTTGGCTAAGGGAAGGGATGGTGTAGAGCACGAACCTGGAGAGGACCACTGTGTTGTTTGAGGCTTCCGAAAGGCTTTGTTACTGAACTCGCCTTTGTGGTGTTTGATTGTATCTTGTGGGTAAAGTGCATAACCTCTGCAGAGTGTAGAATCTATTTAAATAGCCGAGTCCACTGTGATCGACAATGCTCGGGATTACAAATAAGGGTTAGATTTTCTCAAAAATAACTTTGGTTTGAAAGGTGGGTTGGTTTAGTAATGAAGATGATGGAAATGTGGTTTAGGATGGGGAAAATGTTTATTAAACTTCTTGAAAAGTTATTTATGCTTTACTTGTTTCTACCGCTTTCGAATCATTTATGATACTTGTCAAATGTCACATCGCAAATATACCTTAAACTATTCCTTTGTACCAAGCCATGCATATAGTATATTAGCTTGCATTCTCATGCATGACTTGTCGAGTACCAAGTACTCACCCTTGCCTCAACACAACACCGCTTGAAGAGGAGACTACGCCACTTTCAGAGGAGGAACTCCAAGAGGATCCGTCTACTTAGGGATGCGAGCCCAGTCAGTTGCCTGTGGTATACTGGATGGCGCCACGAAGTTATCTTATTTTCCGCTGCTATTCTTTCTCTTTTAATAAGTTTCGCCTTGCGAGGCATACATTTGTAACTTGACCATAAGGTCGAGTAACCAGTTTGGTTATTTAAATAAAGTACTTTATTAGCATCGAGTGGTATGATTGTGATATTTACCAACGTTAAGACTGTGTGCACTAGCGCGTTCCTGGACTAGTGCTGAACACACAGAGGGTCCGGATTTGCAAATTCGGGGTCCCGACATTCACCCATGTAAGAGGATTCCTCCACAAAGTTTACAAGGCTTCCCCTGTACAAGGCTTCATCATCTACACCAACATACTCCTCTGCATTATCAAATGGATCTGGTCCTCCATCATCATGAACAAAACATATAAAAGTGATTTCCTTCTCAATGTTGTACATCTCAATCAAGCTCCTAACATCAGTATCCTCAGTGAATTCAGCATCCTCACCGCACTGCCTGTCAAAGTAGTACAAATGACACATTTGGTTGGGTCCCCATGTCACATGCCTATCCAAACCTTGCTTCAGTGACCACAAGCTAATATCCTTCTCATCGGTTAACCATGTCAGCTTCGTTGACCTAGTGTACACCTTCCTACCGCTTTCTTCTATTGTGGAGAAGGCCTCCACCTGAATAACTACCCTAAACTTTTCCAAATAATCATCGGCTCCTATAGAAAAACCCAACATAGTCAAAACTACATCTAATTTACCAAGCTACATTACCACGCCAACATTCGAAACTACCATGCCAACAATCACTTACTTCTCTGAAGCACACGGTGCATGGCCGCAGGTTCCACAGCCGCATCCATTGCCGCCACGGACATCCGATTCGCCATCGCTGGGTGGGGAATCACGGCGCCTCCATGGATTCGCTCGCCTAGGGTTCTTCGTGGCTTGGGTGGCGCGGGAGGGAGACAGAGAATGGGGGAGGGCACACTGACCGGGTTCGACCGAGCCAGCGATGTGAGCACCGGTGCGGAGGGTAAAATCGTCCGACGAGACTGAGTCGTGCCCTCGGTTTGACCGGACGGGACACGTGTCGCCTGAAGTGGCATATTTTGGATAACCAGGGTTTCATAATGGCATATTTCGCAAAAGCAAAGGAACGATGGCAAATCTCGAATAAACGGTTCCTGCAGTGGCATATATCCAATTAACCCTACTATTTAATGATGGGATGTACTTCTGCTATACTATAGTTATCTGCATTTAAAAAAACATCATAATAATTTCAAACCATTACAAAGAGAGAGAATCACTATGAGGAAATGTGTGAGAGTAAATATCTTTCTTATATTTATTTCAAAATTTAAGCATTTGAAAGCGGTTTAAATTAAAAAAAATCATACCTACCAAGGGTACCTAAGGGATTTCTAATTTGTTTTGGGGGTGTATGAGCATGCTCGGTACCGGCCCTATTAGTGACCAAAATTGCCTTACCAAACTTTCCCAAACATTTTTTGAAACAATCTTTCTCTAAACATTGGTATTACAAAAATTTGATCAAATTGATTGCCAATGAATTAGCGAAGTTTTGGCAACAAAAACGAACTAGAAAGTGAATGGAAATGGAATCTTGCCAAATTTGATCAAAGTTATTGAATTTTGGTAAGGCAAACTTTGGCACACATTCACATCAAAACTAACAAACCCTTGAAATCTATTTGATCAAATTTTGGTAATACCAATGCAGCGAGGTGACTCACACCTAGACCTGTGCCTTTTTTCCCCAACCAGACATGGGAAAATGAGACCATGGTTGGTTGGGCCAGAGGTCTAAACAAATGACTTGTGGCTGGCAACCTAGCCAAACCGGACAGGTCCGACAAAGCTTAATGGATGATTCTAGGCTTGGACTATGCTTCATGGTAGTGTGCTGCACTTTCAATGATATAATGCATTGAGTTGTATTACCTATTCATGTCTTTTCATAATGTTACATGTAGATCAAATCATGCAGGCAAATAATTTCTGTATGCGCTACATAGCAATAGAGCATATGTTGCAAGACCACATATTTCTGAATTATTTGTGGTATTCCAGTTTTTTTGCCTTCACCATGTAATTGAGCTCCCTTCTGATTTTGAGCAATGCCAGCTCATGTGGCATCATCTGGCTATGTTTTCCCATGATGAGCTATTATCTTGGTCTCGGAGGAGGTCTCTTAGCAGTCCGCTGGTTCGGTGACTGTTGGAGTTATCGGTTAATTGGCCCATTGGATTTCCAACCTAATTAAAAACCTTCATGTGAAAAATTTCAAGAAAACACACTAAGGAAAAAAAGGTACAACTCATAATCTTCAGGATATAAAATATAATCTTCTGCATCATGCAAAAGGAGTTATAATTCAGGGATTTACTTCTCCTGAATTCTTCAAATCTCTAAATCGTCTCTTTCTAATGTTATTAACGCACATTTGGAAAGTAGACTTTGATAAAGATTTTGTGAATAAATCTATTAGATTTTCATATGATTTAGTTTACATTATTTTTACCTCATCATTCTTCTGGAGTTCGTGATGATAGAAAATTTATATGTTTCGTGGTATTGTTCTTTACATAACCCATTTGCATTTGTGCAACACAAGGTATTGATGGTATTAAAACCATATAACTTCTGGAGATGATTAATTACATGTCTCAGCCAAACACACTCGCGTGAGGCTTCATATAAAGATATAATTTGGGTTTTAAAGGATGAGATTTATCCATATTAAATCTTTCCAATATCTTCTTGATATAGGCAGACTAGTTCTGTATCCAGTTCAAAAGTTTTAGCAATTTTAGAGGCAGAATAAATATCGACAATTATATTTTTCTCTCTCTCTTATATAATTCTCCTAAATCTACATAATTGGTGTATATTTTTTTCATTTATTTCTTTCAGCTCCTCGTGATTTCTCATAACAATGGAGTCTAGGTGATCCGACATCCCCGCGTTAGATTGTGCGCGCCAATGTACGCTGGGATTATCATCTCAGGGTTCCAAATTTTGTTTTTGGTTCAAATCTCGTCACCCTCCAAAATCCGAAATCTCGATGAAATCTCGTTATTTTGAACGAAATCCGAACGAAATTCAAAAGGCAAAATTCAAATCTAGCATTTTCTGAATCGAGATTTTGGTAAAAAAAAAAATGAAATTTTGTTCGAAATTACTAAAATCTCGGTAAATTTCAACTGAATGGAAACTGGTTCAATTGACATAAAAAATGTTGAAATTTTTTTGGATGGTCCTAACACATAACTAATGTTCCTATAAAAATTTCAGAGGATAATCAAGCCTGAGGAATTTAAAAAAATCTAACAATGCTATTCACTACTAAAAATCTAACTTTTACCGTGTGAAATGGAAGGGCCTACGGGCCGTCGGAAAAACTAAGGTGGCCAACGGTGCATCTTTTTTTCGACAGTAGAACAAAAACGGATGGCTATTAAAAGATTTACCAATGGGGCTTACCACAAACCAACAGTTGGTGGAAAACCCTCAGTCATAGTATTAAATCACCGAGAGGGTACAACAATTACTGTGAGTGCAATGCTAACCGTCGGCCATTACAAACAATCACCGAGTGGAAATACATTTAGTGTGTGTGTGTGTATAGGTAACACTCGGTTATTGCAATGATTTGCCGACAGGGGTACAAACTTTTAGCGAGGGTACAAATCAAACACTGGGCTATTACAAAATTCATATGAGGCTGGATGAAGGTGATGTATACATGAAAAATGTAGCTCTCATTGAAATCTACAACTTTGTAGTTGACAACTTTTCCATTTAAAGTCATACATTTGACTAAATAATTGATAAAGCATCATGAGAACAAGAGTTAAAAGAAGTACTTTTCTTACTTCTAGCAAGAAGAGAGTTGAGGTGAGTTGGTTAGGAGGGAGAGGTTGTGTTCAGTAGGTTGTGAGTTCGAATCCTAGGCATCACGTATTTCTAATTTGAAAATAAAAAATGTTTAACCTAAGGGATTGTGGTGCAAACAAGTTGTGAGGTTAATCCCTAGATTTGAAAAAAAAAATACATTTTGTACACAAAAAAACCCACATATAGTCGTGAGAAATTACTGGGGTTTCTATACCCCGTTAGAATCCCACAAATGGCCGACCATGAGTGGCCGAGGGGAAGTTACCATATACATGGCCTACGGTATTTTGCAATGGCTGACATATTTTTTCCACTCGGTAAAAGTTGGAAATCTAATGGTGATTGTCCTGATAAAATGCTGACCAGCAAATTTCTACCGAATGGAAAATAGTGCAAACCACGTTAGGAATTTTTTAAAAAATTTGTGGATAGTACTAAAACATCCATAATATTACCATAAAATTTTCAGATGATGATCAATCTTGAGGAATTTTTAAAAATTCGAACAGGGCTACTAAAGACTGACTAACAAATTTCAACTGAATTAAAAATAGTTCAAACTATGTTAGAAAGTTTTGAAATTTTTTTGGATGGTCCAGATGCATCACTAATAGGCTGTTTGGTTCCTTCTCAGCTCAGCCAAGTTGCATGAGCTCAGCCAGGCTGGTGGGAGTCAGGCTGAGTAGATGCAAGAAGATGTTGTTTGGTTTGTCGTATGAGGTTATACAGACTGCACAGAGATGTTGTTTGGTTGGCTGCACTAGAATGGAAGTGTGATGAGCAAATTCTAGAGAGGGATGAAACAAACTTTAAAAAAAAAAAAATCAATAATTTCACAAATGAAAATAAAAAGTTTTAAAATATATTCTAGAAAATCAATAAATTGAAAAACTAAAATTTTAATCTTTTGAAATTTATGTAGCAAGTATGGTCTAGTTTTGTTCAAAAAATATCAGTAACACATAGGTGAAATCGGTTCGTTAATCGGAGATGCTAATCAAAAGATATAGCAAAAGAAAAGAAGAAAACTAGATAGTAAATGCTTATGTCAGCATGCATGCATGGCTTGGCAGAGCCTGGCCCTGGGGAAATGGTGGATTTTCTCGTTTCCCTGGAGCCAGGCTGAAAGGGGTGTTTTGCATCTGTAGAGCTAGGCTGAGTTGGATGAGAAGACAACCAAACACCCATTTTTTTGCATCTGCAAATGCAAATCTCTTTAGATGCAGCCAACCAAACAGCCCATAATATCCTCATAAAATTTTCAGATCATGATCAAGCTTGAGAAATTTTTAAAAATTCTGACAATTGACGTACTTAATTAATCACCGTGAGAACTAATGTTTATAGGCTAATTGGATGATCTACCGACTATTCCACATGGAAAACATCGTGAAGAATCCAATCTGATCAAATCCGGTCAACTTTTGGTTAAAAAATCGAGATTTCAGTCAAATATACTGAAATTTCGTCGAGATTATAGGTACTGTAGCATTTTGATTTTTTTTCAAATTTTTTAAATTTTGCCGGGATTATGAAACTCGGGGGGTCCAAAATCCAAGATTTCGCCGAACTTTCGCGGGATTTCGACGAGATTTTGATTCCTGTATCATCTTCAGAATGGGTCACTTCAGGGACATTACCATAACTCACTTCCGGGATTTTCTCAATATCAGGTTGAGCTTATTCCACTGTCATGGGTAGTGATCTCATTTGGTTGGTCCTCTGTTTCTGTTGACGTCTCCTCGGAATTAAGGCTCTGTTTGTTTCGGGTTTTTTATCGGCTTAAAAGCCAAAAAGCCTAAGCCGAAACAAATGAGTGGCTTTTAAGACGAGCTTTAAAAAAGCCTAAAGCCCATGTATAACTATAAGCCAAAAGCCAGACAAGAAGAGCTTTTTTGGGCTTTTTTGAATTAAATAACTCTTTGCCACTAAAAGTCTCCAAAATTATCCACCAAATGCCATCATATATAAATCGAGAATTCCTCCCCATCTCATTTAGGGTATTTTAGACTTTTCATCTATAAGCTATACCATCTAACCCATTAATAAACCAGGATACCAAACAACATGTCTTGGCTTAAAAGCAGACGGCTTAAAAGCTCATTAAGACAAAAGGCTAGCTTTAAGCCAAAAGCCAAAAAGCCTAAGCCGAAACAAACAATGCCTAAGTTTCGTGCACCTGGAGGTCTCCTCCCTCTTCTTGTCATGAAGGGCAAGAGTGGGTTCAATATCTTTTAGGGATATTTTCACTCTTTCAGGTGCATTTACAACAGGTATACGAGATTTTGTCACCCCCTTATGATCAATGAAGGCATCTGGCAGATTATTAGTTATTTGTTGTAGATTTATTATCCTTCAAACTTCATGTTCGGTTTCTTTAGTGCGTGGATATAAAGACTGAATGTCATTGACATTCCAATTAATTTCCTGTCATTCTTTAAGGTGGTGCTTATCCCCCCTAATGTTGAAAAATTGTCCTCATCAAAAATACAGTCAGCATACCGAGCCGTGAACAGATCCCCCGTCATAGGCTCAAGGTATTTAATTATTGACGGAGATTTATAATCTACATAGATCCCCAACTTTCGATGAGAGCCTATAGTGGTATGCTGTAGTGGAGAGATAGGCACGTATTTAGCATAGCCAAATTTTTGTAAATGAAAAATACTTGGTTCTTTCCCATGCACTATTTGCAAGGAGGAAATTTCATAATATGCAGTTGATCTGAGTTGAATTAATGCTGTAGCGTGCAGCATTGCGTGACCCCAACAGCTTGTGGGTAGCCTACAATTATGCAAAAGTGGCATAGCAATAAGTTTTATTCTTTTAATTAATGACTTTACAAGGCTATTTTGAGTGTGAAAATGGGGTGCACAATGCTCTACACTAATGTCCAGAGCCATACAATAAACATTAAATACTTTTAAGGTAAACTCACCAGTATTGTCCATTTGAATAGACTTGATCCTTTCTTCTGTAAAGGAAACTTTTAACTTAATAATCTAGGCAATGAATTTAGCAAACGCATAGTTCTTAGTAGATACGAAACATACATGGGATCATTTAATAGAATCATCTATTAGTACCATGAAGAATCTGAATGGCCCTAACAGGGGCTGAATAGATCCACAAATATCACCCTGAATTATCTCTAGGAAATTCAAGAATTCCTCCCTAACCTTTAGGTAAGAGGGTCTAACTATAAGCTTTCCTTTGGCACAACAGGGCATATAAAATCTCTAGGTTTAGAAAAAAATTATAGTTTTATGCTATGGCATGTAGAATTATTAATTATTCTTCTCATCATATTCAACCCAAGATAATGCCAAATCTTAAAAATTTCTGGGTCTTTAAGGATGGTTTTCATCGCAACATAAAATTCAGGTTTTATATATGTATAATATAACCCGGAGGAGAAGGAAGGAAGTTTTTCAACCACACATTTATTGCACCCATTTAACTTAGTCATGAGAAGGTATTTGGTACCATCCTCATTTTCAGTTTTCAAGTGGAAACTGTTAAGACGAATGTCTTTAAAATTTAACAAAGTACGATTGGACTCAGGGTATAATAGGGCATTTCAATTATTATACGAGTGCACATAGGGAGAACTATAATATGGCTCTTCTAGTGCCAACAAAGAGTGCATCGCTTCTGACTATAGTCATAATATTTCTAGTTTTCTTAGTTAAAGTCCGAAAATATTTAGTCTCTCTAAGAATATAATTTGTGGTGCAACTGTTTACAAGACAGATTTTCTCCTCTGCCATTGGATTATATGATCGTTCTATATTAAAGAAATAAATTCAATCAATTCAATTGTTGTAAATATAGAACAAACATAGCATAAATGAGCAAATATTATGGGAAATGACACTTTATTGAGTTACAACTAATAATCGCTCAACAGGAGCGTAGACCAAATATTCATGCAGGAACATAAATATTGAACTGATAAAATAAGACTATTAAGGAGACTCAACTAAAAAATGCGACATCAATTTGATAAACTAAAAAGGAGTGATAGGGAGACTGCAGGTCTCCATATAAATCATGTTCCTCCTCTTGGGAAACATTGATATTCTTCTGGAATTCCTTAAGTTCGGCACCAAGAAAGTTATCTTCATTCATGGGTGAGTTCCCATATTCATAGGTATTATCGTACTTCTTCTCACCTTCTGGCTCAATATCTGGTTGAGCGGTGAAGTGTGCCTCAACCTTCTTTTCTTGATTCTTTTATAATATTCCAATGGATTTCATGTAAATTTCCACCAAATGCTTTGGGTGTGCGACAAGTACGCGACCAATGGCCGACGCATCCACACCTAAAGCATGGCTGATGAGGATTAGTAGCCTTATTGGCTAGACCTTGGTTCTGGAAGGTTCCTGGACCCTTTCCTTTACCTTTCCATTGGGATTTGCCCTTTTCCGTTTTGGTTTCTGTCGTTCTTCCATTTATTCCCTTATGCATTTGGCCCTTTCTGTGGCCTTGGCTATTACTAGTTTGCTGAGCATTAGCATGTGCTTTAGGCAATGCTTGACTTCCATTAAAAATTGTATGATGATTCTTCATTATGAGTTCATCATATTTTTCTGTTTCTAGCAAACACAAATAAGATCAGAGTACTTGTGGTACCTTGCATGATGATACCATTGATGCAATATCCTCATGTTGGGGTGGAAGGTGCACAAAGTTTTGTCGATCATCTCAGCATCTGTAACTTTCTGGTTACAAAATGTTAATTTGCAATAAGTTTGTGCATTGTAGAATTATATGTTGCCACAGTTTTGAAATCCTGAAAGCGCAAGAGGATCCATTCGCGTTGTGCATCTGGTAACAGCACGGATCTTTGCTGGTTGTAATGTTTCTTCAGGAAATTTCACAATACCAGCGGGTCCTTCTCTATCAAATATTCAGCCTTCAGGTCTTAATGGAGATGATGCCTTAGGAAATGCAAAACAGCACATTTTGCGGGTTCGGGAACAGCAGGGGTACAAACTTCAGGCTGGGTAATAGCAACTCCAAGTGCTCTAGCTGTCAGGTTGATTTCATCCAGGGCAAGCGCAACAAACACTATTTTTGCAATGTGACACATATCCTGAATGCAAGCAATAAACTTTAATACTGGTAGAGTATTATATTGCATGCATATTATTGAATCAGTAACGTTTGGTCTATATCTATTCACTAGATAATTATCACAATTTCTAAGAATTTTTCTAGCATTTTTCATGATTTTCTATTAATTATTAACAATTTTAAGAATTACTACGTAGCAGAAAAATAGATTCTTTGTCAAAAGGTGTGTCATGTGTTGTTATACTATGATATGATGTTGATAGCATGTGTTGCATTATAATCAATAGGATTGGTAAATGATTTAGATTGAGATAAGTGACAAGAGGATGTGTGCCAGTCGGCTATGCGTGAACAAGTGGATTGGAAGTTTTGCCTTGGTCAATTATGGATTGAACATTGTAAAACATTGAACTGCATTAATCATACAACCATGTCTAGAATTGGACGATCGAGGAGGGTGTGTGCTACAACATCACTACATATTGAACAGTTATTATTCATAGTTCAGCGGTGAGTCTCTTCCATTCTTCTGCTTTATGTGAGGGTGGAATGACGAGATCGGGCTTATCGGGAGGGTCAATATTCAGACAGAGTTTCCAAAAGGTTTTGTTATGATCTTCTTAGTCGCACATCAAAGGAAACATTTCATGATCGACATTAAGAGATTGATCATATCTTACGAGTAAAATGTATAACCTTTGCAGAGTGAAAAATATTCGAATGGTTGTGTTCCCGATTATGAACAATGCTTGGAAATTTCACACAAGGGTTAGATTTTATAAAACCAAAATTAAAATGGATGTTGTGTGCTAGGAAAAAGAAATGGCTTAGGCTATGTATCAATTTAATTTGAGAAATCTTTGAATAATTTATTATTAGTGTTATTTGTTTTGCATAGGGTTTCAACCTATTATTATTGTATTCAAATGCTAAAATCTACTTTGTGCACAAGTAATTATAGCAGTCATTCTCTCCTCGAAATTTGTCTCGCTAGGTGCACTGGCCGCACCCGCAACCACGTCCGGACGTCCCCACGTGGCTCCTCCACGTGTCACCCGCGCCGCGTATATAATAAAATACCGCGCGCACTTCGCATCCTCGCTCCCGCACCGCACTCCGCGTCGCGCCCCGACCTGCAGAACGCCCCGAGCTCCCTTCACGTGCCAATCTTGGCCATTGTTCTTCTTGTTTTGTAGTGTCGGTCCTTGGTTAGCTGTTAGGATGGGGATAGTGAGGACAGCCGATGACGTGGAGAACGGGGTGGTGGGGGCAGGCGGCGGCGGCGGCGAGGTGATGGCGCCGCTCCTCCGCCATCACAAGGAGGAAGATGAGGAGGCGGCGGCGGAGTCCAAGATCCAGGAGACGGCGTCGTGCGGACGCGGTCAGGGAGATGGAGGGTCCCTGCGGATGGTCCTGCTGTCCACCGCGGTGGCCGTGTGCGGCTCCTTCGAGTTCGGCACCTGTGTAAGCCTCCCCCCTTACCTTGTCCCCTTCATCTTGCTTGCGTGGCCTGACAAGGCATGCATTGACGGTATGCTCGCCAGCCAAATTTTGGTTGCGCGGTGAAGTACCCAGATGCAATCTTGCCAAAATCTTAGCATTTTTCTAAGGCCGTCTTTGTGGAATATGTAGTTTCCTTTATGTCATACGCTTTATATAGTTTGCCTTAGTATTTGTTAGCATCATAACTCACTAATGGAGAGGTAAAAAGGAGGTAAATGCGCCTATGATGAAGGATGCGAGTTCTCTTTGTCTTTTTACTCTCCTTCGTCAGCATTAGTTATAGAGTGCACAAAGTAAGAAATGGCAAAACTACCGTGATGGATTTGCGAAACACAAAGAATTGTGATATGGACAGTTCATCAGATTTGGATATATCTAAGAAAAGTACCTGTGCTAATGTAAAATATTTCCTATTCCAATTATGTCATTTGACATGTAGTACTGTCTATGATCCACCGGAATGTATTGACTGCATATGCAAACTTTTTGTCTAGTGTCAAATATGATCTATTTACTTAGCAATGTTAATTTGCAGGCTGGGTATTCTGCACCCACTCAGTCAGGAATAGCGGATGAAGTCGGACTATCCATCTCTGAGGTTTGTAACATGAACAAGCTTTCTTTTCCAGCGTCATGAATTTCGTTTACTAGATGACTTGTGAGGACCCTTTCTCCGGCTCTACTCTGCTCCTCTGTGACTGTGATCTGTATTAGCAGCTCATTTTAACCTTGCAGTTTGCAATTTTTGGATCTATATTGACGATTGGGGCAATGATTGGTGCGGTTACTAGCGGGCGCTTAGCAGACTTTCTTGGACGTAAAATGGTAAAATGGCTCAATTATCAATGTGGCTGATTGTTTTTTTTTTACTTCAGATTCATCTTCTAATTGTGTCTTCTTATTTTCATTTGTCACAGACCATGCGGATATCAGCTACTATTTGCATTTTTGGTTGGCTTTCTATATATTTTGCTAAGGTTTGTTATTTGATAAAGTGATCTGAGTTCTTATGCATTTCCTATCGATATCTTATGGAATCCTGATGTAAAGGGTGCTATTGTGCTCTACTTTGGAAGAACCTTGCTGGGCTTTAGTACTGGAGTCCTTTCATATGTGGTACGTATCTCTTAATTCACTGTTGATTCTCTTCTGTCTTCCCATCTTGTATCAGTGGTAAAGTTCACGTTTTCCCCTTGATCACCTTCATGTTTTAGTGTGCTGATGTTGTGCTGGATGTGGCAGGTGCCTGTTTTCATAGCTGAAATAGCACCAAAGAATCTTAGAGGGGGCCTTGCAACTTCAAACCAGGTTTGTAAAGTAGAGGAAGAAAGCCACACAATGCACATTTAGTTTACGAAGTTTTAGTATTTTTAACCACCGTGTGCTGCATGTGCAGTTGTTGATCTGTTCTGGGGGTTCAGCTACTTACATAATAGGGGCTCTGGTTGCATGGCGTAATTTAGTATTTGTTGGTAATTTGTCTTCACATGCATATAATTAGCATGGCTATGATTCACATTCATGTTCGATGGAGATAAATAAATTTATTTTGTGTGAAGGTATAGTGCCATGTGTTCTCCTGTTAGTGGGGCTTCTCTTCATTCCAGAGTCGCCAAGATGGCTGGTAAGGCACATCGACTTCAGGCGAATGTTCAGTGAAACATTAGGGTTTTGAATTTATCAGGGGAGAAAATGATCCGTTTTCCCAGTAGTTTTCTTGCTTTAAATAATGGGAGGGTTGGTGGGATTTACAAAATTACCAAGCAACCTCCTTTTCTTAGCAAAATCAAGGATGCAAACCATTGGCCACGATAAAAAAAAGGGAAAACTCTGAGCTACATAATGATACTCATCAATTAATATGAAACTTTGATTTCAGTCATTTCATCATATGCTTTTTTTTATTGAGTCAAACTGTGCATTTTAATTACAGGCTAATGTTGGAAGGGAAAAAGAATTTCACACCTCATTGCAAAAGCTGCGAGGAGTGAATGCTGACATATCTGAAGAGGCCATTGAGATTAAAGTTAGCTTCTATCCTAAAAGCTTACATATATTAGATTTTAACGTGAAGAAGACTATGCTCAAAATGATCATTTTATTCAGGAGTATATTGAATCACTCCGTAGCTTCCCAAAGGCCAGGGTTCAAGACTTGTTTCTGAGCAAAAATATATATGCAGTCATTGTAAGAAATCACTTTGATTACTTCATGTAAAAATATCATTATTTTTTGTTCACTGAATTTGTAATTTGATCAAATGATTTATAAATATTAACCAACATCATTTATGGATATTATATGCACAGGTGGGTGTTGGCTTGATGATCTTTCAGCAATTAGGAGGGATAAATGGCATAGGCTTCTTTGCAAGCTATATCTTCACTTGTGCAGGTACGTAAATATCGTGATCATTATGTTATCCTTTTCTAACAGTTCTGTTTGAAATATTTTGATTTTCTCACAACTTCAGGATTTTCTGGAAAATTTGGAACCATCTTGATTGGCATTATTCAGGTTTGAGATAGGCTGCTTGCAGTTAGTGAAAGTTACTGATTGGAACATTTTGTTTATAACTGTGATCATTTCAGATTCCCGTTACGTTGTTTGGGGCCATCCTCATGGATAGGAGTGGAAGACGGGTTCTTCTAATGGTATAAACGCTACAAAGCTGAGTTGATGTATACAAAGAAAGAATGTCAGGTAGAATTTTTTTGTGAGATCTTTTTGTTATTTAGGTCTCTGCATCTGGAACATTCTTGGGCTGCTTTCTGACCGGAATATCCTTCTACCTAAAGGTAACTACATTGTTCTTATCCGCAGTATGTGAAAAAAGTTACTTATGAAACTTAGAACACATGGGACTGTCATAAGTTATCTTAATGGAATTTACTTGAGAGAATATACTGGGAAAAATTCCACTCATGCTGATAAGAAAAGAACTGGTAAGGAAGACTCTTTCTTTTTCTGTATATAATACTGAATGCTTGTTGATCTGTTAGGCACATGGACTTTTCCCAGAATGGGTCACTGCATTGGCTCTTTCCGGCATACTGGTAAGGAATTTGTTATCCCTGTACATGCACTGTATTTTGTCGCATCATAAAATTCTTGAGGACAGTAAAGTTGTATGCATTCTTAGTCTTATGTCAGAAAGTCACTGAAAAAGTTATGTCTAGTACTGTAGCAATTGTGAAATATATATATTGCCACATAAGTCATAACTATGGGCCATGGCCCTGCGATTTTCGGAAATTTTATATCCTGAATGTTGATTATGTCTACTGATACTGCTTCTGAAACAGGTGTACATAGGGGCATACTCAATTGGAATGGGTCCTGTCCCTTGGGTTGTCATGTCTGAGGTATGAAGAACAATCAGAGTTGGTTTTGGATGATTCTATGGCATGCTTGACAATCTGTGCGAAAACTACGAAAGCGACTGACCTTTTCCTGAAACGATTGCCTGCAGATATTCTCAATTAACATGAAAGCAATCGGTGGAAGCTTGGTAACCCTTGTTAGTTGGTTAGGTTCCTTCGCGATTTCTTACTCGTTTAGCTTCCTCATGGACTGGAGCTCCGCAGGTAATGCCACTAACACATCGCTGCAGTTCATCACTTCCAGTTTTCACTCTACAAACACGCATCTCTTATCTCCAAAAAGATAGAGATGGAAAAGTAGCCCGACATCATCCGTAAGATTAACCCACCTCGAATTCAGGGGGAGCATGCATTGATCTGAAAGCAAATCCAATGGCTAAGTATTTGGATTATGGTTGCTAAAGAAAACATCCGGATGAAACTTATCAAAACCCCCCGACATTGTTCATCTATTTGTTGAATATGTGTTGCACCACTTCTTTCTTCTTTTTTTTGCGTGTGTGAAAAGAAAAGATCAGGGGTTCGTCTCTCTAGCCATATCGAAAAGGTAACGATTCACTTAGCTCGGATAAAAACACCAAATTCATCCGTCACACTTTCCTCGGCAAATATGAAAAATAGGCACATCAGAAGCGGATTTTCAAATTAGAACAGAAAAAAAAAATGCACGATATGCAGCTTTCTTACGTACATTTGTTTCCCTTGTCGTCGTGTACATGCAGGGACATTCTTCATGTTCGCTGCGGCGAGCTTGGCGACTATACTGTTCGTAGCGAGGCTAGTACCTGAAACTAAAGGAAGAACACTCGAGGAGATTCAGAACTCACTTAAGTCCAGAAGATAAGGATCGATTGAAATGATATACGCATTCCTCTCTTCTTCCCACTTCAACTGCGAGGGAAATTTCGATGATTTGCCCTCTTTTTCCTGGTGCAATTGATCATTTACCCTATATGTCTTACTGACACGTGGCCCCAGAACCCGCATATCATCATGGGGTAAATGATCAATTGCACGTTAAAAAGAGGGCAAATCATCGATTAATCCGGTTTTTTTTTTTTTTTTTTTGCCTTTGTTTGCTTTCCTCTTTTTTTTCTCCCCATGCTTCCCTGTAGTGCTCTGTAGGTTAAGGATATGCAGAATATGGACCATGTTCGTCCGGATTATTAAGCAATAAAGCACCTTTCTGTTCTTCTTGAGAAAAAATATAACGGAAAGTTATGAGTTGTTATGCGTTTTGAACTTGCCTTTTGGGTTCAAAATAACATAATTGCTAACTATGTTTGCCTTGAGATGTGTGTAAAGTTTATATGGCAGAGCAGCTCATATAATTTTTTGACACTTTGTTCCCAGATATTTCACAAAATAGTTTGACATGATCGTCAATATATAACCTGACCACGAATTTCCATGTTAATATATTAACAATAATTGTAAAATACATGCAATATCTACTTCATGAGTTCTAAACCAACACTTTATTAAGGACGAAGAGGGTTTTGAAAAGGATGTCTATGTCTACCTAGATAATTAGGGGGTGTAAACGGGTCGGGTTCGGGCGGGTAGTAGGTCATCTCATACCCTACCCTATTATTTTTTTTCCGGGTACGGGTACGGTCTATCGGGTAGGGTACGGGTAACGGGTATCATTTTCTATGAACGGGTAAAAATCGGGTTCTGGGTAGTGTGCGGACGGGTATAATACAGACAACGGGTATTTCGTCGGGTAGTGCACGAAATACCTAGGATCAAAATATACGATGAAAACAATCCAACCATTACACTAGTACATCACATAACACAAGAGATAATGACGTATAGTCTAACAAATATACATAGTCCAACAAAGAGTTCAAATAGTACATAATCAAACACATGGAGTTCAATAACATTGTTGCCATTACTATTGACCTTTGGTTATGTCGTTGGTTGCCTAATTAGTCCAGTCGGATGCTGATGGTGACGACACGAGACATCCGGATTTCTGATTCACCTCTATGCATGCATGATGGTTAATTTCTATCAGCATCTGGCAAAAATTAGAGGCATTTGGATGATATGCACTTGCAACCTATCATTCGTTCATTCGTTCATTTGGCCCAGTAAATCAGGTAATCAGAACACTTCAATTTACAACAAGATGTACAAATGAAATGAATGGTGTACGTGTTGCACATCTTACAATTAACAAATAATCAAGTCAAATATGAGCTGGTTGCATGGTATGTGTATCTGTACAAATGAATCCAATGAATCATGAATGCAATTAGCAAGTCGACCACTACCGGGAAATTAAGACCGATCGATCGATTCAATTAAGCTCGACCGACCGGTGCTTGTTAATTATGGATTATATGCCAAAGTCACCAAGCAGATCAAATTAAGATGCTGCTACTACTTTGATACAAGAATGCATGGCTTCATGTACGGCTCGAGGATCACCTGACGATGGCCCTTGAGTGCCTTGTGGAGTTTCCTGAGTGCTGGGCCGTGGGCGCCTGGGCCTTGTGCTAGCAGCCTGGCCGGCTGGGCGCCTGGGCTTGTGGGCATATTCGGGTACCCGGATGTGAAAATTATCTGGGTACCCGAATCCGATCCGTACCCGACGGATATTGGCAATCCCGTACCTGACCTAAACCCGAAACTATTCTACCCGGGTACTAGGATTTTAAGTTAGGGTATGCCAACCTAATACTGTAATATACAATTCGGTAAAATCCAATGAACAATTCGGTAAACAACTACAAATATTATCGAGAAATTTAGTATACAATTATAAAATAAAATAATTAGAAACATGATAATATAAGTATAAATTACAATATAAATAATTCGAACATTCTAAATATGAAATATGCATAAAAGAAGTTTACACACCTACAATAGTTCAAAGAATACAATACTACTTCTTGTCCTTCTTGTCTTGCCTCTGCCTTCTAATATCTTGCTCAATAAACGTGACTAGACAATCATCCAAAAAAACTATCACCCATCTTATTTCTCTACTTATTTTTGACTAAACTCATTGCAGAAAATACCCTCTCAACACCCCTAAACAAATTATAAAAATTGCTTGGTTTCAAAGAAAACAGATTGACACATGTTAACTAAAATAGTAATTCCCAAAGATCCAACCGTTGGATTGATGTGAAATTTTAACTGTAGAAACTAGATTCAACTGTGAAACTAACACAACAAGAATCAACTCAATCGGATATACGGATCTAAAGTTATAACCTTCACAAGTTGAATGAATAAAATAATAACAGAAATTGATTGTATGGACTATATTGAACCGAATCTGCAGGGTATGCCGTGGCCCACCCGGCATACCCTGTGGATACGCCCATGCTCGTACCCGTACCCGGCGGGTAGTGTAAATAGTGTTCTATTAGGGTAATTTTGCATCCGGGTACGGGTACGGGTCGGGTATTACCCGACCCATTTACACCAAAGATAATACTATCCTAAAAATGCTTTGCAACGATAAAGGCAATACTAGTTGTATAAAATGACAACGTATCATTGTCAAGTACAACCACGTCATGATATTCAATCATGCAATCAATTTTCGGTTTAGGCACCAAATTAACACTAAGAGCATCTCCAAGAGGGGTCCTAAATATGGTCCTAACTTGAATTATAGGGCTTTTGGGAAAAAAATTAACTCCAACAAAGACCCTAAATTGTTAAAATTTAGCAAATTGTTTTAGGGCCCCTAGGAGAGTAGCTATATTTAGCAACTTTGTGATTGAGTCCTATCTTTGTTGGGTTTTAGGGCCTAATTGCTAGAGTGGATATTTCGTTTGAGCCCTAAATCTAATTAGTTAGGGTCCTAAATTAAAGTTTAAGGCTCATTTTTAAGGCTCTCTCTTGGAGATGCTCTAAAAAACCCTTTTTTTTTTTTAATTATGATGTAGCCTTTTGAGTGTAGTAGCATCCCTTAAAATTTCAAATTTCTTACGAGAAACTAAAAATATAAGTTGCTTTGAATAGTAACAATTTTCTTTTCTTTCTTTTGATTTATCATCTGTCAGAAATTTCTTAATTTTGTCATTCTTAATATAAAATAAAGAGGGTGTCTAAAGAGAATCTGAGTGTTAATTTGCTAAATAGCACTCAAAATTTGAGTCTTAGATCTAAATCCAATGTATGAAATCAATTTGTAAAAAAAATATTATTTTTTCTGTATGGCCTTTTTATATCAATTATATACTAGTTTCACACAGATTAAATTATATAAAAATAAGATGACAATTTGTAAAAAAGAACATTATTTTTTTCTACATGGCCTTTTTTACATCAATTATATATTAGGTTTACACAAATTAGATTATGTAAATAATATTGTGACAATTTGTAAAAAGAAAAAGAGGAACAAAACAAACTATAACGAACACAACAAATAAAAATGTGGATCACAAATTCAAATGATAAAGCACAATATAAATCATAAAGCAATATCTAACAGAAAAAAAGTGCTCACAAACAAAAAAAACACTCCATGACATCTAGCAGTTCTCTAAACTAAATTTGAGCAGTTATTCCACCTATACGTTACCGTATAAAATATGAAAAGATTAGGCGTTTAAAAAAATACAAAAGATTATGCCCCCAAAAATATGTGATCCCCAGCATACGAAGGCCAGGGATGGCTGCCGTGATTCCTCTGCCCACCGCTCCGCCGCCCCTCCACCGCCACTCCGCCGCTGGCCCCTTCCTCTCCTTTCGCTTCGACCGCAACCGCCGCGAGAGGGGCGGGCGGTGCGCCGCAGCACGACGTGATGCCCGCTGCGCGCGCCGGTTGCCGGCGGCGGCTGCCGAAGCCGCAGGCGCTCGGACGCGGAGAGCCACGGCCGTGGCGGCCCAAGGCCAGGCGGCGGCCGGGGAGGGGGCCTACGGAGGCGCGGGGGAGGGATCGCTGTCGATGGTCCTGCTCAGCACCGCGGTGGCCGTGTGTGGCTCCTTCGAGTTCGGCACCTGTGTAAGAGTAGTACTAATTTCAAGAATCACAAGCCGCGATGTTCTTGCTTCGCTTCATATGTGGTCAGCTATGATCGAGTGTATGGTGTGCAGGTCGGGTATTCTGCGCCGGCCCAAGCTGGAATTGTGAGCGACATTGGACTCACCAATTCCGAGGTTGGTTGGCACAAAATCATCTCTCTTTTTGTGGAGCATGGACATGATTTTTTTTTTTTTTGCTTTTATTGGCTGTAGATTGGCATAATTGGTGTGTCTAGTAATTGTAGCAGCAGGAATACAAATGCAATTTCATTTTATCAAAGGTACAGACCAATAAGTTATGACTATATCGCAAATTTTGGCTGATGAACTCAACGTTGGGATCTCAAATGTTATTTAGCTATGCTGCCCTTGTCCTTTTAGATTTGTCATTTGAGCTATCAGTCAAACATTTGGCTCTCTATTGGAATCCAAGTTCTTGTTTGCAGTGCTGAACAGAAGGCTTTCTTATAACCCAATGGTCATGGTCTTCATTGTTTTCAACAGCAACTCATTCTGATCGATGTTAACCTTGCAGTATGGTGTCTTTGGATCTGTCTTGACGATTGGTGCTATGATTGGTGCTCTGACTAGTGGGCGCCTTGCAGATATTCTTGGACGCAAAATGGTGAAGTGCTTGAATAGATGATTGGGATAGCTAGCTTAGTGGTTATTCCCATTCATCCTCACAATATCTCTTCAATTTGCATTTCCCAGACCATGCGGTTTGCAGCAATTATAGGCATTTTTGGTTGGCTTACTATATATTTAGCCAAGGTATGTTCCTCCATGAACTAGTTCCTTTCTTCAGCTGTCATTTGTGATTTCAAGAATTTGAAACCTTTCCTTCAATGACACGAAGGGTGCTATGATGCTCTACTTCGGAAGAGTTGTGCTGGGCTATTGTACTGGAGTTCTTTCCTATGTGGTGGGCATCTCTTCATTCTCAATATGCACATGAATTTTCATTCTTCTGTTTTCATTTTTACTTTCTTAAAACTGTTTTATTTGCTTACTGTGTAGCAACACACTGTTTTCCCCTTGATCAACATAGTATTCCAGTAAACTAACATTTACCTGGGATGACGCAGGTGCCTGTGTTCATATCTGAAATAGCACCAAAGGATCTCCGAGGGGGCCTTGCAACTTCGAACCAGGTTGTTGGAGAATTGGAGCTGAAGAGTCTCTTGATGTATATTTAATTTAGTAAATCTTGAGAATTAACATAGGCTCTTCTGTAAGTACAGTTGTTCATCTGTTCAGGGTGTTCAGCTGCTTACATTATTGGAGCACTGCTTTCGTGGCGCTCTTTGGTTCTAGTAGGTAATATCCATTATCTGTTTATGGATGTTTGCATATATCCATTATACATGAGAAAATAATACAGCGTTTTTATGCAGGATTGGTGCCTTGTGCTTTACTCCTTGTGGGGCTTCTCTTCATTCCAGAATCTCCAAGGTGGCTGGTAAGATGGCAACTAACTTGCATTTGTAACATGGTTACATTATGGAGAACAGGAATGTTAATTTTCTCCAAGGGGGAGTTTTTTTAATTTAATAATTTTTTGGAGGAGAAAATTACCATAACTGTTCTCCATGGTTTTCAATTGAGGATGGCGAGCATGGTGGATGTTATTTTCATTTCTTTTCTAGGATTTGTCATTATGAATTCTGCAACTCAACCATGTTACTTCCAATTAAAAGATTCTGCTTACATACATGAATCACGACTTGTCTGATTGCAACACATGATGAAATATAGTACAAATTAATAATGAACCGTGAAACATAACCTCTTTGGTGAATGATAAACCTTGACTCAAATTATGACTTCTCATATTACACTTTCATCATAAAGTTCATTCTTCAATAATGTGACAGTCCAATATCGGAAGAGAGAAAGAATTTTGTGTTTCGTTGCAAAAGCTTAGGGGGGGAAATGCTGACATATCTGAAGAGGCTGCTCAGATTAGAGTAAGTTTCTGCTGTAAATAGCTTCATTTATCAAAATCTATAATGTGGGGAAGAAGATATTCAAAATAACCATCTTATGTAGGAGTATATTGAATCAGTTCACAGCTTACCTAAGGCCAGGATTCAAGATTTGTTTCAGAGCAAAAATATTTATGCAGTCATTGTAAGAAACTCCTTCAGTTACTTCATTTCAGAAGACCTTATCATTTTCCCCTAAAAGCATAACTTCAGAACTTGATGTTGTAAAATGTTGTTTTCAAAAAGAGAAGCTCGGAACTAATCGTAGAACTTTGATGCACAGGTGGGTGTTGGCCTGATGGTATTTCAGCAACTGGGCGGAATAAATGCCTTAGGCTTCTATACAAGCTATATCTTTTCCTCCGCAGGTATCCAAATGCCTAAATAGTTATGTTGCCTTACTGAGAAGAGGAGCTTTCTGTAATTGTTCTTTCCCAAAACTTCAGGGTTTTCTGGAAAACTTGGGACCTCCTTGATTGGCATTATTCAGGTTCAGGAGAGACCATTCTATGTCAATTACAATAACTGTCTGTAACAATTTGTCTATAACTATAATTATTTCAGATTCCAATCACATTCTTTGGGGCCCTTCTTATGGATAGGAGTGGAAGAAGAGCCCTTCTACTGGTACAAACGCTCCAAAACTGAGCTGATGTACACAAAGGAAAAATAGAGCACTATTAATGTTTTGTGAGATTCTTCTATTATTTAGGTCTCTTCGTCTGGAACATTTCTGGGCTGCTTTCTGACTGGGCTATCATTCTACTTTAAGGTAACCATAAATTTTTTAGTCTATCAGTCTAAAATGAAAAGGTATAGTTTGAAGTTTTGATGGGCAATCATTTGTAAATGCTGATAGAAGCCCTTGCGAAACTTCTCACAGATGTTTATTAATATTTAGAAGAAAAAAATAGTAGCTGTTAAACTTTCATAAGAAGTTCTAATTGTTCTCTGGGCTCGTGTATTGTTTTTATCCTTCAACTCTATATTGCTTTTTCCCCATGTCAGTATCTCACTAACCACAGAAATGGGAGGTGAACCATTCAATTTCAATTATCTGAGACTTTGAGAGCACTATTGTCTGCAACTCTGCATGCAGCACACAAGGTAGCTGCTGTTATCAAAGTTTGTCCACCTCAAAGTCTGGAACTTCCCAATTTCTTACACAGCTTATATTTGATGGTGGGACAAACAATACAGACCAACATTAACGCGCACACATCAACCTCCCATGTATGGGTCTCTTATGGTGTGTTTGGTTGATGGGATGAGTTTGAATGGGATGGGATGATTCTGTACCATTTGGTTCCATTATTTTGGGCGAATGGGATGGTTCAGCATATAAAGGGAATATTCCTCAAATTTGTATCACTTGGTTCATGATGGTATGGTTCCATTTAAGCAACCAAACATATGGATAATTTTTTTCTTAAATCATCTCATACATATACTACTTGGTACAGGCAGCCAAACACACCCTTAAATGACCTGATGGAAGGGTGAACTATCAACAAAATGAAACTGACCATCCCGACAAAATTAAAGAATTGAATAAACCTGAAATAAATTACAATTTTGTGAATGTTCACGGTCTATCCCTGTACTTCTGTCTAGGAAACAATATGGTAAACAGAGTATTTACTTCTCTTTTGACTTTTGATATCTTCATGATCTTACAGGCACAAGGATTGTACACACACTTGGTTCCTACATTGGCTCTTTATGGCATACTGGTATAGAAATTACAATCACCGAAACTTCTACAATTTTGTGTAATTTCATTGTGAAATCAGTTACAGCCTCTTGAACCACCGCTAATTGGGATCAATCCTGTACATTCTAAGATGGGTATTTTCTGATATTGCAAAAATAGGTATACTATGTGGCGTACTCAGTGGGAATGGGACCTGTTCCTTGGGTTATCATGTCTGAGGTATTAAAATAACATGCGGTTAATATTGGATGATGCTTGTGAATTGTGATCTTGAGAATCTGTAAAGAACTCATGTTTGCAATTAATGATCTCTCCTGATTTATTGGCACAGATATTCTCAATCGACATGAAGGCAATAGCCGGAAGCTTGGTAACCCTAGTTAGTTGGATTGGTTCCTTCGCAATTTCCTACTCATTCAACTTCCTGATGGATTGGAACTCTGCAGGTAAGCATCTTTAGCTCTTGCATAAGCAGGACAGTAAGAATAGAAAGTAGAACATCCACCATCAGTCTCATTGGGATAGTTGAATGCTATCTAAATAACAAGACTTTTTTAAAAGGAATTGTTATCAACAGTTGAATTTAGCTACAGAAGAGTTTTTTTTTTTTTTTTTTGCTAGGTTGGTTCCAAGTTGTGATATCTCCCTCCTTGGTCGATTATCACGCAGCAGTTCTCCATTGTAGCTACAGAAGAGCTTTTTTTTATTTTTTCTGTGTGCAGGTACCTTCTTTTTGTTCTCCGCAGCGAGCTTAGTTACTGTGTTGTTCGTGGCAAAGGTAGTACCAGAAACCAAAGGAAGAACACTCGAAGAGATCCAAGAGTCGCTCAAAGCCAGCACATGACAAATTGACTTGAGACGAAGGACGCATGTACGAACTCGTTACCCTCTATAGATGCGGAAAAACAGTAACAAAATTTTACCTCTTGTAAATTCGCATGCATGTACTATATATACACATAACGCATCTAAACCGGATGGGACCTGCCTTTCCTCCCGAAACCAATTAGCGTTAATAAACTCTATCTGATCGATTTTGATCCCGGTGCTGGCGGCGACGGCGCCCGCGCGCTCCTCTCCATCGTCTCCGGCGACGGCCTCGCTCGCCTGGCTCTCATGTCGCCCACGGCAACTGTGGCGGCAGCGCACCATCCCTCCAGCACCCTCGACGGTCTGGACGATGGTGGCTCGCGCACGCATGCGCCGCGCAAGGTGGCAACGACGACTTTCGGTGGCAGCCCGGTGGCTCTTCTCTGGCTTCGCCCTTACTCCGTACCGGCTCGGTGCTGTGCTGCCCCTGGACGATGGCAGCTCGTGTGCACATGCGCCGTACAAGGGCGGCAATGGCGACCTTCAGCGGCGGCCCTGGCCCGGCGGCTCACCCCTGGCTCACAAATACCATTCCTTTGTTGAAGTCCAAGTAAAATGTTTGTAAGGTCCATTTGGAACACTTAAATTTCTCCTGATTATTGCGGAAATTGACTTGTGTTGTGCGATATTCCTCTGGAATTCTTGCGTTCTAAACATGGTCTTCTTCAAAGGAGCACCAGATATAAGATTCTACAAAACAAGGTGTATTTTTCAATGTATCACCTGAACAGACTGTGAAATGCCCCAAAAATTTCAAACCCTAATTACAAAATTAATTGGATTTTAATTGGATCTTAATCGCGTTCTTCCCGTTCTTGATCCTGTTCTTGGATTTTTTTTGGGGGAGATTGGATTGGACTAGTTGGAGACTCACCTTGGATTCCTCCGCTCGGACCGGTCCGTTGCTTGCCGCCCGGTCGTCGTCTCCACCGACTCCCGCCTCCTTTCGCTCGTCCCGTCGTCGCGTCACGCCCACCTCAGCCTCAGCGCTCGCCTGCTCCGCTCCTCCGCCCGGTCGTCGCCCGTGCGTCATCCTCGTCTTGCGCGCCGCCCATTCTTCCTCACGGGTCACCGCCTTGGATCCCCTGCCGCTCCAGCGTGAGCCATCGTCGTCATCCTCGCCCCGCGTCAGCCACCTGCCCCCGCTCTCCCTCTCGGTCGTCGCCTCGGCCCCCGGGTCCACCTACTCCCATCGCCCTCCACCGACTGCCGTCACCTCCGCGCGTCCCGCACCCATGCCGGCCACTCGCCTCCTCGGCGCCCTTCTGCAAGACGGCTATAAAGCCGCGCCGCTCACACCCTTGCCTCCCCTTGCTTGCCTCTCCATCCCCTCGGTGAGGCCCCCTTTCCTTCGTTTTCCTCCCCGGCCAAGCCCCGCCACCATCCCCTCGTCTTCCTCCCCTCCGGCCGAAGCCGGGCCGCCGCAGCCTGAGTCCCCTCGCCCCTTGTCTTCTTCAACTTCGACCGAAGACCCCCCCGCCTCTTCGTCTCCCCACCGGATCTCGCCCGAACCCCTCCCTCCTCGTCCCCGGCCCCGGCCTTGCCCCGCCGCCGCCGCCATGCCCCCGCTCCACCCAACCCTAGCCAAACCCCCTCTGGATCGATCGATCGATCGATCCGTTTTAACGCGCTCCGTCGACGGTCCCACCGGTCAGCGTCCCCGTGCGCACGGCCCCACCTGTCACCCGCCTCCGCCGCTGCCTTGCCGGGCCCGCCTGTCAGTTGACCGACCCGCGCGATTGGGCCAGCCCAGCTCCCTCTCTTGCGCGCGCGTGGCCACTGGTCTGTTCGGCCGTTTGGGCTCGGCCCAGTGCGGCCCAACTCGGTTTTGGCTCTTTCTTTTCTTTTCTTTTTCGGATTTAATTAATCCGGGAAAATCCTTTTGAAGCTCTAAAAATCCAAGAAAATCCCAAAAATAGCCAAAATACACCTTCTCAATCGTCTCGAGCCACTGAGTCCAAAAACACTCTCCGTTTCACCTTTTGAAGTCCACAAAATTCCAAAATGCCGAAAAAGCCCTTTGAACTCTCTCCGGCCCTTTCTCTCTCATCTCCTTTTTGTTATTTCCTTTTTCTTGTTTTTCTCTTTTCTTTTCTTTGTTGTTTTGTTCGTTTATTTATTGCTCGCTTTGTTGTACGCTAGATCCGACTTCGGAGCCCATCCCGGAGCGGTACGAGGAGCAAAAGAAGGAGCCGGACGTGACCGTCGCTGAGATCGACTACACCGACGACAATCTTGGACTTCCCCTCGCCTCGCAAGGCAAGCCGCACTCCTTGAACATGTTGAATCCCATGATTATATTATAGTATTAATTATTTTCATATTGCATTATGTTTAGTATGTTAAATGCTAGAAATGTTTATTTACCTAGCTTGATTAAAGACCCACTTTGTATTGTTGTGCCATATTTCCGTTGACAACCCTAGACTTAGCTATTGAATCTCGTATGCTAGTAGTAATTAATTAGATGAACCTTAAAAGATTTGTGTATTAAAATAAAACCATCAAGCGGGAAGCTTGATGTAGACTATGTTTCAAAAATATGCTACGGTGAGAGGACTTTGGCGGGCAAACCACTAGATGGCTACGTGCCCGAACCTCGACCGTTGACAGGGCCAATGAGTGTGGTATGGATTGTTGGTTTGGAATTGGCTAAGTCTTGGGCATAATTTTAAGTAATCACAATCTTGGGTAAAGTAAATAACTTAGATCCCGCTCAACCACAAGTTGGGTCCGTTGACCTCGTTGACTCGATCCAACCTAGCTTGGTACTTGAACTTCCCCTTGGAATACTTATAGGCGAGAGGTTCTATACTGTGGGCATTGACCAGTATGCCCGCGGAAGGAATGGGGTGGAATGGGGGTTGACCGATAGTGTCGCCTGCCGCTATCCACAACGGTAGATACCCTCAGGAATCGGATAGTGCACCCCGCCGTGGCCCGCGGGACCCGAGTACTGTGTGGTTTTAAAACTACCGGGTAAGTGCTAAAGAGGGGTAGTTCAACGAAAAGCTTTGATTATCTCGGCCCGGCCGCATGCATTTAAGTTGCATGTAAGTTCGCGCGTGGCATTAACGGTCGTAGATATCTTGTGGGTAAAGCTGAGCAACTCTGCAGAGTCATGTTAAATGGTATTCGAATACGCCGTGCTTCCGGTAAATGAAGCTGAGTTTGAATTGGGGTGAATCCCGTAACCTAACCCAAGTAGAATTGTTATTTCCAACTTGACGTAATGATGAACTTGTGAAAATTCAAATTTGCTTATTTCTATTATGTATGGTTTGTGCTTCAAATGTAAAATGACTTCGAAAATGAAACTGCATCCACAATCATAATAACCATATTGCCATTTCCTTGTGAATATCCCTACATGTAATATTCAGATTTTCCTGTGCGGTTTGTTGAGTACTGTTGTGTACTCAGTCTTGCTTTTCAACCTATTTTAGAATCGGAAGACGCAGGAGAACTCCAGAAGATCGTAGATGGCAAAGCAGTCTGGTTTTAGGGTCCTTTTTCTGTGCTCAGGCCTTGCCTGTGTGGTCTTTTGATATTGTAATTTACTGAAGCCCGTCGCTTCCTTTTGTAAAGCTCTGGCCATTAGGACTTATTTGTATTAAAACAGTTGTTTCGTTCTTATACTGGCAATGTATGACTTGGTTCCCGACGGCTAATCTTCCTAAGTAGTCGTTGCGGATTTAGACGCACCCCCTGAAAAGGGCGGTCCGTCACAAGTGGTATCAGAGCCTGGCTTGACCATAGATTAAGACCCTAGGTTGGCTTAGGAAAAATCTTTACCGAAAATTATTTTGACCTATAAATAAAACGAATTATGAAAATATAAGTACTATTGCTGTCCCTTTCTTCGTTTTCTACCTTACCTTTCTTTAGAAACTTATCTTTCCCTCTTCGTGATTTGTTTTAAGTTTTTCCATGCTCCATCTAAATTCAAAATCATCGTTGTCCGTAGTGTGGTTCACCGATCTTCGCCAACGGCTTGAAGACGATGCAGTCAGCCGTAGTTAGGTTCGATAGTTGTAGTGTTGTATCCACCTGTGTAGTAGGCTTTTTGGTAATGTAAAATGGGGTTTGCCGAACCTTAAAACGGTTTCGTGTACATTCCATATTCTATATTGCTGCTATGTTCTCTATCTCTGTCGTATTTTTGTTTGCCCTAATTATCTATATATTTCTGCCCCCTCAAAAGAATTCCTTCCCTTCGTCTGAGCCCTCATCTATTCTTGTTACTCCCACCTCATGCCCTAACTCTTACTCACCTCCTATGTTTCTTGAAAACCTGCTGCAGACCGAAAAGAAAGTCAGTATCGAGACCATGAGTAACTTTGGAACAGGATCCCAGTACGATCAGCAAGACAGTGACGAAGAGTCAATTGGTAAACCAATCAACTTAGCACAAGTATTGACCATGATGGAAAGGAACAGACACCAAGCAGAAAGACATCACATACAGCTGATGGAAAGGACTTCGGAACAGCTAGCTATGGGACCTCAAGGATATGCCCCAAGGAATTTGAATGGATAGGAGGAAAGTACGGTAATGGGACGCCTGCACAAATCCAACAACTTCACCCGTTACGTTCCCGAGGAAGCAAACACCAGAGCCAGAAAGAAAGGAGGATTCTTTGAAGAACTGCAGAAAAGCTTGAAGTTCCACATCTCCGCCATTAAAGACCTGTCAACCATAATGGACAAGATGATAATATTGAAAGAAACCCAGAGTAAATTGGAAGTGGTGAGAAAGAGGAAGAGACAGACGCAACCGTGGATACAGACTCCAGTCAAGATCGGAGAAAGTACCCCAGCCCTTGCTCATGGGCCCCATAATAAGAGACCAGCAATAGATAAACCGCAGTCAGCCGTTATTACCACTCGGACCAGGGCAGTAAGATGTTTTGTCTGCAATGGGAATCACTACGCCGACAACTATCCCACGGGATTTACTGGATGCTTTCACTGTGGACAAATGGGACATTTCCGGATTCAGTGCCCAAAGAGGTATTTACCGGCTTTGGTAGCCAGGGCACAAGTGGCAACTCTCACTTCCACCAACCAACAAGCTGACAACTCACCTGCCGCAGCAACAGACACGAGGACACTTAAAGGAGAAAGTGCCAGGGTAAGATAGAAGGAAACACAAGCAACGGAGGCCAGAACACTCCATGACACCTCCAGGGAAGAGCCAATCATGTCGCAGCCAAGGAGACAACAGTGACTAGAGGCACCATTACCAGTGAACTTCAAACCTCGAGAATGAACGCCATGTTTTGCCTTATACCCCGTTACCCGCACCCTATGTACTCCAGACGCCCGGAAGATAGCTAATAGCTAGACTTGAATGTAACCATTTGGAGATGAAAATCCAAGATGTTAAGTTTGGAGTCAACTTGTTATCATTGTAAATGTAAGATCCGAGCACTATTTTGGGAATAAATTGTGGTCCCGGCACAAGACCATGTGGTTTGTGAACAAAAGACGGTATTACCGACCAGAGATGGATTGTTCGAATTTTCAGTGATCCCCTGTCGAACTCATAAATGCCCTATCTTACTTTACGGATCCAATGAATCAAGTGTGCACGAATTCCTTGGATCGGTTTGTCATTGTATTCGCAAGCGCCATCTTGACCTATTCAAAGAATGAAGAAGATCACCAAGAACACCTGCATTTAATCCTGGGAAGGCTTAAAGGACACCAACTCTATGCCAAGTTATCTAAATATGACCCCTGGTTAAGTAAGCTATCCTTCCTTGGACCTACTATTGCAAAGGACGAAGTGAAAGTGGATTTCAGAAGAAGAAAAAAAATGATGATAATAATAGTAATAACCGTCAGGGATTGGAAGCAACCTGTCTCAGAGATGAAAGTCTGGAGTTTCCTAAGGTTAATTGGATATAATCGACGATTCATGAGGATAATTAGCCAACCCTCGACTTAGAATTCGCCCCAGTAGTGCATGCATTAAAGGATTGGAATACGGAATATGACCTCGAAATTTAGTATCATCCCGTAAAAGGCTAACGTGACAGCTGATGCTCTGAGCAGAAGAGGCATGCCATCACTTAGCTCAAGAAAGGAGTATCTCCCCAAAGCCAGAGTCAGAATTTCGACAGTTAAAACCCCAGATAGTGTCAGAAGGGTCGAAAATTTTCCTGCAAATATCGTTTGATCAAATTGGGACAGATGAAGCTAGCTCAGCAAAGAGACAAGGAAGTCCAGAGGTACAGGAAGGGAATGCGTCAAGTTAACCATCAACAATTATGAAAGATGAGCAGGGCATATTACGATTCCATGATCATATGTGTGCCCTAGACAATAAGGATGTGAGAGGATCGATTTTGACAAAGAGCTCGCTCGACTTAATTATTGACACACCCGAGAAGTACGATAATGTGCTAAGGATTGCAAGGAGAATATGGGTGGAAAGGAGTAAAGAAATAAGTGTCCGAACACATTGTATACTGTGACGTGCGTCGGAAGGTTGGAAGTGAACCATTAAGAGACTGTTGGATTACTACAACCACTCCTAGTGCCAGATTGAAAATGGAAAGGAATTAGAAGGGATTTCATCACCAGATTACTTACAACACAAACAAAGGGATTGGTGCCAGATGAGTAATGATTGACAGACTGACAAAAGCTTGCTAACTTAGTACTCGTCAAGAAGACATTCGGAGAAGATGAGTTAACAAAATTAAAACCAATTGTCAAACTGCATGGAGTCCCTGGAAGATTGAGTCAGATCAGTGAGCCAGTTCACTTCAATGTTCAGGGAAAGTCTACATGAGGCTATGGGAATAGCCCAAATTTAACACATTATATTATTCTCAGACAGACAGACAGACTAAGAAGGTCAACCAGACTTTTGGGCTATGTTGAGAGCTTGCGCTCTAACTTATGTAACCTCTTGGGCTACTTGTTTACCGTTTGCATAGTCCTCATACAACAATAGTTACCAAGTTGGTAATTTTGCCCATCTAAAGGTAACACCAGTCAAGCCAGTCCACAGATTTCAGATTAAGGAAAAATTGGCACCGCAGAATATTGGACCATATCAGATTATGGACAAAAATGGAGAAATAGCCTGTAAACTGCCGCTAAGTTCAGAACTATCCAAGGTGCACGATATGTTCCACGTATCGTAGTAGAGGAAGTGCCTCAGATAGCCAACAGAGCAAGTTCAGTTAGAAGGATTTGAATTGCAAAGGGATTTGACCTACACAGAGGAGCCAGTCAGTATAGTCAAGATGACTGAAAAGGAACTCAAGAATAAGAATGTCAGAGTTTGCCGAGTACGGTGGAAGGATCACACATTCGAGGAAACAACATGGAAGAAGGAATCGGAATTGCAGCAGCATTTTCCCAATCGTTCCCCTGAGGAGTAAATCTCTGGGACGAGATTTATTTTAAGGGGGGTAGGTTGAAATGCCCCAAAAATTTCAAACCCTAATTACAAAATTAATTGGATTTTAATTGGATCTTAATCGC
Source organism: Rhipidocladum racemiflorum (assembly GCA_036346355.1). NCBI lineage: Eukaryota > Viridiplantae > Streptophyta > Magnoliopsida > Poales > Poaceae > Rhipidocladum > Rhipidocladum racemiflorum. The sequence goes on along the minus strand of CM070580.1, from coordinate 31,762,831 downwards.
ATTCTTCCCGTTCTTGATCCCGTTCTTGGATTTTTTTGGGGGGAGATTGGATTGGAGTAGTTGGAGACTCACCTTGGATTCCTCCGCTCGGACCGATCCGTTGCTTGCCGCCCGGTCGTCGTCTCCACCGACTCCCGCCTCCTTTCGCGCGTCCCGTCGTCGCGTCACACCCACCTCAGCCTCAGCGCCGCTTCGCTCGCTCCTCCGGCCGTCGCTCGGCGTCATCCTCGCCTTTGCGCGCCGCCGTTTCTTCCTCACGGGTCACCGCTTTGATCCTCGCCGCTCTAGCGCCACCGTCGCCGTTGTCCTCGCTTCGCCGCCCACCTGCCTCGCTCTCCTCTCGGTCGTCGCCTCGTCCCCCGGGTCCACCTGCTCCCGTCGCCCTCCACCGACTGCCGTCACCTCCGCGCGTCCCGCACCCATGCCGGCCACTCGCCTCCCCTCGGCCGCCCTTGCCGCGCACAGCTATAAAGCCGGGCCGCGCACACCCTTGCCTCCCCTTGCTTGCCTCTCCATCCCCTCGGTGAGACCCTCTTTCCTTCGTTTTCCTCCCCGGCCAAGCCCTGCCACCATCCCCTCGTCTTCCTCCCCTTCGGCCGAAGCCGAGCCGCCGCCGCCTGAGTCCCCTCGCCCCTTGTCTTCTTCAGCTTCGACCGAAGACCCCGCCTCTTCGTCTCCCCACCGGATCTCGCCCGAACCCCTCCCTCCTCATCCCCGGCCCCGGCCTTGCCCCGCCGCCTCGCCGCCGCCGCCATGCCCCCGCTCCACCCAACCCTAACCCTAGCCAAACCCCCTCTGAATCGATCGATCGATCCGTTTTAACGCGCTCCGTCGACGGTCCCACCGGCGTCCGGCAAGACGGCCCCACCTGTCACCCGCCTCCGCCGCTGCCTTGCCGGGCACTTTGTCGATTGACCGACCAGCGATTGGGCGGCCAGCCTCCTCTCTTGCGCTGTGGTACATCGGTCTGTTTCGGCCGCTTGGGCTCGCCCAAAGGCGGCCCAACTCGGTTTTGGCTCTTTCTTTTCTTTTCTTTTTCGGATTTAATTAATCCGGGAAAATCCTTTTGAAGCTCTAAAAATCGAAGAAAATCCCAAAAATAGCCAAAATACACCTTCTCAATCGTCTCGAGCCACTGAGTCCAAAAACACTCTCCGTTTCGCCTTTTGAAGTCCACAAAATTCCAAAATGCCGAAAAAGCCCTTTGAACTCTCTTCGGCCCTTTCTCTCTCATCTCCTTTTCGTTATTTCCTTTTTCTTGTTTTTCTCTTTTCTTTTCTTTGTTGTTTTGTTCGTTTATTTATTGCTCGCTTTGTTGTACGCTAGATCCGACCTCGGAGCCCATCCCGGAGCGGTACGAGGAGCCAAAGAAGGAGCCGGACGTGACCGTCGCCGAGATCGACTACACCGACGACAATCTAGGACTTCCCCTCGCCTCGCAAGGCAAGCCACACTCCTTGAACATGTTGAATCCCATGATTATATTATAGTATTAATTATTTTCATATTGCATTATGTTTAGTGTGTTAAATGCTAGAAATGTTTATTTTAGAATGCCATGATGACCTAGGTAGTACCTAGCTTGATTAAAGACCCACTTTGTATTGTTGTGCCATATTTCCGTTGACAACCCTAGACTTAGCTATTGAATCTCGTATGCTAGTAGTAATTAATTAGATGAACCTTAAAAGATTTGTGTATTAAAATAAAACCATCAAGCGGGAAGCTTGATGTAGACTATGTTTCAAAAATATGCTATGGTGAGAGGACTTTGGCGGGCAAACCACTAGATGGCTACGTGCTCGAACCTCGACCATTGATAAGGCCAATGAGTGTGGTATGGATTGTTGGTTTGGAATTGGCTAAGTCTTGGGTATAATTTTAAGTAATCACAACCTTGGGTAAAGTAAATAACTTAGATCCCGCTCAACCACAAGTTGGGTCCGTTGACCTCGTTGATTCGATCCAACCTAGCTTGGTACTTGAACTTCCCCTTGGAATACTTATAGGCGAGAGGTTCTATACTGTGGGCATTGACCAGTATGCCCGCGGAAGGAATGGGGTGGAATGGGGGTTGACCGATAGTGTCGCCTGCCGCTATCCACAACGGTAGATACCCTCAGGAATCGGATAGTGCACCCCGCCGTGGCCCGCGGGACCCGAGTACTATGTGGTTTTAAAACTACCTGGTAAGTGCTAAAGAGGGGTAGTTCAACGAAAAGCTTTGATTATCTCAGTCCGGCCGCATGCATTTAAGTTGCATGTAAGTTCGCGCGTGGCATTAACGGTCGTAGATATCTTGTGGGTAAAGCTGAGCAACTCTGCAGAGTCATGTTAAATGGTATTCGAATACGCCGTGCTTCCGGTAAATGAAGCTGAGTTTGAATTGGGGTGAATCCCGTAACCTAACCCAAGTAGAATTGTTATTTCCAACTTGACGTAATGATGAACTTGTGAAAATTCAAATTTGCTTATTTCTATTATGTATGGTTTGTGCTTCAAATGTAAAATGACTTCGAAAATGAAACTGCATCCACAATCATAATAACCATATTGCCATTTCCTTGTGAATATCCCTGCATGTAATATTCAGATTTTCCTGTGCGGTTTGTTGAGTACTGTTGTGTACTCAGTCTTGCTTTTCAACCTATTTTAGAATCGGAAGACGCAGGAGAACTCCAGAAGATCGTAGATGGCAAAACAGTCTGGTTTTAGGGTCCTTTTTCTGTGCTCAGGCCTTGCCTGTGTGGTCTTTTGATATTGTAATTTACTGAAGCCCGCCGCTTCCTTTTGTAAAGCTCTGGCCATTAGGCCTTATTTGTATTAAAACAGTTGTTTCGTTCTTATGCTGGCAATGTATGACTTGGTTCCCGATGGCTAATCTTCCTAGGTAGCCATTGCGGATTTAGACGCACCCCCTAAAAAGGGCGGTCCGTCACATACTGTAACAATGTAGTACAATACAAATTGGGCGAAGTGAGCTACACCATCATACCTACTCTTTTAAAATAAAAAAAAACTGTACCAGTATACCACTGTGGCCGTATCCTCTACCTTCTTGAACTGTACACATACTGAACTCCGTGTTCTCTTATATTTTCATCATTTTTACACACCATCACATTGGCTAGTGACAACTCTCTCTCAAAAAAAAAAAAAAAAAATCTATTGTGTTGCAATAATCAAAATAGAAAAAAGAATGCTTAACTCCCTTAATTAGGCCATTTTCATTTCACTCCTCTTCAGCTCGATCTCCACAACCGCCGTCTCCGCCGCCGGCGAGCAGATCGAGCGCGGTGTCCACGATGCCGGAGAAGCTCTCGCGTTGCCTGTTGATGCCCACGCTGCCGGAGAAGACGTGGTAGCACTCCAGCTCCGACGTGGTGTCGGCGACGGACTCGAGCAGCCGCTCCATCCCCAGCTCCCTGAGCAGCGCGATGTAGTCGCCGCAGCGCGACTCCATGAGCCAGATGGCCTGCTGCACCACGAACCGCCGCATCCGGGGCACGCTGATCTCCGGGTACCTGTGCTGGCGGAGGATGCTCGCCAGCCGCTCCACGTACGCCCGCTCGTCGAAGCCGGCGCCGCGCAGCTCGGCCGTGAACCGCGCGCAGCCGGTGAACTTGCAGATTTCCGTCGTCAGGCCGACGGACACCTCGAGGATCTTGTGGCTTCCTGTCATGGCGGCTTTCAGTACCTGGATGCAAAATGGAAGTGGCAAGTGTGTCAGTACCAATCACAAGTTATGTGCACTGTGCAAAGCTTAGTCAGCATAAACACAGGTAATTTAGTGGAGCAATTTTTCCAGACCGTGAAATCTAGTGGGGGATCCAGTATTTTCAGAAGGAGTGTTCCAAGCTACAAAAATATTGTTCAACGTAAAATATAAAAGTTCACAATAACAAAAATATAAAGCATAAATTGTTCTTACTAGAGACAACACCTGAAATAATTGATAGAGATTACAAAATAATTAAGAAAATTACAATCTAACTCAACGTTCCTTCGTGGTTTGGAAATGAAATATGATATCACCATCATTAACTTGCACAAAGAATTCTCGCTTAAGAAATGTAACCGTGCAATCATTCAAGTATTGCTTGGTGATCCTACTTCAGTTTGATTGTTTTATAGGGAAATTTTCTGCAGTTTAATTGTGCACAAAGAAGCTACTGTTTGATGCTCCTACTTCAGAGTTCAGAGGCTCAAACTGTTTGATGCTCTGGCAGGCCTGAGGTTTGCTTTTTTCCATTATGCTTTTTTCAAATGTTCCAAGCCGCTATGATAAAAATTTCCACAAAAAAAAAGGCTCATTAAAAGCATGCTTTGCCTGCATAACCATATAAAAAACACTCGAGTTTTGTTCCACTAAATCCCGAGAATTTGGTAGCAAGATGTACCGAAGGAACAAGTGAAGAAAAGAATTTCCCGTCCTTTTAAAATTCTGTTTTGGTGTTTGAACAAAGGACTGACATTTGGATTCCTATGGAAAAGCATCTGACAAATGAATTTTTGGAGGAAGATCTAACCTCAAATTATCTTTCGTGCTTTGGTTGAAGGCAAATCTCTTTCCATATTATTGCATGTTTACTCTTGTAGTATGGTTACTATGGTTTCTATTTGTATACGACTGCATTCATCATAATATTCAATTATTATCCTTTTTTGTCCCTATGTTTTTCATTTCCTCTGAAAATAAGCTGGGAATTAGGGCATCAAACTTATCATCATCACTCATGAGGACAATAAGCTACTACTTTTGTTTCATGTTTAGAGTCAAGGTTTCAAATCTCATTTTCGGTATATATCTCGAAGGTGGCTGAAATCCAGAATTTCGGCGAGATCTCGAAATTTCGAATGAAATTCAAAAACCAAATTTCAAATCCAATTATTTTTCAACCGAGATTTCGACCGAAATTACCTAGATCTTGGTCAACTTGAACCGACCGAAAAATAATCAAAAACACGTCAAATTTTTTTGAAATTTTGTGCGGATAGTCTTGACCTAAATCCAATCAAATCCGGCCCACAAAAATTGAAATCCGGTCAAAATGCCCGAGATCTACGCCGAAATCGTCGAGGTCTCGCCGAGTTTTTCGAGATTACTGTAGCATTTTAATTTTTTTATATCCAACCGATATTTAGAATCTCAGGTGTTCAAAATCCGAGATTTTCGAAATTTCGCTGAGATTTTGAACCGTGTTCAGAGTAGATGAACTGGTGGTCGGTTTTCTTCCCTTCGCAACTCCCATTTCAGTGAGAGTGAGATGCAGCACCAATCAAATCAGTGAGCAGTGATGTTCTTTACCGATTATGCAAAAGAGGATGACTTTTCACACTTTAATTAACAATCTTTTCATCTACTGTGTTGTAACGAGATGCAATGCTTTAATGGAATTGCTGTCAAATTCATTTCCCTGTCAAGGTTAGGATAAAACTTGGCGAGATTCTTAGCACTGATCAAGTGCCAAATGCACAAGCAATTCAGAAACAGAGTACCTGTAAGAAAGGGCAAAACTCTGTCCAATGCTAAGTAAGAAAGATGCCAAGCAAGATGCTTACCGCCGGCATCGCCGCGGTCACCGCGCTCAGCCGCACCCTGTGCTTCTCCCCCGAGTACGCGCACAGGTTCCTCAACACCCTCGCGGCGTTCAGACAGCGCACGTCGTCGTCTTCCAACGCGGACATGAGCTGAGCGAGCACGTCGGCATTCTTGAGAATGGCCGCGCAGCTCGCCTCGCTCTCCAAGGCCAGCATGGCCAGCGCCTCGCCGGCCTCGCCGCCGAGCTCCCTCTCCTCCGCATTGACAAATATCGACAGCAGCAGCTTGACCACCCCTCCGGCGCCCACGATCACCTCCTTGCCCCTGTCGTCCATGGCCAGCCCCGTCAGGATGTCCATGGCCAGCCTCTGCAGCGCCATGTGCAGCTGCCCGTGCTGCAGCACACCACGCAGGTTGCTCACCGTGAACACGTTCTCCGAGACGTCCCGCCGGAGCCCCTTGCCTGTGTTGCCCGTCGTGGACACCAGCATCTTGACCACCTGGAGCGCGCGCTTCACGGCTCGTATCTGCGAGTCCGGCGCGAGCGGATTCCGGAGCAGAGCCGGCGACGCGTGCGTGAACTCGATGATCTTCGGGAGCAGGCCTCGCGCGTTGCCGATCTTGCCGCAGTTGTCGTGGTCCCTGGCGAGCTTCTTGAGGATGAGCAGGCCCAGCAGGTTGAACGGCAGGTGGTCGTAGGTCCGGTCGTGCTCGTCGGCGGCGCCCCGCGCCGCGGACGCGGGCGCGCCCCGGCCGGTGTAGAGCAGGGACATAATGGACTCGATGGCGCCCGGGATGCCGGACACGCGGAGCGCGTTCTGGCGCCTGCCGGCGAGCTTGGACACGACCTCGGCCGCGCACCGGCGCACCTCCTCCTCGACGGGGCGCTTCCAGTTGAGCATCTCGACGAGCCGCTCGATGGAGCCCGGGCTCGTTCCGACCTTGCGCAGCGTGTCGCGCGCGGACCCCTCGCTGTTGGCGAACTGCTGCAAGATGCGCACGCCGATGAGCTGCTCGTCGAGGAAGTCCGACAGGATGAGCTCCTCGGCGAAGGTGACGAGGTCCATCTTGATGCCGTCGAAGATGCTCCCCGTGATGCACTGCGAGTAGGCGTCGTAGAAGAAGCGCGTCAGCGACACGAGCCCGTACGCGCCGAGCTCGCAGTTGTCGCTTACTTGCTCGAGCAGCTTGCAGCTGGAGATCATCCATGTCCAGTACGCCTTCTCGAACAGGAAGAGCGAAGCCTCCACCAGCGCCAAGGTGTAGAAGAGCAGAAGCGCCGGCCGCATGTTGTTGCTGGGAACGGGTTGGTCGCCGAAGTCGTGCTTCCAGAGGCGCATGACGGATAGCGCGACGCAGGTGAGCGCGGAGAGGACCTGCAGCCAGCTGAGCAGCCTGCCAATCTTCCTGGAGACGAAGACCCAGCCGGTGTAGGGGAGCAGCGACACGTCCGGCGCGTGCCACGTGCGCTGCTTCGTGAAGGCGACGATCTGGCTCTGGAACTGCGCCGCCCTTGCTCGCGCGTTGTCACCTCCGCCGTCGGTAACGGCGGCGGCGGCCGGGTCGACGATGGCGTGAACGATGCGGCGGAAGAAGCGGGAGCTGGAGCGCAGCGCGTCGCCGGCGGTGGAGGTGCGGGTGGAGTGGTGCTGCCACTCCAGCTCGTGGCTGCGGCTGAAGATGCGCGCGCCCTCGCCGACGAGGATGACGGTGACGCACCAGAAGTCGGTATTGTGGAGGGAGCTCGCGAAGCCGCCGAGGAGCACGACGGTGGCCCACACGAAGTCGAGCTTCCCGAGCCCGCTCGCCGCTTTCTCGAGCACGGCGAGCCGGAGCGCGAACAGCGTGAGCCGCTTCTCCGGCCGCTCGCGCCCGCCCCTCCTGCCGGAGCTGTCGTGGCCGCTGCCGCTGCCCGGCGTGACCTCCCGCCACGGCTCGAAGAACGACGTCGACCCGCCGCCTCCGCTCCCAAGCCCGCCGCCGCCACGGTGCTCCATGATGTCCAACTGGATGCTCGGCGGCGCGTCGCGGCCGCCTTTCGGCGACCCGTCGTCGTTGGACTCACCGGCGCTGCGGCCCTTCTTGTACTTCATGGCGCCACTGGTACCGCCAACTACTGTCACCGATTCCAAGAAAAGGGAATTACGGGAAGCCAAGAAAGGAAGGCGATGTCTTGTAGTGGTAAACCGCTCTTGAACTTGAAGCAAATGCAGACGCGACTTCTAGAACGTTTCTACCATTTCGACATGGAGAAACTCGAGGGAGATCAGAAGAGTGAGAGAGGAGAGTTCTTTCGTGATGAGGCATTAAGGTCAACGGTCAACACGTGCAGATGAGAGGGAGCAGACGAGAACCGGCCAAGATTGGCGTCCGGACGTGGAGACGATGGCGACGTGATTGGCATATCAGGGCTTCATAATTTGTGGCTGGTGTAGGCGTAGATCCACAGGACATCCGTGAGTATTGTAGTGATCAATAAGATATTTAACGTAAATATATTATCATTAATTATCACTCTAAGCACTATATTTAATTTTAATACATGTACGTAGAAAATATTAAGTAAAGCTAGATATTTATAAAGATTATAAAGGAAACATATATTAGAGCATAAAATATGTCGTATATTTATACACACTATTATTCAAGGGTTTTACGTCATGGACAGAAGGAGTACCGACAATCTGCGCGCTGAAAGAAAAAGATATCTTGTTCTAAGGAGCAGTGGTAGAACCGAATTAAGAATCAGAAACCCTAAACCACCCCGGCCGGCGTGAGATCGATCAAGGTAGGGAAAAGTGTCGATCCCAAGTTATCACTTTTACCGGGATGCAAAAAAGCTGTCCGCTTTTCGTGAGACCAATCCGCCACTGCCTCTACGTTCTTCGCATGTGACATGTCTACGTTCCAGGATGGAAATGGAACGATAGACAGATAGATAGAGGATGTTACAACGTTGCAGCGCAAAACACTGAAGCGGCTCCATATATAGATGGAGTACTGTAATTGATCCCAAAGAGAGCTTAGCCGTGGTCGTAAATCGATGGAAGCATTAAAATTTGGCATCGCTGGCTGCCGGTGGCCGTGACCCGCCAGCGCATCGGCGCTGGCGTGCAAGCAAGCGGCAGAACGCGATCGGATTGGCCGGTCCGTCCGTCCATCGTCCGTCCGGTTGGTTTGTTCCAACACGAGAGGGAGAGCAGCTAAGAAGCCCAATTTCTTCGTGTCCGCGGCGACACCGGCGACGTGCCCCCCCCCCTCCCCCGGTCTTATCCCGAACGTACGTGCGAGTGGGACGACGCTACGTACGTGTCGGACCCCGGAATAACACCTCCGAAATCCTCTGTGTATTATGTACTAGCCCAGGAAATGCTAGTACACACCATAGCATATCCGTCGTTCTTTATTAATAATAAATATTCAAAGATACAAATGAAATGGCGCGCAGGCCAACGAATAAATAAACGAATATATGAAAGCAGCGGAAATAAAGATAAATAGGTAGAGCCCAATTAATATGCCACAGGCAATCGACTGGGGGCACGGCCTAGTCCAGCTGTTCCTCACCATCGTGATACTTCTCCTCTGAAGTGGTAAATTAAGCAAGGGTGAGTACAAACGTACTCAGCAAATCACACTAGAGATGCAATATAAATGTACAGGTATTCAAAGGATGGCAATATGATTTGTTTAAGCATAAAGCAATAGTTTAAAGACATTTTCAATAATTTAAAAGGCATACTTTATTCCAAAATCAAATCTATACATTTTAACTCGGGAATCTCTCCTGGAATTGGCTAAGTTTTACCCATGATGGACTCCCTCCATCCAACACTATTTTTCGAAAATCCAATTTTAATTTACCAAAGTCTAATCTGAAAATGGCTTGCTCGGCATGCCCATAACCGCGGGCGCGGCTAATCGATTAGTTTGACACTCTGCAGAGGTTGTACAACTTACCCACAAGACATAATACTTCCCCTTTATGTCAGCACACTTCCTTTGGTGAGTGACAGAGAAGATTATGACAAGGCCCCATTAATAAATCATACATGTAGTCATGCCCGCTAAGGTTTCACCATTTGAAAGACTCCCTCTAATCGAAGCCCTCTTGCGCGAGAGTGGCAAAGATCTCGCTTTCACCACACCACTACCACCGTATGGCATGACTGTCCATGAAATGATTTAATAAGGATAGCCAGGTCTGTCCCATTCCAGACTCGTGGTAGTACGGTTAGGCTTTACATTCAGCGAAACTCAGATCGGTCCTTAATCGACTAGGCGAGACTTTCCACAAACCCAAAACCATGACCTCCCCACTTTCCAACCAATTCTCGCCCGGTCTAAGTCATTTTCATTTTAACCATACTAATCTCCACATTAATACTAACATTGATCACCATAAGTTTCCAATTGAACATGATATCATTTTGGCATAAAGTTCCCCAAAATTTCCTAAGTTCAGTTCTATGCATGGCTAAGCAATGTCTAACTATTACCATAGTCATAAATCATATTTTTACTAAGGTTACAAGGGTATCAGAATTCAAATGTCAAATGTCGCAAATCAAAAATTGGATTTTAACTATCATTTAAAACTAGGTCGAAAATTAATGTCTATAATAAATAAGCATGCAATAATTTAAATTCAACATAAAAGTTCATAAAACTGGGAGCAATATGGTCAAGGGGGTGTGACTTGCCTGGATCGACGAGTTGCTGCTCGAAATCGTCGTTCGGGAACTCCTCGGACTCTCCGTAATCTATGCGCGAAAAACAACCAAATTCGAATAAGACTCAAACGAATTCAAATAAACACAAATTGAACTTCAAACTAGCTCTAAACTGAAGTTTGGGATTTCTAATGAATTTAGGAAGAAGAATGGAGCCAAACGGAGTTCGAACGGGCGAAAACGGGCTCCCGGAAGTTTAAAAACAAATAAAATGGGCTTTTTCTGGATTTTTCGGAATTTTTAAATCATTTTTAAAAAGGAAAATCGGAATTTCTGCGTCATGCTGACGTCAGCAGCCAATTCCAATTTTTAGATTTTATTTTTAAAACGGAAATCACTTTATGACGTCAGCATGACGTCATAAAGGTTTTTGAAAAACTTTTTTTTTCTTTATTCCTTCGGCCGACGGGTGGGACCGGGCCCACCACACGCCCCAGTGTGCATAAGCGACGCTAGGCAAGACGCGACAGCGCCGCCGAGCGGGCGAGGCGGTTGGCGGGGCGGCCGAGCGGAGTGAGGAGGGCGGCGGCGGAGCTGGAGGGCTCAGCCAGCTCGAAGGGGCGACGGAGGGAGCAGTGAGCGGGCGGGCGGACGAGGGCGCAGCCGGCTCGCCGGAGCCGAGGAAGGAGGCGGCAGGCGCCGGAGGAGAGGAGCAGAGAGGAGGGGGTGGTACGGAGAAGGAGGGCTCGGGGTTTATATAGGGGTGAGCGTGGCGGCGCGGCCGAACAGCCATGATCGCATGGGCGATTGCTGTGGCGCTGGCCGGGCGCGGGACGCGGCGGCGACGTGGCGCGGGGGAGGCGGAGGCCGTTGCGCAGGCGCAGGCGCGGGAGAGAATCCGGGCGCTACAAATCTACCCACCTTATAAAGAATCTCGACCCCGAGATTCGAACTGGCTAGCAAAAGAGTTGGGGATACTCGGACTTTAGCTCTTCTTCTTTTTCCCAAGTGGCTTCTCTTTCTGAATGATGACTCCACTGAACCTTGCAAAAGCGAATGGTCTTTCTCCTCATGACATGCTCAGCAGTCTCAAGAATCTTGATTGGATGCTCTTTGTAAGTCAAATCGTCTTGGATCTCGATATCGTCCAACTGTGCCTGCTCAGTGGGTACTCGAAGGCATTTCTTCAACTGTGACACGTGAAATACATCATGTACTCCTGCCAGTGCTGGGGGTAAACTCAGCTGATAAGCAACTTCTCCCTTCCTGGACAGTATGGGGTATGGACCCACATACCGTGGTGCTAGCTTCCCTTTATTTCCAAAGCGTTTCACGCCTCTAAGGGGAGTGACTCTGAGATACACATGATCACCTGGCTCAAAAGCTAACTCTCTTCGGCGAGTGTCAGCATAGCTTTTCTGTCTGGATTGAGCTATCTTGAGTCTATCTTGTATAAGCTTGACTTTCTCTTCTGCTTCATTCAGAATACTTGGACCGAACAACTGTCGCTCTCCAACTTGATCCCACAAGAGCGGAGTTCTGCATTTCCTTCCATACAATGCTTCAAATGGTGACATCTTCAAGCTGGCTTGATAACTATTATTATATGAGAACTCGGCGAATGGAAGACACTTGTCCCAACTGGCTTGATAGTCCAACGCACAAGCACGCAACATATCTTCGATGTCGATTCACACGCTCGGTTTGCCCATCTGTTTGAGGATGGTAAGTCATCTTGAAATTGATCGAGTTCCCATGGTTTCATGTAAACTTTTCCAAAAGTGTGAGGTAAACTGACCGCCTCGATCCGAGACTATCTTCTTAGGAATCCCATGTAGACACACAATCTTGGTTATGTATAGCTCGGCCGCTTTATTTCCACCATATCTAGTGTTCACCGGTATAAAGTGGGCTACCTTGGTGAGACGGTCCACAATTACCCAAATGGAGTCATAATTTGTTTGGGTTTTAGGGAGTCCGTGATGAAATCCATTCCAACTTCTTCCCATTTCCACTGGGATCGCTAATGGCGTAGCAAGCCTCTTTGGTCTCTCGATGTTCTGCTTTCACCCTCGACAAACATCACAAATGAGCAATGTACTCTGCAATTTCTCTCTTCATGCTAACCCACCAATATTTTTCCTTCAAATCTGATACATTTTTGTGTCACGGGATGAATAGAGAATGGCGACTCATGTGCTTCCTGAAGAAGTATCTCCTTTATCTCCTTATGGTCCGGCACACACAACCTATTCTCGAACCATATAACACCTTGTTCATCCTCTGAAAATCCTGGGGACTTTCCTCTTCTCATATTCTTCTTAATTTCTTGGATATCAGCATCTTCTTTTTGAGCTTCTCTAATCTGATCTCGAAGTGTGGGTTGTACCTCAAGTGCATTCACTGATTCGTGAGTGACAATCTCCAGATTCAACCTCTCCATCTCCTGGCATAGTTCAGGCAACCCTTCTCTAACACTGATCATGTTGACATGGCTCTTTCTGCTCAAGGCATCAGCTACCACATTGGCTTTCCCTGGATGATAATGGATACCAATATCATAATCCTTAATCAACTCTAGCCATCTTCTCTGTCTCAAGTTGAGCTCAGTCTGAGTGAATATGTACTTCAAGCTCTTATGATCCGTGTATATTTCGCAACGATTACCGATGAGGTAATGTCGCCAAATCTTCAAAGCATGCACAATCGCGGCCAGCTCTAAGTCATGAGTAGGATAGTTGCTCTCATGAGGCTTCAGCTGCCGTGATGCATCACAATAAATCACAAAGTCCTTGTGAATATCGGGTAGGATCAGGACTGGTGCCGAGACAAGTCTTTTCTTTAGCTCTTCAAAGCTTTTCTCACATGATTCTGTCCATTCAAACTTTTTCTCCTTCTTCAAGAGTTGAGTCATTGGGCGTGCAAGTTTGGAGAAACTCTCTATAAATCTTCGGTAATATCCAGCTAATCCCAGAAAGCTTCTAACTTCAGAGACAGACTTGGGCTGTTTCCATCCCATCACTGCTTCTACTTTGGCTGGATCCACCGCTACTCCACTTGCGGATACAATATGTCCAAGAAATCCTACTTCCTTCAGCCAAAACTCGCACTTGCTGAACTTGGCGTACAGCTGGTGATCCCTGAGCTTTTCCAATATTAATCTCAAGTGAGTCTCGTGCTCCTTCTCATCTCTAGAATAGATGAGAATATCATCAATGAACACCACCACAAATTTATCCAGAAATTCCATGAACACCTTATTCATCATATTCATGAAATAGGCTGGTGCATTGGTCAACCCAAATGACATAACGGTGAACTCATAAAGTCCATACCGAGTGGTGAAGGCTGTCTTGGGTACATCTTCAGGTCGGATTTTTAACTGATGATATCCTGACCGAAGATCTATTTTGGAGAAGACACCTGCTCCCTTTAGCTGATCGAACAAGTCGTCGATCCTGGGTAAGGGATACTTATTATTGATGGTGACTTCATTAAGAGCTCTGTAATCCACACACATCCTCATACTACCGTCCTTTTTCTTGACAAAAAGAACAGGTGCACCCCAAGGTGATGAACTTGGTTTGACATATCCCTTGTCTTGCAGCTCACGAATTTGCTTCTTTAATTCAGCTAATTCATTTGCAGGCATTCTGTACGGCCTCTTTGAAATTGGGTGCATCAGGGACGAGATCGATTATGAACTCAATATCCCGGTCTGGAGGCATACCGGATAAATCCTCTGGAAAGACATCCGGATATTCTTGTACGATTGGCACTTGCTCTAAGATTAAGCCCTTGAGCTTATTGAGACTGGCTTGCTTCTCCCTACTGTTCTTGGACTCAAACTCAACCTTGATCCCATCTTCATTAATGAGTTCAATAGTCCGGTACTCCGGTTAGAGCAATTAATTTGGCCCTTATTCTTGGTCAACCAATCCATACCAAGAATCACATCCAAATCCTGGGACTGCAAAACTATTAAGTTTGCTAGGAATGTCACTCCCTCTATGATCAAAGGAATTTTTGGGCAAATGGAGCCGACTCTTACTTCTAAGCCGGGGGAGCTGACTATCATGGGATTGGCAAGAGGAAAGGTGGCTATCCCATGCTTACCCACAAATCGACTAGCAACAAAAGAATGTGAAGCTCCGGAGTCAAATAAAACTGATGCTGGGACTGAATTTACGAGGAACGTACCGACGACCACATCCGGAGCATCCTGGGCTTCCTCTGCCGTGATATTGTTGACTCGGCCGATCGGGGCATTGGCTTTCTTTGCTAGAAGAGTCGAAGGGTTGGGTGCAGTCGGTCTTTGGTGCTAGCATGGCTCTCTTCTTAGGGCACCGATTTGCAAAATGTCCCATCTCATGACAAGAGTAACACCGACTCGCCGCGATGTGTAGTTCTCTGGTGCGATTACTGCCGGGGCTGGAGGTGGCCTGAAGTTGGGGTTGGCAGGGCGCTGTGGTGCCACTAATGCCCTGGATGAAGAAGGAACACGAGGTCGACATGCCGCGAGGCCGAGGCATCGCATCACGAGGCCTGGGGTGTCCTCCGGGGTTATTTTTCTGGAAAGCCATCCTTCTCTTGCGACTTTCCATTTCCTGGTGCTTGCCCTCCTGGCGAATAGCCTTGTTGACCAACTGCTGGAAGTCAACATAGTCATGGGAAATGAGCTGAATCGCCACTCATCATTGATCCCCTCAATGAAGCGCTCTGCTTCACTTCATCGGTGGCTACGTCTTCGGAGCATATCGGCCAGGTGATTGAACTTGTGCAAATATTCACATCAGCGCCCTCCTCGACGCAAGGAACGGAACTCCTTCTTCTTAAGTGCAATGACACCTGAAGGAATGTGAGCGCGGCGGAAAGCTCGCACAAAGTCATCCCAAGTGATAGCTTGAGCGTTCCGGTGAGTAACCCGAAAGTTATCCCACCACTCAGCAGCAGGTCCACTCAGCTGATGAGAAGCGAACAAGACTCGCTCTCGATCACTACACTGGATGATGTCCAACTTCTTCTCAATGGTCCTGAGCCAATCGTCCGCATCAAGAGGCTCAATGGCCGAGAACACCGGAGGCTGGGTTCTCAAGAATTCTGGCAACTTGTTCTGCTGGTGGGTGGCGGCTTGAGCATTCTGATTATTGTTGATACTCTGTGCTAACAGTTGAATAAGCTGGTTCTGATTCTCCATCATCTGCTGCCAGGTGGGTCCGTCTGCTGGAGGAGGGGGCAATCCTGGCGGAGGGAGGATCACATGCTATACGAGTGTTCACCATCTGATGGTTGATAACAAGATTTAGGAAAAGGAAGGAATAGAGTTCTACCCAAAACCCCACAAGCGATAAAACTCCAATAAAACTCTAAATGAACGAACGAATGAATCAAATCTTTATTAAACTTCTAGCAAAAGAAGGCGCCTGATTACAAGAAGTAACGACAGCACGCACAACGAAAGAATCAACGTCTAAAGCTATCTAAAGAATGAACTAATCCTGCTGAGGTCCACGGAAATGGCTCAAGTAAGTCTTCTTGTCGCCGGTCTTTCTCTTCTTCGGGACGTGGACAGGCTCCGAGTGCTCTGAAGTCTCTCCTTGGACGGACGGACCCTCATTGCCGGCCTTGTACATGGCCAGCTCCTCCTGCACTTCGCGAAGCTTCTGCTGGGTCGTCAACAGCTCATCAAGAGTGTCTTGGTAGTTTTCGTCCATAGCCTCCGTGAGCACCATCTGTCGAAGCAAAACGGTGGAGCTGGTCGTCGTAGGTAGGTGGAAGGCACTATATGTGCTGCACTGGTACTTGATGGGATGGTAGCGAAACTCATAGGGCTTCAGCCGCGCCTCATAGAGTCTACCCATCGTCCGTACTGCCTCACGAGCTGCGTCCTGGATGCCCATGGCGAAAGTGTCTCTCATGATTGGAGTTTCATAGATGTGGGAGATGGTCCTGCCGCGGTCCTGCGCGTAGAGGTGAACCTCAACTCTCCACTGATCCTGTGCGAATGTCTGCGTCCGGAAGCCGTGGTAGACGGGTCTCTGGGTGAATCCGAGGAATTGCGCCATATCCAGCAAAATCCTGGTCCAGCTCTCCGTGTACAGTCCGTACGACATCGCAGTCGGGATCTCAGCCATCTACAAATTTTGAGAAAAACAACTTAGAAACGAATTTTTATAAACAGAAGGGGTGAGTGAAGAGGGAATAAGGAATAAAAGTTTTTGAAATTATCTTTCTTTTTTTTAAAAAAAATATAGTCCTTATATTTGAACCATGGCTATGACCTACAGTCAACCTGGCTCTGATACCATCTCTGTCGGACCCCGGAATAACACCTCCGAAATTCTCTGTGTATTATGTACTAGTCCAGGAAATGCTAGTACACACAGCAGAAATGAAACCATAGCATATCCGTCGTTCTTTATTAATAATAAATATTCAAAGATACAAATGAAATGACGCGCATGCCAACGAATAAATAAACGAATAAATGAAAGCAGCGGAAATAAAGATAAATAGGTAGAGCCCAATTAATATGCCACAGGCAATCGACTGGGGGCACGGCCTAGTCCAAATTGCTCTCACCATCGTGATACTCCTCCTCTGAAGTGGTAAATTAAGCAAGGGTGAGTACAAACGTGCATCAAAGAAATCACACTAGAGATGCAATATAAATGTACAGGTATTCAAAGGATGGCAATATGATTTGTTTAAGCATAAAGCAATAGTTTAAAGACATTTTCAATAATTTAAAAGGCATACTTTATTCCAAAATCAAATCTATACATTTTAACTCAGGAATCTCTCCTGGAATTGGCTAAGTTTTACCCATGATGGACTCCCTCCATCCAACACTATTTTTCGAAAATCCAATTTTAATTTACCAAAGTCTAATCTGAAAATGGCTTGCTCAAGATGCCCATAATCATGGGCGCGCTAATCGATTAGTTTGACACTCTGCAGAGGTTGTACAACTTTACCCACAAGACATAATACTTCCTTTATGTCAAAGACACTTCCTTTGGTGAGTGACAGAGAAGATTATGACAAGGTCCCATTAATAAATCATACATGTAGTCATGCCCGCTAAGGTTTCACCGCTGAAAGACTCCCTCTAATCAGAAGCCCCCTCTTGCGCCAGAGTGGCAAAGATCTCGCTTTCACCACACCACTACCACCATATGGCATGACTGGCCCATGAAATGATTTAATAAGGATAGCCAGGTCTGTCCCATTCCAGACTCGTGGTAGTACGGTTAGGCTTTACATTCAGCGAAACTCAGACCGGTCCTTAATTGACTAGGCGAGACTTTCCACAAACCCAGAACCATGACCTCACCACTTTCCAACCAATTCTCGCCCGGTCTAAGTCATTTTCATTTTAACCATACTAATCTCCACATTAATACTAACATTGATCACCATAAGTTTCCAATTGAACATGATATCATTTTGGCATAAAGTTCCCCAAAATTTCCTAAGTTCAGTTCTATGCATGGCTAAGCAATGTCTAACTATTACCATAGTCATAAATCATATTTTTACTAAGGTTACAAGGGTATCGGAATTCAAATGTCAAAGGTCGCAAATCAAAAATTGGATTTTAACTATCATTTAAAACTAGGTCGAAAATTAATGTCTATAATAAATAAGCATGCAATAATTTAAATTCAACATAAAAGTTCATAAAACTGGGAGCAATATGGTCAAGGGGGTGTGACTTGCCTGGATCGACGAGTTGCTGCTCGAAATCGTCGTTCGGGAACTCCTCGGACTCTCCGTAATTTATGCGCGAAAAACAACCAAATTCGAATAAGACTCAAACGAATTCAAACTAGCTCTAAACTGAAGTTTGGGATTTCCAATGAATTTAGGAAGAAGAATGGAGCCAAACGGAGTTCGAACGGGCGAAAACGGGCTCCCGGAAGTTTAAAAACAAATAAAATAGGCTTTTTCTGGATTTTTCGGAATTTTTAAATCATTTTTAAAAAGGAAAATCGGAATTTCTGCGTCATGCTGACGTCAGCAGCCAATTTCAATTTTCAGATTTTATTTTTAAAACGAAAATCACTTTATGACGTCAGCATGACGTCATAAAGGTGTTTGAAAAACTTTTTTTTTCTTTATTCCTTCGGTACGACGGTGGATCGCCCACCACATACGCCCCAGGCGATAACGTTGCAGGCAAGACGCACAGCGCGCCGAAGCGGGCGAGGCGAGCGCGGCGGCGCCGCACGGAGAGGAGGGCGAGGGCGGCGGCGAGCTGGAGGGCTCGGCTCGGGGCGACGGCGCCGAGGGCGTGAGCCGGCGGGCGCTGGCCGGGCTCGCCGGAGCCGAGGAAGGAGGCGGCGCGCGCCGAGGAGAGGGAGCAGAGAGGGAGGGGGTGGTACGGAGAAGGGAGGGGCTCGGGGGGTTTATATAGGGGTGAGGGCGGCGCGCGATCGCGCGGGCGGCGTTGCGCTGGCGCGGGCCGGGCGCGGGGACGCGGCGCGAGGGAGGCGGAGGCCGTTGCGCAGGCGCGGGCGCGGGAGAGAATCCGGCGCTACAGTACGCGAACCACGTACGCCGGCCGCCAGCTGACGAACAAGACTAGCTGTGCTGCTCTCATCAGGCTCGTCCTCTTCCAGGAGATGCTCTGCCTCGCGCGGAAACGAGGGAGCAGACGTCAACACGCGGCTCATGAATGCTGTCCGGACGCGGAGACGACAGCGACATGATTGGCTTATCTCGTAATGTTTGGGTGTTCGGTGCAAGAAAGAAAGAAAAAAGTCTTTTTGAGTTTGGAAAAATCCGTAACCATATGCACCCGTTATCGCCACCATCTATTTAGTACTCAAGATTTGGGCCAAATCATTTATCTAGTTATTTAGGCTTAGATCTTTTGGCTAGTAACTTAAATATGTTTTTTAAACTTATAGCTTAAAACTAGTCTTTTTAAAGAAAAAAGTCTTTTTGATGCAGTGTCGATTGATGCAAACAGACGATCCTAAAGTCCTTAAGAGTTTCGTGTTGATAACGTGTTGTAAAATAATGACGATCGTCGTAAATCAAACACAATGTATTGATTAAATAGTAAAAACAATTGTGAGAAGCACACGCGATATTAAGAACTCTCTTCCTCCTATCCGATTCAAAACATACTTTCTGAAACATTATCAATAAACTAATGCAACATTTCATAATAATGCGTAGAATATTTTATTTTATCCGGTGCAACATATAACATACGTTATCACTATAAAGTTAAAAATATATCCAAGTGGGGTCTTGTTTTGAAAATCCCATCCTAAGGAATACGATGATGGTTCAAACGAATGTTGAATTGAATGTCGGTTTAAAAGATAAGAGCATTTAAATTATCGGACTGAAAAATAAATGCCGCCTCGAACTACGTGCGCAGGCTGACTGTGTAAATTACGGGCCGTGGGCTGACATGGACAGGCCCAGGCAAATTTTGGATTCTGTTCAGCTCGAATGGCTTCGTTCGTCCGAGCTGGGCACCTGGAGCCGAACAGAAACCACTCGTGCGGAGGGTCCGTGGAACTGGTTCTTCAAGAGTGTTTAGTTCAGGAAATCATGTTTATCTAAGTCTCCGTATGTTATTTTTTAATCTGACACATCCGCATATGTATTTACAAATTTAATTCCTCTTTCACCATAAAAGACACGACAGGTGATACCTATCCCTTGCCGCGTCCGGAGAGCGCGAAAGCTAGCCGTCGTCCGAAAAGCTTAGCAACGTGGTCCACCACGACAGGATGCTCTTTGCCGCAGCTTCTCCCGCTCTCCTTGGGCATGGCAACGCCTCCTCCCACACTCGTTCATCCTGCCACGGTGTAGGCCAGTTTCTGTGCTCTTCAGATGCAGCAAGGGATAGGTGTTGTCTTTCGTGATGGGGACAGAGACAAAATTTATAAGTACATGTAAAAAAAAGACTAGATTTATATATAAAAAAAATAAGATAAATAAAGCTAGATAAACGACGATTTCTTAGTTTAGCGTCTACGCCGCAACGAAGCTCCGCCTCTCTAATCTAGTCTGGTCTCAACGTCAACATCATCTTCTCTCCAACCTAACTGGCGAATGGCGATCCTGAGATTTGAGAAATGCCGGGGCGGGGGGGATTGTGCGGTAATTAAGCTATTACTGTACCGGTCAATTAAGCAAAACACAGCTTGGAGTTGAACATACTCAGCAGGTGCTGGCTTGGATACAAAAGATCCGTTATGTTTATTATCCGTTGGTAGGCTCGTAAGTTTGCTTTATCCCTATCGCAATACTTATGCTCTTAAGAATAGATCAGTAGACCTATTACATATCTGTGGATATATATATATATATATATATATATATATATATATATATATATATATATATATATATATATATATATATATATATATATATATATATATATATAGGTAGTGCTAATGGTCATTGGGTGCTAATATGCTAACATAAGATCTGCACCATCAAATCTATGATGAGTGGCTCATATTTGGACAGGTAATTAATGAGGTAATCAAGGGGCTTGTGTGAAAAGCATTTGAGTGAGTAATGAGGTAATTAATAGGGCTTCCACCTCTCTATATCTGAGCCATTTATCATAAATCTGATGGATCAGATTTAATGTTATCATGTTAGCACCCAATAGCTATTAGCACTAGATATGTTATATGTATGTATATATATATATGCTCATTTTGTACTCCCAGGTGTATGTACTTCCTACCCCTATTTGGTTAAAAACAACTTCCTAATCAGATGAATCGGTTAACAATTTCCATTTATAGAATATGCTTTCACCTATGTAACATCAGATAATATACAGGAAGTATAGAGTACATACTCCCGGTAGTACGCTTTCATTTTCTTATATATATATATATATATATATATATATATATTAATATACTAATTATAAGATATTTCAATGTGAACCATATAAAAAAATACGAAGGAGTATATAGTTTTTAGCTTATTTTGTAAATACCTTTATATATGAACATAAAGAAGCGTGTCTAAAATATATATATACCACCTAGGTAGTCTTATATACTCGTATACCACACGTATATAATTGAAAAGCGATCAATTTTTGAGCAATTTTCATCGATTTTCGATCGAATTTCTTCGAAAAATCGACAAAATAAGCGGAACATTTTGAAAATCGATTTTCGAGCGATTTTGTCGATTTTCGGCCGGTTTACGTTATATAAAATTTTTCAAATTTTTTTTAATTAGATCGGTTTATCAATCGGTACAATTATCGAATCGGTTGCTGGCCAGTACAAACCTATCAGCCAGTAGAATGTACTGAAATCCAATGAATGTTCGTCCTCAGCGGATGCTAGAGTTCAGAGTTCGCCATCCGTGGTTTAAGTTCTCTTCTTCTGGGAATTTTGAGTCAGACAAATCTCAGTTCCTTCTTCAGGAATGTTTAAATCAGATCTGCCCTATATGAATGATAACTGAAACATGTGAGCTCCCTACACGACAGAACGTGATGCCTTTTTCCTGTAGCATGATTCTTCGGTGGTTGGCTTTCTTCAGTTTCTGTTCGTTCTTGTTTGATACTGGGAGATCGATCTTTCGGTATGTTCCCGGTGAACAGTGAACACTGGGGTTAAGCTGAATCGCACTGAATTTTTCCTTTTGGGGAAAAAAAAAATT
This sequence comes from Rhipidocladum racemiflorum, assembly GCA_036346355.1. Classification (NCBI taxonomy): domain Eukaryota; kingdom Viridiplantae; phylum Streptophyta; class Magnoliopsida; order Poales; family Poaceae; genus Rhipidocladum; species Rhipidocladum racemiflorum. Next base: position 31,740,946 of record CM070580.1, on the reverse strand, counting down.
AAGACAGTATAAGTTGAATTAGTTTAACTGCAAGCTGTTTATACATTGATCCGAGCGGTTCTTGCAACTTGACTTGTCACCACAACCATCAGCTCAGCTGTATACAGAACAGAAAGGAGCCTAGACGTCAACCATCTAACAACAAAAATCTATCGAGCTGCCCATATCCCTTTGGTTGAGCCCTTGTTCATCCTCACCACTCGCTGCCCCCGACGCCGCCGCACCACGCTGGCACCGTCGGCGTCGGCGACGGTCACCTCCGCCTTGACGATGTGATGATCCGAGGTGCCTTTGGACGAGATGACAGCGTATGATCCTGGCACGAACTTGTAGGGGGAGTTTGGCGATGAAAGGATGTAATCCACTCTTGTGCCGTACTTACACGTCCCCTGCACATCTGCGGTTGATCAAACGCATACAGCTATGTCAGTCCGGTAAAACATCAAAGTCGCTGCCATTGATTGTTCTTCTCCTGCAGATGCATGGCGGTCTCACCTTGGCCTTTGGCCACCACCACTACGGCCTCACACTCTCCGGCGAAGTCTTTGGCGTCGATGTAGTGCTTCGCCTTCAGGTACCTCATCACCTCCGCCTTCGGAGCCGGCTTGCCGATCTCTTCGTTGTACTGTAGGCCATCGGGATTAGTTGTGAATGATCAGATGTCGTAATGTTCGCCGGACAAGATCGACCTACCTTGACGATGTCGGCCCAGCGCTCGGCTGAGTAGTCGGTGCCGTCGAGAGCGTTCAGGCCGCCGGCAAGGATGTGGTGGCCGTCGGCCGATCGCAGGATGGAGTTGACCTGCTTCATCCTCCAGCTCTCGTCGAGGTGGTCGAGATGGGTGCAGTGGAAGTTCACCTCCCCTGCCCTCGGCACGTCGATGGTGACCCTCAGAACGTTCCTGCATGCTTGCACATTGCGCTGCTCAGTTGTATGTTAACCCCTTTGTTTCTTCACATTTTTATCTGATGATTGTTCACGGTGTCTAGAAAACAAGGGTTTTGATAAGTTTCATCCGGATGTTTTCTTTGGTCATTAGATTTGCTTTCAGATCAATGCACGGTCCCCCTGAATTCGAGGTGGGTTGATCCCACGGATGTGTGTTTTGATCGTATGGTCCAAAGTTTGGAAGTTTTTTAGAACAAAAACATCCGGATGATACCTATACACTCCCAGAAAACAATTCGATCATTAAACTCCTTTGCATTCTGTCTGCAGAGCATTGGTCGCTGTTGGTGTGATGTATTAACGTAACAAGGAGCACGGGCCACGGGGCCCTGTTAACTGCAGGGTATCCCTGCCCTCCTGTAGCAGCGAATGAAGCACCAAACCTTTAATTTTGATACCATACCATGTAATAGTACTACTAATCCTTTTCACAATAATAATTGTGATCATAACCGTCCATACATGCCCAAGGCATAAAAGCAAGGGGGCTAGACCGGATTGTTTGTGCTCTTTCACTGGCTTAAAAGTCAAGAAGTCAAAGCCTAAATAAATGAGTGGCTTTTTATCTATACTTTTTTCAAAAGCTAGAAGCTTTTATATAACTAAAAGCTAAAATCCGTCAAATATTTGCTTTTTTGGCTTATTGAGAGTTGGTCGTAGACTAATTAATGTCATTGAAGTTATGGTAAAAATACCTATCTCTATCATATATAAAAACCGGTTGTTTTTAAGCTGTTTAAGATCAAAAGCTGCTTTAAGATATAAGCCAAAAAAAACCCAAACATAAGGTGTGGCTTTTGGAATATGGACACTGCAGCAACCTTTGCTATTAGTTGTCCTAACTGATGCTTATGGAGCAGCTCACCTAATCCTTCTTTTTTTTACCAAGTCACTGGCTAGAATCTGTATAATCTGTATTCTTATCAAGAAGAGGAGGCGGCAGCTGAATTGTTAAGCATTTCAGCTATACTTGCTCCATAAAAAATCTTGGTGCTGCTTGTCGAAAGGTTCACTGGCACACCGCTCATCCCAATTATTGTCACTATCTCATTGCCGTCTAGTACACCGTCTTTTCTCCCGTTGAAGCTTCCGATCGATACATACATTCTTGGCATGTTTCAGGCTCTTTCTTATGGCTAAGAAGAGGAGAGCAGTACTACTTTGTCAAAACCCATCAAATTTTTTTTTTAATAAACACTAACCTCCTCTTAGAACTTCTCATGATCAACAACTTAATTGACCAACTACCTTCCACACTGTTTGACCAGTACTGAGTACCACGCAAAACGGTACAACATATGCATGCTTCAACGATGGCTAGCTCGATTCATACTCGAAACCTTAAAACTCTCGTGATTAGTGAAACTGTTTCTTCTCCTTTTTGCCCATGTACGTGCCCTTGCATGCTGTACGCGCGCGCGCACGCATGCACCGTACGTACGTGATCGATGGATAGCATGTAAGGAAGGGAAAATGGATGGGACGTCTACATATACACACACATATATATATATATATATATAATATATATATATATACGTATTTACAGATAGATACGTACGTACGTACGGCTGCTTCAAGGGGACATGGAAGGACGCTGTGTGGTTTTGTCTTGGTCTGCGACCGTGGCCGTGCAATGATTTGATCGGGTGTATACACAACAAAATTAGGCAGCGTCGCGTATACAACGGTAGCCCCCGCGCACATCTGGCGCCAACTTAGTACTGATCCGGCCGTCAGCTATACGATAACGTACGGCGATCGAGATCGATCAGTAACTGCCACCGCGCGCGCGCGCGTATGGACGGGAAACAATACTATATATGGGACATATATCAGGTGCGGAGTAACGTACGTACGTGGTTGTATGCTATAGAACTATATATAGAAGTAAGTAATTAACCTTCTCGTGACACCTAAGGTCGACACAGTACAGACCAAATGTAAAAACCCGGTGTCTCTGACATGTGGGCGAAGCCAGCAGTGCAAGACTGCGAGGTCAGGAGGCGTAGCAGTGTCAATGCTGCAAAGGATTAATTAAGCTATCCTGGATCGATCGGTCGATGGACGGTAGTAGAGTGAGAATTGGCTTAGGGGGCATATGGCATGGAGAGTAGGGTACCGGAAGTCGGAGTGGTCGGCGACGCGTTGCACCTTCCAGCGCTTGATGGGCCAGTGGGAGAGCACAGCGTTTCCGTACTCTGGCGCCCAGCTCTCGGCGAAGACGTACCGCATGCCGAGCCCCTCTGCGAGCTCCGACAGCGGCCGCATCCCGCGCGCCTCCTCCGCCCGCACGTTCTGCAGCGCGATGATGTCCGCGCCCACCTCCCGCAGCACTTCCGTCACGCTCCTCCCCACGGCCGACCTCCTCGCCGTGGAGCCTGCGCTCCTTGCCGCCTGCCCCTGATCCGCCGCCCCGGCCACCGCCTTCCCCTTCCAGCCGCCGACGTTAACGACGTTGCTCGTGAGGAGCCTGTTTCTTTCCGCGGTGATCTCGTCGTCCTGGAGGTTGATGGAGACGCGCAGCTTCTTGCCCGGGGACGGCGGGCACTGCGCCTTGAGTATGCCCTTCTTCGGCCGCCGCCCCAGCCCGGCGACCGCGCCCGCAGCGGGGCTGTGCGGGGCGTCGTCTTCACGCGCCACCGGCGGCACGGCGGGCGCCATGGAGAACATGGCTGCGTTGAACGTGGCCACGCGGATGGTGACGAGCGCCGGCGCCGGCGGCGGGGTCGCTGTTGGCGTAGCGCCGTGGCCGGCGCTCCCGGAGCGACGGATGACGACGCGGGGCGCCTTGGAGCCGACGGCGCCAGCGCGGCGGCGGCGGCTCGGCGGTAAAGAGCGGAGGCCGTCGAGGAGGCGCTGGAGGGCGTCCTTCACCGTCGCCATATATGGCCGCCGCCAAGGACGTACGCACGCGCGCGCGCGCCGGCGGTGCAACAGACGGCCGGACGGGTAGCTCTGTACGTACTAGGGAGTAGGGACTAGGGAGAGAGTACCACGTCTCTGTTGATTCTTGATTCTTATAGCGTAGTGACGTCGAATTAACTGTTGGTATCAACAGTGCTTCTGGGTGGGGTGTTATGTGTCGTCCGTACGCGTGCATGGATTCATTGGCTAAGTACGTCTTCGTGCGTGTTTAATCGCTGGCAAACATTAAGTACGTCCCTGTTGACGGTAAGTAGATGCATGCTTGTGTGCAGTGCGACTCAAGTAGGGCAAAGTTTGCATACCTGCTCGATCGATTCATCTACGTGTGTTCATCCGTGTTTTGTGCTCAATGACATCTCGAGCATTTCAGAACGCAGGAATTTTACAGAACAACAGCGTACTTCCTCTGGATTTCCTACGGAAAAACCCAGTGACGAAATTAGAAAATTTTTTTCTATAGATATATCTTTATCGGTTTGCTATAGTATCCGCGCCATCCGTTTTGCTACCCTGTGGCTCTACGCCCTGCCGTGTCCCTTGCCTTCCACCACACACCGCTTACGTCACCTGCCGCAGGCCTGCCCGAGTCACTTGTCGCACCGCCTGCCGCTTGCATACATGAATGTGCGATGATAAAAATTTAAATACAGCATACATGACCGAAAACTATATATATGATTACGAAAATTTTCTCTTCTTTCTCACTTTTCTTCTTCTTTTCCTACTATTTTCTCTTTCTCCTTTCCTTTTTCTTCTCCATTTTTTCCTAGCTGTAACAGCCTGGCTTCTTCCCCCCCCCCCCCCCCCCTTTTGCTCCCCCCTTCATCCTTCCTTCCTCCTGCTTCTAATCTCTCCTCCTCTTCTTTCTCTAGCTGGCTGCTGAGTTCCTCCTGTCGGGCCCCTCCTCCTTGCGCTGGCCCCGGCCACGTCCGTCGCACCCGACACCGAGCCAAGCTGATCGCCGCCACACGCTTCACCGGTCGGCCTCCTCCTCCGGCGTTGTGCACTGTGAGGCTGGCCACCGCCTCGGCCATAGCCTCGCGCTGCGTCGGCCCGTGGCAATGGTCAATCCCTGTGCAGCCACGGGCTCGCATCGAGCAGGCCTGCTGTCGAGCCGCGCCACTGACCAGTGACCACTCCCTACCGGCCGGTCTATCGCGCCGTCACACCGGCACTTCGCCGTGCACCTCCTCGTCACCGCGACTCGCCTCTGCTGCGCCTCGCCGCCGCCCGCCAGGCCGGGCCACTGGCCAGCAATACTGTAAGCTACGACGTGCGTGCTGGGCGCGTCGCCGGGCTCACCTGGCCCGCCTGTCGCACCCTTACCGCTCGCCTGAGAGGCTGGTTCCCAAATTTTTGCGCGCGTGGGCCTTTCCTCTTTCATCATGCTCCTCCAACTGCTCCCCTGTGAATGGCCGGGGCCATGTATGGCTGTATGCTGGCCATCAGCATCAGCATTGCATCCTCCCAAGTACGGCTGTATTAAATCCCTGTGCCAGGACAACGCTTAATTATCTGAAAATAAATTATGAAAACTTACTGTGCAGGAATACTAGCGCTGGCTCCTACCAGGCTCGGCAAATGCAAACTAAGCAAACTCATCTAATTAAGATAGGACATCTAGGGATGGCAGTTTTACCTATGAGTATCCGATCCGATAAGGATGGGTATGGGTAGCATTTAAAACCCATGGTTTTTGGGTTTGGGTACCCGATAAGGTTATAGGATGGGTGTGGGTATCAGTTTGTACCCATGGGTGCCCAATGGATATCTTATGACAAACGGGCCCCACTTTTTATAATATATATATAATATTAGAAAATCAAAACCCTAACTCACTAATTTGCTGCCACAATCTTCTCGCTTCCTTCGGAATCTCCTGCCGCAATCCCTCGCGCACCCCTCCCTCTCGGTAGTCGGCTCTCCCTCCTGCCACCGCCTCCGCCTCTCCCTTTGGCCCCATCCCCCACCGTCTTCCATGGGGTCGGCCATCCGCATGGCGGTGCTACCGGTGGGAGGGCCGATCCCACCGTCGTGCCTGCGCGACTACATGGCGCTGATGGGTCCCTCCCTTCCCTCTCCAACTAAGTATGGTTGCCCTCTCTGCTTCCCCTTCCTCGATTCCACCTTCGGTTGCGTCATGCTCTCCCCCTCCGGTGGCTACGGCGACTACGGTCAGGCATATTTGTTTGTTGCTATAGATACCCATGGGTACCTATTGGGTTTGGGCATGGGTACAGATTTGTACCCAAAAAGCTTAATGGGTTTGGGTGGGCGGCACTTTGTTTGGATTTGAGTTTGGGTATGAAACGATGGTACCCGGAAGTACCCACCCGATTGCCATCCCTAAGTACATCTTGGCACACCAAGCATAGATATACTACTATATATCAAGTCCTGATAAAACTTGGCACAGTGGCACACAAAGCACACCTATACTATATTGATCAAGTACCGATTATCTAAAATAGTGCATCCTGGCAAACCAGGTAAACATTATAGGATGAATCATTTCCTCACAACGTATGACATGGACAGATGTCACCAAATATCGAGGGAAAATCGCTCAAAAAAATCGACACACGGGGAAGTTCGTTTGTCCGGCTGATCTTCGAGGCAAATATCGTGATTATCGCCCTAAATATCGTGATTATCGCTCCAAATATCACGATTATCTCCAAATATCGAGCGAAAATCGATGATTTTTTAAAAAAAATTATTTTTGAAACTATGCGATTTTTAACGATTTTCGATCGATTTTTAACTCGATTTTTGCGGTTACCGAAAATCATTGTCCATTCGAAAATCGCGAAAACGATAATGGAACCTGGTATCCGCCATGATCATCGACGTACGTATATGCACTGGACCACTAAGCTTTCGTTCTCGTGCTACTGTGACGACACGGTTAGATCTCGACGTTGACACCTGAAGAGAGACACTGTACACAACATCTTCTGAAGAAGGCCAACTAAGGCAGTAGATGATGTATGGTCGCAATACAATATTCACATGGCGGCTGAAGGATCGTACGCGGTATATTTTTCTTTCGAGCAGTTTTGCGCATGGTTTGTGACAAGAAAACAAAACTCGGGCCCTATTTGATATGATTCTAGATTCTAGTAGAAACGGAAACGATCTAGATTATTGGTAGAAGCGTTTCATGTAGGATTATATGAATCCGGTGGAATAGGGTTGAGATCGATTCTGCCACAGAGTGGAAAAAGAAGAAACGATCCGAGGAGAATCGTTCCAAGTTTTAACTCGTTTGGTTGGGTTTCTTCCAGAATCTAGTAGAAACGACTCGATTCTAAGTTGCCAAACGGAGCCTCGGTTCAATAATTCTTCTTGGGATCTGTCAGGGCTTGGCAAAGTCAGAACCTGGAGAAATTGTAGACACATGTAGCAGGTGATGGATGTTAGGAAAAGTTATTTGCTTCCCTTTAATTAGGGACCCCGTACACCTAATCTTAGGTCACACGTCGCGTTGTTCTACGTTTACATTTCGACTGACACGGTAACCTTGGTTTGGTTGAATAGTATCTGCTAATTTTCTGAACTTACTGAAGTGCTAAAGTCGCTACATGTCCAAGTTACACTCGTTCTTTTTTATTTCTGTTATTTTATTGAGACGGCATTTGGTCTGTTTGTTGATATCAAAAGAAAAGGAAGGTGATATAAAGAGAAGTTGGACTATATGAACGTACGTAGAGATTATTTTTTTTTACCTTGGGGAGTTTGATCAGCCATCAGAGCATCTTCGCACATCTCAAGTCAACTGTTTGATAGAAAAGTACATGTGTCCTTCACAGTGGGTCATCTTTGGTGCTGCAGATGTACGTTATGTTGGCCATGCTTGACGCGCGTTATGCGCCGCGTTCGTGACACAGGAGTGCAGGACATTGCAGCCAGAGCCAGGGCTTACAGATCGAGCTCGGAAATTGCTTCTCACATCTCAAAATTTTGGTTTTTCAAAAATGTCACAAAAATTAGGTTATGCTTAAAATCGTCTCAAAGCAATTAATATTAATTTTATGAAACTTTTAGATAATTTTTTTTTCTAAATTTTCTAAAATTTTTGAATTTAAATTTAAATTAAACTAGTTTATCGATCGATTTCGTTTCTCAAATCGAACCGATGTGTTTGAATGATCTTCATCGATATTTCAAACCGTGGTCAGAGCTCGATCCAAACTTGTATAACTTCCTTAATTGAGGGCAGGCAGGTAGAACCACATCATTGTTGGCGTGCGGCCGGTGTCAGTCACACATAGGGATAGCAATCTTACCCGATTACCCGTGTACCCGTGGGTAAAACCCTAATAGAGGCGGGTATGTTCCTCTTTTATTGCCCGCGGGTATGTTTATAGGGGCCAAACTTTACCCGACAGGTAAATAAATATGAGTATGGGCGAGCACTACCCGTACCCGTCGCACCCGATTGTCATCCCTAGTCACGCATGTCTAGCTGGCTCGATCCTGTAGATGCATCGTAGCACGCGCAGGGGTACATGCCGAGCCGGCTCTACTACTTCCAAGGACACAACACCCCTGGCCGTGTAGCTATCCTCATCTACCGGCGAATCGACTCGTAAATATAATCTTTTATGGTTTGAAAATATGTGTTATATGAATTCTAATATAATTAGAATTTCTATTTATTTTGGAGGAAAACAAGAAAGACTATATAAACCTAGAGGTGGTTGTCAGCGTTCTAGCCAACAGGCACCTCCGGATCGGGTGCTTGTAAGGTTCAGACGGGGGGGGGGGGGACGAGGGGGGGGCTTTCGGGGCAATCGCCGGAGGAAGAAAGACCGGAGTGCCGGGGAAGCTTGGAAGAATGGGGACGTGTTCGCGCAAAAAACGTGAAGGAGGGTTTTCGGCCTCGAACACACAAGACAAACGCCGGGTTTGCAGAGCGTGCCAGTCGATTTGACCTGAAATCGACAAGGTAGAATTTGTAATTTGATCAAAGCCGATAAACAAGGATCTATCGGCTTTTCGCTAGTCGGCAAGAACCGATTAGGAGATAACTAGATCAATCGGTTACAATTGATCAGGATACAAGGTAAAAATCGGCTTCGGGAAGGCGATGCGCAACAAAACGAAGCAGATCAAACCTGGGTGAAATCCGCTAAAATCAACAATCGGCGATGCGCAACTATGTTGATTCCGTCGACTTGCAGAGAGATCTATGAAGCTAAAACAACGTAAAAGAAAAGCTTGTAAAAAGTAGATGTGTGTGTTGTTGGAATTGATTGATTTCTTTGCTTGGCGCCCTCCTCCTTTTATAACACGCCTGACCGATCCGAGTTGCACATGGATACGGTGCATTTACCCGTATTGGCCTCTTATCCGATTTCCTTTCCTTTTTAGAAACGGATTCCTTTTCCGAGTCGTTTACCGATTCCTTTCTGTACGAATACTTCTTTTCTATTTTTAGACCGATTCCAATACATATCGAATTTTGGTGCAAACATATGCCCCCCATTTTTGAAAGGTAGCTTGCTATCTTTCAAAAATCCTTTCGCTTTTTTCCGTGATCGGCTTAACGTTTAAGATTTTCCTCGGTAACTCCCCCATTAATGGCGCCGTAATGCTCTCGGTGCGTTTTTAATGCAGCAACTGCTCCCGCCTTTTCACCTTTTCACCGAGGTATAAATATGAGGTCCCCCCTTGCGGTCATTTTCACCCTGGCGTGCTTTCGTTCATCCTGAAATCGGCTTTCCTCCGCTTCAACCCCTTCTTCTCATAGCATCGGCTGAAATGGATGCATCTCAGGTACTTGTTCCAATCCCGGATAGCGATCATCAGTACTTCCTAGGTCCAATAGGAACCATAGAAACCGATACTGTCATTGGAGATGAGATCCCTAGACTCCCTTTATCGGCTCCTGGTTACAACATCAATGAGTGGTCGAAAAGTTTTAGGGCTTGGCCGACAGCTCTCAAGGGCTGGAGGTCCTGGTATATTAGAGTATCGGCCCAAAAGAAGGCGGAGTGGGAGGGTGTGGGTATTGCTGAATGTATCCCCATGTCCTTAGCTGCTCCAGAGCCCAATGAATCTTTAGTAGCCGCTGCCTGCTATTTTTGGTCGGACTCTTTTAACGCCTTCTTTTTCCCAACCGGTCCCATCGGCCCAACCCTTCTAGACATGGCTGAATTATGTTGTCTTAGGCCTGATGGAGACCAAATATCGGCTTTTAGTGGTAAACCTCAGTACAAATTGACCAGAAAAAAGGGAGAAGGTTGGTCCAGATATATCCAAAATAACAACAAAGTAACCGGCCCTGTATCAGATGAAGAACACGTAGCTTTCATCAACTTATGGTTAGACCGATTCCTCTTCTGTGGCGCTTCCCTAGGACCAACCCAGGTCTATCAATTTATGTCGGAGCAACTAGTTATGGGTCATCGGCTAGCTTTAGGGAAGTCCTTGTTGGGCGCCAGATACCATATGATGCATATCATCCGAGTCGGCTTTTATCGGCAATGGTTCCTATGTCGTAGGTAATGTTGGCGGCGCTCTTTGGTTTATCCAGATTTGGCTTTACTGCGTTTTTGGCCGCCTCATTATACCGGACCCTTCGGAAGAATCGGCTTTCCCAACGGAAGACTTTCTGAGGGCGCCATCCTGTATTTCAACCTAGCCGATCCCAGCGAAAAATTCATCATGTGTTCGTCGATGAACAAAAATCTCTCCACGGCTTTCATAAATACTTGTCCTTTTTCCTAAATCTTAACCAAGCCTCTTTTAACCGTAGAGATTTTTTTTCGTATAGCCAATTAGCCGATCTCCCGTGGCCTTCTTTTCTTCGTTTAAATTCTGATAGCTCTCTAATGCCCCAGTCTACTCTTGATCTGCTTCCCCTGCTGATTTCTCCTTGCATCCTTCATGTCGGCTTAAGTACTCGAAATAGAACATTTCAGCCGACCTATGAGTTCTATCATCCTTCAGTTTATGCACGCCAGCTGGGTTTCGGACAAACCATTCCTTGCTTTCCTCTGCTTAGGATGATTAAGCCACGAAACAAAGTTACTAACATCACTGCGGCGGAGCTTATTATCGAGCTAGCCGATGAACTCCATGTGGTAGACTTGCCATTCCTTGTGTTAAACACACGCCGATCGGGCCAATTTACCACATGGTGGGCTTCCATAGCTGAGGCACTTTTGCGGAGGCGTACTATTCCCGAGGTCCTGTCCTCTTTTCTTCCTGGCTTTCGAGAGCCGACGGAGACCGTCGCTGGGTCTAGCTCGAGTTCGAGCGATGCTAACTCGTCTTTAGAAGTATTTTCATTTTGATGTTTTATTGGAATAAGATTTTCATCGGCTTAACCATATCTTTTACCCTTTTCAGACTAGCAAGAGATCAACCCCAGCGCCAAGTCGCAGACGGCCGACGATCGCTCAAAACGGCAAAGGTCATCGACCCCTCTTGCTGGTTTATCTTCTGGCACGTTGGGGGTCAATAGCCCATCACTGTCTGATCTTGCCGTCTAGCGCACCAAAAGTACGTCTAGTTCCATTTTCCGCCAAATGAAGTTTCATGCTTGCTGTCGGCTAAACCCATGTTCGTCTTTTTAGAGAAGAAGAGCCGTAGAGTCGTCATTAAGCGATCCCCAAAACCCGCAGGCCGTGATGCAGCATCATCCCCAACCGGATCGGCTACTGCGGTTAGCTTCGACCCTTATTCTTGATTTATCTTTATCTTTTTTGATCTTACCGTGAAAATATCTTTCAGGAAACCCCCTCCGTCCAATTGCTAGAGGCCGATGCAGAGAAAACCCAGACGGACGTGGTTGTCTTGCCAGCTTTGGCTCCTGCTCCGCCATCCGCTTCGTCACCTCCAAAACCCACTCGGACCGCCCGTCGATGGACTTAGCCGATCTTTTAGGCTTTTCCTTGGACGAGCTTGACGACCCGGAGATTGTGGCCACCGATGATTACCCGGCCGATATCCAACGTATAATAGCGGCCTCTGCTCCAGCATCGGCTGCCGTTACCGCTGCGCCGGGTATGCAGGAGCGACTCAATCGCCTCCTAGATGAGGTGTTGCAACCGGAAGCGGCTCTCCTGGCCAATACTCAACCTTTGAGGAATGCTATGGCGGCCATGCAAGCCGATCTCCCTTCTGCCGCCATGAATGCATTGCTTGAGGTCTGCCACTTGGACGCTCGTCGGCTGGACGTGGAGTTAGCCAAGCTAAGAGTTGAACAGAGGAAGGCCCAACAAGCCGACCAAGAGGTTTTGGATAAACTCATAGCTGATGCCAAGTCTCGAAAGAGCACATTTGACCAAGGTACAGCTGCACTTAAAATGACTAAGAGCAGGGCTCAAGAGCTGAAGTCGTCCAAGGCCAAACTTGAAGAACAGCTGGCTCTTGTTACAAAAGAACTTGCGGAATGTCAGCTCAGCATCATCGACTCAACGTCTTCCCTGGCCGTCCAGAGGCGGCAAATCGGCGAGGTTTTTGCCCAAGTCAAGAACCAATCGGCCAAGATAGTTTCAGTCCCGGGTGATGCAGTAGCCGATCAACAATTGATAGACAGCATTCAAGCTACCATCGGTAGGGCGGCAGCGGCACTATCGGCTTTGGGAGCCCATTTGCCCGGGTCGGGACTACACTAGTCTTTGATTTACTGATCAGTTGTGGCCAATCTTTGTAATATTGCTTTAAACTTGAGATGACGTCTTTTGAACTCTTGCTTGATCGGCTGTGCATCCGATTTTGTAAACTTTAATCTGTGGATGGGTGTTTAAACTGACTCGGTCGGCTGTATGACCGATTTTATATGCATGTGCTTTTGTCATTGATCCTGATGTCTTCCTCCCTGTAGTTAGGACCCGACCCATATGCTTGGGTGATATGCCTTCAGATATTTTCCATTGATCGCTTTAGGTAGGACGAACCCTTCTAAGGACTCCAGTATATATGAATTCCCGTCAACCGGCCGATTGATCTTATAAGGCCCTTCCCATGTTGGAGACCATTTGCCGAATCGATTATCCTTGGACCCAATCGGCAACACGGTTTTCCATACCAAATCGGCTTGACTGAATGATTTTAAAATCACTTTTTTATTGTACGACCTGGCAACCATCTCTTTGTTCCTTTTAAGCCGATCTAACGTGATCAGCCTTAGTTCAGCTAAATCATCTAGATTGTCAAGCATCGCCTGTTTGTATTCATCAGCTGATATCTTATCTTGCTCGTGTAGCCTTATTGAGCCGATGTTGATTTCAACGGGCAAAACGGCTTCTTGTCCGTATACCAACTGAAAGGGTGACAATTTAGTTGATCCGTGATGAGATAGCCGATAAGCCCATAAAGCCTCCGACAGCGTTGAATGCCATCTCCTTGGTTCTTCCTCAATTTTTCTTTTTATCAGCTTTATCAATGCCTTATTCGATGACTCGGCCTGTCCGTTGGCCTGAGCGTAGTAAGGGGAAGAGTTGAGTAATTTTATCCCAAGACTTCCCGCAAAATCTTTGAAATCGTTGGACATGAACACAGTACCCTGATCAGTAGTGATTGTTTGTGGAATCTCAAACCGATGGACGATGTGCTCATTTACAAAGTCGATCAGCTCTTTACTAGTAACCTTCTTGAGTGGTACAGCCTCAACCCATTTTGAGAAATAATCTGTGGCTGCAAGGATGAATTTATGTCCTTTGCTGGATGTCGGAAATATTTGGCCGATTACGTCTATTCCCCATCCTCTAAATGGCCACGGCTTAACGATCGGATGCAAAGCCGATGCTGGTGCTGACTGTATGTTACCAAACTTTTGACACGTTTGGCATCCTTTATAATATTTGAAGCAGTCTTCTAACATCGTCGGCCAAAAATATCCTGTTCGTCTCAGTATCCATTTCATCTTATGAGCCGATTGATGTGATCCACAAATGCCTTCATGGACTTCACCCATCGCCACTTTGGCTTCTTCGGTTCCCAGATATCTTAACAACAAACCTTCCATAGTCCGAAAGTATAATACATCTTCTAGTAGAACATATTTGAGTGCTTTGCGCCTGACCTTCTGCTCGGTCGGCTTGGTGGATTTGACAAATAATCCCTTATCTCTGTTCTCCAGTCGACAGGGTGAACACATAAAATCGGCCAAACGTTTAGCTCGATTGGTCCCTGTCGACTTTCAATCTTGTACCCTGATGCACATTGTGCCAATTGGTTTGCTTTATTATTAGCTTCTCTGGGGATATGTTTTATAGAAAATGTAGTGAACATTTCGATGATCTGGAGACATTGATGCAGGTACTGGGTTAGCGCACCGTCATTGCATCGGTATTCTCCTCTGACTTGCTGTACGATTAACATCGAGTCTCCAAAAGCTTCGACGTCTTTCACTCCGATGCTTTCTAACAATTGTAGGCCCCTTAGTAATGCTTCGTACTCTGCTTGGTTATTTGAACATCGGCTATTTAACCGATACATGAAGTCATACTCCTGTTTCCTAGGTGAAACTAGTATCACACCGATGCCTTCGCCTTCTTGGCAAACAGACCCATCAAAATACAGCTGCCAAGGAGTTACACTAGTTGTTCCTACTAATGTTTCACGTGCTTTGATAATATCGGCCACAGCTTGTCCTTTCACAGATTTAGCCGACTCATAGGTTAACTCGAACTCTGTTAAGGCATATGCCCACTTACCAAGCCGACCCCGCAGGATTGGCGCCGATAATATGTACTTAACTACATCGGTTTTGCATATTATAACGCATTTGGAAGCCAGCATATAATGTCTCAACTTTGTACAAGCAAAATACAATGATAAGCATAATTTTTCTACTAGGGGATACCTGGTTTCTGCATCTACAAGACGTCGGCTTAAGTAAAATATTGCTCGTTCCTTCCTATCGGCTTCTTGCGTTAAAACTGCCCCAATCGAATCACCTTCAGCCGATATATATAGTCTAAAAGGTATACCGTGTTTTGGTGCGGTCAATACTGGTGGACTTATCAGATAACCTTTTATGTCGTCGAAGGCTTTTTGCTGATCGGCTCCCCATTTGAACTCTTGGTTATCTTTGATTTTCAGCAGCGGTGTGAAGGCCCGAATACGCCCTGACAAGTTTGAGATAAAACGTCGCAAGTAGTTGATTTTCCCAATCAATACCTGCAACTCCTTTTTGCTTGTCGGCGGTTTAGTATCGGCTATGGCTTTTACTTTGGTTTGATTTACTTCAATTCCTCCTTCATGCACCGTAAACCCAAGAAATTGTCCAGCCGATACTCCGAAAGCACATTTGAGAGGGTTCATTTTTAACCCATGTAACCTCGTGCTTTCGAACATCCTTTCCAGATCGGCTAAATGTTGCCGGTCTTCTTTGGATTTTACCACTACGTCGTCGATGTATATTTCCACGGTATTGCCGATCAAATCATGGAAAATATGGTTCATGGCACGCTGATAGGTAGCACCGGCATTTTTTAAACCGAAGGTCATAACTTTCCACTCATATAGCCCTAAAGCTCCCGGACATCTGAAAGCTGTCTTGGGTATATCGGCTTCGGCCATGAATATCTGATTGTATCCGGCGTTTCCGTCCAAAAAGCTTATGATTTTATTCCCAGATGCAGCATCGATAAGCATATCGGCTATAGGCATCGGTACTGCCTCTTCGGTGTAGCTTTGTTTAAATCTCTAAAATCGACACATACCCTAAGTTTGCCATTTTTCTTCTTCTGAGGGACGATGTTTGAGACCCATTCAGCAGATCGGCAAGGCCGGATAAACTTTGCCTCTAGCAATCGTCCTACTTCTTCCTTTATAGCGTCATACAATGTAGGATTAAATCGCCTAGGTACTTGTTTGAATGGCCGATACCTGTTTTATTGGTAGCCGATGCTCAACTAGTCATCGGCTTAAGCCTGGCATTTCGTAGTACTCCCACGCCAAGCAATCTCAGATTTCTTGAGTATTTCGACCAACTTTGCTTTATAACTGGGTTCTAGTTTGGCACTTACAAACGTTGGTCTTTTATTATCACCTTCCCCAATGTTGACTTCTTCGAGCAAATCGTGAAGTAAATCCTAACCCTTTTCTTTCCTCTTCAAAATCCTCAACAACTTCTTCGTATTCTTTTGCCGATAGCTCCTTGCCCTTTCCTCGCAGCTCTGCTAGTGTCTTGTGCTCCATCTTCTTACTACTTCGCCTCGTCCGATCAAACGTGT